>OV651816.1:21457941-22155441 GCA_927349885.1 Psylliodes chrysocephalus
ACAGTGTTTTGAAATACGGAATATACCATATATTCTCTTAAAACCTCTTCTCCATTTCTAAGCCTTTTCTTATAATGTTTTGGTGAGAATCTTCTATGCTGATCATCAAAAGGAAAATCAAAATTATACAAAGGTGCAGCTGGACCACGTTTAACCAAAAAAACTCTATCTGCTGCACGCATGATTTCGTTCCATAATCCTGGGTCAAAAGAGATACTTTGGACGGTAGCCTTTTCTAAATGTTTCTCTGAGGTTTGCACAACTTGCGAATTTTGATTTTTGGAACTGCACGGAACTGCATTACTACTCGCCGAACTCGTTTAAGATGACTTACCCAGCTCAGTAATTCTGACGGTTGCGTCCAAAGGGGGGGGTCCATATCCGGAAAGTCAGTATCTAGGTGCTGGGCGTTGTTCAAATGTTGGTCGGTTGTGGGAGCGTTGAAACTACCTTCTTTAAGAAGTTCTGCAGCGCATTTGACTGTTTTTGAAGCTGTGTTTGCTTGTTCAATCTCCGCTTTTTAAATTAGCTCCGAGAGGGGTTTCTCTTAGCATCGGACATTTTGGTTTCTGGAACAAATTAATTAAAATAAAAGATAATACTGATATCAAAAAAGCCATGATTTGATTTAAATTATAATTTCTAAAATCCCCCTAGTGCACCACTGGCTTAAAAAAAATGTATTTTATTCAACTTCAGACTCAATTACCTTTCATTCGATACCACACAAGCCATGATTTGATTTAAACTCTAATTTTCGAAATTCCCCCCTTATGCGTCACTGACTTAAAAAAAAATGTATTTCATTCAACTCCAGACTCAATTACCTTTCATTTGATACCACACAACCCATTTTTTGATGGAAACTCTAATTTTTGAAATCTCCCTTGTGCGTCACTGGCTTAAAAAAATAAAATGCATTTTATTTAACTCCAGACTCAATTACCTTTCATTTGATACCACACAAGCCATGTTTTGATCTAAACTCTAATTTTTGAAATCTACTGGGGGCCCTTTTTTGGGCTTATGTCTGATGGATTTTTTTAGTTTTTAAAAATGGGAACAAAAATTAAAACACTTTACATTCACAGAAGCCAAACGCATTGGACAATTTGCACAGGCACTTTTTTAAAGCTTTTTTGCACTAACAATTTAAACAAACTATTTTATTTCGCACCAGTCGAAGTCTTATGGCAAATAATGCATTGTTTTAAGTCTACTTCCTTTTTATATGCAGTTAAAAAGGGCTGTTCTGTTAGATCTTGTTTCGCTTGGTTTCAAAATTGTTGTTTTCTGTACAGTCGTGTTGCCACAGGCCGAAAAACTTGTCAATTCTTGAAAGGCGGTGGGTTGAGTGTTTTTGTCATGTTGAATTTAATTCAACTAGATTTTGCCTTAATGTTTAAATATAATATATTATTTGAATTATGTGCTTAGAAATAAAAATGTTAAATTCCACCTGCCGCCTCTTAATCTTGTCAACTATCAGTCAAATCTTGCAACGCGTTTTTGAGAAAATTCCAGTGAACCGATTTCAATGAAATTTGGTATACGTACAAGGGTCCGATGACAATGCACTATTATGGAAAATAATTTATTGATATGATATCAAAATGATAAAAAAATATTCTTTACTTTTTAGTGCATTTTATAAAAGCCTGTAACTTAATTCTTTTATCAGTTTATGTTCATTTTCCATGGTTTTGGCGCCCCTAGATCATTGCGCTCCAGGCGGCTGCCCGGATCGCTCTACCCTGGGGCCGGCCCTGCCCTCGGATTCGCAAGTCCAGACTCTAACCACTGAGCCACTCACTCCTCACAATTTCTTGTACAATTTAAATTGTGCAGTATCATAATCAAATTTTTCAAACAATTTACTGTATAATACTACACAATTTAAATTGTCCAAGAAATTATATGAAATCTTGTACAAGAAATTAAAATTAAAACATTTATTTAGGTCCCCCTAATTTTGTTCTCAAAAGCAGAACTACTTCTGCCCTCTTTGTTATTATGTTCGAATTACAATTCCATAATACAGATTTCCTTTAAACATTTTGTATTTCTCGCCCTCTACTGTCAAGTAATGATACTACAACATTCGAAAAGAAATATGGAATCTGTATTTCAAATATAATTTATAATTAATTTCCTGTTTAAAGGAAGCCTATAATTTTTCATGAAATAAAACATTTTTCTATTGATTTTTATTAATATTTTAATTCCAAAATCAGTATGAATCTTTTTTTTACCAAAAAATTATTTAAAATCGCATGTGTATCCAGTGTTTTCAAACATGTTATTTGAAAAATGGCGGGTTCATTTTGTAACGCCCCCTCTTGACTTTAAAGCAGTTCTTTTCAAGATATACTAAATAACCGAAGATTTTTTAGTGAAAATAATATAGCTATTCAATAATATTTATTAATTATGAAATAAATTGTTCTTAAAATATTGTTTTTAAATTAAATTTTCATATAAATCAAAAGCAACTTGTGAACCAGTTGCCATAACCTAAAATCAAATCCGACCGTTCTATTGGTCAATAATTCTCCCGCCACTGTCGTCCATAATGTTATTGTAGGTACCCCTCTAGTGCTGCATTGACAAAACGCTTTGGTGGCTAATCGATGCTCTTCCGTCTTCGAACTCTTCGCGGTTCTTGATCGAGTTTTGTAAAAGCTCAGTTTGTCAGCTAGGTTACGTTTTAAGATTTTTGGCTTCTTTTTGTGTATTTTGTGTCGTTTGTGTTGAAAACGAATAGATTTTGGGATGGAGAAGCGTATAGAATTAGAGAAGCGTGGCAAAAATCCTGAAGATGTGAGTATTTTTATATTTTTGTTGTTATTTTGCACATACTATAGCTGTCGTCATTTTTTCATTCATCTGATCAAAACTTTTTTCGACCATGCCGGCAGTGGAATTCCTTAAATGTGAAATTAATTACGATTCTTACAATATGTATGTTTTATTTGAAGCGAGTTTGCGTCTCAAATGCGCATAAATACAACCGGTTTAATAAAAAAATATAAAAATATTGGTAATGTCACCTCCATGTCGAAAATATGTAAACCAACCTAGCAGTTTCCAGTTTTAAAGATTTTATTCGATATTTTCTACATTCAATTGCTTGAATAATATTACAGGAACCATGTTTATTAGATAAACTAGGAAAATATCGGTTTTTTAATGGAGCACATTGTTTGATTTTAGATCAAAGAACTGATCTTGGACAACTCCAGAAGTACTTCAATAGTGGGTTTGACGGACGAATTTACCAATTTGGAAAGTTTATCGCTCATCAATGTGGGACTCACATCTCTCAAAGGCTTCCCTAAGCTCCCCAATTTAAAGAAACTTGAATTGAGTGATAACAGGTGACTCCCACCCCCATTTTATATACATTCCAACCCAAATAACGAAATTTTTCCATGCTTTCAGGATAGCAAATGGACTGAACTTGTTAGAAACCAGTCCGAAATTAACCCACCTTAATCTCAGTGGCAACAAAATCAAAGATCTGGAAACATTGGAACCTTTAAAGAACTTGAAGAACCTCAAGAATTTGGATCTTTTCAACAATGAAGCGACCACTGTTGAAAACTACAGGGAAAAAGTGTTTAAGTTGATACCCAGCCTTAAATATTTAGATGGGTAAGTAAAGATGTAATATTTTGAATTCTGGAAAAATATTTGTTCCGAGTTTGCATTCAAAAATTACATAATTTATTGAAAATAAATTTGAAAAATATTTTTCACAGGTAAACCAATGTTTACTATTTATTAAATATATAAGTGTAATATATTTTTTATATAAGTACTTACCTAGGGTTGATGAAAGTAATTTTGTTTCCTGCATAGGGATTCTTATGTGTGAATTCAACTCGTTACTTATTGAATAGGGAAAGACATTCTATTAGAATTGCAATCTGTTGAATGAAGATATGTATCTCGATACAAAATGTATCGAAAGATGAGAATCACACTGCTGGACTCTTCTATCTTGGTATCTGATAACTCTGCAGCCTATTGGCTTTGTCTTTGACCACATGTTAGTTCATAGTACCCACTCTGTCAACTTTATCCCAGATGAAAGCAATTGTGAACATTTTATAGTGTTGATATTGTTTTCTTCCTTGGTATCTTCCAGTATTATTTTAGTTTCATGTTTATATGTCACAATATTTGTTTTTTATTTAATATTTTGTGTTTTAGTATGATCTTGTTTTCTATCTTGTTGCGGAGCTATAGTGAATTATTTGGCTTAAGATCGGGAACTGTTGCTTCTGAAAATAACTTTTTTTTTACTGCACCAAGCTAGTCTTGGTTGTGAGAGAATATTAGGGTCATCACTTTCTGGAAAATTAGGTAGTCAGGATATTTGAATAGGTTGAATAGATCAAGGATTGTCAGGAAATTTTAAATATATTAGTCAAAAGTCAGGTACATCTTGCAATTGTAATTTTATTTAATTGTTCTGTCTTTTTGATATGTCTCATGTAATATTCGATATTTGTGTAATAAAATGATTTAGTCGACACAAAAATTCAATAAATTTACCAATTAATATTGCGTGGATCGTTTTCCTTTGATACATTTTTTAATGACAAACATTTGCCATGGTTAATACCCAAAATTAATAAAAACTTACATATTCTTACTTAACGATTTTTATAATGGGGTATTTGTTCTTTCAGTTACTGTTTGCTTTCAATTAGGAGAGTTTTTTATTTATTGATGTATCCACCAGTGCAAAAACTATGTTCATTTATTCACTGGTGTATTTTCGGTATATTCGATTCACGTTCATTTAATATTGGTGGTTCTAACAAAAGTAACTACAAAAGGAGTACTATTATATCTATTTCTAGAGCTAATTATACTATTCACGTTCATTTATTATTGGTGGTTCTCACCAAACTAGTCAATTGTTCCACGGTTGTTCTGAGGTGGTGGAAAGTTTTGAAAGTGACAGGTCACCAAAAGTAACTACAAAAGGAGTACTATTATATCTATTTATAGAGCTAATTAATGCACTAATACCAAGTAATACTCAAGTCCATTTTTCAAATCTAGATCATATGCTGTTCTTTTATGTTAGAACAACAAAATTTATGGTGAATCGCTTATGTTAATAAATGTTATAAATAGCCTATCAGAAGAAATACATTTCGAAAGCTGTGCTATATCGTTTTCTGTAAAGAATATGAGCTCTATTGTTATAAACATCTACAGATCTCCCTTTGGAGATACTGAGCTTTTTATTGAAAAATTGTCATATATTTTGAATCGTGTTGTTGTTGTTGTTTTTTATATGGAGATTTTAACATTGACTTTCTAACAGATTCTTAAAAAATATCTTACTTATTCAGAGTTTTATCCTAACTTGTCAGAATCACGACCCCACGTGGGTATATATAGATAAAAACAACCGCATTACTAAATCTAATATAGACTATTTTTTAACAAATTTTCCTATATATACTGAAACTAGTTGATTTTAGTCTAGGTGATTTGGCTTGGATGTTATGCTTGAAAACGTCCCATGTGTACAAAGAAAAATTAATAATGAAATAGTAACTTTTAGAGATGTCTTTTACAATCTTAATGTAAAATTAAATAATGTAGATTTTTCACCCATTTATGAGTTAGACAGTAATGATGATGCTTTTGATACATTCTTTAGAATCATTTCATATCATATTGATGTAACTTGTCCCCCTGTCAGAACAAAAATGGTTAAAAACAATACTCCAAGGCAATGGCTAAACAAAAACATTATACATACAGGTAATGATCTTAAAAATTTGTATTGGCTTACTAAAACTTGTGACTGCTCAGAATTGTTAAGAAATTACAAATCTAAAAAAAAAGATTATGTTCAGTTAATAAATGTAACTAAAAAGGATCATTATCAAAAATTGTTAGATAACAAAAATCCTCAACAAAAACAAAAAATTATATGGAATACAGTACACTATAACCGGCAAAAGCAAATCTATAAAGCCAATACAGATCATTGTTGAAGACATATTAATATCTGACAAAAAACTGTAGCTATTTTTTTTTGCTGCGAACACCAGTAACACTGTTAGAGATAATTTTGACAATACAAATTTTCATAGCTACACAACCATGCATGTAAAAAATACATTCTATGATGGAACAGATTCCCAAGAAGTTCTTTAAAAAATACTAATGCGATTGGTGTAGATTGCAATACAACTAAGGAAGCGTTCAAGTATTACGTAACGAATTTGGAGGGGGAGGGGGGTTTTGTAAAACGTTACGATGCGTTACAGGAGCGTTTGAACTGCGCGTTACGCAACATTATTATTTTTTAACCCTTCAGAAAAGTCGCGTAGAGAGTTTCTCGCGCATTTTTTAAAACGTTTCTTTTTCTCAAAATTGCAAGTCACCATTTGACCTTTTTTTTTACCTTCACAAAAACGTTACGGCGCGTTACATGGGGGAAGGGGGGGGTTAAAAATCTCCAAAAATTGCGTTACGTAATACTTGAACGCTCCCTAAAATAATTAAATATATTGGTCATTATATAGCAGATCCAATTACATATCTAATGAATATGTCTGCATATCCCCCAAAGAACGTTTCTTCTGGATAAGATTAAATTTTTACTTTCCACTATACCCAATTTCAACATTTAGTGAGAAATTTTGCGATAACCAATCTCAAACTATTAAACAATGTTATGCATTTTCAAGAGAAAATGAAATTAAAGAACAGTATTTTGTAATATATTTAATAAAATGAAAATAATAAATTCGTTTTTGATAGCCTAACAATAGTCACCCTTTCAAAATAAATTAAAAACGTGAAATGAGAAGGTAGAATGTTTATGGTAATACAGTCTTTCTCCATCCATTCTGGCATTTTTTAGTTGATTTCAATTGATCTCAGTGTGCTGATTTCATCTGACAGACCAATAACGTTACACAAAAAAAATGGATGTAATTTCTTAGGGATGATTTTGTCTACAGGTATGATGAACAAGACGGCGAGGCTGAAGAAGACAGCGACCTTGACGAAGAGGTCAACGGCAACGACGATGACAGTGAGGAAGAGGCCTCCTCAGAATCAGGCGAGGAAAATGACGATGTCGGTCTCGGGATGGTTTACTCCGAGAACATAGACGAGATGTCTGATGAAGGTGACTATGAGGCCGTCGAAGAGGAGGAGGACGAAGACGGTATTGAGGATGAGGAGATCGAAGCTGAATCCGAAGAAGACGCTCCAGCTGCGGATGGTAAGTGTTTTAAAGACTTAATTGCTTGTTTAACCTAGTTTTTATAGGTTTTTTGCTCTATTTAAAAATGTGTTTCATCTTTTGAGAATTGTCGTCTTGAGCCGTATTGGTTTTTCTTTTCAGTTTCGAGGGGCAAGAAGCGGAAACTGGAAGATGGTGAGGGTGAAAACTAAAACCCAGTCTGTGTGCATCATCAATATGTAGTGATATATAAAAAAACATTTTTATTACCGACCAATGAAGTGTCTCCAACTTGGTGAGCAGAGACTTTTTGTGAAGTCATCACCCCTGGCTGTGGTTTCATACTTTACAGGAATATAAGTAAAAAAAAATAGCAGTTTTCTCCCCATTTTGAATAAAATTGACAAATTCTAAATTGAGATTCTCAAATTAAATAAATTTTAACATAGAAGTTCCTGCGGAGGTGCAAACGCGAACTGATTGATTTTTTTATGTAAGTTTACATTTCTCTGTTGTAAATTTACATTTATTTGAAATTGGTTGATAGTTTAGCGAAAAAAAAAATCAAAATAATCGTGGAAATGTAAATTTACTTTGAATCAACTCCGATAGTACAAGAAATATTCTAAATGTAAAATAATTATTAGTAGTCGAATGGTAGGTAATTTGTAAATTTGCATTTTTTGTGTTAATGTTTGGTATTTTTCGTAACGTGTCACATAACTGGAGCCGACCCTGCATTCTGTTTACTGAATAATAAAGGTTTTAAACAATTATTTTTAAAAATCACATTTTAATTTCAAATTGCATGATTTTTTTAGTTATTCATTTCACTGATTTTATCTTACAAATTATGGTTATCGTTAATTTTTAAACATGTTTGTTGTTTTTATATAAAAAAAGTTACAGGTCCGGCTCGAGCCATATCAGTCGGTTACAATTTATAGAGAAATTTATATGTAAATAAATTTTGATTATATGCCGAAATGTAAATTTACAAATATTTGTCATTGCTGATGTAAACGGATCGTTTTACAGATACGTAATGAGCCTGATAGTGTTAATTTATAAATTTCTGAATAACATAAAAATTAGAATCTGATGTGAAATTAGGGCAGACGGATTTACGCAATAAATATGTATTTTTTCGGAGTCTCGTTTGCGCCTGCGCGGAATTCGACTAGGTAAAGTAGCAGCCAGAAATTGTTTAAAAAAAATGTAAGAGTCAATGACGGTATAGTTATATTTTGTACATCCATTATTACATAATGTCTAGTAGTTTTAGGGTGTTAACATTGCATATGGATTAAGTTATTGTTTTTTATTGATCTTGTGTTATATCATCATTTTTCTCAAATTAAAATTTCTTAACATTGACATTGATGGCGTTTTATTTATCTACCTGGCAAGGAAGTATTATTTACTATTCGTTTGTATTGTAATAATTGGAATAAAAGTAAAAAACGAGTTCAGAGGTCGAGAAAAAGGTAGTTATTCAATGTCGTGATCAAATTATCATATCGGTACTGGTATTGTATCATAAGGATATTATAGATGTTTAAGAATATCAACAAAAAAACTGATGTGTCCAACACATGACTTTCCTGCCTAGTTATTAATGGATTTTTCAGATTATTTTGTACAACCTATTGTATCACCCATAGAAAAACTAAAACAGAAGGTTTGAATAATAGGCGGGAATTGTTTCCTTGTTGGTAGTTTATCATATCGCGCTTCACGCGCTGCGATTACTAAATATAAAGCCGTTTTTACACCCATATAATAATTAAAAAATGAATAAATATTAAAGAAATCAATAACTTTACTAATGCAATCTCTTAAATATCACTTTAATACAATATATGATCAAATACGGGAATAATTATTATAAATATATAAAGTTAAAGCTAAATTTGAATATTAAGAGGTTGTGTAAATCTGGCTTTGATAATAAATTAGGTTATGTTGTATTATAAAATGACAGATGTTCTTAGAAAATGTAGGTGAGTAAAATTTAATTAATTATTTTAGATTTAAGTAATTTATAGCTGTAAAAATATACTGAGGTTCTAAGGATGTCATTAACTTATAATGCCTTCATCAAATTTACTTACAAACATAAATGTAATTAGTGATGTTTTGATTAAACTATCTTTTTCAAATATAACTTCAGCTAAAAGAAAGCTAGAATTTTTTAGTGATAAAATTGAATGTGTCGAGAAACCTTTAATAGAGAAACCGCGTGTAAGAAATGGGAAGTGTGTATAGGCAATTTACGAGCAGGTATTGTAGAACCTCATCATAGGTTTACACCTTTAAAAGAATATGATAAAAAAGCATTTGATTTATGTTCAAAAAGAAATTATTCAATTTTTTAGGTACTATTTATAAATATTTTTATCAAATACCTCCCAAATATGGACATATAGAAAGCAGTGTTAAAAAATTAATTTTATTTTACTAACATGTTAATTTTCCATGGTTCGCTTACCAAGAGCATAAATCAGATGAAATTGTTGAAAATTTGTGTACCTTTTATTATAAAAAACTAAATATATTTCTAAGCAAATAAAAAACAATATAAACCACCTATGTTAATTATTAATTTTAAGATACACTGCACCTTTATTATTTTGTTTTAGATATCCCTGGGTATGGAGACTTTTGCAATGGGCATTGCAACTAAGCTGGACTGAAATAGATGGGTAAAAAGATATAAGAGTGGTACAGTGTCAGAGTTGCCTATCCAAAACAACTGGTCTTCGTTTATGTTTAGGCAACTCAATAGAGCTTGAGAACATTAATGGATAAAAGAGTCAGAAAAAAAATGCTTGACTAAGTGGGTTGCATGAACATTCATTAAAATTTATTTGCCTGATAAACTTTTACAGAGATTTAGAATAAACAATTTAAAGTTTTTGTAAATTGGACAATCTTTTAATTTTACATCTTTTATTATATTAAAATTGAATTTATCAGGGAAAATTAATTGGCTTAGTAAGTAAAATTAAGATCAAAATGTAGGTATAACTTTTTTTATTAAATTAATTGTAAATATTAATTATTTTGTTTTCTGTGAAAAATTACCTATATTTTATGTAATAATATGTCAATACTAGGGATTTTTAAAACAATAATTGTATTTATAGATTATGACTGTTTTGTTTTTTAATTTTTTTGCAATTATAATTTTTTTAAATTCGTACCCAGTTTTTGTTAATAGTAAAATAATTGTCACATTGTTATCTTACATTTATATTCTGCAATAATTTTTTGTGTGTTTATTGTGAATAAGATGTTTAATATAATGTAATGACATAGTTACCTATTCTAAATAAAATAAACTTATTACAAATGTTTTTATTTTTCATTTAAAACAAGTGACATTTTCCGTTTTTCAGCATTTACTTACAATAAAAATTCATTTTACTTATTGTTTCAATTATTGTAAGTAAAAGCTGTAAAACAGAAAAATGTTACTTGAAATTGCTTTAAATTTCATAAATTTTGAAGCCCGCCATTTTTTAAATCGCTTTACTTAGTAGTTTTCTACTTTATCGACTGTACCGAATTATAGTTCATCATAACGCGTTTAGCGCGCTACTGTCGAGGTCAAACAAACTTGTTACCAACTATTTACAGGGGAAAGCCTTTTTCGATTTAGCTCGCGCGAGCGGTTCCGGTTGACAAATAAATGACAGCGGTCCTACTAAAATTTGACAGCGGTTGTAATTTGTGACGTAATCTATGACGTTTCTCGAAATGTAAATAGAAAATAGTTGGTTGCACGGTTGGTTGCGAATTTGTATTGACAGTTTGTTGTTATTATTTGTGTTAGCTATTTTAAATTAATATAACACTGTTAGAAAAACATGAAGGACAAAATAAAAACAGAAAGGCACTTTTTAAAGCACAGTTAAAAATACATACTTCAGTTTTCAAAAGAAAGAAGTGTTACTTTTGTCCTCATAAACAAATACTTGTTCAACGTTTTGTAAAGGAAAGACCTTTGAGAAGCCTCCAATAATATCAGAAGCTGTTGAAGATGTGCAAATTCACATGGTTTAAATTCCCAAGGTGCAAATTCCCAATACATCAGTGAGTAATATAAGTTATAAAAGTAAATTTAAAAAACCGATTCTAAAAATGAAGAACCCTGTTTTTTTATGGATCTCATCATCAGATCTTGACTACATTTAAAAAGGACCAAACTAAAGGTACCCCCTTTCTAACAGAGAAGAAATTGTAAAAATCGGACAACGTGGTAAATACTACTGAACCGTACTGAACATACATAAAAAAATATTCTAATGAATTGAGAATCACTCTACTCCTTTTTTGAAGTCTGTTAAAAAAATAGCAGGTAGGAACAGCATTTCGGAGACTGACTCTCGTACAAGTTAAAAACTCTAATCATCATTGTTTTAGGTATGTTGGCAGGAACTGGCCATAAGTAATGATTTTGTTAAAAGTATGGAATGTGGTGGATTGTTGAATTCAAAATCGTTTACATGATGTTTATGTACTGGAGGAGTTATATTAAATTAAATACAAATAATAAGTGAGAAGAAACTGTTCAGAAGTATGAAAAGAAGGGTGGTAAACATTTTGAATAGATACTGATATCCATCACCGATTATCATTCAACAGCCTTGGTCCCATTTTAACATAGACTGGGTGAAAATATCCTTTTAAATAAATTAGTTGATATACTTTTATAATTTAGTATAAATAATAAAAGAAACTTAAAACTTTATTTGTTTATTTCCATTGTTCAGGTTCCTAGTAAAATTCTGTAATTGTTAGAATAAGTTTAATTTGTATCTAATTTGTAATTACTAGTTTGAGCTGCAGTTAACTGTACAACTTTGTAAGTTATTTTGTCATGAATATATTTGATTATCACCTGATGATATTGTTCCCAATATAATAATTAACTTATTTACTGTATTTTCACAGTGCATCCCCATTATAGTATGCATTGTCTAACTAGTCTCAAAATAAGTCAATATTGTAAATCACACTAATTTCATTATCTTTTATTTGGACTTTAAGCTATGATACTCAAACTGAAATTTTTAATATTAAAAAAGTGACTAGATTTTTTTTGAGAGGAAATGGAGAAATTTTAAATGCAATTTTGAAAATACTTTTATTAAACTAACTACACTTAAACATTTGAAAAAACGTATGAACTTAAAAAATATTTTTGATATTACGGATACTTCTCAAATTTATGAACTTTTTTTTAAAAATCTATCATTCTTAGAACTCTTGGCAAGTTTTATCAATACTGAATTTCACCACCAAAATATCTTTTAGGATTTCCACACCTAGCTGCAATTTTTCTGTAGTCTAATTTCTTATACTAAGGGCAATGTATTCTTTAAGTTTTTTTTTTTTTCTATATTAATATTAAGCCACTGATTTCCTGTGCCACCTCCGTTAAACATAGTTATTTTTTCTTATGTATTTAATGTATCAAAGGGGGGTACTTGTCATGAATGGGGGCCTCTGTCCCTCTCAATGGGGGACCTATGGTCACTTTAGACATTACAGAACAGATGGTCACAATTTTTAATTATATTGAATATCTAATTATTCAGCATTGTTGCTAAAAATCCAAAAGGTTTAATTATTTGTAAAGAGCTTTCTTAAAAAAATCACTTATTATTTTGATTTGACCACAGCACAGATCATTAAATTTTGACACCTGAAATTCGAAATCGAATCGAGGATAAATAAATAAAGGATAGAATTATAATAGGTTTGTTCTGGTTCTCAAAATGAAAACTGTTATGAAACTGCGCCGGACCGTATGCGTAAAGGCAAAAAATCCCCGACTGTTTAAAATTGTTGGAAAACCAGAACACATAAAGGTGTTTTGTTTATTATAATAATGAATAATGAAGTTCCTTTTGAAAGCTCAGCTTCAAATAACATTAGCATTTATATGTTTATCATTATCATCACATTTCAATGGAATAAATAAAAACAGAATAATATAAAAAAATTAATAATTCCAAAATTGCTTTAATTTACAAATAAAACAAGAACAATAGACATTTGTTCACATATAAATAAACAATTTGGGATTGTATACGTTCCGTATGGTCTAAAAAGCCAATACAATATTCATAACACTTCAAAAACGCATGCGCGGTCAAAACAGTCCGAGTCGATCCACACTCCCAAGCATGAACACATTTTGACTATTTACAACAATCACGGATTATTTCGGATACGAAACCAGAACACTGGACTGAGAAATCCGAAGTAGTCCCAGAAAAACCAGAACACTTTTTATCTACTGCGCATGAGCCCGACAGTTGTGGATCGTTATTTCTCAAAACCAGAACAGACCTAATGTGCGATAAAGATGAACATATACCAGCTCTTCGAACCACCTGCGAAGGCCGGTTTCGTTTGGTTCATGTTCCGTGCATGTTGCGAGCGGTTGCGGTTGGTATATGACGTCATAGTTTCTAAATCGAAATCGAGTGGTTCCGATTTTGTCAGCGACCGCGAGGGACCACTCTAAATCGAAAACACCTTAAATATATACATTTTCCACACACATCTTACTCGAATCATTTTTTTATATACATTGCCAACGAAAATACTGAAAAATTGAAATTTTACACTTTTCATCAAATTTTTCCATTACGGTCCATTTTAGAGAAATATATAAAATAAAAAGAAATAATTAAAAAATTTTCTTAAAAATTCGAATTTTACACTGTCAAATTTCTCGAATACGGGCTATTTTAGGAAATTATATATGGGATAAAAATTATAGAGAATAACATTCTATTCAAAGAATTTTCTTCTCCAAGTCTAAGTAACATTCCATAAAGTAGAAAAACGACCACCTTTAAAGTATAGAGAAAGTAAAAGTTGAAAAGTCTTTTGGTAGGTAGAGAGGGGGTAAACGTCAAACCACGTCGGGCGGCTCCGAGAATTTCACAGTAATGTTTACCTGCCAGTGTCGTTTCATAGAATAAGTAATTTTAAATTGTTATCGGCGAAACCGGACAATCGCATGTATTTATGGATTATTAATAATTATTAAACATGTATTATAATATTCAAATTATAATTTTACAAAATTTCGACAGCTATTCACAATTTATTAAACTATTTACTCGAAATTGTTATTAACATCTATAAAATAATTTTGTACGCCAATGTATCGCGTCCACTTCGGTGAGATCCGACGGAAACCTGTCATTTTATGTGTATAAAGTGGGAGAACTGGCAAAAGCATTTCCAACTTTTACTTCTGTTCTACCCCCTAGATGTTTTTAAAATTTTGTGTTTTTCGAGTTGTCTTCAAAATTTGAAATTACACATTTTCTGAAATATCTTAGGGAATGACATCACTTTTATTTGAACAATTTTCTTAAAAATTAAATTTTTTTTAACATTTTGTCAAATTTCTTGATTACTTTCCTTATCTGTATACAGACAGAAAAGTAAAAAGCATCAGAATATGTTGTTATTTATTAAGGGTGGTGACCGGCCGTATCTCAGAATATCTTGAAGTAAAATTGGTTTTGAAAGAAACGCAAAAACAGGTCCATTTTTATTTCAAGGTGGACACCTTTCTATATCATCAGCTGTCCTATTTCATTTCTCTCCCCTAGTGATGACGAATGAATACTAGAACTGATCCAAGGATCTGATGCCTGATACTCGGATCACGTACCTCTGATCCCAACATGAAAAACGAATAGTTCCTAAACTAGTACGCATCAACGCAACCACCGACGTATTTGTTGTTCGGTTGCAGCACTACTTACTGATATCTGATACAAGAGGATAATGCGCGGAAACATGTGGTTGCACGAGTCGCACGACTGTTGGACTCGATACTAGAAACTACCAAAACTAATACTAGATTGATTCTTCATTGCTTCGCGACGACCGCGGTCACACTGCACTATGGTGTGCTTTTAGTGTGTTTGCGGTATCAGAATTAATAAAATATACCAAAAATGAAGTGATCCGACTGTAGATGTATGATGTACCTACTAACTAGGCTACGATCGGTTGGATAAAAGCAATTTTTCTGTTTCTGTTATTACTTTTAAATTAGCTAGACTTTCGTTTGGGGTTTCAATTTAGTGTTAAATTATTAATTTTACATGTTCATACTGTAGGAATATAATTTAATTAGGCGTGTTAAGAAATATTAGGTACGTTTACATATTTTGTTATTTTAATAAACATTTAGCCGACCGGGCGACACATTGCATACAACCATACAACAAACGCATTCATGAAAATTTCCCATTCGTTTTATTTAGGGAGTCTGTAAAGCCGGGATCCAACGGCGCGTGGAGCGGCACTCCTCGGCGCGTGGAATGGCAATCCTGGGTTGTGAGTTGAGTCTCAACGGTCGGACCGTTCCCACGGCGCATGAGGATCGCGCAGATGTGGACACGCGCCTATTGCAGTCTGTTTTACGAAGGCAGTGTTGGCGATAAAAAATTCATAATTTTGATTAATTGCATGAAAAGATGAACCGTGAGCGGACGCGTATCGTTGCTGCCTCAGCCTTTTATTTTATGTTAGGGGTTTACAGGATGGCAAGGGAACAAAAATAAAACGAAAACAAAGAAGATGTTGGAGAGTGTCCTTGTATAGAAATTGAGATAGGTAAGTACATTATAGAATATTTTGCAACAAGTGTTTAAAACTGATGTTCACAAGTGTAATATACTATAATTTTTCTACGACTGCAATTTGGTTCAGAAACCAAAAAATGGGAGTCTTATTTTACACACATTTGGAAAAGGCTTGGAATAATAGACATAGTCTGACAGTCATAAAAAATAAACTTTGGAATAATTTGTAATTTTAATGTTTTTGCTGCAAATAATATAGTTTTCTTTTAATCATTTGTAGGTACAGTGCCACAGACATGTTAGAAGATTTACGCCAAGAACCCTCAGGCTATTTTAAAAACTTTTGTCGAAAAGTTTCCGAAAGATTCCCATTAATGTATCTTTTTTTTTTTTCAAATCTGCGATTGAACATTTTACGCTCATTTGCTCTTCAATTCGCCTCCAGACATCATGAACTAAGTTCCTGTTTTTATGGTTTGGATCCCGTGGGTTCCAAATAATTGGCTCGGCTTCATAAAATGATAAAAATTCTAACACCACTTCGTTAGACCACTCCATGGTGAAAGTTACCACGGCACTGGTAGTACCACGCTCCTAGCCGCGCCGTTGGAGCTGTAAGCACGTGTGGCGCGCCAACGTCCGCGCCCCTTTGAACCGTGTTGATTTACCGACAGACGACGGGACTCATCGCGCCGACCGAAGATTGGCAAGCTTGCCCTATCCAACGGAGCGGGAACTGGCAAGTTTGGCGCGTGGAGTGCCGCTCCACGCGCCGTTGGATCCCGGCTTAAGATTGGTATCAGGAACTAATCCTGGCATCAAGTGAAAAAATATATGTCCGAGAGAAATTTTTGTGTGTTTACACTGGACTAAATAACTGTCAGACATAAATATCATGCAATAAATGTCAGATGTAACTGTACCTTTATGACGTAAACAACCCCTTTCACTTTAGTCCGGCAGCTGATATAGGAATTCGTTGTTGTGGATTTATTAGTGCTCTTTTATTGTGTTTTTGTTAAGATTTTTTGGGGTTTGTGGGTTTTTCATTATGCCAGGAAATGCATGTGCTTATCAACCTTGCTCGACAAGGTCTGGTGATAACAAATCACTTCCAAATTATTGTATGAATAACTTGTCAAATCAGATACCTCTGTCAAACACTTTAAACGTAAATTAAAAGTTTTGAGTAACAGGGCGCATTATTAGTCAAAAATTGTATTCAGCGACATGTTTAAACAACGCGAAATTTAAAGTTTGAGACCACTCGATTAATAAATAAGAAGGTCCATAAGTAATAATTTCTATTGTTATCAAAAATCAAAACCATGTGCAGCTACCAACTTTCAAGTCTCCAGCTCATCCGGACGTAGGTAAAAAAAAATATATTTTTATATTTACTTTATAAGTTATAAAATAAAACTGCCTAATGACCAAACCTTTATTATAAATGTAAGCTACGAAAGAGTTTTACTTCAAATTACGTCGAGCAGTGTAAACATCACATTCAAGACCAGAGGGGTGGGATTCCGTTTCACGATTCGACTCGAATTTGATATCGAAATCCATAAAAGCAATTCCGTTTAACGAGTAGTCGATTCGATATCAAATCGTTAAAGTTGGTTTATTCTGATATTAGGTATGACCTGTCAATGAGGTTAAATAATAAGCCTGTGGTTTTAAATTTTAGGGAAGAAAGGAATTTAGTTTCCAGGGCATACCTATGTCTCTGGCAAAGCCTTTTCTGGATAACCTATCGTGCAACAGAGGTCTTTTATATCCTTAGAATATCAATAAATTGATTATGTATTATACAAAATGCTACATATTATAAACATTGATAGGTTCTCTTTATTTAACTGAAAAAGTTCTCCACGACGATTTTCTGGAAGTTCAAAAGGATCGTTTCTTTTTTGTAACTCATCCTTTCTTTAGCCTAATAATAATAAATAAAAATATGTGATCCTTGCAACTCTAAATGCACAGTTGTTTGTGCCCGGTGAGGGATGACTATTATTATTTTCCATGGCTTTCCGAGGCAACTTACAGATGTCATTTGAATTATAGATGAGGATACCCCTGAAAAAACCCACCCATAAGCATAAAAACTAATAAATAATTAAAATTTAATTTCTGTTGTTTGACGTTAAAAGTCGTGACATTCTCTTCTGTGTCGAGTAACTCGACACAATTCGATCGAATTAAAAACAGCGATTCTATAACTCGATTGGTTTTGACTTCGGAAATCTTCGGAAATTCGACAAAATAATGAAGAATAATGAGCGTCAAACAACAAAACTTAAATTGTATTTCTTTAGTCTTGACGTTAATTATTTATTAGGTTTTATTCTTATGGGTGGAGTTCTTCCGTAGTGTTTTCATTTATAATTTAAATGACATCTGTAAGTTGCCGCGGAGCGCCATGGAAAATAATAATAGTCGTCCCTCCCCGACAACAATTAAATTGTATTGTATTTGGTTTAGCCATAAGCTATAAGATTAATATTTTATTTTTTTATGATGATCGTTGTGGTTTTTTCTGGGTATCCTCATCTATAAGTTAGATGACACCATCTGTAAGTTCCATTGGAGCGCCATGGCAAATAATAATAATAATAATACGGTTGTCCCTCCCCGATACCATCTATATGCTTTCAGAGTTGCAGGGATCACTCGTAATGGGGTAAATTGTAAAAATATTATTATTTAATATTATTGTGCTTTGTGCTAAAGAAAGAATGACCTAAGGGAAAGAAGCGATCCTTTCGAACTCTCTGAAAATCGCTGTGGATAGCTTTTTCGGCTGAATAAAAATTACCTACTTTTATTAATTTATATTTTATAGCGTTTTATGTAATTAATAAATTCTTTTATTGATGTTTCAAGTAGTATGCAGAGTCCCTACTATTTCATAGGGACAGTATTGATATTTATTAAACGGTAACAGATAAAAGGTTGGTTAAAAAAGAGAAAAGTTACGCAGTTTTGTGCTTATTAAAATGATGCCAAGGAACCTTTGATATCTATAGGGAAATTTAAAATATCGGACAAAAAAGGAAAATGCGCTAGTTCAGTGATGATGTAATTATGGTTCCACTGACAACTAAAGTGACAGTAGATTTTTTGAGTACATTTTGTTCGTTTTGTTTACCTAAATTATATCGTTTTTTTCACTTTTATAAATATATTCCTAAAGTAAGTAGATAACATGTATCAAATACACAATCGTTTAGTTACCAATTACATACCTTCACACAGGTACTCTCACCTGTGTGAAGATAGAAACGGCAGTTAGCAACGGAAAAAAGTGGTGAAGATAGAAACGATATTTAGCAACGGTAAAAAAATGAAATTAATAAAACTAAGAATTTTTTGTATAAATATTATGAACCTACTAATCAATTTTTTAGAGACGTGACGGTGCAAATAATTTTTCCCAGATCTTTGTCGGGTGGTGGCAAAATGAATTTTTAAAATTGACGTGTGTTAATCAAGAATTAAAAATATAGAAAAGTGTACCGTTTCTAAAATGGTACACACTGTATTTTTTATTTATAGTAGAGCAATGTTTATAAAACTTGATGATGTTCTCACTTTTTTTAGAACTCCATCGGGGGCGGTGGAAATAATTTATATATTTAACGTATTGAATACGATTATTTACCAAGATTAAAAATATGGAAAAGTCCACCGTTTCTGAATTGATACACCCTGTATTTTTTATATGTAGTAGTGAAATGCTTATAAAACATGATACCATTTTCTGTTTTCTCACAGCTCCATCGGAGGCGGTGGAAATAATTCGTAAATTTAAAGTAAAATAATTACATATTTACGTAAAATAGAAATAAAGAAAAGTCCACCGTTTCTTAGTTGATACACCCTGTATTTTTTATATGTAGTGAAGGAATGCTTATAAAACATGATACCATTATCTGTTTTCTCACAGCTCCATCGGGGGCGGTGAAAATAATTCCTAAATTTAACATAAAATTATTACATATTTACCAAAAATAGAAATACAGAAAAGTCCACCGTTTATGATTTGATACGCCCTGTATTTTTTATATATGTATTAGAGGAATGTTTATAAAACTTAAAGTCACTATCAATTTTCTCAGAACTCCATCGGGGGCGGTGGAAATAATTCGTAAATTTAATGTTAAACTTTTACATATTTACCAAGAATAGAAATACAAAAAAGTCCACCGTTTCTGAGTTGATACACCCTGTATTTTTTATATATAGTAGAGGAATGCTTATAAAACATGATACCATTCTCTGTTTTCTCACAGCTCCATCGGGGGCGGTGGAAATAATTCCTAAATTTAACATAAAATTATTACACATTTACCAAGAATAGAAATACAGAAAAGTCCACCGTTTCTGAGTTGATACACCCTGTTTTTTTTATATGTATTAGAGGAATGTTTATAAAACTTAAAGTCACTATCAATTTTCTCAGAACTCCATCGGGGGCGGTGGAAATAATTCGTAAATTTAATGTTAAACTTTTACATATTTACCAAGAATAGAAATACAGAAAAGTCCACCGTTTCTGAGTTGATACACCCTGTATTTTTTATATATAGTAGAGGAATGCTTATAAAACATGATACCATTCTCTGTTTTCTCAGAGCTCCATCGGGGGCGGTGGAAATAATTCGTAAATTTAAAGTAAAATTATTACATATTTACCAAAAATAGAAATACAGAAAAGTCCACCGTTTCTGAGTTGATACACCCTGTATTTTTTATATTTAGTAGAGGAATGCTTATAAAACATGATACCATTCTCTGTTTTCTCACAGCTCCATCGGGGGCGGTGGAAATAATTCCTAAATTTAACATAAAATTATTACATATTTACCAAAAATAGAAATACAGAAAAGTCCACCGTTTCTGAGTTGATACACCCTGTATTTTTTATATATAGTAGAGGAATGCTTATAAAACATGACACCATTCTCTGTTTTCTCACAGCTCCATCGGGGGCGGTGGAAATAATTCGTAAATTTAATGTTAAACTTTTACATATTTACCAAGAATAGAAATACAGAAAACTACACCGTTTCTGAGTTGATACACTCTGTATTTTTTATATGT
Organism: Psylliodes chrysocephalus; assembly: GCA_927349885.1. Taxonomy (NCBI): domain Eukaryota; kingdom Metazoa; phylum Arthropoda; class Insecta; order Coleoptera; family Chrysomelidae; genus Psylliodes; species Psylliodes chrysocephalus. Next base: position 21,478,906 of record OV651816.1, read on the forward strand.
AGTAGAGGAATGCTTATAAAACTTGAAGTCACTATCAATTTTCTTAGAACTCCATCGGGGGCGGTGGAAATAATTCATAAATTTATTGTTAAACTTTTACATATTTACCAAGAATTGAAATACAGAAAAATCCACCGTTTCTGAGTTGATACACCCTGTATTTTTTATATATAGTAGAGGAATGCTTATAAAACATGATACCATTCTCTGTTTTCTCACAGATCCATCGGGGGCGGTGGAAATAATTCGTAAATTTAAAGTAAAATAATAACATATTTACGTAAAATAGAAATAAATAAAAGTCCACCGTTTCTTAGTTGATACACCCTGTATTTTTTATATGTAGTAGAGAAATGCTTATAAAACATGATACCATTCTCTATTTTCTCACAGCTCCATCGGGGGCGGTGGAAATAATTCCTAAATTTAACATAAAATTATTACACATTTACCAAGAATAGAAATACAAAAAAGTCCACCGTTTCTGAGTTGATACACCCTGTATTTTTTATATGTATTAGAGGAATGTTTATAAAACTTAAAGTCACTATCAATTTTCTCAGAACTCCATCGGGGACGGTGGAAATAATTCGTAAATTTAATGTTAAACTTTTACATATTTACCAAGAATAGAAATACAAAAAAGTCCACCGTTTCTGAGTTGATACACCCTGTATTTTTTATATATAGTAGAGGAATGCCTATAAAACATGATACCATTCTCTGTTTTCTCACAGCTCCATCGGGGGCGGTGGAAATAATTCCTAAATTTAACATAAAATTATTACACATTTACCAAGAATAGAAATACAGAAAAGTCCACCGTTTCTGAGTTGATACACCCTGTATTTTTTATATGTATTAGAGGAATGTTTATAAAACTTAAAGTCACTATCAATTTTCTCAGAACTCCATCGGGGGCGGTGGAAATAATTCGTAAATTTAATGTTAAACTTTTACATATTTACCAAGAATAGAAATACAGAAAAATCCACCGTTTCTGAGTTGATACACCCTGTATTTTTTATATATAGTAGAGGAATGCTTATAAAACATGATACCATTATCTGTTTTCTCACAGCTCCATCGGGGGCGGTGGAAATAATTCCTAAATTTAACATAAAATTATTACATATTTACCAAAAATAGAAATACAGAAAAGTCCACCGTTTCTGAGTTGATACACCCTGTTTTTTTTATATATAGTAGAGGAATGCTTATAAAACATGATACCATTATCTGTTTTCTCACAGCTCCATCGGGGGCGGTGGAAATAATTCGTAAATTTAACATAAAATTATTACATATTTACCAAGAATAGAAATACAGAAAAGTCCACCGTTTCTGAGTTGATACACCCTGTATTTTTTATATGTATTAGAGGAATGTTTATAAAACTTAAAGTCACTATCAATTTTCTCAGAACTCCATCGGGGGCGGTGGAAATAATTCGTAAATTTAATGTTAAACTTTTACATATTTACCAAAAATAGAAATACAGAAAAGTCCACCGTTTCTGAGTTGATACACCCTGTATTTTTCATATGTATTAGAGGAATGTTTATAAAATTTGAAATCACTATCAATTTTCTGAGAAATCCATCGGGGGCGGTGGAAATAATTCGTAAATTTAATGTTAAACTTTTACATATTTACCAAGAATAGAAATACAGAAAAATCCACCGTTTCTGAGTTGATACACCCTGTATTTTTTATATGTATTAGAGGAATGTTTATAAAACTTAAAGTCACTATCAATTTTCTCAGATCTCCATCGGGGGCGGTGGAAATAATTCGTAAATTTACTGTTAAACTTTTACATATTTACCAAGAATAGAAATACAAAAAAGTCCACCGTTTCTGAGTTGATACACCCTGTATTTTTTATATGTAATAGAGGAATGCTTATAAAACATGATACCATTCTCTGTTTTCTCACAGCTCCATCGGGGGCGGTGGAAATAATTCCTAAATTTAACATAAAATTATTACACATTTACCAAGAATAGAAATACAGAAAAGTCCACCGTTTATGAGTTGATACACCCTGTATTTTTTATATGTATTAGAGGAATGTTTATAAAACTTAAAGTCACTATCAATTTTCTCAGAACTCCATCGGGGGCGGTGGAAATAATTCGTAAATTTAATGTTAAACTTTTACATATTTACCAAGAATAGAAATACAGAAAAATCCACCGTTTCTGAGTTGATACACCCTGTATTTTTTATATGTAGTAGAGGAATGCTTATAAAACATGATACCATTCTCTGTTTTCCCAGAGCTCCATCAGGGGCGGTGGAAATAATTCCTAAATTTAACATAAAATTATTACACATTTACCAAGAATAGAAATACAGAAAAGTCCACCGTTTCTGAGTTAATACGTATTTTTTATATATAGTAAAGGAATGATTTTTCTGTATTTCTATTCTTGGTAAATATGTAAAAGTTTAACATTAAATTTACGAATTATTTCCACCGCCCCCGATGGAGTTCTGAGAAAATTGATAGTGACTTTAAGTTTTATAAACATTCCTCTAATATATATAAAAAATACAGGGTGTATCAACTCAGAAACGGTGGACTTTTCTGTATTTCTATTCTTGGTAAATGTGTAATAATTTTATGTTAAATTTAGGAATTATTTCCACCGTCCCCGATGGAGCTGTGAGAAAACAGAGAATGGTATCATGTTTTATAAGCATTCCTCTACAATATATAAAAAATACAGGGTGTATCAACTAAGAAACGGTGGACTTTTATTTATTTCTATTTTACGTAAATATGTAATTATTTTACTTTAAATTTACGAATTATTTCCACCGCCCCCGATGGAGCCGTGAGAAAACAGAGAAGGGTATCATGTTTTATAAGCATTTCTCTACTTCATATAAAAAATACAGGGTGTATCAACTTAGAAACGGTGGACTTTTCTGTATTTCTATTTTTGGTAAATATGTAAAAGTTTAACATTAAATTTACGAATTATTTCCACCGCCCCCAAAGGAGTTCTGAGAAAATTGATAGTGATTTCAAGTTTTATAAACATTCCTCTAATACATATAAAAATTACAGGGTGTATCAACTCAGAAACGGTGGACTTTTCTGTATTTCTATTTTTGGTAAATATGTAATAATTTTACTTTAAATTTACGAATTATTTCCACCGCCCCCGATGGAGCTGTGAGAAAACAGAGAATGGTATCATGTTTTTTAAGCATTCCTCTACTACATATAAAAAATACAGGGTGTATCAACTCAGAAACGGTGGACTTTTCTGTATTTCTATTCTTGGTAAATATGTAAAAGTTTAACATTAAATTTACGAATTATTTCCACCGCCCCCGATGGAGTTCTGAGAAAATTGATAGTGACTTTAAGTTTTATAAACATTCCTCTAATACATATAAAAAATACAGGGTGTATCAACCCAGAAACGGTGGACTCTTCTGTATTTCTATTCTTGGTAAATGTGTAATAATTTTATGTTAAATTTAGGAATTATTTCCACCGCCCCCGATGGAGCTGTGAGAAAACAGATAATGGTATCATGTTTTTTAATCATTTCTCTACTACATATAAAAAATACAGGGTGTATCAACTAAGGAACGGTGGACTTTTCTTTATTTCCATTTTACGTAAATATGTAATTATTTTACTTTAAATTTACGAATTATTTCCACCGCCCCCGATGGAGCTGTGAGAAAACAGAGAATGGTATCATGTTTTATAAGCATTTCTCTACTACATATAAAAAATACAGGGTGTATCAACTCAGAAACGGTGGACTTTTCTGTATTTCTATTTTTGGTAAATATGTAATAATTTTATGTTAAATTTAGGAATTATTTCCACCGCCCCCGATGGAGCTGTGAGAAAACAGATAATGGTATCATGTTTCATAAGCATTCCTCTACTACATATAAAAAATACAGGGTGTATCAACTCAGAAACGGTGGACTTTTCCATATTTTTAATCTTGGTAAATAATCGTATTCAATACGTTAAATATATAAATTATTTCCACCGCCCCCGATGGAGTTCTGAGAAAATTGATAGTGACTTTAAGTTTTATAAACATTCCTCTAATACATATAAAAAATACAGGGTGTATCAACTCAGAAACGGTGGACTTTTCTGTATTTCTATTTTTGGTAAATATGTAATAATTTTACTTTAAATTTACGAATTATTTCCACCGCCCCCGATGGAGATCTGAGAAAACAGAGAATGGTATCATGTTTTATAAGCATTCCTCTACTATATATAAAAAATACAGGGTGTATCAACTCAGAAACGGTGGATTTTCTGTATTTCTATTCTTGGTAAATATGTAAAAGTTTAACATTAAATTTACGAATTATTTCCACCGCCCCCGATGGAGTTCTGAGAAAATTTATAGTGACTTTAAGTTTTATAAAGATTCCTTTAATACATATAAAAAATACAGGGTGTATCAACTCAGAAACGGTGGACTTTTCTGTATTTCTATTTTTGGTAAATATGTAATAATTTTATGTTAAGTTTAGGAATTATTTGCGCCGCCCCCGATGGAGCTGTGAGAAAACAGATAATGGTATCATGTTTTATAAGCATTTCTCTACTAAATATAAAAAATACAGGGTGTATCAATTAGAAACGGTGGACTTTTTTTTATTTCTATTTTACGTAAATATGTAATTATTTTACCTCAAATTTACGAATTATTTCCACCGCCCCCGATGGAGCTATGAGAAAACAGAAAATGCTATCATGTTTTATAAGCATTCCTCTACTACATATAAAAAATACAGGGTGTATCAACTCAGAAACGGTGGACTTTTCTGTATTTCTATTCTTGGTAAATGTGTAATAATTTTATGTTAAATTTAGGAATTATTTCCACCGCCCCCGATGGAGCTGTGAGAAAACAGAGAAAGGTATCATGTTTTATAAGCATTCCTCTACTACATATAAAAAATACAGGGTGTATCATCTCAGAAACGGTGGACTTTTCTGTATTTCTATTTTTGGTAAATATGTAATAATTTTATGTTAAATTTAGGAATTATTTCCACCGCCCCCGATGGAGCTGTGAGAAAACAGAGAATGGTATCATGTTTTATAAGCATTCCTCTACTACATATAAAAAATACAGGGTGTATCAACTCAGAAACGGTGGACTTTTCTGTATTTCTATTTTTGGTAAATATGTAATAATTTTATGTTAAATTTAGGAATTATTTTCACCACCCCCGATGGAGCTGTGAGAAAACAGATAATGGTATCATGTTTTATAAGCATTCCTCTACTACATATAAAAAATACAGGGTGTATCAACTCAGAAACGGTGGACTTTTCTGTATATCTATTTTTGGTAAATATGTAATAATTTTACTTTAAATTTACGAATTATTTCCACCGCCCCCGATGGAGCTGTGAGAAAACAGAGAATGGTATCATGTTTTATAAGCATTCCTCTACTATATGTAAAAAATACAGGGTGTATCAACTCAGAAACGGTGGATTTTTCTGTATTTCTATTCTTGGTAAATATGTAAAAGTTTAACATTAAATTTACGAATTATTTCCACCGCCCCCGATGGAGTTCTGAGAAAATTGATAGTGACTTTAAGTTTTATAAACATTCCTCTAATACATATAAAAAATACAGGGTGTATCAACTCAGAAACGGTGGACTTTTCTGTATTTCTATTCTTGGTAAATATGTAATAATTTTATGTTAAATTTAGGAATTATTTCCACCGCCCCCGATGGAGCTGTGAGAACACAGAGAATGGTATCATGTTTTATAAGCATTTCTCTACTTCATATAAAAAATACAGGGTGTATCAACTCAGAAACGGTGGATTTTTCTGTATTTCTATTCTTGGTAAATATGTAAAAGTTTAACATTAAATTTACGAATTATTTCCACCGCCCCCGATGGAGTTCTGAGAAAATTGATAGTGACTTTAAGTTTTATAAACATTCCTCTAATACATATAAAAAATACAGGGTGTATCAACCCAGAAACGGTGGACTCTTCTGTATTTCTATTCTTGGTAAATGTGTAATAATTTTATGTTAAATTTAGGAATTATTTCCACCGCCCCCGATGGAGCTGTGAGAAAACAGATAATGGTATCATGTTTTTTAATCATTTCTCTACTACATATAAAAAATACAGGGTGTATCAACTAAGAAACGGTGGACTTTTCTTTATTTCCATTTTACGTAAATATGTAATTATTTTACTTTAAATTTACGAATTATTTCCACCGCCCCCGATGGAGCTGTGAGAAAACAGAAAATGGTATCATGTTTTATAAGCATTTCTCTACTACATATAAAAAATACAGGGTGTATCAACTCAGAAACGGTGGACTTTTCTGTATTTCTATTTTTGGTAAATATGTAATAATTTTATGTTAAATTTAGGAATTATTTCCACCGCCCCCGATGGAGCTGTGAGAAAACAGATAATGGTATCATGTTTCATAAGCATTCCTCTACTACATATAAAAAATACAGGGTGTATCAACTCAGAAACGGTGGACTTTTCCATATTTTTAATCTTGGTTAATAATCGTATTCAATACGTTAAATATATAAATTATTTCCACCGCCCCCGATGGAGTTCTAAAAAAAGTGAGAACATCATCAAGTTTTATAAACATTGCTCTACTATAATTAAAAAATACAGTGTGTACCATTTTAGAAACGGTACACTTTTCTATATTTTTAATTCTTGATTAACACACGTCAATTTTAAAAATTCATTTTGCCACCCCCGACAAAGATCTGGGAAAAATTATTTGCACCGTCACGTCTCTTAAAAATTGATTAGTAGGTTCATAATATTTATACAAAAAATTCTTAGTTTTATTAATTTCATTTTTTTACCGTTGCTAAATATCGTTTCTATCTTCACCACTTTTTTCCGTTGCTAACTGCTGTTTCTATCTTCACACAGGTACTCTCTCATACATAAAAATAGACTATAGTTACAGAAGACAAAATAGGGTAACGTTTATTTATTTTTTATTTATTATTTACTTTTTTTATTTATTTTATTTATTTATTTTATTTATTATTTACTAAGTACACTAATTTATGTATACCTATTACTATTTATATCTCAAACACATACTCGCATACTAATTTATATTGATAATTTATCTTTACACAACAATATCTCGATTTATTGACAGCGGATCTATAAGCCAATGCAAAGAGCGAAAGATGCTGATCCCAATCTCGCTGATGGTTTGAAACCACTTTTGACAGATATTTTCCAATGGTCTTATTCATTCGCTCTACCATTCCATCAGATTGTGGGTGCCATGCTGTGGTTCTGGTTTTCTTCATGCCTAGTCTGTCACAGATTCCACGGAAGAGTTGGCTTTCAAAATTTCTGCCTTGATGTTGTATACTATATTCCTTGCTACGGCCTACACGTTATATACTATGTACCTGGCTTTGATAATCAATGTCATTACGACTTAAAAATAAATAACGTAAAGTCAAAAGAGTTTAATTTCAACTTAATACTTGGTCACCGTGGATCTCCAAGGGCACTCCAAATTGACAAATAAACTTTTTTATCAACACATCTCCAACAGTTGCGGCCTCTTGATTTGGAATTGCGTAGACTTCCGCCCACTTCGTGAAATAAATCATAACCACCATCATGTATTTATTACCATTCTCGGTCGTGGAAAATGGTCCAGCAATATCTAAGGCGATCCTCTCAAATGGGCTACGAACGTTGTCTTGCTTCATGGGAGCTTTCCTTTATCACTGAGGTCCATTACTCATAACACAGCTGGTACATTTATTACACCAGTCCTTTACATCATCGGAACTATTCATTCAATAAAACCTTTCATGAACTCTCTGAAGGGTTTTCCTAACACCGAGTTGCCCTCCTGATGGACTGTCGTGTAACTGACGAAGTACTTCGGACTCTACTCCTTGGAATGCAAACTGTCTTCTGTTCTCGGAACCATCATCATTTTCAAGTACTGGCTTTAATAAGCCGTCTTCCAGGATAAAGGAGTCCCACTGAGCTGATATGATTTATCTACTGGAGAGAGATTAGATACTTCTTGCCAAGTAGGTCTACGATTTTCCTCTTTCCATTGTCGCATCTTCTTTAGAACGGTATCGTTCTCTTGTTCTTCCCTAATTTTAGCATGAGCCCACTCATCGTTGACTACAGTTGTTCTTAGTAGTCCACTTTCTTTGGATTCCGCTTTGTTGCAGTGGGAGCACTCTGGTGTACACGGTCTTTTAGAAAGAGAATCGGCATTTCTGTGACTTATCCTGGCTCTATATTCGATCTTAAAGTCGTACTCTTAAAAACGTTCAATCCATCTGGCGATTTGGCCCTCCGGATTTTTGAACTGAATCAGCCACTTAAGAGCGGCATGATCGGTACGGATTAAAAATTTCGTTCCATATAGGTATTGGTAGAAGTGTTCCACGCATTTCACAACTGCCAGGAGTTCTCTTCTCGTGATATAATTGGTCATTAAAAATTGACAATTTGAATCTATTGCATTTCATTCTATTAGTGGAAGTTTGAAATCTTATTCTATTATACCCATATCTAGTAAAAAGTTTTCAAGTGACCCCTTGGTCGAGATCGTCTAGGGGTTGAAAGCGTAGAACGACAATGGACGTGGCGTAACTTTGATATCTGCTCAGGTCAAGTGATCTTTAATCAAAAAATTCTGATGTGTTATTTTGTACAACCTATTACAGCACCTATATAAATATTTAGAGGTTAAACTAAATATATACATTTTCCACATACATCTAACTCGAAATATTTTTCTATAGATATTAATAATATAAGTAACTTTTGTTTGAAAAATTTTCTTTTCCAAACGTAAATAACAGATATATTCCATAAAAAATAAAAATGACCACCTATAAGTACCCCCAGATGTTCCGACTCCGCCCAAAATCTAATCAGTTCATTGGACGCCGGAATAAAGCTTAAGTATAAAATTTGGTGTGTTTCTTTGTATCGGTTCATGAGTTATGGTGGATACAGACACACACACACACACACACACACACACACACACACACACACACACACACACACACACACACACACACACACACACACACACACACACACACACACACACACACACACACACACACACACACACACACACACACACACACACACACACACACACACACACACACACACACACACACACACACACACACACACACACACACACACACACACACACACACACACACACACACACACACACACACACACACACACACACACACACACACACACACACACACACACACACACACACACACACACACACACACACACACACACACACACACACACACACACACACACACACACACACACACACACACACACACACACACACACACACACACACACACACACACACACACACACACACACACACACACACACACACACACACACACACACACACACACACACACACACACACACACACACACACACACACACACACACACACACACACACACACACACACACACACACACACACACACACACACACACACACACACACACACACACACACACACACACACACACACACACACACACACACACACACACACACACACACACACACACACACACACACACACACACACACACACACACACACACACACACACACACACACACACACACACACACACACACACACACACACACACACACACACACACACACACACACACACACACACACACACACACACACACACACACACACACACACACACACACACACACACACACACACACACACACACACACACACACACACACACACACACACACACACACACACACACACACACACACACACACACACACACACACACACACACACACACACACACACACACACACACACACACACACACACACACACACACACACACACACACACACACACACACACACACACACACACACACACACACACACACACACACACACACACACACACACACACACACACACACACACACACACACACACACACACACACACACACACACACACACACACACACACACACACACACACACACACACACACACTTGACTGATTTTTTCCTCTCATGTCGACTGAGCTTGTGTCGGGAGGGGACGGCTATTATTATAATTTGCCTGGGGGGAGTTAAAGATGATTAATGAATAATGGTGTCATTTGACTTACAGATGAGGACAATCTTACTCATTATCGCCGAAACGGTAATACACTGCGATTTGTAATCTAGATAATATATCAACATAAAATAAATTACTGTCAATACGGAACACATCAAATCCTACAACTAATCATACACATTAATTAAAATTTTACATGATCTGCTCTAGGCTCTGAAACTGTGTTCCTTAAGCCACTAAAAGGCCTGTAAATAAATACAGATCGTTCAAACATACTACGTTACCGATTCCTTTCACTATGATCAAACAAGGTCGATAACCAATATAAAGAATAAATAAAAAACATGTTCTACTTCTCGATCATTAATATATATTTTTTAATTCATAACAATGTCTTGTTTTTACTTAAGCTTATTCATTTGTTTCTTTAGCTGGCTGAGTTTGGTCAATGCAAGATCCCTCCAATTTCTTCTTTTCTGAAATTAATGTAAAAAATGTTAAATTACGGTTTTGGCCAATTTTAAGAAATAGAACAATTTGTTAATAAATTTTTTTGCGATATCAGGATCAGTAGTACATTAGAACACTTTACACACAAATCTCATAGAATATTTTATCTGCGAACCAATATTTTAGAAAAAAAGGTGACAATTTGATGCTCTAATCTATGTTTTTAACTAAATCATATATTTTAAATTGACTATTTCACTAGACCAAACATCAGCGACTATTTCTCTAGAGGCAGTGTTTCTCAAACTTTTTTGGTGACGGAACCTTTTTGAAAAGCGAAATATTTGACGGAACCCTAAACACATTTAAAAAAAAAAGGTTCTCCAAAGCAAAATCATATCCTCCTTCCTCTTAGTGACTGCTAACAAAAAAATCTGATGTGTCCAACACATGACTTTCCTATCTAGTTATTATAGGCTTTTTCCGGTTATTTTGTACAACCTATTGCAGCACCTCTATAAATGTTTAGAGGATAAACTAAATATATACATTTTCCACATACATCTACCTCGAAACATTTTTCAATATTCATTGAAAACGAAAATACTAAAAAATTTAAATTTAGCACTTTTCCTACAATTTTTCCATTACGGTCCATTTTAGAAAAATCATGTATATACAAAAATTATAGAGATCGATATCGCAAACAACTTTTAGTTCAACAATTTTCATAAAAATCAGAATTTTGCAAATTTTGTCAAATTTCTCGAATGCGAACCATTTCAGGAAATTTTGACATAAAGCAAAAATTATAGATAATAATATTAGAAGTAACTTTTATTTGAACAATTTTTTTCTCTAAACATAAATAACAGATATATTCCATAAAATATAAAAACGGCCCCCATAAAGTATCCCCCAGATGTTCCGACTTTGTCCAAAATCTAATCATTTCACGTCAGGCCGAAATAAAACTTACATTTTACATTTTTTCAAATACTAGGAAAATTTTCTATAAAACAAAAATTATAGACAATAATATTAGAAAAGTAACTTTTATTTGAAGAATTTTCTTCTCCGAACGTAAATAACAGATATATTCCATAAAATATAAAAATGACCCCAGATGTTCCGTCTCTGCCCAAAATCTAATCAGTTCATTGGACGCTGGAATAAAGCTTAAGTTTAAAATTTGGTGTTTTTCTATGTATTAGTTATGGTGGATACACACACCACACACCACACACCACACACACACACACACACGCACGCACGCACGCACGCCCGCATCCACACACACACACACACACACACACACACACACACACACACACACACACACACACACACACACACACAAATCCGTCGAAAACTCGAGGTAAAAAAAAATCATGATTCCTATACTTTCCTTATATCTGTATACAGATAGGAAAGTAAAAAAGGTCCTTCCCTCCCTTTTGTGGCGATAGTACTGCTTTTTTTATTATGACTATTATTTTCTTCGCGGAGCCCCCACGAAGGCTTTGCGAAGCCCAGGGCTCCGCGGACCACACTTTGAGTATCACTGCTCTAGAGAATAGTCAATATTTGGTCTAGTGAAATAGTCGTCCCAAATATAACACGACTTTGATTAATATTCTGCTATTTTTGTTGTTGCTAAATTTCTCGAATATTTTACAATTTGGTTTTACATAATTATGGCTTTAAAAATCAATTGACTGAAGCCCTCGAGCTAAAGCTCGGGCTAGAGCATAAGAGCTTTAACTCGAGGGCTTTAATCAATTGATTTATAATGCCAAAATTATGTCTCATCAATTTGATAATAAAATATTCTCGAGATTTAGTTGCAACAAAAATAGCTAACTATTCATTAAAGTCTTGGTATATTACCTCTGAAAATGGCGCAGCTGTCAAATTGAATATAATACAACATCAATGTTAAAACAATTTATTACGACCAAGGCAACTTGAAACATACAGATTCCTGTAATACTTTAAATATAAATAGATAAACTATAATTTACCTGTAATTTATCCAATGGTACATCGCTTTCCAACTGCTTTGCAATCTCCAAAACCTGAGGTCCTTGAAACTTGGTGGGAGCTTTGAAATCTTGGCTCACAGCGTAGATGGTATCGGCGTAACTTTTGCAATAATTAACAAAACCGTGATCATTCAGATGCGTGGTCTCCAGAATTCCTAAGAAAGCGTATCTCATACCAAGACCTTCTGACATTACTTTGTCGATGTCTTTTACGTCCAACACGCCTTCCTTTACCAAATCCCAAGCTTCGTTGAGAAGAACGTACCTGTAAATATTTCAAAATTGGAGTTAAGACCGTACAAGGGAACAGAGAAGTCTGAACAAGTCCTCCCAAAAAGAGACAAAATAAAGTTACCCGAGAGGTGCTACCTCTAGTTGGCAACTACGTAACAAATATACATTCTGCATTTTCCCATCTGCGAATAAAAATGTATTCTTCTAAACTCGCAGGTACGTGCTTGGACTGGCTGGGCTGGCTGATGGCTGCATTTTATTTGAAAGACGCAATAATTCCATTGTAAAATAAAGATGGGCATTTCAGTTTATGCAGTTATAATTTCCCTAAGCTCAATTTGGTTAAATTTAAAGTGAACTTCATCCAAAGATTGAGTTAATTTATCATAATTCGCAAAATATTAAATTTACTTTTACCATATTTGTATATTATTGTATTGTGTAAATAGCATCGCATATGGTTATTAGCCTCTTTAGCCATTGGTTTTACAAGCATAATATAAGTAAACGATTTTTTTTAATATTACAGGGTTGCCAAGCAATTAATTTTTTATAAAATTAGAGAATGATGCAGACCCCAAATTAAATTATCATAATTTAGGTAGGTTTACAATGATTTCAAAATTGTTTAAAATGCAGACATACTAAGCTAACGAATAGTGGTCATAGAACTAGTTTATTTTATACAGAGTGTCTTAAAACACTTAAATATGGCTAATTTTAAGTTCAATTTACTTAATTCTTTCAAATGCATTATTTTAGCATGAAATTTCTTAAAATTTACCTATCCACCTACCAACATGTTAGCCAGTACCTAACACAAATACAGGGTGTCACATCAGTGCGTAATTGCTCGATAGATGTTTTATTATTGGAAATACGAAAAAAAAATAATAAAAAAGTTATGTGACCGTTTTTCAATAAATATTCTTAAATATAAACGAGGGGCTGACCCATATTTGATTGTTTTCACATCGTCAATCAATTTTAATAGACTTCATTTATTTATGTTGTATATAGGGTGTGTCAGAACGCGGGGTAATAATTTTCTCAATTTTTTAAATGGAATACCCTATATGTTATACCACCAATTAATTAATACAGGGTCCATTTACAAAACTGAGAAAATCGTAACCTCACGTTTTGACACACCCTATACAACATAGCAAATGAATGAACTCAATTTTATTAAAATTGTTTGACGATGAGATAACAAAATATGTATATAACAACCTGCAGGGTGTTTTGCTTTTAAAAAGTATAGATTTGGTTCGCACCTCGTTTATAGACCGCCCTGTATATTTAAGAATAATTGTTAAATATGGTCATACAACTTTTATGTTAAACATTTCTTCGTAGTTCTAATAATAAAACAGCGATCAAATATGCGTTTGCGTGTCTATGACACAAATTGAAATATTGAACAATTACGCACTAATAGGACACCCTGTATAATTATGAACATTGATTATTAAAAAAATTTATAAAAATTGAGATTTAAATTCGTCTTTTCAATACTGATTAATTATACGGTTTGGCCGCGTTTAGCCAAAATGTGTATTTTATGTCAACATTTTTGGATCGAAACACAATATAAATCAGTATAAATAAAAATTTCCTAGGTTTATTCGGTCATGTTTTTATTTTAACACAGCACTACATATGTTTCGGAAACAGTTTTTCCATCTTCGGGTGCAATCAAAATTTAATAAAACTTGGGGAGGATAACAAACAGTTTAAAAACAATTTGTTATTTTTTTAAATAACAGAAACCCCATCTTTCTGTTTCAGCGTGTGAAGGTGAATTCGAATACAACTATTATTTTTATTATTATTCTTAGTGGAAGAATTTCATTAAATATATTTGGCAACATTGTTTGAATAATAGGTTCTTCTGAATTGTAAATAGAGCAGCATAGCGTTGTCACGTAAGGTTGCCACATTTATGATAACTATCGTTTTATGCGTTAATGTTGGTATTCTTTACAATGTACCATTGTACATGGTACATGTATGAAAATATTAAAATGTACAATAATTTCACAACATGCTTTAATCGATTTCTTCTAATAATTTGATTCATTCTGACCAATATAGACATCGGCATCCCAATCAGCACAACTTACAAAAAATTGAGTAAACTTCGAATCCTCTCAAATTATAAAATCTATGACATCATTTAACCTGTATGGAATAAGAAAAAATAAATCAGCTGATGATGTCGATGTCAATTTTGCCGATACAGGCTCCGAGGAATTACTACTAGAGGGAGCCTGAAACGAGATTGTAGGCGATTGTTGTGTTAGCAACATCTGTAGAGGAAGTGAGGAAGCGGGCACAAGGGGGAAGGTAAACATCTTTCTTGTTCAGTGGCGTATCATTTATCTATAAAAACTGACATTGTCCAAACATTTTAATTGTAAAAAAAACTAAAAAATTTGCTAATTTTACTATTTTTAAAATGAATACCGTCTTATATGTGTCTGATGCAGGAGATGAAACAAAATCACTGTAAAGGTCTAATTTTTTTAATTAAAGAATAAAATCTTAAAATTAATCTTATTATAAATAAATACAGAAGCCACTAGTTTCGGCCTCGCAGGGACATCTTCAGGCCTGTAATACAATAATATTTATTATAATAGGTTGCGGTCACATACGAATAAAATTAAATAGTATAAACCACAATAATGGATCCATATTGTAGCGTTACAGCATTGTAGAATTAAAGCTGTGCAATGCAAACGTAACTAAAAATAAGAAAAATGAGTAAGGAATCTACAAGAGAAGAGGTGAGAATGAGCAATTACAAATGAATTTAAATTGCTCGGGATAACAAATAAAGCTGATAATGTAAAGCAGTGGTATAGTCCCCGTCAAAGAAGGTCCGGATATGTTAAAGAGGACGGCGTTTTCTCTGTAAATCTGGAGAATGTAAGGATGGAGGGAAGACGAATCTTGCTGACTCAGGTGTAGATGGCTAGAAAAAGGAGCGTGTAGATGAAAGCTCCAGTAAATATCGTCACTTTCGTCTAATTTTTTATTCTCACTCACCGTTTCGGCTTTATCTTCGAAATTCATTTTCAAAAGGAAATAAAAGTAATCATTCGTACAAGCATATATAATAAAACAACATGAATTCATTATATTTAATAAGCTAATAAACGTTTGTTTCAATGAAAAAAACATATATGAATATAAAAAATATATAAATAGATTCTTAAACAAATTTCTTGTTTTTGTTTTGCAAAAGACTTTTTTGTCTTCTTCGGTTGCCTCTGCCACATTTTTTTTAGTAGTTTTGAGGAGAATTTTCTTATGAAAACCAGTAGAACCATCAATTGGTTGGTACCATTTTGATATTTTGGGTCTGTTAAGAGTCTTGTTAAACTTTCTTCTTAGGTAGCTGTAACCTTTTGGAGAATAAAAATTTAATGTTAGATCAGAAGCTCTTAATTAAGAATTATATTTGCAAAGGCCGTTTTAATAATATTTTCAAAAGTTCTTGGAATCGTTGTTAACTGAAACCTGCAAAAAATATATCATTTTATTCCTAAAATATAAGATATCACACAATGCACATTCATATAATATCACTGTGCTAGAAAAATAGTAGGTAGGTACTGAGACTATTTAAAAAAAGTAATTTCGAGAAAATCAACTTTTAATGTCATCATTGTACTTAACTTTTTTATTGCTAAATTATTAATAATATCATTTTGTGTAGTTCGTAATGATTTGTATAATATATATTATAAAAACCTATCGTCAATGTTAATGTGTCAACTTTTTTTAATAATTATGTCCTTGTTATGGTAAAAACACATTTTTAGAAGTTTTCTGAATTTTTTCTTTAAATTATCATATAGTTGAATTGAGTAATTGTGTGTTTAATTAAAGGTATATCTCTTTTTTGTTAAACCAGTCTTTTGTGTTGTTCTAATCTTTTTAGATAATTAGAGAAAACAGTAGGACATCTTAAAATATTCTATTTCACCAATAAAAATGTAGAATAATGAATCTTACATCAAACGGAAAGTCATTTACGGATGTCCTACTAGGTATTAACCTAAAAACTAAATATAGTATATTACATTACGAGTGTGGAAAGTGACATTTTTCACACGAGTGGGAAATATTGTCGCACGAGGCGCAAACCGAGTGCGACTATCACACGAGTGTGGAAAATCACTTTTCACACAAGTGATGTACAATATTTTTCCTACGACCACAAAATAATATCATCAAAAAAATGTAAAACCAAGGTTATTATTACTATAATAATTAAAATGTATTTAAAAAAATAATCAACAATAATCGTATTTATTCAATTTTCATATTTTTTAAACAAAAAAAAACTAGAAAAAAAATAAAAAAAAAACAAAAAAAATTTCTGCCACGCCAGGATTTGAACCATCGATTGAACGCGGTCGAAAAATGGCAAAGTTGATAAGTTCGACGTCCTAACCACCTGAGCTAATAGCCCTTGTGTCAATTGAATGATCTAATCGATTATGTATTCAACCAGAATAAAGAGCAAACATTATTTTAAAATTATTTTAATAATAATTGTTAAAGATAAATATCTAGGATCTAATTTACAACAATTTCAATAATTTAACAATCATATCGATTTTAGTATTAATATGGATATTACATAGATCAAAATAGAAATTAGCTGTTTGACATTTTGTGACAACTACTGCGGAAAGTAACATATTCTCACTCGGGTGGAAAGTAAATTCTTATTCATACGCGTGTGATATAGGGCACTTTCCATAGGACTATATAGTGTGATATGTGTCACTTTCCTAAGTGGTCGTAGGAAAAAATGTATATTGCAACTGTGCTCAAATAAATGAATGTTTTTATACCTGACTATAGTAGTACCAGACATACATTTTTAAGATCATAATGATCTGGATAACTCAAAATAGTCAAAATCCACATTATTTAAGTTGTTCTAGTATTTTTTTTAGCATAGCGATATAAACTCCAATAATAAATATTCAATGTTTTTTGGGACTTTTTTAGTAAATTAAGAAAAAACAAGAATAATGTGATATTCCTGTTTAGTTTGTTCCTACATAATATAGTTCATTAGGTAGTCATTTAGAAGCAAATTACGTTCTATTTATAGAATAAAAAATCACTCATAATATCCAAATATTCTTACCTATATCTTTATATTTTGGGCACGAAGACCAACTATTTTGTTTTTGGCTCTGAATAGTTTTCTTAAGAATTTTAAAACCTTGCTTAGCTTTTTTGTGATATTTCATGCATATCTTTGAGGTTCATTTTGTTTAAACCTAAAATAAATTAAGTACAAAATATGAAAATTTAAACAATACACAAAATTAGTCTATTAAAATAGTTAAAAAAAAGTGTCAACAAAAAAATGGCTTTACCTTTTTCGTTAAACATTATTTTTGAAAGAAACTTAAGTTTCTCTACTTTGCTTGCTGTTTTAGTATTTTAGTAGCAGATGAATATGGTGTGGAAGTAGTGACAGGAATGATTATTCTCTCGTCGAAATTTACTGAAATTGCATTTTTCTTTAATATTTTCCTCCTCTGAGGTCTAATAAAAAGTTATTCAGGTGGTCACTTGTTGAATTCCTAAATTTTGGAACCATGTATTTCTTTTTATCATATCAAGAAAAGTAAACCTAGAAAAAATAACAATAAACTTTACAATAATAATAATAATAATAAGTGATTAACCTTTGCTATAATCATTATAAGACGGATGAAGACGAACTTAGATGGGTTTTACTTACTCTTAATTTTACTTTTTCGATAAGAAAGATTAATTGCAAATTAAAGGTGATTTCCTAATGCACCGCCTCTGATAATTAGATTGTGTCTGTACTTACTTATGATATTATCTTGAAGAAGCATTTTCATTATGCTTTTTACACATAAAGCATGTTTTCACCATATTATTAGAGATAATAAATCTTAAATATACATTTACAACTCTGTAGTGCTTCGTACTACATATTACTCTTCTCTCTGTCATAATTACGTTGATAGATAAATGTTATAATCTTAAACCAGTCATCTCCACTTTGTCATTTCGACGTTTTATTTTTGTTATGTGAATGGCACTTTAGAATGTTTCGTGGTGGCATGAGACTCAATCCTGTTTCCTGCCAATGTCATAGAATTTCAAAGTTGATGACATTGGAAGTCACATCTGTTTTTGATTTGTGGTGTAGTAGGTGGAAAAACAATGGAGTGTGTGGTGGATAGCTGTGGAAGAAAAAAAAAAAAAAGAGCAGAACACCAAGAGACAAAAAACATCAACAAATTATTATTTTTTTAATTTTACATTTTTTCGAAGTAACATGTTCTTGACCTTTTTAATAAAAGAATTTTAAAAAAGAAATTTTAATTATATAGTTATTTTGATACAGAGAATACCTATATAATATTGGTGACCCCTCGATCAGAACACATAATTGTACGAGCAACGGAACGAGAAACAGTACGAGGAATTGTACGAGCAACGGTACGAGAAACGGTACGAGCAACAGTACAAGATACCCATCGGATTTCGGCGTAGAAGATAGAAATAAGAATCTCATCAGGTCCAGGTGATCAAGTCAGAAAATCAGATAGAACAACCACATCAGCAACATCTCTACGAGATATACTTCAAGGTTTTTGTTTTTTTTGCCTGCTATACCGCAGGTCAAGAGCGAAATATTGCAAGAGGTGAGTTTTGAGTTACTACTTAATGTTTTAAAGTTGCCATTTGTGTTTGACAATAAAATGCCGAATAACGAAACAGAGTCAGAGACTGGTTGTGTCGAAAATTTAAATCACATTAAATTGCCTCCTTTCTGGTCATCAAAACCTGAATTATGGTTCAAACAAATTGAAAGCCAATTTTTTATTCATAAAATTAATTCAGATAAAAGTAAATATCATCTCACTGTAGCAAACTTACCGATAGATATTTTTAGTGAAGTTATAGATGTAATTAATAATCCACCAAATTCAAACATGTATGAATCCCTAAAAGGAATAATAATTAACCGATTGACTTTATCAGAAGAGGCTCGTTTAGATAAGTTAATTTCTAGATCAGAACTAGGAGATAAACGTCCATCAAATTTCTTTAGAGAATTATTACAAATCTCTGGAGACAAAATTATTGATGAGAAATTACTAATTAAATTATGGCGGAGACGTTTACCTGCAGTTATTGATATAGCTTTAACAGCATCTGGGAAAGACGACGTGACTGAATTATTGAAACTTTCAGATAAAATTTGGGAATCTCAAAATTCAAAAATGAATATAAACGAAATTCAAGGTCCAAGTACACAAACTGACAATACATTTTTAGTTAAATTTATGACAGATTTCAACAATTCTTGTCAAACTTTATTAAAAACAATCCTTGACAAACAAATTAAATTAGAAAACGAGGTAAGCTCAATTAAACAAGAAAACTTGTCTTCTCACAGACGAAATGATAATCAGTGTCATTCTTGTCGTCACAGATCAAAAAGTAGGAACAGATATAATAACGATTCTGACAAATTATTATGCTCATATCATAAACGTTTTAAATTGAAAGCATTTAAATGTAATGGTCCACCTTGTTTATTATATGATTCATTTAAAAATAAATCAAAAAACGAATAAGATCAACTATGAACTGTTTGGGAGAAGGAAACATATCTTCAAAAAGACTTTTTGTTTTTGACAAAATCAATAATTTAAATTTTTTAATTGATAGTGGAGCAGAAGTCAGTGTTTTACCAAAAAATATTTTCAAAGGTAATGATAAAGATAACAATTTTTTATTAACGTCAGCATCAGGCAATAAAATTTCTACTTTTGGAAAAAAACTATTAAAAATAGATTTAGGTTTACGTAGAGAATTTCTTTTCGTTTTTATTATTGCTGATATTTGCAAACCAATATTAGGTGCTGATTTTCTAACACATTTTGGATTGCTAGTTGATTTAAAAAATAAGAGAATTTTAGATAACGAAACTTCACTAAGCTCAAAAGGTAAAATTATGAATATAGACAAAGTAGATTTTCCCAAACTTTTTATAGTTGAAAATAAATATACGGAAATTTTTAAAAAATACACTAATATATTTTCATCACCTAATTTTCATTTACCAATTAAACATAACATAGAACATCATATTATTACAGATGGACATTTACCTTACTGTAGACCAAGACGTCTAGATACACAAAAATTTAATATTGCCAAAAAAGAATTTGATAATATGATAGAATTAGGTATATGCCGTCCTTCTTCGTCATGTGTGACATCACCGTTACACATGGTGCCTAAGAAAGATACAGCCGATTGGCGTCCTTGTGGCGATTATCGTTTCTTAAACAAATTAACAATCCCTGAAAGATACCCATTATCGTTAATATCCGATGTTAACATTAAAATCCATGGATGCACCATTTTTTCTAAAATAGATTTAGTGAGAGCATATCATCAAATTCCTGTCGCAAAAGAAGACATTTTTAAGACCGCCATTACTACTCCATTTGGAGCTTTTGAATTTTTAAGAATGCCTTTTGGATTAAGAAACGCAGGAAATACGTTTCAGAGATTTATCAATGAAGTAACTAGAGGTCTTGATTTTATTTACGTTTATTTAGATGACATTTTGATATTTAGTAAAAACGAAGAAGATCATTTTAAACAGCTGGACATTCTGTTTAATAGGTTAGATTCTTTTGGCGTAAATGTCAATCCTTCAAAATGCATGTTTGGCGTCAAAGAAATTAATTTTTTGGGTTACAATATCTCTGCTAAAGGAATGTTACCTACAGAGGAAAAAGTTAAAGCAATAAAAGATTATAAAAAACCAGCTACTCTTAAACAATTACAACGATTTATAGGTATGATAAATTTTTACCATAAATTTGTTCCTAAATTTGCTCAAATTATTTGCCCATTGCATGAATTTGTTGCTTATCTTAATAAAAATAAATTCAAAAATATAGAAAATTGGCCTGAGGAATACGAAAGAAGTTTTAATGAAGCCAAAGACGCGCTTATTAAAGCCTCTTTACTCGTACATCCACAAGAAGGTGCCGAACTATCGTTAACCACTGATGCCAGCAATTCATGCATAGGTGGTGTATTAGAACAAACTATAAATAATGTTAGGCAACCATTAGCTTATTTCTCTAAAAAACTTTCAAAATCACAAATCAATTATAGTGTATTCGATAAAGAACTATATGCGATTTACATGTCAATTAAACATTTTAGACATATGCTTGAAGCAATGGATTTCAAAGTTTTTACCGATCATAAACCAATTGAAAGAGCAATCCATTCAAAATCAGAAAAATCACCACGACAATTTCGTTATATCGAATATATTTTACAGTTCACTAACAAAATAATTTATGTTGGTAGCAAAAATGTAAGAGTGGCCGATTTTTTAAGTCGTATTGAAGAAGACGAAATCATAAATATCAATGCTAAAAAAGACGGAATTAAAGGCAATGATATTGCAAATTTTAATTTACATAAAATTATTTCAGAACAGAAAATAGACATAGAATTAGAGTTCTTATTAAAAAAACAGAATTCAAGTAATAAAAAAGGAAGAAAATTTTTCTTAAGCAATGTAGAGGTTGAAACCCCAAAATTGAATCTTTGGTGCGAAACTTCAAAGGAAATGAGCAGACCATACATTCCTAAGAGTTTACGTTATAGTATTTTTTTAAAGTTACATAACATAGCTCATACTGGATGTAAGGCCACTGTTAAATTAATAAATTCTAGGTATTTTTGGCCAAGGATGAATAAAGAAATTTATTCATGGTCAAAATGTTGTATTAATTGTCAAAAGGCGAAAGTGCTTAGACACACAAAATCACCTCTAGGAAATTTTAAAATTCCAGAAGGAAGATTCCAACATATCCACGTAGACTTAGTGGGTCCTTTGAAACCTTCAAGAGGTCATAATTATTTATTTACTGTTATTGATAGATGTACTAGATGGGTAGAAGTTTATCCACTTAAGAACATCAGTTCAGAATCAGTAATCAAAGTTTTATTAAATCAGTATATAACACGCTTTGGTGTACCAGTGTATATTACTCATGACCAAGGCAGTCAATTTGAATCTAGTATGTTCAAAGATTTTAGTAAAAGGTTAGGATTTCAAAGTATCCATACAACTACTTACCATCCTCAAGCCAATGGGATGATAGAACGTTTTCATAGAACACTAAAGGCATCGTTATCTGCAAAATTAATTTCGAATAATTGGTATGATGAATTACCTTTAATATTATTAGGGCTAAGATCTGCTATAAAAGAGGACTTACAATGTTCTTCTGCAGAATTGGTATACGGCCAAACTTTACGTTTGCCTGGTGAATTTTTCACGTCTTCAAATGAAGAGATAGATACTCATTCAATATTAATTAATTTGAGAGAAAATTTCAACAAATTAAGACCAGCTCCAGTTCAGGAACACGGTATAAGGAAAACATTTGTTTCTCCAGAATTAGAAAACGCAGAATACGTTTTCTTAAAAGTTCAAGGCATTAAAGCCGCTTTAAAACCTTGCTACGAAGGTCCTTTTAAAGTTATTCGTAGATCTGATAAACTTTTTACAATTTTAAAAAATAATAACGAATTAGTTATCAATATTGATCAGTTAAAACCTGCATTTTTATTATCGGATAATAATGAATCTATAAAAGAAGTTAAGAAAGTTACATTTGCATTAAATTAAATAGTTCATTATTTTTAGTTGTTTCATAATTTATATGTTATTTTTTTTAAGAGGGGAAGTATTGTAGTGCTTCGTACTACATATTACTCTTCTCTCTGTCATAATTACGTTGATAGATAAATGTTATAATCTTAAACCAGTCATCTCCACTTTGTCATTTCGACGTTTTATTTTTGTTATGTGAATGGCACTTTAGAATGTTTCGTGGTGGCATGAGACTCAATCCTGTTTCCTGCCAATGTCATAGAATTTCAAAGTTGATGACATTGGAAGTCACATCTGTTTTTGATTTGTGGTGTAGTAGGTGGAAAAACAATGGAGTGTGTGGTGGATAGCTGTGGAAGAAAAAAAAAAAAAAGAGCAGAACACCAAGAGACAAAAAACATCAACAAATTGTGTCTGTACTTACTTATGATATTATCTTGAAGAAGCATTTTCATTATGCTTTTTACACATAAAGCATGTTTTCACCATATTATTAGAGATAATAAATCTTAAATATACATTTACAACTCTTACAACGCTATTAATAATTATATTTTCCGTAAAATATAAATAAAAAATTGACATGTGTCAGAAAGTGTCAGAACACTCAGAACTGGCGCTGTCACATGTGGCAACGCTGATTAAATAAGCCAATTACAGAAGAGGTATTTCCCCCCTCGGGGGGAGTAGATGTTGCTAACAAAATTTAGCGCGGGGAAGGGGGGAAGACTCCCTCTAGTAGTAATTGCTCGGAGGATACAGGCAAGTATCGATTTTTAATTTGAACTCACACTAAGGTATCTATTTTTAGAATTTTTTTTGCTGCAGTTTAAAAAAGTTTTTGTTTCTTTTATTTCATCCCTTATAAGAAAATAAATACATGGACCTGTTATTTTTATAAACTTCCTTGCATTAATTTTTAATTTGAATAGGGGCTGAACTACGATAATATGTACAAAAACATAACGATAATTTTGACCACGCAGTATATGATATTTGGAACTGTGTGACCTGACGATGTCACGTGAACCACAGATGCTGTACAGTAAAATCAAAGTATGTGTGCTGTACTGACTGACTGTATTGTGGTTGCGTGTTGAAAGACCAAATGGCAAATTTCGGTTTTGGTTTGAGTTTTGTTTTTATCTGAAATTTCTTTTTAAATTTAATAAATCTGTCACCATTTTAGTGGAAGTTAACTTTACTTACATGTGTAACTTAATGAAATATTTAAAACAAAATGTGTTTAACACATAACTTTCCTGTAAAGTTATCAAATATATTGAATATGGCCCATCTAATCTAACAGTATTTAGAGTATGAATTAAAGATAAATATAATTCAAACATTTTTCATATCTAAAATACTAAAATACTGAAAATACATATTCTGTACTTTTCCTCAAATTTCTTAGTTTTAGAGAAATCATAATATATTAAAGGACATAAATTATAAAGAATGACTACACAAACAAATTAGGTAACTACTTAACAGAAATATACTTTGAGGTCGAAAAGATATCCTCCGCACCAAAGATGCTCAGACTGCCTAAAATTTAATTAATTTATCGTAGGATGGATTAAAGCTACAGTTTAAAATTTACTGTTCATCCATTTTTGAATTATCGTCAGAACCTAAAGTACAGTTAAAAACTCGAAGTCGAAAAAAAATAATCATATACTTTCTTTACTGGATATATGAAAGTTAAAACCAAATTTGAAAAAAATACATTTAAGCATATCAGATTTGTATGAATATTTGAAATATTCAATTTTATAAAACAACTAAATAAAGGACCATTATCACCTAGGCTCCGATATCCAATAAAATTAACAAGCAATCGATTTTTGCTAAGAGGCCGTTTAGTCGTTTTTTGAAATTTTACCATCGTACATAGAGACATTTTCCGGACCCCAAAACGTAAAATCAATATCTCGAGGTATAAAGTTGAGGCTATACCAAGGCTTTCCCTCATTACTTACAAATCAGCTTAATAACTGAAATGATAAGCATATTAGTAAACTCCTAAATACGGACCTGCGCATTTGAATTTCTCCTCGGGACGAATTTAGCGATATCTATTAGAGAAGCTCCGAATTAATCTATGTCTACTCGTATGTATGTAGTTTTAGGAATTTTTCTTTTATATGCTAGGTAATTGTTACACATAAATGGTTGTTTATAATTTCTTCCAAAATTTACTTTAATGAGCTTTGAAGGAAAATGAAGCAATTAATTTAGATATTTTAAGTGACATTTGTTGCTTTAATATATAACCTATTCAAAGTAGAATTATTTTCATCATCGGGTAATTATTACTCGTATATTATTAGCTTTATTTCATCATAAAAATTACCATATTTTTGGAATTATGTTTAAACGATCTCTGATAGTTGAACCTTTATTGAACACTAGTATATATCTATTAACGGCAGGAATTTTTTCACTTTTCTCCTTGTTGTAGTTTCAGCTAAAAAGTCATTGAAAGAATGCTATGTATGCCTATGTTAAATACATTGTCCATGCCCGCACTCGCATTCCTCCATTTTATGACGTCAAAAAAAATCATTATAATACTACCAACTTTGAAATAAATTATTAACCAAAGAATCATCGTCCAAAACATTTAAGGACTTACTGAAGTCTATTGACGATGAATCCTGGTATTTCTCTGGTCAAGGACACTGGTGTTTGACCGACTTCTTCCCAAATAGCTCTGGTCTTTTTGGCAACTTCCGGATCTGTCCAAGGAGCTGGAACCACCTCGATGACGGGCACATAGTAAGGAGGGTTGACAGGATGAGAGACAATAATGTTTTTCCTTAAAATAATAATATTTTATAATATTAGTTTGTGCAACAAGAGTGGCTGCAATGGCCATATATCGCCTACGCCATCCACTCGAGTTATAAGGTATATTTTTTCAACGACTAAATTAAAATACAAAATTATAAAAATTAATATACGATTTATTAAAATAAAATGACTATTGTAAAAATAATTAACACAGAGATTTAAATTTATAAAATTGTCCCACTCGACCTCGAAAGGCAACGCAAACACTCAAACTGTTACGCTAACATCTTTTAATTTTTTAAATGAAATAAATTCCAATTCTCAAATGTGACCAATTTAAAAATAAACAACAAAGTAAAAACTCAAAGTCCGTGTCACGTCACAGAAACTACGATCGGCAATTTCACTCCTGAAAACAACTGCT
This sequence comes from Psylliodes chrysocephalus, assembly GCA_927349885.1. Classification (NCBI taxonomy): domain Eukaryota; kingdom Metazoa; phylum Arthropoda; class Insecta; order Coleoptera; family Chrysomelidae; genus Psylliodes; species Psylliodes chrysocephalus. Next base: position 21,505,810 of record OV651816.1, read on the forward strand.
CCTTTGGTCAATACCGCAATAGGCATTGCATTATATCAAAAGGTAAATAGCAGAGATAAAAAATTATTTTCAACACTCTTACTTTGAGTTTGTTGCCTAAGGAAAAAGTCATTCTTGGACCGATTTCGTCCTTATTCGGACTCAACAGCACGAAATAGACAATCTCGACTCCAGTCTCTAATGGCGTTTATCGGCAATACAAAAATCGCTCGTATACATTAACAGAGATTGAGAATGTGTAGATATTCAACGAGCAAAAACGGTAACGCCATTTGTACTTAAGAAGCAAAATAAAAGCTCGCTGTGGTACCTACCGAGTTCTCTAGAACAAAGCGGAATAATAAGCCACACTGGCGATTATTAAAGGAAATAAATTTCAATCTGTCGAAAGCGGCAACGAACTTTTTCCTCAAAATACACACAATATTTTTTCTACGATCACATTTTTTTAAGAAATAGATATAAAAACTGAAAATTTTGTCGTAAGTAATGTATAATGTGTTGCCTATATACCCACATTAATTATGATATATATGTATACCTCGTCAATAAAATAATATATTTTAAAGAAAATTTTAATATAAAATGTCTACTTTTGGCTCGATTTTTAGACTTTACGGTTTTTAAATTCATTGATTAATTTGTTATTACTTTTTGGTTCATAGTATTACGGTATTACTCCTTTTACAAAAATGTTACGCCAGCTTTCTTATTTCTCAAGAGGATCAAAAATTGCGAGAACCATTTTTAGAGGCTAAATAACAATTCACAGTAGATGAATGTCCTCAAGAAGAATTATTTTACATTCTTTAGATGAGTAATCATGAATTTGAGGGAAAAGCTAGATTGAAATATAATTTGAATAATATAAACAGAGCAATACTTTTTTAATTCCACAATTTTAAGAAGTCATCATGGGCGTCGTTACACAATTCTATAGGGAGAGGCAAAATTTTGAAAAAATGTAGAATGTTTATTTGTTGGGAAACAAAAAAAAAGAAAACTAAAAGAGAATTTTCTTATGATGGATTTAATTATTCTGTGACATCATGGCTTACTTCCGGTCTTTCCAGAAATAACAGAAAATCGCAATTTATTATTTTTAAATGAAACCCCTTTTTCTTATTGTAAATTTGAATTTCTGCGACATTTTTGTATAAGAAGCGTGTATTGAAAATTTTCTATCAGTAACATTAAAAAAAATATTTTACAATATGATGGTCATTTTGACAGCTGACAGAAAATTTTCAACACATGATTCTTAAAAATAAATATCTCTGAAATTCAAATTTTCAATAAAAACGGGGGTTTCTATTTAAAAATAAAAATTTTCTGTTATTTCCGATAAAACAGAAGTACGCCATGAAGTCACACACCAATTGAATCCAGTATATGAGAGTATTTGTCCCAAGCTTTTAAAGAAATAAGTTTTCATTCCAATATCTCAATTAACAACGAAGATAAAAGCGGATGGAATTATTAAACAGTTTGCTATTATTAAAAATGCTCTGATACGCCACTGGTATACGATAAATGGGTCTCAATGTAAATTTTGAAGCCTAAAAAGATTTTATAAAGTTCGTACATTCCTATATGTTTTTCCATAAACGAATTAACAGTAACATATTTAGAAAAAATAATATCCAATATGGCGGCCATTTTGACAGCTGAAAATTGTCAATACACGATTATTATACAAAAATGTCCCAGAAATTTAAATTTACAATAAAAAAGAGGGTTTCCTTTTAAAAATAAAAAAAATAAATTTTCTGTTATTTCCGGAAAAACCGGAAGTAAGCCATGACGGCACACAACAATTAAATGCATCATAAGAAAGAATTTGCTCCAGTCTTTCAAACAGAACAAACTTATTCCGATATTTCACTGAATTGCGAAGATAAGGGAATGGAACTTTAATAGTAACCCTAACAATGTCACTGACCTATTGGACAGAACTGATACTTAAGTTGTCATAACAAATCTCTAATAAATAAAATAACCCAACAAGAAAGACAAAAACTAAAATAAAGAAAAAACAAGAAACTTAAAACACATTTAAAAAAAACAAACAGAAGATGTGATATAAAAGAGAAATATGAACAAGAAGACGCAGCCATACAAAATAATATAACAAATAAAAATGTATAAAAAAACAAAAACATAAAAACTCACTCAAACACGACGATGAACACAAAAAAAAAGTGGGGAAACTCAAATTTTAAATTTCTTTTTTCTCTACTAAAAACATCGATAACAGAAAACATAATTTATTCTTTATTTAGTCCATTTTCATTCATTATTCGCTCCGTACGTGACAACAGCGCCAACTATTTTATGAACTAACGGACGATATTTGCGTATACTGACAATACAATTTTTAATAGAGTACGTAATTAAAAAATATATTTGTTAATTTTAATAAAAGTATATGGATTTGTAAAACAAGTGAAAAATATTATTATTATTATTATTATTATTATTATTATTAATATATATTTTTATTACTTCAGCTAAAAAAAAGTAGTATAATCAATAAATAGTATATTATGCAACGATCATGTAATGATGGTTATTAATACACGAGCATTAACCGGGATACGAAACGAGCCAAAGGCGAGTTTCGTATGGTTTATGCGAGTGTTTTAATAACCATTACATGAGAGTTGCATACGCTATTTTTTCTACACCCGATAAATAATCAAGACCTATAAATATTATATTTATATTGGTATTGAACACAATAACAGTAATTACTCGTATTTCTATAAAAAATTCTACAAAATTGTAATTAATGGTATTACTTCAGGTATTGGTATTTCCCTAGATTTTTGCGGTAAAATATTTTGTACTGTATTTTCTGCTTTCTCCGATATGTGTGGAGGAGTCTTCTATATCGCTAATATCAGACATTTTAATATTATAATTATCGAAGTTTAGCTACCTACGAAAATTTAATACGTTTTGACAACTAAAATAATTACATAGGAACCTAGGACAAACGTCAAACAGCATGCCTGATTGAAAAATTGTAGGTTTCTATTGATTAAAAATCTGTATCATAATGGGTATCATTATGAAACGGATTATGGGCATATAAGTGCATTATTATAATACGGGTGTAGAAAAAATCAATAATAAAACATAGGTAGGTATTTTCGAGAAAATGTATGAGATCTTGCCTAAGCCTAATAAGTTGTCATTGAAGAATAGGTAAATAATGTCAAAATAAAAACATTACCATTATATAATAACGTATTAACAAAAATAATTGGTATATTTGCGATTGTAATTTATATTTTCTTCATTTTTAGTTCGAAAGAAATTAATGAAAAAAACTGGCTTCCTATCAATAAGTCACAAGATTGCATTTCAGCCATATACAATAATCAAAGGCAGAAATCTAATCATTTGCTAAACATTTAAGATTTAAGGGATGTTGAAGAATCTTATAAAATATTAATTTATTGTTTATTTAAAACCTTTTCTGATATCTATTATTTCCAATAATACTGCTATTATTACAAAAATAAAGATTTTTTCTTCCTATTATAAAGCTGTAGGTTTATTTATTTGATTTAATTTCGATTTTGCTAGTGAAAATTTGTATAATTTACAGTTTTTTTGCTAGTATAATTTTCAACATAGTAACTCCGGTTGCTCATTTTATTGTTTTTAACCTATTTTTTTCAGTAAAAAGTAAAATATATACGTGTATTTGATACGCCAAAATTACAAAATATCGCCCTAAAGTACTCGAATTATCCGCAGCTTGCGCCAGTATCGCTTCTGCTTCCTCTACTTCGCACTGATCGAATAGACCGCAGCCATCCATGTTTTAACATGCCAGCGTGCTAAACGTTCTTTCGATTAACTCTGTCGTTGGTGGAAGAGCCATAAATATTTTTTAAACCACTTTGTATGTCTGGATAAAATTCACAATGTTTGGAAGCTATATCATTAATGGAGAGTTTATTGTGTGCAGAAAGCTCTTTCGTACTCCAGTTTGGTATTCAGCTTCAAAATTGTCGATTCCAAATTTTTCCACTACTTTCATTTTCTAATCGGTAGTAAAAAAAGTATTATTTTTTTGTTTTTGGGATATAACAGGCTTAAGGAAAAACTAACTGAGTCTTCGGAAAAGCGTGAAGTAAGCGACGTAATAAGGGAATCCAGATATGCAATAAATAATATTCTTCAACTATATTAGTCTGAATATTATTAAATCTATGAGATTGTTGTTCGTAATGCATATCTTACGCGTTGTTGATTAAGTCGCAAAAGCCAGGGGGGCATGTATCACGTTTCAATCAAATTATGCATTACAAATTATTGCCTCGTTCTGGCAACACTGTTCTTCAGAGTCTTTAGTACTGTGTGGTTCCTGAGTGCACTGGTACTTGGAACTTTTAAGATTGCAGATGAGTGTTTACATAGAAAACTGACTGAATCTGGTCGGGAATTTGTTGAGAAGTACCTAAACGAGCGATATAGAGACTTACCATGTTTATGGAAAATAACACATGACGACTATCATGACAAAATTGAGAGAAATGCAGCAATGGAACAACTTATACCTGTTGTTTTTTTTAAATAAAAGGTAACGCAAATAGAGACACTATACAAAAAAATATTGCTTTATCATCCATATTGACAATTTCTGGTTGGAAAAAACAAAACACAAAAATCTACATTATTCACGTATCCATTTTAAGTGACCGTGAATGACCAGCCTCTAAACTTAAAATCCATTTGGATGTCGTCGAAATGGATTTATTCCATTTGAAGTGCTGTGAATGATGGGGGTCGTTACAAAATATTTCGAGCATTTGAGACGCCTCGGCGTTTCAACCCCTAAAGAACTAGAAGAGTCGATAACTAGTTGCCAAAGCAGCTCGACTGTACAATTAAGGGATAATTTTGTTTTTTAAATTTTATTATTTTTAATATTTTTATTTGCCACTGGTTAATGGAAGTTCCTTCTGGACTCCAGGACCCTTTGGCTGGTGACAGTGCTACCTTAATGCCTTAAAAGTATATTGACAACAGTAGCAAAATACCTACCAGTTGAACTAAATGGGTTTTTAGACTAGTTGGTTGTTACAGACTTCGAGTTTTTCCTTTGTTGTTTATTTTTACGAATATAATTTTTTGTATGACTTATTAATTATAATTGAATTGGTTTTAGATAGTTTTATTATAATTTACTAAAATTTACGGTTTCTTTGTATATATGTACTTATTTGCTTTGTAGTTTGTACACAAAGTGAATAAAATATTGATATACATGAGGTTGTAGAAAAAAGATTTGCGAATATAGAATAAAATATGCAGGTATTGTGTAAAGAAACTTACTTGTTTTTAAGGTCTTTGCTAAAAAGAGATGGAACAAAGGTTGACGTAGAGCTAGACAAAATAGTTGTTGATTCAGCTATCGCGTCTACTTGCTTCCATACTTTTATCTTTAATTCTAGATTCTCCGGAACGCATTCTTGAATTATGGTAGCGTTTTTGACGGTATCTTCCAATTTCGTAGAACCTGTACACAAATTATATTTCGATACTCATCAAATTATTAAATTATTGAAAATATAGATGCCTACCTGAAATCAGAGCGATTTGTTGGTCAGCATTGATGTTGCCTCTGAGCAGCTTTTCCTTTTCTAAAGTTTTGAGCTGTTGTTTAATGTCAGCGAGTGCTGTTTCTATCTGTTTTACTTCGATGTCGTAGAGAGAAACGGTCCAACCGGAGGCTGCGAAAATCATAGCCCATGATCTACCGATCAAACCACTAAAAACAAATAGACATCCTGTATAACAAAACTATAGAACGTACAATCTAATTTGGGCCAACCGATTTATCAATTATTCTGTATTATAACGATTGTTTAATTTAGAAATAGTTTATTTAGTTAAAACAGTTTATTTATAACGTATTAATTATTTTTTTTAATATTTAGGCACTATTATAACTCATACTTCTAATTTATTTTACAATTTATCTTTACTATACAACATTTATATTGAAACTTAACGTCTACCGACAAAGTCGCACTATTTATATAAAGCCAGCTCTGCTCGAATAGATTCTCGGCGGTCTAGAATCTCTGGAAATTATTCCTCTATGAGTCAGACGGCGCGCAAAATTTATCTAGTAACTTCTCAAAGGAGTGCGTTTGTCTCTGTCCTGCACGATAGTATATTAAAGAACTATTTTTTTTTAATAATATAAAAATAAAATTTGATATACAAACTTGCACCAAAAACGATATCAACATGAACTTTTTAGTAAAAATCAAGCTCTATAAGGGAATGAAGCCTATTGATTATGAAAAAAATCTAAATCAAAATAGGGGGATAAGGAGGTTGAAATATTGAAAAAAAACCTAACTTAAAAATATAAGAACGATTTAAAATTGAAATCTTCAGATGAAGGGGATGAAGCGTATTGATTCTAAAAATTTATAGATGGTAGATATAGAATATCAAGCATTAAATATCTTCATTCTGGTTTTATTTTATATTTAATTTGTCAAATAAAGGAAATTAAATTTTCCCTAATGATGTTCCAATATTTTAACAGGGTGTTCTATCAACCATTTAAAGGCGAGTTTTCTCATAAAATTATGTAATTTGGGTCGAGATATTTAGGTCTCAAAATGGCAAAAAAAATTAATTTTAATTTTTTTCGGGAAAACGGTTCGTCTTTTAGAGCGTGCACGCACTAGACGACAGATCAAGACGGCCAGGTCGACGCGAACAAGACATATTTGCAAGTGATCGCGTCCAATATCAAGCGACCAATTGACGCGTTTTATTGCTCAATCTTTTGCCACTGGTGTGGAAAGTATGAATAGGATGAGCGTTTTTTTTTGTGTTGATTGATTCATTCCGCTGAAACTTCCCATTCGGTGAATTTTGACCGAATAAAGGGAATGAAAAAAGTGGGAGGTATTGATATGTCAATCTCATGTGCCAAACATACTTTATTAGTAAGGTTATGAGTTATAATCTTCTTCTTCCTTTATTGGGCTATATCCCACAGGATAATTTACCCAAATGAGTTATAATACTTATAATTTTTAATTATCATGGGGAGGGATAAAGGAAAAATCAACGATAATTTTAAATTTGACATTCGTGACAGATGACAATTTTATCGTTTTATTTCGTTTGCAAATTCTGTTCAAACTTTTTCTACTAGAGAATGGACGAATAAAACGCACCTATTGTTCTTAATTTCAAAATGAAAACCGAGCAAGTAGCAGCTTCCTTCTTAGTGCACTCGTACACCAAGGAAACATCAAACATGCAACGTGCGACATGAAGTAAATATCATATGTTGCTAGACATCGTAGACACAGATGGAAAAATTTAAGCAGTATTTAATATGTGGTCAACAGGGCCGCCGAGAGCTAGGTCGAGCCCCGGGGCAATTTTCCAGGTAGGGCCCCGCGACATTTTTTTTAAAGAATAAGCCTTTTCAATATCACATCTCTAAAAAAAGATCTTTAAGCAAAAATATCTCCTCCTCTTTAATAAATTCTCTAAAAATGTCCTCTAGTAAAAACTTCTAGGAGAGAAAAAAGGGTCCTCTTTCTTCTGCTCATGTGGCGAACTCCTAAAAAAATAAAAAACCTGCTTACGTAAAGCGGCCTGGCCCCCCTTATGCCGCTGCCGGGCCCCCACTTGAGCCCGGGCCCCGGGAATTAGTCCCGGCTACCCTTCTCTCATCGACCCTGGTCGTCAAGCAAGGAGGATGTGGTTGTTGCTTGACAATTTTTGCGAAATCGACGTAAACGTAGAAGAATGCGTCAGTACTGGATTCATCCATTATTTGTTCATAACCTAGAGCACAGCTTAGTAACTGTTGCACAGGAACAACTGACTCTCAATCCGGAAAATTTTAAAGAATTTTATAGAATGAATTAGCAAAGTTTTAAAGTATTGCTGGAACTTATAGGACCAAGAATAGAAAAATTAGATACAAACTATCGTTTAATCTGTAACTCCAAATGCAAGGATGCTTTTCGATCAATTTTACAAAAGTTGGATTGTCAGCCATTTTAACAAACAAACAGAGAAGATCTTTTTCATCCAAACACGCGACAAATACGGCGGCCAACATGCACAGAAAAGCACATGCGGTTTATGTTGCAAGACACAGGAGTACTACTACGTGCCTACGCTTCATCGATGTGCGATGATCCCGAGAACATGTACGTTTTTAGATTGAATATATGCGCAGGGCCGCCGAGAGCCAGGCCGGGCCCCAGGACAACTCTCTAGATCGGGCCTCGTGACAAGCTCTTCAAACAAAAACTTTTCCTCTTTAACTTTTCCTCCTCTACTTGAATTGAATTTAAAAAAAAAACACCAAAAACTTCCCCCTCTCGTCTTGTGTCACATGTCGCATACAAAACAAAAAAAAACTAGTTGCCGGGCCCCCCTTATACCGCTGCCGGGTCCCCATTTGAGTCCGGGCCCCGGGAATTAGGCTCTAGTCGGCCCTGTATATGCGACACAAATCTACCCGCGGTATTTACTGCATTTCGCACATTGAATGTTTGATGTTTCCTTGGGGTATGACCGCACTTTATATTTGTGAATCGACGGTACATTATATTTTATATTTTAGCATGATCCCAGACAACACACCAAATCCCAGAGATATCCGCAGAATATCTTTAGTGGATATCCAATATATCCACAGGATATCAGAAATATTCCGTGAATCTAATATGGATGTCCAAATGTCCGTCTATATCCAGGATATAGAAGATATCCTAATGGATATTCAGAAAAATATCTAATGGGTATCTTCCAGAAAATACAAGAAATCACAGAGATATCCACAGAATATATTTTGTGGATATTCAATATATCCAATATGGATATCCAACCAAATGTCCGTCTATATCCCAGGATATAGAAGATATTTGGATATTCAGCAAAATATTTTATGGGTATCTTTAGTAGAGGTTCATAAGTAACCAATGATTATTGAATAACGTCGAAAGAAAATAGCAGAGATAAAAAATATTTTCAACACTCAAAATATTTTCAACACTCTGCCTTTGATTTTGCCCACTAAGGAGAAAGTCATCCTTATTAGGACTCTTCAGCAATAAATGAAAATTCTCGACTCCAGTCTCTAATGGAGTGATTAGGACACATTTCGATCGAACTCAATTACGGCGGGTCGAGCATGAGTAGATGCGATAGTGGTATAGCCATCTATACTTAGTAAGCAGAATCAAATAACATCTAGTGGATATCCACGATGGTTTGCGTTCGCGCCTAGACTTTGATATATTTAGTGGATGTTCATGGGATATTGAATACACCTTAAAAAAATTAATTTTAAATATCTGAACGGTACTATTAGCCACAATGGCGAGCACAATGGCGCAATTTTTTAATAATTTGCTATATAATTACTATTATTTATGGACATTTGAATGTCTATAAATTACATTTCATGGATATAAAATATATATCTACCATGGACTGGACATTCAGTGGATATTGGGATGTTCAGTAGATATCCAAAGGATTTGGTGTGCTGTCTGGGATGTATCTTGTTGGTCGCAGCGTTTTAGTGGCCGTCTGCACGTCGCGACCTGGCAGTAGCAACTTCTTGGTGATGGTTGGTCGGTGGACGATTACAAGCCGTCGCGACTTGGTCGCACAGTGCACGCACGCCCTTAACCGAACCCTATTTATGATGGTCTGTACTTTACGTTCCTGTTTTTAAAGGGTACAAATTGACAACTTCCCTTTTTATTTATTTTAGAACTTTTTCTTTAAGAACAAATTTAAAAAAAGGATCCAAATTGCAATTGTTTTTTTAAATAAAACCTTTTCTTAAATGGTTGGTAGAACACCCTCTTAATGTATTAGAACATCATTACAGGACACCCTGTATATTAACAAAATGAAACACTATTATTTGATCAAAAATAAAATCCAATGTAAGAATACAACAGGAAATAATCTAATTTGGTCCATCCTATATATATAAGAGAAGAAGGTTTAGTAATCTCCTGTTTTTTGATTTCATCGCTAGTTCCATTCTCTTTTGAACTTAGCTGCAACGTACTGATGAAGATCAATAGTCAGAAACATTAGGCCTTTTTTTTCTGCGGTATCTCCCAATAATTCTTTTATCTATCTATATATATATATATATATATATATATATATATATATATATATATATATATATATATATATATATATATATATATATATAACTACTTAAAAATATAATATATACCAAAGTTTTTGATCAAAATCAAATTAAAAAAATTACGACACTGTATATTAAATATTTTGAAATAATATATCAATAAAAGTTAGGACATTCTGTATGTATACAGTGCCGTAACTAGGGAGGTGCCCAGGCACAGGACGTATACCTCGGAGGGATGCAGAAATAGCTCAGCGATGGCTTTTTCAAGGACGCAGTTATAGAAGCTTGCACTATCCGCATAAAAGGCTATTTACAGCACTGTATGTAAAATCTAATTTGGGCGATATCATTCCATATCAGTATTATAGTTATCAGTAACGCATAAAATTATTATTATCTAAATAAACAATACTATTAAACATTTCCGAAACAGGTCGATTTTTGATTTTAATTCATTCTTTTTAAAAATAATCTAATATACAGGGTGAAGTACCTTCTTGTGATGATATCACTATTTTTTTAAGGATCACTCTATTTTTCCAATTTCTGGATTTCATGGTTGAGCTGATTCTAAAAATGTATTACATGTTGCTTCACACTGGTACAGCGTAGGCAAAAATACAAAAATTACAAGTTACTTGCAAAATAAGAAATAAACAATAAACGTAATAAAACAAATTAAATTACGTATTTATATTCAACTGCTTTGATAAACTATAAAAACAGCTTTTATTAGTGCTCCTAGTCTCTTAACTATATAGTATACTTTTATTGATTGAAAGTATTTTTTTTACCATTTTTTTCTCATTTAAATTAAAAACTTTCATAAACATTAAAACATAATGGTTTTTATATTGATTTTGGGTACTGTCAGAATTTGTTCAAATTTTAGTATGTTATTTTTTCTTCCACCAACTTAGATATTAATTTATCTACGCACAGACTACAAAACGAAAAAGTATGCTATTGCATTCAACTGAACACTGAACTGCAAAAAAAATAAATGCACCAATCACTGTTCATATTTTGGACACCCAGCTATACTATTATTTTTAAAATTTTAAACGAGTGACAAATCTGTCAAACTAATTTTCAGTATATTTTTTATTTATTGAGATTAAATATACATTAAAATGAGTTAGTTTTGTGTAGAATCGATTTTATTTTTATTTGGTCCACATTTAAGAAAAGGAAAATAAAATTTTATTCAAACTATATGAAACTAATTTACTTACGAATATTTAAACTAAAATCTTAAAAGTGTCAGTGGAGGCGAGGACAGAGCGTCTGCCTCCCACTCGATAATCCTGGGTTCGAATCTGGGCTGGGGACTAATTAAATTAAATCCTTTTTTTTTTCATGTTTTTTTATTTTAAAAATTAGTAAAATTCATGTTATGTTAAAATTAGTTATTTTGTCTTGATAAACTAAAATATTTTTTAATTTGTAGATTTTCGTTAGTGGGTCGTGGAAAAAATATACTGTACAACTCGAGTGGATTGTCCGTATCGCACTCAAACGATTGAGCACTCCGACTAAAGGCGTCGTGCTCAAACTTCATCTTCGTGCGATATGGCATGGCCATCATATCAACTCTTGTTGCACAAACTACCATTTCAGACCATGCAGCTCTACAGGGTGAACTGTTAGAAGGAGTCAAAAGTAAGGAAAGCGCTTAGATTAAAGAGATCAGAGATGTAACATACACCGGTGTTTAACCTAGGCGAATATTGCCAATTTCTAAAGAAAGGTTAACGAAGTGGAGGAACTGGGAGGAGACCCGAACTCTGTGGCTGGGACGGACTTCGTTTATTAGCATCATAATAATATATTAGATTTACTTAAAAGATGTTTAATGGAAAGTTGTATTATGAAATAAAATTAACGTGATTTTTTAATATCAAACATGTGCAACGATAGTTTATGGAAAGAGAAGACAAAAGTTCTTTTATAGAATATTTCGTTAGAGTTTATTTACTACGGACGTCTCTGCAAGAGACTACAATAAAATGTTGAAATAAAATATTGTTAATCAAGCATTGTCTACGAGTATTATAATGGCAGCATGTGCGCAGATGAATACTGTTAATCAAACCTTGTGAGTTAAACATTATATCTTATCAAAATAAATTATCGATTATTTTCAATGTCTTTTTTATTTTCGTATTTTCTTTAAAATAGATTATTTGATATTCTTTTAAAATTCGAAAATAATCGATTAATCAAAAATAATCGCATAATCGAAAATAATCGATTAATTAATAAACCGAAAAAAAAAAGAAAATAATTTAATAATCATTTAATTATAGCCGATAAATCGATTTTCATCAAAATAATAACCGAATAATCGATGATTTTTGCAACCCCATCGCTCACTTGCTTTTATCCGAGCACTTATCTTCAAAATTTCGAGATTCGGATTTTTTGATCCCATTATCTTTAAAACAGCATTCGATTGTATAATAAATAATAATTATTGCAAGAATATAGATTTTTTAGTACACAAATTTTCGAGTTTTTTAGGGTTTTATAATGTAATATTTTATTAACAATGTTATGTTGTTGGGAATGGGGTGTTAATACACTACGACCTAAAAGATCTATTGTGTCACCTTCTGTCGCTAATGCATCAAGGAAAAGTCTCAGTGCCTATAACGACCCTTTCAATCCTATCTTCTCAAGGAAGTGTAGGATTTGGAGTGGCTTCAAGTTTGGTAAATCTCCCTCTTCTATTTGATATGCTCCTAGGTATAATGTCCTTGGATTCTGGAGTGCTACACATTCAGTTAGAATGTGAATGATTTAACAATGTTATTAACTACCGTAACTTTAGTAGTTCTTTTTGCTTATACTAGATCGTATTGAACTTCCGATTGGACCGCAAATAAGATGAACTTTGAAATTTCAAGTAGGTCATCCGGTATTTTATCTAATAGTCTTATAAACATAAAGTTTCCTTAGCAACTGTGCTTCTTATTTACGTATCAAAAAGGACTAAAAACTACCTTTAGTAAATATTCTTATAAAACTACTTTTTAAATACAAAATTTCATTAGCAACAATGCCTATTTACTTCTTATTTACATATGACTAAACGAAATGTTCAAAATTTTGTTCTTTCGTAAATTTATGTAAGTACTATGTTATCTGTTTTCGGAAATATTTGATGCTTAAATATTTAGAGAAATCCCTTAATGCGAATCTGAAGTATTCAGCCTAAAAGATCATGGAGGCTTCATGTCAAAACGTTAATAAATATTTACCGTTGAAAACAAATATAATTTCTTATCTTTAATAACATTGGAACTTATAAGTATATACTCGTACAATTTTTCACGATACATTGTGGCATTTTCAATTTGAAATTGAATAACTAAAATACTTTATATTGTTAACAACACCAACAAATAATTCAAAAAACGTTGGTCCATGATGATTTAAGTAACGCGGAAATGAGCGTAGAATATAAATGTCGGGGCAATTCGGGTGGCGTCGTGGAAATAATGATTTTTAATTGGTGGGTTACTTAAGAATGAAATAGAAAACATGCGCTGTGTGCAATATTGCATCTCCGGTCTCTTTAATATTTTCATTATGTCTCCACTAGTCTACCACTCTTAAGTTATTCATGTTTTTTCCATAACATGTGGTACACTTGTATATAGTTTGTTAGTGTTTAGGTACCTTGTAAAATAAATCATACAGAATGTTCAAAAAATTAGTAAGATTAGTTAGGTACTGAAATAAGGTTAATTTTCATGTATTACCATAATAAGAACATGACTTCTAATCATTTATTACTAACATACTAAATACTAAATAATCTTTATTTATAATACAGAAATACATAAATAATATGTGTAATACAAAAATATAACAGTTTCTTTACATAGATATTTGGACTTCCCACCAAATTATATATGATTATTAAAGAAAATGCATTATACACATTAACTATTTATAAACCAATAAGTTTTATACACCTTCAAAATCTGACTCAACTTTCAGCAGGATTAATATTTTTTTTTTTCGATTTATAGTCTAAGTGTATGTACCTAATATGCCAGTCTGAGTTTGTATTTTAATTCTTATTAATATGTGTTCTGTGTAGGCTTTGTTATTGTTTCCCAGCGCCACTTTAGGAACAGCACTGTTAATTAGAACCCAACAGTAAATGGTCGAGTGGGGAATCCTACCTATGTTTTAGAATTAATATTTATTTTTTTGCAGCCCTTAATAAAACAATTGAAGGATACTTCATATTATTTTCGAATCATGTGTATCCCAAGAACCACAAAACTCTTGAAACGTGAGCACAGACGCCTATAGGGTTTGAACCAGTCTTGCATGTACAGAAAACTGATACTTCTTTTCTTTTTTGTATATCGACTGCAATAATATTTTCATCTTCAATTAAAAAAATTAATTGAAAAAGATGTGTTACAAATTAAACACCGATTCATTTTTCTAATTATATTATTGAAACCAAATAATTTTAATTAGCAATAATACTATTGAGTGACCAAATATTATACTTGTAAAGTATCAATCAATGTAATTATTGTTTGTAGAAAAGAAGAAGACAAAGTTTTTATTGTAAAAATGAAATACTATCAAAAAATGCAACTTATTTCATTAACTTATATTCCTAATTTTTCTAACACTATGAATTATTTTGCAAAGTGCAAATAAGCATAAACAAATTATATACAAATGTAATACATAAGTTTCATTATGAATTACTTAAGGATGCCACAGCAGTTCCGGTTTTTGATAACATGATTTAAATTTAAATTTTAGTTAATCCTTTCCTACGAAGATGTAGCTTCACTCTTTAACCTCCATATTTTGTTCATTACATCGCAAAAGTCTTTCAGCAAAATAATATACGCATTCATACTTTTATTTTATGTTTCTAATTAAGATGGTCTGGTGGAAAAGGTTTGTCAACACCGCTTATTTGTAGGTATATATCGTTTGGCAATCTATCAATTCTATAGCTATAGCTAAGTTTTTTCTAGTTTATGGGGAATTAAATATTTAACTGTCTAATTAGGGTGCAAGTACCTACTTAATACTTATTACTTAATACTTATTACTTAATACTTATTACTTAATACTTATCATAGGAATTTGTTAGTGGCACTGACCCCCCATAATCTATTATAAATAGTTAGGTATATTTACTCCAATTTCCAAATAATGGTTGAAATAAATAAGTATATACGGGCTATTTTTTTATTTATTTCAGGTACCTATGTGTATTTTTGATTTGTGTTGGGAACTTTGATTTGAGTCTGAAAATTTTAGATGGCTTTATTTCTGGTAAAATTTAAGTTGAAATCTTGAATTTTTGGCGGTGAGGCAAGAAATTCTACATTCTTTTCATACATAGGCACCTTGATTTTTCATAGTAAATAAAATATATTATTTTAAATTAAAATTTGTAATTTGTTACTTTTTTAATATGGATGTACTTAAAAGAGTGCTCTTTCATGTCCTTTATAATATATACCTTTGAACATTTTGAGGTAAGGGTAGGTTAATGCAAAGAGCAAAAAAAATGTGGAAGTACGATCCTTATGCACGGTTTTCTATCTTAATAATTCAAATTTTAAGTTTAAACAGAAATAAACTAAACCTAAGGGTGGTAGGGGACACCGAAATAAATATTTTTTGTTTAATAAACACAAATACAGGGAATTTTAACCAAAACATTATAGCGTCCAGTAAATATTTACAATACGCACTTGTAAATTGGAAGAAGTCCAGTCAGGGCCCCCGCAAGGGTTATCGCCGCCCGCGTGCCGGAAATATTTTGGCGCCCTTTGAATTTATGTAGTACTTATATAAATAATATTTTAAAGAATAACAACTTTAAGCTGTTACATATGTTTTTTAAATTTCCTGGTTTGCTGTAATATTCTTGTAGTCGTTTAACATTTGAGCGAATTGCGAAACCATATTTTATATTAATTTTGTAATGAAACAACAGATATTTCAAAAACCAATAGTTTATTCTTTCAAACGAAAAAACAAACCAAACAATAAACAAATAAAACATTCAATTATCCAAAAATTAAATAGGTTTTTTTTCTGGATTTGGCTGCTGCAATTTCTTTTATAATATTGTCAAAATCAATTTTATCGAGAATCTCTTGCTCTGTAGCTAAGATTGTCAAACCCGATAATCTCTCTTGTGACATGGTAGACCTCAAATAATTTTTAATTATTTTTAATTTTGAGAAGTATCTCTCACCAGCAGCTACAGATACAGGTAGAGTAAGCAGGATTCCTAACGAAATGGTAATATTTGGTAGAGATGAAGTTAGATTGTTTTCAAATATATGTTGTAAAATGTCGAGGAGATTTGACGCTTCGGATAATGAAAAGAATCTTAGGGCTTTTATCTAATTAAATAAATCATTTTCTTCTACGTCAGCCTCCTCCTTTTTCTGATCATTTAGCTTTTGCTGTAGAGCACGACAGCATTTTAAAAGATCCTCGTCAGTTAATTTAAAAATATCACTAAAAAAACCAAAAACGTTGTCGTAATCAGATATCATTTCAAATCTACTATTTAAAGAACTTAGTGTTTGATCAATTGTTTTTAAACAGAAATTTATTTTAAACGCTGTTTTTGGATCTTGAGTTGTCTCATCTCTCTGTTCATAATCGAACAGTTTTGGTTTATACTTTCGTCTATCAGTATTTAATGGAGGAAAACCTTGCTCTATCTCAAGAGCGGCTGCTAGTTCTCCAGCTTGAGCAAGTTTTTCCTCTTTAAATAGTTATGGCACACTTTAATATTAGTCGTTACACTTTGCATCATTTTGCTTACAATGCCAATCTGGAATAAAACATCATACCAAATTATTACACTGCAAATAAATTTAAAAGATTGTATACTTAATAGCATAGAACTTGCTTTATGTCTAGCTTCTATGTTAAAAGTATCATTTTCTGCTATTTCTAGAAGGCTATTACAAATTACATCAATCCTAGTATCACTTAGGGGTTTTAGATTTAACTTTGGGCCATGCTTTTTTATAATATCCCACCTTTTTGTGGATGAAGAGAAAAATACATAAAGTTCTTGTACAATACTGAAAAAGTTAACTTTAGCAGCATCATTTACTGCTAAATTTAAGCTATGTGCAGCACATGGCACAAAAATAACCTGGGATTAGCATCGAGTATGCGTTTTTGTAAACCCGTATGTTTTCCGCGCATATTCGCCCCATTATCATGCCCTTGACCTCTCATGTCTTTAATATCTAAATTCAAATTTTTCAAAAGTCCAACGACAAAATCCAATAGCCCTTCCCCTGTCGAGTCGGATATTGAGTTGAACGCTATGAAACTCTTGTATTTGAGCCTTTTTAGAAATGTCATTTAGAACGACCTAACGCAAAACGAGGCTTATTTACTCTGTATGACTTATATCCGGTGTACAGTCTAAAATTATTGAATAATATTTGGAACTGCGAACCATATTCAAAATATTATTTTTTACTTTAGAACACATTAATTCAATAATTTCGTTTCGTATCTGATAGCCTAAATAATTTTTAAAGAATTTGCTTGCGAGTTTTGCACTCGACTAATGTGCTCTCTCATTACAGGATCAAAAGACATTCGCCTGACATAAAAATTTGGTACGCTTTGGTAGCATTTTGCCTGACTACATCTTAAACGGAAAAAAATAGTTGCGATTCTCCTGACCTGCTCAGGTAATAAATATGTGTTTACTGTAAAAAATATATTACTAACAAATGAGTAATAATAAGAAATGAACATAAAATTAAATTAAAATGTTATAGATATTTAATTTGATATAAACAAAAAACATAGAGCACCCAGTATAGTAAAAAGTTAGTAAAATAAAAACTAAACATTTAAACATTTCTTCAAATTGACGAAGCGTGAAGCGAATAAACTATTTGAATTTAGAAATTTTTTTATATGTCCCAATAACCGGCCAGGTCAAAAAAAATATATTTGTCCACGACCACTTAATAATAAATCAATATTCTACCTCCTAACTAAAAGCATATAGTACCCATATATCACGTAGTGAATTATGATAATTCACGCAAAATCGAAAATCGAAAATCGAAAATCAAAAATCGAAAATCGAAAATCGAAAATCGAAAATCGAAAATCGAAAATCGAAAATCGAAAATCGAAAATCGAAAATCGAAAATCGAAAATCGAAAATCGAAAATCGAAAATCGAAAATCGAAAATCGAAAATCGAAAATCGAAAATCGAAAATCGAAAATCGAAAATCGAAAATCGAAAATCGAAAATCGAAAATCGAAAATCGAAAATCGAAAATCGAAAATCGAAAATCGAAAATCGAAAATCGAAAATCGAAAATCGAAAATCGAAAATCGAAAATCGAAAATCGAAAATCGAAAATCGAAAATCGAAAATCGAAAATCGAAAATCGAAAATCGAAAATCGAAAATCGAAAATCGAAAATCGAAAATCGAAAATCGAAAATCGAAAATCGAAAATCGAAAATCGAAAATCGAAAATCGAAAATCGAAAATCGAAAATCGAAAATCGAAAATCGAAAATCGAAAATCGAAAATCGAAAATCGAAAATCGAAAATCGAAAATCGAAAATCGAAAATCGAAAATCGAAAATCGAAAATCGAAAATCGAAAATCGAAAATCGAAAATCGAAAATCGAAAATCGAAAATCGAAAATCGAAAATCGAAAATCGAAAATCGAAAATCGAAAATCGAAAATCGAAAATCGAAAATCGAAAATCGAAAATCGAAAATCGAAAATCGAAAATCGAAAATCGAAAATCGAAAATCGAAAATCGAAAATCGAAAATCGAAAATCGAAAATCGAAAATCGAAAAACGAAAAACGAAAAAAATCGAAAAATTGAAAAGTGGAATAACAACAGTTAGTTACCTATGTTTAATAAAAACTTTCCATTCTACACTTAACTTTTATTTAATAAAGAAACCATAATGGTCGTGGACAAAGTATAGTATTAGACTCGCAATTTATGGCCATTATTCACTCGGCTACCATAAATTGCTCGTTTAATAATATACTATTAAAAACTAAAATTCCTCCAGTAATAATTTCAACTATACATTACTTTAGAAAAGAACTTAGTATATCTATGAAAAAAGATTTAAAGGAAAAATTATCAAGATGGTTTAGAAAATTTAAAAATAATTGAATTAAAGACACTGGTACAAAACGCTTAATAATATCAATAAACGCAGTTTTATTTTGTTTCAAATCAAATCATCCTTATAAATCAAATTTTGCATGTATTTTGAAAATGCTTAATAATATCAATAAACGCAGTTTTATTTTGTTTCAAATCTAATCATCCTTATAAATCAAATTTTGCATTAATTTTGAAAATGGCCCTTGTGATAAAAAAAGCACGCACTATCCAACTTATGGTCAGGCGAAACGATACCACAATTTGAGCTTGTCAGGCGAATCGGGAAATTTTAATTGGTCAGGCGAAATGGGAACAGGCGAATCGGGCATAAATCAAGTCAAATACATAGGTATTATGTGGGTAGGTACTTACCATTTCATAAAATTTAATTACAACACAATTAACATAAAATATAAAGCACTCCGTCGAATATTTATAACTATAACTTTGCGTCTTGGTTTTTGACCTTCACGTAGCTGAAGAAAATATTAACTATTTGGATTACGACGCCTCCTGCAGTTTCATTTATACTCGTGGTCTCGTGGTTCGTAGATGAGTCTTTAAGTCTGGACAGGAAAAATCGACAAGATCTAATATGAAACTTACTCGTCGTACAATATTCGAGTCTGGACAGGAAGAACGTAGTTCGTAGAGTACTCTAGTTTGGACAGGAAAAATCGACAAGATCTAATTTGAAACTTACTCGTCGTTCGTACATTATTCGAGTCTGGACAGGAAAAATCGACAAGTTTATACTTTATATGGGTATTCACGGTATTGCATGTTGTACACAGAATTAACTAACCTATTGATTTTAATATATTTAATAATTAACGCTAATTGAATAGCTATTTAATTTCAAAAATAGATATGTTTTCTGTCACAATAGGAATAGGTCATTATATCAACGAACATAAACTTCGATAACATTATTGATTATATTATCATGAATTGAGATAAAAACATATTTGATTTCTTTAGTGTTTTAGTGCCTTGTTCATTGGAATCGTTAGAAAAATTAAAAATTCGAATTGTATACACAACTCCTGTTCAGCGCCCCTTTAGAGGTGGGTGCACGCGTTGCACGCGCAGTTGCGGGGGCCCTGAGTTCAGTGACCAATACCGTATATGAAAATATTAATTTGGCACTCCTTACTTTTGAGTTCTTCTACCAGTTCACCCTGTGTGTAAAAAGTGCGGGGACCTTTCTATTGTAATTAACGCTCTTAAGTAGGTAGGTATTTTTACGTGAAATCTATCTAATCTATACCATATCGTATTGAACAATCTGATGATTAAAATATTAATGATGATTGGTCTTGGCGATAGGGTACGAACTTAACAAAAGGTATGGAAATTATTGCAGATCGTGAACCTATATTACCATCTACTGTAAGCAGAATAGAGCAAAAATACAGAAAATTAGAACATACCAAAGCAAAGTAGATCTACCATTTATTAATGAAATATTCAACAAAATTTATTGTGGAAATGTATCAGTATTTCGGGAGTGGTTCACCCCACAATATATCCCCTATAGTAATGTTACTGGGATTCAAGAAATGGCTTTGAGTTACGCTGCGGCCAGACACAGGCCTCATGGCGCTAGTATCGTTTTGAATTTTGACACGTCCAACATCGGCACGTTCATTGGTTGAAAAGGAAGTTTCGGACAAGCGAAGCATGAAGTGTCAGTATTGACAAGTGATAATTTTTTGATTTTTTCTTCTACGAAATTTATAATATTAATTTTGTTTCAGCGATATTTATTGTGATTTGTGTTGTTGTATTAAGTGCTTTCTTATTTAATATGGGAAACAAAACGTACAACAAACTCAGAAAAAGAGGAATCAAGGAGGGATTGCTATGGCTGTCATCCAAGGGTCTGCGCCCTAGATAATACTTTTCCAGTGGGAAAATGTAGGTGCCAATTTTGAGGTAAGTTTGTAATAATTTTTCATATTTTTTCAGTTAATACCTACCCTCTTAGTATTATAATTTAACTATGATCTTATGCTTTCCTATGGATACGATTCAAGGAGGGAGTCCTATGGCTGTCATCCAAGCCCTAGATAATAGTTTTCCAGTGGCAACAGCCTTTAAAATTCAAGTATAATAATTTAGTTTTTTCGAAGTAGATGTCCATTTAAACTAATTTTTTTTATTTCACTTATTGATTTTAGCATTTATATACAGTATCGGCTAATGAACACTTTCCAATACGCTTGGCTAGAATCGAAAAGAAAACTAAAGAGTTAGCGCATTAGTTCAATCAGGAAACGAATAATATGAATGTTGCCTTGTGTGCTGTGTAATATGAACAGACACACGGTGTGATGCATCCCCACGTAGCCGGCTGGCTACGTTCATAGTATTCTATTCCTTCTCCCACTAAAGCTAACTCTTTGTAGTTTTTACTTGGACATTAGCAAAACGTATTGTACAACATTCGATAGCTGTCACTGTATTATCAAACATCTCTTAATAACTAAATGATTTCATTTAATAGTTTCTCTTTTTTTTTTTTAGTAAAATGGATATGGCTAGAGTTATCTTCGACTTTAAAATATATTAAATAAGTTTTATAATTTTTCAAAAAAAATACTTTATACAATTTTTTGTTTTTTTTACCAGAGCCAATTTTTTTTCAGATCTAACCTCTATAGGTAAAAAATAAGTGATTTAGGTTAAATTGAAAAGTATATTAAATGTTCTTTTAAATGTGTTGTTAATCCAAATGCTGCTCTTATTGTAATAGCTAATAATAAAAGAATTAGTATTATTTTTAGCTATCAAAATAAAAATAGCGTCTGGATTTACAGCTCATTTAATCAAACATGCAATATACTTCTCAATAATTATTGCCGAATGAATATATTTAAAAATTCCCGCCATTCCGCTGCTGGAAATTTACGATTTTGGCGGGAAATATAAATTTCGCCTTAAAATTATATTTGAATTTACCGCCATATCGAGTTAGTTGAGCGGCCAGACGCATACGCATTTTTGGTTCACCCCTCGGATATGGCGCACCGCCACATTTAACTCGAGCTGTGCGCGAGTTTTTCAACATCGGTCGATATGAAGAGAGGGAATGGTGGACTGGATCACCTAATCTTAGCCCATTAGACTTTTTCTAATGGGGTTATTTAAAATATAAAGTCTGGGTAAACAGACTTCAAAATATCCGTAAAATACCAAATTAGGCAAGAAATGCAGAGCATAACACCCGCTACGCTACAAAATTTTACAGACTTTTGTATTGCAGGGAAATCCGGAAATTGGAAAAACTGGCATGTTCAATTAAATAAAAAAATGGCAATATCATCACACGAAGGTAGTTTACCCTGTATATCAGATTACTATTTTAAAAAACAAAATTGAAATCAAAAATTGATCTGGAAATTTTTAATAGTGTTGTTTATTTAGCTAATAACGAATTAAACAACTTTTGCATTTTAGCCCACTCTGTATTAATTTGAAGCAACTTCTTGAGATACATTTTTGGAATCATATCAGGAAGGGAAATCCGGAAGTCCGGAAATTGGGACAAATTAGGTGTTCCATTTAAAAAAAAAATAGTGATGTCGTCATCTCACGAAGGTAGTTCACCCTGTATATTAGATTATTATTAAAAAAAACAGTAAACTAAAATCAAAAATTAACCTGTTTTAGGAATTTTCAATAGTATTGTATATTTAGCTAATAATTAATTCATGCGTTACATGAACGCACTGCATGACCAATGGTTTGTATATTGTGAAAGGAAAAAAAATATTTATATTTATTAATTGATTTTATTAGTGGTTTAGAGGTCAGGAAAATTGAACTTATTTGTAATGTTGGGTCACTTTTCAACATTTGATTCTCTTTTTATATAAAAAGAAAAAAATATGAAAATTATCGTTACTTATAGATGATATGGAATATTTACAATTTTGTCCCAAAAAATAATTACCCATGCATACATATTTAATTACTTTATAGGTAGCTACTGTACTACAAAAAAAATCTAATGGAGTGCGTTATCTTGTTATTAATTAAAATTAAATATAATTATTTGTTGAGTATTATCAAATGACAAGAATAATAAATTTATCTTGTGTAAATAATATTTTTTTGTTTATTACAAAATATTTTGTAATTAGATTAAAAATATTTTTTAAAGTGAGTTATTACACACATGAGAAAACGGATATAATTTAGTAGAATAGAGGTAGCAGCTAGGTACCTGCTATAAAAAATTACATGAAGCACTTTTTAAAATATATTTATTTTATTTTCACACAACTATAATTTTCATGTCAAATCTCAAAAATTGTTCTCTTTGTACTTCTACATTGAAGAGAGGTATTCAACATTTTAAAAAGGATGTTGAAGAATTTAACTTTATATTTTCAAAATTAAATGCATGGTATACCTACCTACCTAAATCTATACCTATATATAAATAGGCAAAGACAAAATGGTTCATTACCATTTTCTCTTTTGTTTGTGAACCGATTTTCTTTTTTAAATTTTGTTTAGTAGGTAGCTATTGACGTGCTTTAGTGTTATTAATAAAAAAAATTTGGATATAGTTGGTTTTTTGTTCTCAACCTTCGATATATTAAATTCATTGATATAGATACAATAATTATAAATTATTATTGTCTAATAAAATTAGTCTATAGCGAAAATGGGCATCCGGACGGATAGAGGTTCGCGAAAAACAAAAATAGTAGTTTGTGCAACAAGTTGTACAGTATATTTTTTTACGACCCACTAACAAAAATCTACAAATTTTAAAAATTATTTTAGGTTAAGGCAAAATATCTAATTTTTGAATAATTTATGACTTGAACTGATTTATAAAATAAAATATGAAAACAAAAAGATTGAATTTAATTAGTCGCCAGCTCAGATTTGAACCCGGTCCTATCGCGTGGAAGACAGATGCCGTATCCTCACGTCTCCCGTCTCATGTCCACACTTAGGGTTTTAGTTTTAATACTCGTAATTAAATTAGTTTCATATATTTTAATTCAAATTTAAGATTTTTTCAAAATAATAATAAATCACGATACACACGGTATGTTCCTGCGCATACAGCTGACTGCCGGTGACATCACGTGGGACATAGAATTATAAGCATTAAATGGGAGATAGTGTTTAAAATTCGATATTTTGCCAATTTTAAATTTTATGCAGTTACTTAAGCTTTATTGGTTATTTTGTAATTTATTCGTTTACAAATATGAAGCTTTAAGGTAAATAATACTAATAAAAATATTAAAAAATAATAAATGTTCCTCATAAATTGTAGGTATTTTGTGATAAAATACATAACCTGGCCCTAAGATAAGTAAAAGATATTGACTAAAAATACAAGTTTGACTTAAATTTGTACTTTCTGAGAGTAGTATACTCTGTTTTTAAACTAGGAGGAGCGAATTGAAAAGACGCATTTACACAGAGAAAAGTAACTAGATTTGTTACTAAGAGCGAGTTTCGAAATATAGTCGTGTTCAAAATTTATGAAATAATTATCTTTATCGGCCTTAGTCGGTGAATGGCCAATGAGCGGTTAGGAAACGAATAAATGTCATAGAATTAATTTTTTAATTGGTTCCAGACAACGGTCGCAAATTTCACATTATTGTGATCTGAAATGTGTGTCTAAAACGAAATGTCACTGTCAAATTAAAGTCAATTAGGCATTCCAACGACCTGTCAAACAATAGGTGCCAGTGGGAAATTCTTGTATATTTAAGGGGGTAGCGACATAGTCTTGCAACTTGCACGCTATTTTTATTCGAAGTAGTACTCGCCTAGCCTGCCAATTTATGAAGAAATGTATAGGTGGGTTTTTTAAATATTATTTTTATTGTGTTTGACATAAAATATTTAAATGTAATCCATTATTCATGATTTTACGTAAAGTAGATAGAATACACCATATGTCGCCACCCTTAGATATACCAAACCTGCCCACTGGTAATTCATTTGTTTGGAATGCCTAATATGGTTGTTGATTGATGTCAGAAATACTTTTTTCTTACTTTTGAAATCGACTTTTTGAGAATAACTATGATCTTTTTAAAATGGATATTAAATATTTAAGAAAATTGTTAATGGAATATCTAGATGTAGCCAGGTTAGTATAAAATATAAAGATCTGTTTACATTTTTAAGGATATATTTGTTATAGGTATAAAAAGTAAAAGTTAATCAGTGAATGACAAGTGGATCACACAGTAACTGGTATCCCTTCTATGATTAATGTGGATATTATGGCTTATTTAGTGTTAACCCATGGTTAATGCGCTAGAGGGCAAATAAAGGCATTCAAAAGTTTACAGGCCTATGAGTCAGAATTTGTTTTGAAAACTGGAACCAACATTTTCAAAACACTACATGTCAACATAATTTTTTTAAAGTGAACTATTCATACATACCTATGTATTAATTTTAGATATTTTTAAAATATTTTTTGTGAAAGTAATGTTAACTCATTGTGCCAAATTAAGATTATCCCTAAAGTAGTAGATGGTGCTTCATATGTTATAACAATTTTGTAAATAGTTTTATTCTATTCTAATAAATAAAATTTGCTTAAATATTTAGTTACATTTTAATTATTTTGGTTAGAAATTCATCAATTTTTAGTTTTAAAAAATTAGTAATAAAATTATTTTTTTCTAAAATACTTCGGAATTCATCTCTTCATGGTAATCTCCCATCTTTTTACCTTCAAAAACCAATAATGCATTTTCTACAAAACCTTCAGAATCAGCATGTAAAATAATAAGGTGTCTTCCCTTTCTTGTAAGGCTTTTCAGGAATTGCTACCTTTAATAGTACTCATTGTAGAAGGATCCATAATTGTAGATTTTCAACACAATTGCTTACTGAAGAACTATTATTTACGAAATAAAGTAAAAAACTAAGTAATGGATGAGATATCAAATTTTAAAATGTCAGAACTGTCAACAATATCAATTATTAGCTGATGTTCATGCTAAAAAGTAATGTGTGAAACTGACTGTAATCTGACCAATCAGAAGGCTACAGAATTGCCAACTTAAATTCAAATCGCTCCTCTTAGTTTAAATACAGAGTATAGTTCTCTTGAAATCTCTTTTCTTTATGTAAAATAAAAATAAATGTGCAGAAACAAATTATTTATTTACAAAAAGTAAGAACACAAAAACATTACTTTTTATTTGGTAAATTTAAACATTCTTTGTCAAGTTTACTTTGAAAATACTCAAAACAAATTTTCCTGTTCATTTATCTTATTCTTATATATGTTCGTGTCCTGCTCATATATGGCATTACTTCAAAAGGACCGTTGTATTGGGACAGGAAACTACTGTTTTATCTGCTGAAATTTTTAAATACCGATTTATTTTCTTTGTTTAATGATGCCCGTGTACCTGGTGGAATTCAGTTTTCTTTTCTTGCGTCTATGTTTAAAAAGAATCTCATAACTACTTTCCTCAAAATGGGTAGGGCAATTTCAATTAAGTTTGTCCTTTCTTCGATAAGAATTTACCCATATTTTGTGGCATTCGGAAATATCTCCACAGCTCAACCCGGCATTTTAAACATTAATTTAGTTGTTCCCTGTTATATATAGGAAAATATAGTCACTACTAACACAAAAACATATAAATTATTAAATTAATTTACACTATTCAATCGAAAAGTGTCAAAATAACTTGAAAGTTCGTCCCGCATTACGTCATGCGCGGTTTGGACGAATTTTGAATCGAAAGTCAGCATACCTTTAGTATGTGTATCCTGATAATAAATAAGCTGTTATTTATCGTTTCTATACAAAAATAACTCATTTTAATCTAATGTATATATAATCTCAATACCTAAAAAATATACTAACAATTAATTTGACAGAATTGCCACTTATTTAAAAATTTTTAAAAATAATAGTAGTTGGGTGTCCAAAATATGATCTGTGACTGGTAGATTTAATTTTTTTGCAGTGTTCTCACTACCTAGAATGAATATGAGTTAAGTTGAACGAAATAGCATACTTTTTCGTTTTGTAGCTTGTGCGTAGATAATAGAGCTGTGGCAAACCGTATGTATTCGTTACTCAGTAACGGGTAGTCGGTCAGATACGAAATACGAATTCGTTACTGCATTTTAAATTTCGTTACTCGCATCCGCATCGTCGCATAACGCACAATAATAATACTTGAGAATACATACCGCCACCGGTTCGGTGTGCAAGATGCGAGATGGCCCGATGGGCGATGCGAAATGCGAGTGTGGCCTTGATGCGAATCGACTATCGAACCGCACGTCGACTGGGACTCTGAGAGTTCGCAACGTACTTTTGTTTATATTTATGTATTTATTTATTTCAGTTTTAAAGAATAGTATAATAGTTGTTTTTCTGTTGCGTGTTGCAAGAATATAATATGTTTTTGTTTGTTAAAGTTATGATTTTATAGAGTATTATTATTGTTTCTACTAGTGTGTTAGAAAAATATGTTTCTGTTCAACCTGTCTGACGATATTTTATTTTGCAAAACTTAACATCAGTTCTCATTGCTCATGCTCAGTGAACTACACGACTTTGTTACAAATTACAAATTCGCTATGTATTTATTTAACCAACGATTCGATATTTAATTTCATCCACACCCTCTGTTAGACAGTACCAAAACCTAACAACCGAAGCAATGCGTACGTACGATTAGTTACCGACACCAATTCCGCATCCGCATAGACGTGTATGAGGTCCACACGATGCGTGTTCTGTAGATTCGTATCACAGTAACGAAAGTAACGAGTAACGAATATTTTTATACGGGTAGTCAGATCCGAAGTAACGAATACATACGGGTATTGAGTTTCTCGTTACTTTTACAGCTCTAGAGATAAGCTAATATTTCACACCTTCCAACTTACCCCTATCCCCACTTCACACCCACTAAGTGTAGGTATGGTGAAATATTTTTTTCATAATTCGAGTATTTTGAGATATTGATTATAGATAAATAAAAAATTAGAATAATTCGAAGAGTAGACCGACCTTCTTTCCCATCCCTTTTTTTAATACCTTTTCTAGGCTGTTAAGACGGAATTTGCAAGCCAGGAAATTCATAACATGATTATTTTCGATATGACAGGGTGCAAGCTGAAGTTGGATATAATAGAGCGATGGGGGTTTCTTACACCCAAACCCCCTATTTTAGGGGCCTCAAGAGTAACCTCAAAATAAAAATTGTGTTTCATATCATATCAATAAATGTGGGTTTTTAAATTGTGTGGGTTATTTAATTGATTTTATTTTTTATTTAATTATAATGGTAATGACTGAACTATGTTGTATCGTAAGTACACATAAAAGTTTATGGTTGTAGATATACAATAAACGAATGTATTAGAATAACAAAAAATGTTAGAAACATGCAAATGCAAATCATTTAAAAAAATAAGTAATTGAAATTGTAATAAAAAATAGCACTAACCTTCCAATGATACCAATTTTTTTTTGTGACATTTTGTAGCCTTCTATTGGAGATACTTTTACAAGCCCACTTGTCGATCAAGTGTTGCTATTCGACTAAAACCTTTTACTGTAAGTTGTCATTTATTTATTATGGATTAGTCGATTTATCTAACATTCATTAGAAGATAAGAACTTATTTTAATGATTAAAAAGGTACTCAAAAATACACTCTTAGGATGATGTATTAATTATGTAATAATTACGTACGATTAATACGTTTTAAATGAATATTTGATGGATAATGTACTAACGAGCTAAGACACAACTGAATTTAATCAGAAACTGAACATAATTAATTAGAATTCCATTATAAAAATGATGAAATATTTTCCCATAAGATTGATCGATAGATAGAAGGTTGAAATTGAAATATTTAGGTCGAAAATATGCCACACTCTAGACAAGTAAGAGTAAAACGTGTTGCATATAACATAGATGTACTAAGGGGCCTATTCAGTAACTCAGACGACTTTTTTTATTCAGTAGACAACAAGGGTATGGTCTGTGTAGACAACGATTGTCGTTGAAAATAGACAAATATGGTTGTAAAATTGTCGTTCATCAACGATAGCCAAAGAGCTGTCGTTAATAATATGAAGTGTCGTTATATATTTCCATTATTTCTCAAAGCACTTTTTTACAAATTTTACAACTTAAATTGCCATCTACCTAATACAGCAAGTACAATTTGTAAGAAATTTTTTTCTAACTTATTTAATTATTTTAAAAATAAATCTGATTTAAAGTTAGGATTGCCCATTCGACCATTTACTATTGAATTCTTATTAACAGTGCTGTTCCTAAAGTAGCACTGCGAAACAGTAATAAAACCTATATTATGGAAGTACCTATTATAATAATACTACTCCGTAACCTACACAGAAAGGCTAATGGTCTGAGTTGTCAGGAAGCAGGATTGATAGTATCAAATTTGGTTTGTGTCTTTCAAATTCAATAAATACAACTCGTACTGTTCTCGAGTTGTTTTTTGTAGGTATTCTTTTGGAATAGTTCCGTTTTTTTTAATATAACCATACTCATTTAAATAAACCCTACATAGGTACAATACGACCAGCAAATGGTCCGCGAGAAACAGAATTCCTACCAGTCGAGAATCGACCCCCTGATCGTGTTGTAGGTAAAGAACAATTAATATATTCTGAAAAACAAATGAATATATCTACTGGTAGAATTTTTATTTTACGTTCCAAAAAAATGTCAAATACCTATACCGGGTGTTCAAATTAAAGTGTTACAGTTAAATACCGCCTTTTATAAAAAAAAACAAAGTTTTATAGTTTTTGGAGAAAACATTTTGGCTGAAATCGTTTTTTTATAACCATAATACCTAAGGCCAACTTTTTTTACGGGCAGCAAAATTTTCAAGTAGGTGTTACTCAATAAGTAGAAGTGCAATAAAAAAATGTTTCCTTTAGAAGTTTCTTATTTTTTTATGAACTCTGAGAATACCTATGTAAAAAAATAGGGTTCAAATTTGAAAAAAAAAATCCACCTCGATATGGCCATATTATAATCAGCTATAAAAAAATTAATTTAACCAAAATGTTTCCCCCAAAAAACTATAAAACTTTTATCTGAAACTTTTTTTTTTTAAATGTATATTTTCGGCGGTATAAGTAAAAATGCTTTTTATTTCATTCCCGTGCATACCATTAATATGGAAGAAAGTTATACGGTTGTTACTGATAAGTACGATTAGGTTTTAAATATGGGTTGTAATTAACTGAACAGTATATAATTGATTATGTACAGTATAAATATTACAAGCAGTCAGTAAAATATTGTAAAAGACTCAGTACTTTTATAAAATATGATGAGTAAACAATGAATTTTGGGGCAGTAAAATTATTATTTGGCCTGTATTTCTATGTTCACTTTTGTAACTATAATGGTCAGTAAAAATTAATGAAATGTCAGTATGAATTAGCCGGTAATAATTCTACAAATGGTCAGTAAAAATTAATAAATGGCCAGTATGCAGCAGTCGGTAATAATTTTAAAAATATGCATTAAATAAGTAGTATTATGTTTTTAGATCGAGTGTTTCATGTTTTTGAGCTACCGGTTTGCAGCAAAGAAGAAACTGAAGATTTTGTTTTCTGTTTAAAACAATTAAGTCTGCCTGTCAGGATATATTTCAAAAATCAATTGCCCCAAAATACACTCGCGTATCGGAGACAACACTAATGATTTGTAATTGAGGTGGTGGGTATGTTTGTGTGAATGCGTCTTGTTTGTTTTCATTTACTAGCAGTAGTATTTTATAAACCATAGAAGCAAATTTCACATACATGAACAAATAATATTAATGCCGTGACAACAAGAAGACAAAGCAAAGACTTCTAGTATGGTGTCGGCTTCGCCGCCACCAAAAAATTTTAATCCATACCTGGCTACGCCGACCGGCATAAACACCAACGGCCTGGACACAGCTCACCTACTCTGTCAAAAGGAGACCGATGTACAAATAAAACGCGTATTATTATACCATTTATTATTTTCACCGTCCATTTAATATTATACTGACCATTTATTATTTTTACTGACCATTTATTATTTTCACTGACCATTTATTATTTTTACTGACCATTTATTATTTTTACTGACCATTTATTATTTTTACCGACCATTTATTATTATACTGACCATTTAATATTTTCACCGACCATTTAAAATTATACTGACCATTTATTATTTTTACTGACCATTTATTATTTTTACTGACCATTTATTATTTTTACTGATCATTTATTATTTTTACTGACCATTTATTATTTTTACTGACCATTTATTATTTTTACCGACCATTTATTATTATACTGACCATTTAATATTTTCACCGACCATTTAATATTTTCACCGACCATTTAATATTATACTGACCATTTATTATTTTCCCTGACCATTTATTATCTTACTGACCAACTGAAATAAAATAATGGAAAAGTGTACTTGCCATAAAATTTAAATAATGATCATTTGATTTGTGCCGTTTAAATATTAGCACAGCTTATATAACACAGCTAAAACACTCTCTTGGCGGCAACGGTTTGCGTCGATTTCGTCGCGCATCGCTTAAGCTCCGCCTTCGAAGGGAAAAGACGGTTTTGGCGTTCAGAAGCGTACTTAGGTAAGGTGTTTCGTGGAGCCTATAATTTCGTTGATTTTGTTTGAGTTAAAGGTACTGTTATTGTTTTGGTGACTCTTTAGCTGTGAGTAGAATGAGTGAAAAAAAAGACATCATTCTGTTTGTGCAGTCAAAAGCTGTTTCAATAAGGGTTATACCTACAAGAAAACATTCTTTAGTTTTCCCAAGGACCCAAACCGATAAGTACCACATTATAAGAAATTTTCATTATTAAAAATACAATTTATACAGGGTGTCCCATTAGTGCGCTATTGTTCATTATTTTGTTGTAGACACGTAAGAAAGTTTTAAATAAAATGTATGTTTTTTAAATGGAACACCTTGTATTTTAAATTATTGTAAAGACGAATTGTTACAGAAAAATTTAATCAGGTATGTGTGTGGTTACCTTTTAATAAAAGCCTTGCGGATCCACTCCTGCGATACCTGTCTTAAATATAACAAAGATCACGTTGAATTAGATGATTTTTCTTTATATTGCTTTTTAAAGGCATATGATAACGCCAGTTCAGATACATTTGGAAATCTGCAACTGTCAAATGATGAATTTGTAGAACTAATATTCAATATTGAAAAGATATTTCAAAATAATTTTGAAGAATTGGCTACAAAAAATAACATTTGTACCACACTTTTAGAATTAATTAACCCAATACCCTTTAGTCATCCATGCTAACGTTTTCCAAAAAAATAACTTATTTTATTGTATGTTTAATCTCAATAACTAAAAAATATACTGACAATTAGTTTGACAGAATTGTCATTTATTTAAAATTTTAAAAATAATAGCAGTCGGTTGATCAAAATATGAACGGTGATTGGCGAATTTATTTTTTTTTGCAGTGTTCTCACTACCTAGAATAATTATGAAATATATTCGTTCAATTGAAGGCAATAGCATACTTTTTCGTTTTGTAATCTGTGCATGGATATTAGCCAATCTACGCACATACTACAAAACGAAAAAGTATGTTATTGCGTTCAACTACGAATATATTTTATATCCATTTTAGGTAGTGAGAACACTTTAACAAAATTAAATCTACAAATCACAGTTCATATTTTGGTCACCCAACTCCTATTATTTAAAAAAAATTAAATAAGTGACAATTCTGTTAAACTAATTGTCAATATATATTTTAGTTATTGATATTAAATATACATTAAAATTTTTGTGTAGACTCGATAAATAATAGCATTTTGGTTTTTATTGTGTCCACATTTAAAAAAAAATTAATTTTATTCAAACTACATGATACTAATTTAATTACGAGTATTAAAACTAAAGTCCTGAAAGTTTCGGTGAAGATGAGGACAGAGCATCTGCCTTCCACGCGAAAAGCCCTGGATCGAATCTAGGCCGAGGACTAATTAATTTTTCATGTTTATTTTATTTTATAAATTAGTCAACTTCGTAAATTATTTTAAAATTAGTTATTTTGTCTAAATAACCTAAAATAATTTTTTAAATTTGTAGATTTTCGTTAGTGGGTCGTAGAAAAAATATACTGACCATATCGAGTGGATTGTTCATATCACAATCAGACGATTGAGTACTCCGCCTACGACGTCGTGCTCAGACTTCGTCTTTGTGTGATATGGCTATCATATCCACCCTTGTTGAACAAACTACAATTAATTTGTTTTCTTGGTTTAAGTTTTACATCAGAAATAGGAACTAAATTAATTTACTTTTCAAGTTTTCTTGTAAAAATCGATATTACTTTCTCCAAGTACAAATTTAGTACCTACCTAAAATAAGTACTAATTATGTAATATCGTGTAATATTGTAATTCAAATTTCACATTACTATAAAGTTTCAAAATTCCCTACTTCGGTATGGTCAGATAAAAAATCTGATGTGTCCAACACATGACTTTCCTATCTAGTTATTATAGGCATTTTCCGGTTATTTTGTACAACCTATTGCAGCATCTCTATAAATGTTTAGAGGATAAACTAAATATATACATTTTACACATACATCTACCTCGAAACATTTTTTTATAGATATTCATTGAAAACGAAAATACAGAAAAATTTAAATTTAGCACTTTTCCATTACGGTCCATTTTAGAAAAATCATGTATAAACAAAAATTATAGAAATCGATATGGCAAACAACTTTTAGTTCAACAATTTTCATAAAAATCAGAATTTTGCACATTTTGTCAAATTTCTCGAATACGGACCATTTCAGGAAATTTTGACATTAAGCATAAATTATAGATAATAATATTAGAAGTAACTTTTATTTGAACAATTTTCTTCTCCAAACATAAATAACAGATATATTCCATAAAATATAAAAACGGCCTCCCATAAAGTACCCCCCCAGATGTTCCGACTTTGTCCAAAATCTAATCATTTCACGTCAGGCCGAAATAAACCTTAAGTTTAAAATTTAATGTTTTTTCCTTTATCCGTTTTTGAGTTTTCTTCAAATTTCGAAATTTACACATTTTCTCAAATATCTCGAATACGGTCCATTTTAGAGAAATTATGTATGGGACAAAAATTATAGAGAATTATATTACAAACAACTTTTATTTGAACAATTTTTATAAAAAATTATGATTTTTACATTTTGTCAAATTTCTCGAATACGGACCATTTTAGGAAAATTTTGCATAAAACAAAAATTATAGATAATTATATTAGAAGTAACTTTTATTTGAAGAATTTTCTTCTCCAAACGTAAATAACAGATATATTCTATAAAATATAAAAATGACCACCCATAAAGTACCCCTCCAGATGTTCCGACACTGCCCAAAATCTAATCAGCTCATTGGACGCTGAAACAAAGCTTAAGTTTAAAATTTGGTGTTTTTCTGTGTATCGGTTCATGAGTTATGCGTTATACAGACACACACACACACACACACACACACACACACACACACACACACACACACACACACACACACACACACACACACACACACACACACACACACACACACACACACACACACACACACACACACACACACACACACACACACACACACACACACACACACACACACACACACACACACACACACACACACACACACACACACACACACACACACACACACACACACACACACACACACACACACACACACACACACACACACACACACACACACACACACACACACACACACACACACACACACACACACACACACACACACACACACACACACACACACACACACACACACACACACACACACACACACACACACACACACACACACACACACACACACACACACACACACACACACACACACACACACACACACACACACACACACACACACACACACACACACACACACACACACACACACACACACACACACACACACACACACACACACACACACACACACACACACACACACACACACACACACACACACACACACACACACACACACACACACACACACACACACACACACACACACACACACACACACACACACACACACACACACACACACACACACACACACACACACACACACACACACACACACACACACACACACACACACACACACACACACACACACACACACACACACACACACACACACACACACACACACACACACACACACACACACACACACACACACACAGACATCATCGCGAAAATAGTCAAAACGGATTCAGGGGACCTCAAAACGTAAAAATCCGTCGAAAACTCGAGGTCGAAAAAAATCATGATTCCTATACTTTCCTTATATATGTATACAGATAGGACAGTAAAAATGAATATAGTATATTAATAAAAACTGTCAAAGTATTACTTCTACAAATCTGTATTTCAATTAATAAGAATACATCTAAATATAACCAATATTGTTAAAATAAAAGCACAAATTCTTTATAATTCCAGAATACCAGAGTTCCCAGACCTCAGTCGAAGCATTCGTTTATCTAGGTATAAACCCTTTGCGCGAAGAGTAACACTTGCCAGAGACACGGGGTACCACCTCAGATAAATAAATAAATAATAGATACAGCCCTATCATGCAATATTTGTAACCAGCATCTCCTCTCACTATATAGCAGTGGTTACACGACTTGATTGGATATTCGCTATTTTGGTTACACACCTGATTGGTTAGCAAAAAATTGACAGGACTACGTCAGTTAGGTTAGTTATTTTATGGTTGTTTTGTGGTTCATTTTGAGTTTATTTCGTACTTTAATTGGAAAATTTTTGTGGTTTAAGTTATTTTAGTGCATTTAATTGCTTAAAAATGCCAGTGAATTGTATTGTGTGCCCGAGAAAGTATCTCAAGTTCAGTTCGATAACGTTTCATAGGTAAGTAAATAAAAGCCATTACCGTTGCATTACACTTTTTTGAGGGGTATCATAATTCAAAATAAGGTTTAAACAACAACAATTTATTTTAAAGTTTAAAATAACATTCAACGTCGAATTTCGAATTATTTTATTGTGCCTGTGTTTAATAACTTTGAATTTATTAATAGGCTATCTTTAAATTAAAGTTATATATTGTTATGCACACTGTACATTTAAGAAGGCTGTAGTGGCATTTACTTTAGTTATAAAATCTTAGTATATTGCTTTATTTTAATGACAAAATATATTGTTAGAACACCATAGTTATTTTAAACTATACTATGTTGCATTCTGTATTACATGAAATCCTATATACCTACCTATATGAATAAGAAAACCCTATTTTATACCTATTTAGGTTACCAAAAGATCCTCAAACTAGATATATGTGGATGAAGAGTTTGGGAATACGTGAGGATGAAGAGTGTATTCAGTAGAATTTGTTCTAGACATTTTGAGGATTCTGCCTTTGCTAAGTCTCCAGAAGGAAAAATGTTTTTAATGAAAGGAGTAATGCCCTTAGTTTACTCACAGCCTGAAGCTGTTCCTCAACTGGAAACTATGTCACATTCTAAACCTTCTACATCTGAAACTAAGTGAGTATTTGAACAAAAACTATAAATAATAAAAATGTTTTTTGTCTTTGTTTAATTAATTTAAATATTCCTAAGTATTAGTACGGTAACCAAAAATTTTGTAATTTTTTAATTACCTATTCATGTTATTTTAATAACACAATGATATATGTAATTATTATGATATGTTTTCTTATTGTCTAAATTAAAATAGGTTTCATTTATCTCAAGTGAATGTACATTATATTTACTTATTATATATAGTTACACGTCACATAATTAATTTAATTTGTAAATTGTGTAGTAGGAAAATGGTTGCCAGTATCGCATCATCCTGGAAATATCTAATTCGTATTCTTGGAGACTTGTCTCGATTCTGCTTACGATCCTTTAAGTCTTTCAAAGTCATTCGTTTTTTCCACAGGTACAGTCTGAAGAACATCTAAAGCATCCCCTTGAAAGGCGATGGTCACATTTACTTACTTTTCTCGTTCAAACGTCCAGGACGAGATTAAAAAATAATTGGGCAGTATAAGAAGCGATAATTGGATCAATCTCTTGAGGGTGCGACACGCTAAGATACTTATGGGTGAATATAACCAGAAAACCATGGCAGGAAACATCGGAAGCCTGTGTGAGATCTGTATACCCATTTATAAATGGTAATGTTAGTACCCGTGACGCCATCTATGTTTCAGCTTCATATAAGTGTTTCTCCTTATATCACAGTCATCTGTAGTCTGTGACCCCGTAGGATTATAGATCGTACGTAGATGCCGCCCCGAGTACTAAATAAGAGTCAGATGCGCATTGTCTCGTATTACAAGTTCGTATTTCATCTTGAGTTTTGTCTAGTATTATAACCATTACTGAATTACTGTGTTTATCAGAATACTAGAGGTGTTGTTTTATTGAGTAGTGTATAAATAAGGCATACATCACAGCCTGCATCTGTCTGAGCAAGAACAGGCTTCGTATTGTAACAGGGATCCTTACCGGGCATTATCGACTTAAAGGACACCTTAGTAAACTGATAGTAGTAGAGGATAGTGAGTGCAGATTCTGTGAGGAGGAGGACGAAACCTCCATTTACATTCTAACTGAATGTGTAGTACTCCAGAATCCAAGGGCACTATACCCAGTAGGAGGATATCAAATAGAAAAGAGAGAGATTTACTTAACACGAAGCCACTCCAAATCCTACACTTCCTTGGGAAGATAAGATTGGAAGGGTCATTATAGGCATTGAGATATTTCCTTGGTGCATTAGCGACAGAAGGGGCACAATAGATCTTTTAGATCGCAGTGTATTAACACCCCATTCCCAACAACATCTCAAGTGAATGTATATTATATTTTCTTATTATCACGTCTCATAATTAATTTAATTTGTAAATTGTGTGGTAGGAAAATTGTTGGGTTTTATTTATCTGTAGTTAAGGAATATTAGTTTTAGTTATCTAGATACCTGTCACATAATTATTTGATTTATAAATTATGTGAAAAGAAAATTGTTGGCAACTAAATTATTATTATTATAATCACCCCATTATCCATTATTAATTGTTATTAAACCAAATGAGTACAATAACACAACGTCTCTAAAAAATTGCTTAACGTTGTTAATTCTATTTCTAACTGACAAGAATTCATCGAAATTAAGTTTTATTATTCAAAATATTGTGTATTAGAAAACCTTGGCAATATTTTAAAACGGTAATTATGAACTTATCATTTATTACATAAGTATCGCTTTATTCTAAACTGTTATTATTACATTTGTTTTGTTTTCCAGATCTAACCCAACTAGGTATTTAATAAAATGAATTACATACCTATTATAAAAATTGTTTTTTTAACCCTACTTTCCCAATTATTAAAAACCATAAATATTTTGTACAAAAAATTTAATTAACTTAAAAGGGACTAACAATAAACAGATACTTTATTCTATTTTTTATTACATATATAAGCGGTACTCATAACAAATCAATAAAAGTAATTTACAAAAGAATCGATATTATTAAAAAATATTAGTACAAAAATTTAGAATTTATAAAACCTATCATTGCAACGTTTATTCAAATTATTTGTGTATAAAAATAATGTATGTTTTTAATTTAAAAAATATATGTATTGGTCGACTGAAAAATTCATTTTTGACGGTTGTCTATAAACATCTCATATTAGAAACATTGATCCATTGAAATATCTCAAAACTAATAAAATAATATAAATCAAAAGCATTTCTATTGACATTTATTTGATACGCTACTGGATAATAAAACTAACAAACCCCCCGCTCTTCCCCTCCTAACAACTGGCTTGTATATGTTGCTTTCAAACAAACGCAATGTAAATTTTTGACATTCAGTTATCTATTATTATTTATTTATCTGAGGGTACCACTTGATTTGCATCCACGAGCGTGACACAATTCTTTAACAATTGAAGCCCTTGGTGTAAAAAGGATCCAGGCCACAATTTGTCGTGAAGTGACTGTTTTAGCTCAAAACATTTGTTAACGAGGATTTTACTAGCCACATACAAATTATTTTACCTCTAATCCGAAAGATGTGCTATTTTTCGTAATATTTATATTTAAATAATTTTTTTAATTATATTTGACAGATTTAAAACAAATTAAACATTTAATTTCCCAAAACTTACTTAATATGGCATGTAACCAACCTTATTACGCCAAGGTTTTCAATTTTTTCAATAATAAAAAAATTGTTTAATCCGGGCCCGACTTTTCCCTCGAATCTAACAGAGATAGCACAATTCCGTCTTGCTTGGTTCTCGACCGCCAGATCAAAAACGCCGACACGGAGTTGTGGAGCTGTATTTGCTGCGTTTGAAAATCCACATCGGATGCATCTGAGATGTAAAAAATCTTTGATCACGTGATTCAGTATACGTAAATGTAATGGGACAGATGTGTCCGATGTGGATAAAAAAACGCTCGAGATGTAAAAAATGCATCCGATGTGGATTCTCAAACGCAGCAATTGTATAAGCTGCAATAGGCGAGTTCGGATAGTCAGGGGCTGGAGCGGGACAAATTTTAGGGTGCTTTTAAATGACATTTAAGCGTGTTAAACTGTCACTAATCGGACTAAACCGAACGCTAAAAGAGTCGTTTGGAGTTAAAAGTGTTAAAGGAGTTAAAGGAACTGGGCAAACCGAACGCAATGAATGAACTGGAGTGGAGTAGAATGCTTGTCAATAGGCTTGAGATGCGACTCTGTGGGCGAAGACAGGTTATTTTTCATCTCACTCGGGAGTATTTATAACGACCATTTTCTATTTCACTTTGTTATTGCCTGATCCCACATACTTAAATAGGTATACGGCGTAAAACCCTCTGCGCATCTTTACTGAGTGTTTAATAAAAGAAGATAGAAATGACCGCCATTTTTATATAAACAAACTGAAACTTATGCAACCAATTTATCTTTCCATCTGTCAAAAGTGTCAAATTTTAATGTGTTTGTGAATTTGGTTAAATTTTTTTGTGTTCTTTTAGAATATTTTCATTGTGGATATTATTTTCTAAGTGTATAAACGTTTTATTTATTTTACCATTTGTGAATAGACTTTAATCCCAGTATAAGTTCTCTATACTGGGCCAATAGACTGTTGCCAATGGATTCAAATGTTACATTCCACAAGTAAGTAATAAGATTTAGCAAAAATAAAGGATATGAAAGAAGTGCCTTTATATTATTTTAGGGTTCCAAAACAAGCAGATCGTTCCTTATTGTGGTTATCTGCCATATAGGTAGTGATTGGACAAAATTTCTTTTAAGTTAGTACAATTCACTGCAGAATCAATAAACTAAAAATTTGTAGCTTTTAGAAATTATACAAGAAGAAAGTAAATTGTTTAAAATAAAACAAATATGCAACCATCAATTTAATTTTAAAGTATCCTGGAAATTTTAATATTTGTAACTTCCTCTACTGTACTTTTGTCATTTAAAATTAGTATTTAATCTATTATTTGTCGGCCTATTATTTATCAGCCTAACATGTATTTTTAAACATTAAAATATTTTTTTTTTGTTGTAGAATAAAAATTTAATTCAGATATAATATTGTATTATTTCTTTTAAAAAATCTGTACAAAATGATGTATTTAAAAGTGAAAAGACCTAGACATCTGCAACCAAGTTTTCAAATTGCTGTATTTTTGGTCACCTATGTACTAGTAATCTTGTATAAAAATGGCCGCCCCTTTGTTAAACAGGTCGGACGTCTCTCTTGCTCCGTATACCTATTATAAGTATGTGTCTGATCCACCAGCCTGTGGATTGAACAATAACAATGTGAAACAGAAAATGGTTATTATAAATACTCCCGAGTGAGATGAGAAATAAAAATGGCTGCGCCCATAGAGTCGCATCTTGTTCAATTGATAAAATATGCACATTAGCTTTCTACCCCACTCCAGTTCATTGATAAGCTGTGATCAATGAAGTGGAGAGGGGTAGAATGATAACTGTCAATGAAAAAGTCTGGACACTATGCACAATTTCGTTTTGCACATTTTGTAAACAAAATTCAGAGACGGTTTAACAACATTTTGTGCAACAATTATAAAATAGTGCATCGAAAAATAATTAACAAGTATAATTTAATACTAAATCGGAATAAAAGCATAAAAAATCATAAATATAAGCAAGATAACAAAGAATTGACGCCAAAAAAGCTTACAACAGCCAAAACACAAACAAAAAACAGAGCTGAACATGCACATAATCGCTGAATAAAGTCGATCCTGGAATTTGTTTACAGTGCTTTAGGGCAACCTCTCCTTATCATTTACGTGTGTAAGAGTGGAAGGCTGAATCACGCATAATTTCTACACTCGTGATGGATGCGCAGACGGTACCTTATCGTTCTACCCTCTCTACTTCTTTGGCTGTGATATTAGTATGTCACATCGACAACTGACATTGAACTCTGAGAGTAAAAGGAGTAAAACCATATGCGCACTCCGTTTACGCCTACTTGTGGCCTACTTACTCCACTCCACTCTCATTGCGTTCGGTCTGCCAAGTTCCTTTAACTCCTTTAACACTTTTAACTCCAAACGACCCTTTTAGCGTTCGGT
Source organism: Psylliodes chrysocephalus (assembly GCA_927349885.1). Classification (NCBI taxonomy): domain Eukaryota; kingdom Metazoa; phylum Arthropoda; class Insecta; order Coleoptera; family Chrysomelidae; genus Psylliodes; species Psylliodes chrysocephalus. The sequence goes on from OV651816.1 coordinate 21,547,974, forward strand.
TTAGTCCGATTAGTGACAGTTTAACACGCTTAAATGTCATTTAAAAGCACCCTAAAATTTGTCCCGCTCCAGCCCCTGTCTATCCGAACTTGCCTTCTGGAGTGCGCATCCCGAACTCACCTTTTGTGATTGACAGCAATTTCGCGCCATAGATTTATTTTAAAATTGTGTTAACATAACCTCAACTTAACCGTCAACCTCCAAACTGTATACAGTTATTATAAAAAATATCCGTTGAATCTTGACTCAGACAGGTAGACTGTAGTAAAAATATTTAGAAACAATGCAATATTGGTTACTTAAATCCGAGCCTAATACATATTCATGGCAAACAATGGAAAAGGAAGAAATAACTCCATGGGATGGAGTGAAAAACTATCAAGCACAGAAATATATGAAAAGCATGAAAATTGGAGATCAAGCCTTTTTTTATCATTCAGGTAAGCAAATTTTAACGTGTTTTAATAATTCATTGTTATAAAAGAGCAGTTGACAATATTTTTAGAAACATTTTTTAATCAAAAATATTCTTTTTTTTATCCCTACTTTCTCGCCTACTTTCATATACCTACTACTGAGCGGAAATTTTTCTTGAAACAAATTCTGTAACTTAAATATGAATAAACTTTTGTCGCTAAATTCCTGAAACATCAACTTTTATTTTCAGTAAAGTGCATATTTGTGCATAGCTTGTTGTTTATTTAATTATCTCTGGGGGGTTTCAGCCCCAACTTTTGTTTAGTGGAAGGGCAAGGGTAGATTGATTATTTTTTTGTTTTAAAGTCTTTTCAATTGCAAATACTATTATTTTTTGTTACTTTTTATAAAGCAATGTGTTAGACAAAACAAAATAAGGCAATGTTTACTGAAACTACTTTAATACCATCTAATCAATTAGGCATTCCAACGACCTGTCAAACAATGTGCCAGTGGGAAATTCTTGTATATCTAAGGGGGTAGCGACATAGTCTTGCAACTTGGACGCTATTTTTATTCGAAGTAGTAGTGGCCAAACCTGCCAATTTATGAAGAAATGTAATGGTGAGTTTTTGAAATATTATTTTTATTGTGTTTGACATAAAATATTTAAATGTAATCCATAATTCATGATTTTACGTAAAGTAGATAGAATACACCGTATGTCGCCACCCTTAGATATACCAAACCTTCCCACTGGCAATTCATTTGTTTGGAATGCCTAATAATCAAAAGCATTCTGAATATTTTTATAACATTTCTGGCGTTACTTGTCTAATTAAATACATTAAGTAGTTTCAGTAAACGGTTCCATATTTTATCAAACTACCCTTTGCATTTAATAAAAGGAAGTTGAAGGTTAATCAAAAAAGTAAACCTTTGTAATAAGCCCCATTAAAAATAAAAATTGACATGTTTCAGGAATTTTGCGACGAACCTTTATAGAAATGGTTCCAGTTAAACGTTCCACTCTGTATATTTATCTCATATGCATTTTTCTAATAGTTTCAGAGAAATCGATCCAAGGAATAGTAGAAATATGCAAAGAATACTACTATGGAGACGATCCTAAGTTCGGAATGATGGATGTTAAATTTATCATGCCTTTAAATAACAAAGTAACTTTAGGAGACATCAAAGAAAATCCTCTCTTACAAAATATGCCATTAGTGAAACAATCTCGTTTGTCAGTATCACCAGTAACTGAGAAGGAATGGGGTGAAATCATGAAAATGAGTGGAACCTAAATTATATTTTCATGCTACTCTATTCTGTATTATTAATATTATTTATATTTGCTTTTAATGATTAAAAACAAAAACAAACCATTGACTAAATAAATATATCTTTCTATGTTTAATGTTTTTCCATTTTTTGGTTTAATAATTAACTATTAAATTAGATATTTCAAAGATATATTTATTATTGTATTACATATTGGTTTTAAAATTATAAAGTATTATTTTTTGTGATATTAATGTTCTGTTTGCTTTTTGTATTATTAAATTTTTTTTCAATTATTTTTTACTCTGTAATCTGCAAATCGGATGTTCTATGACAATGACTTAAATTATCAGTGTACAATGTACCCTCGTATAACGTACTTAAAATGGGAAGTAGTACCATCTATTTATTAAAATTCGAACCATTTGACTTTAAAGAATCTGTGATTTGCAACGTCTATTAACTTTCGTTCAAATCGGTTCTGCCATCTAGTGAATTTAGCGACAACCGCTTAAAAATAGAAGACGATTTCTTTGCAAAAAAGATCGGATGGCAGGTTTTCATTTCGGGCCACATGATCTACCACCTGTTTTACCTACGTTTTTCTCAGTCCGAGCACAGATTCCGACTGACGAGGCAAGTGTTCTAAAAAAAGAGAAAAGAGCTGCTTTGCAAGCTCCAGTCAGGATCTAAAAGTAACTTTTGTGAAGTGAAGAGTGTTGCGATACGGGCTTAGGTGGACTTACATCACGGATTGTTTTACAAAAAACCATCGTGTGTGCATTGTGACAACATCGAACAGTGTTTAAATTAATAAATTCAAAGTTATGGCTGAAAGTCGAGGCAGTCTTCTGGCCAAATCTGTTCAAAAACATGCAGGAAGGGCAAAGGAAAAGGTCAGTGACTGAATGTTAGGTTATGTCTTGTATTTTGTCAACACATAAATAACTGAATAAAAATATATTGAAGACGAATTTAAGATGGATTGTCTTTAATGATCTAAAAGTACCACTTTAATGAAAAAACAGCATTAGTTTAATTGTTGAATAAGAAGTAACGACACTTTATTTATATTAAGTAGTTCAAATGTACCACAAATCTTTAGTACTAAGAATAACCCTTGCGGCTATTTTTTTCTATATACTAAACATACCTACATTATCCTACTTTCTCAAAATGTATGTCAGACGTGTACCAATATATTTTATTCACGGCTTTTCCATTAGAACCAGTAATTGCTATTGTAAATATTTGGAATAAAAGTTTCTCTGATAATAATTACAAATTGATGAAGTAAACAACCTAATTTATTGAAAAGGTGAATGATATTTCAATACGGTTTTTGTCAACTGGTCTATTTTTATGAATGCTCAGAGCGAACTGAAATATAGTTGAGTACTAGTCGGACTTAGAATAGATAAAACTTGGCACTGAAACCGATGGCGGTGTAGATTTTTGCCGAACACAGTTTAGTATTTTATTTTTACTACAGCTGAACTACTTTCCAGAAAAATAATGTACAAGTTTGGCTAATCTGAGGCTCCCCTAGAATCTAGAATCAATAGTGCCCAACTTTCCTATTCATTAAATTATTATCAAAACCTGAGAATAACAAGAGATACCTGCGAATACCTGATTAATTTCTAACAATAACCAATAAAGATTTTTCAAGAGTTACTAAATAAAGTCCCTAAATTCTTTGGCAAATTAATGGCAATTGTTTCCAACTTTTAATTGGATATTTAGTATGTTTAACCCCAATTAAAATTATTTCTTTTTCTGAAAAATGATTCTTATATAAGTTTAGATCTTAATGATTTTAATCTAATTACTGAATTATTTTTCATTTCCGGGGTTAATAATACCTGTAATAAATAATATAACAAAATTGCTAACATGGAACATTTAGTTTAGCAGTGCTAAATGGTATGTTTCACAGGGATTAATGACTTCGAATTAGGATTACAAATGTTTTTCACGAGGGGCAAATCACTCCCGCAATACGTGTACAAAATGTCCGCAATCCCATTGAAAATCGCCGCAGTCTCATCAAAATCAGTGACAATCGCTAAGAAATCGCCGCAGTCGTTCCGAATTTGCTCGCAGTCGTTCCGAATTCCCTTGCAGTCCCCCGAATTATCTAACAGTCACTGAGCAATCACTAGCAATCGTTAAAAATCGCGCGCAGTAAGGTGACATTAACCAATTAGCCATTGTTGATGTAGGGTGCTTTGATTAAGCCATCTAAACCATTTTGTGTAAAGAAATTGCAGTTTACATTTATCGAAAGGGTCCTTTCGTGCATTTTGAGGCAAGAACTATTAAGTTAAATTTACATTTTGGAATTTGAAGGTTTTTTTAGGATAAATTTAGACACTAAATCTACTTGTATACAAGATTTTACAAGGTGGTCGAAAATTGTCCCTTTTCATCTAGTTTTTTTTAATGTATAACAAAATTGTTGGTATTTTATGGGGGTTGGGGTGATACACGTTTTAATTAGGGTTTTAAATGTATTTTTACTTTCCTATCTGTTTACGGATAAGGAAAGTATAGGAATCATGATTTTTTCGACCTCGAATTTTCGACGGTTTTTTATGTTTTGGGGTATCCTGAATCTGTTTTGACTATTTTCGCGATGATGTCTGTGTGTGTCTCTGTATCCTCGATAACTCATGAACGGATACAAATAGAAACACCAAATTTTAAACTTAAGCTTTATTCCGGCGTCCAATTAGCTGATTAGATTTTGGGCAGAGTCGGAACATTTGGAGGGTACTTTATAGTCATCATTTTAATATTTTATGGAATATATCTTTTATTTACGTTTGGAGAAGAAATTTTTTCAAATAAAAGTTACTTACAATATTATTATCTATAATTTGTTCTATACAAAATTTGGTCCGTATTCGAGAAATTTGACAAAATGTAAAAAAAAAATATTTTTTTATAAAAATTGTTCAAATAAAAGTTGTTTGTAATATAATTCTCTATAATTTTTGCCCTATACATAATTTCTCTAAAATGGACCGTATTCGAGATATTTAAGAAAATGTGTAAATTTCGAATTTTAAAGAAAAATCAAAAACGGATAAAGTAAAAAACATTAAATTTTAAACTTAAGTTTCCATATATGATGTAGATAATGAAAAGAGCATTTTTTATGGATTGGAAGATCTTAATATAAAGGATTTTCGAAATTACTAGACAAAAAGTGATTCTGATACCTCATTTTTAAACATAATTGTGAACAACAAAAAAATGAAGGTAAAAAAATCAGCTCTCTGTTGGTTATTTTCCACTGAAGACGGGCGCTTCTCAACTGACAGATTATCTCGTGTAAAAGGAACATCCTCAGCAGTACTAAATAACAAAAAAAAACAAGTCCAGAAAAAACACAGCTAAAATACCAAGTAACTACAATGACAAAGATGTAACAGAAAGTGAAAAAACTACCGGTGAAAACACTTTGCTCCAGAAAAATATCAATGGCATTTTAATTAGGAACGAACAATATTACGCAATTCTTTACGAGTCGTGGTACATAGGTCGGATTGTTCAAATAATTGATGAAACCACTAGTAAAATAAAAATTTTTAAATCTGAATTTATGGCCAAAAAAAGACGACATTCAAATTGTTAAAAATAAATTAATATTTTACGGACCCATCAATTCAATTGGATCTGGTCCATTTAAACTAGAAACAAACATCAATAAAATTTGTAAACGTCTAAAAAAACACTTTTATGAAATTTTTAAATAAAAAACCTCCAATTACTTAATTACTTAACTTGTTTTATTTACCTGTACCTATTTGTTCATTTAGGCATATCAAAGATATCTAATAATGGAGGCATGTAAGTACCTACATAGAAGTTTATATTTCGGGTATCACATCAATTAAAACTGATCTTTTAAATGAATAAAAAACGTACAAAAAGTTGATTTATTGATAAATTTGTCGTACACACTTAGTTTTAAATCAATGCATTGTATTTAGCACCTATACATGCGCTATACAAAATTTAGTTTTTCTGATGAAACACCTAGCTAATGCTTTTTTTACTGGAAACCAACTGGTAAGCCATACAATATCGTAGAAATCCTTCGGAATGCGTGCAATTTTGCAATAATACTGACAATCCATACGTACGAGTAAATCGCCGCAATCAATAGGGAAATTGCCGCAATCAATAGAGAAATCGTTGCAGTCAATACATAAATCACCGCAGTCACGGGAAATCTGTCGGAAGTCATGTGGAAATCACCGCAGTCATCCAGAAATCGCCGCAGTCATCTAGAAATCGCCGCAGTCATCCAGAAATCGCCATATGATTGCGGAAATCATATGAATTCGGCAATACATGTACATTTTTACAAAGAGTGATTTGCCCCTCGGTTTTTCATGTTTTACAATAATTGTAATGAGACCAATTATTATTTGGTAAGGAAAATATAGGGAGTAGGTATATCAGTGTGTAAAAATATATTGACATAATTAGGAGAATGCTTTGAGCTTTACACAGCCATCATCATAGGCTTTCTGGAAATAGTAAGACATTATAGGTAATATACATTCGATAGATATCTGATATCTCCACAAATAGTGAAATAACTTTACTTATATTGGTATGAGTACTTAAATAAAATAAGTATTATTTACCAAACATTTTTTAATAATCTAATTCGACGACGGCATGTCGTAGTAAGCTGGTAAGCAAAAGACTGTTGAAAGTATTTTTCATAGTGTCTATGATTTTATTCCAAGTTCCACCCATTGTTATAAAGATGCTAATGAATGTTTATGGTTTTGAAGTCACTAAAACAACAATAATCTAATTATCAGCCAACTTAAGTAGACACTGTATACAGGTACTGAATTTTTAACATTTAAATGTTACCTTACAATGAGTTGAACAAAGTTTAATATGAGAGAGCATCTATATGACTTTGACTTCTGCTCACCTTACTACATACATCATACACTGATTTATGTGACGAGTGACAGCAGTCTTTGCTCGATATGTTCATGTCCCTATTATATCTTGTTGAACTCATTTTAAGCTATATTTTCCATATTAAAAGTTCTGTATCTGTAACATACTCAAAATTTAGGGAGATCAAGTAAATACTGTAATCGTCCACCTCCATACCCCTTTTTATTTTTATTTAAATCTGAAATTTTATGATTTACCTCTAAATTTTGTTTTACTTTAAATTCTATACTTACTGTATTTGGCGTTTTTCTTCTAGTAATAGTAGAAAGACAAGTAGAAGACTGTAGTTAAATAATTGATAATTTATAGACCCACGTGATAATGTTGATTAAAATTTAAAATAAACCAGGATTCGATCCAAAGTTTGGTGCAAATTAGTAAATAAAACCATACAAAATTTATATTTAAATCTTTTTATTTTTCATACTTTAAAATGTTACTTAATAATTTGCAAAGTATATTACTCTGTATATTACAATAGGTACTTTTTACTGAGATCTCAATTGAGCCCTACTCAAATGTAGACCACGTTCATTTGCTATCAAGATACATTTTATTTAGCTTGATAACTAACTGAGTTAATGAACAGCGCCAATTCGCCAGTTGGTTAACTTACTGTGTTGATGTTCATATTTTTATTTAGTTTGATTCTATCCTATACATACACAGGATTATATTTTTAACTGACTTCAAAAAAAGGAGGAGGTTCTCAATTCGTCGGAATATTTTTTTTATGTATGTTCAGCGATAATTACTTTACTAAGTACGTTGTCCAATTTTGATGATTCTTTTTTTGTTAGAAAGGGGGTACCTCAGGGGTGGTCCTATATAATTTGGTCAATATCTAATAATGGGATCCATGAGAAAATCATCAAACTCTTAATTTTTTATGTATTTTCAGCGATAATTCTTTACCACGTCCGATTTCTATGATTCTTTTTTTGTTAGAAGGGGATACCTCAGGGTAGTTCCTTATACAATTGATCAGGGATCTGATGATCTATGAGAAAATAAAAAATCTCAATTTTTAAAGGCATCTGCACGATTTTGAAGTCAGTTTTTTAAAATCACTTCTATAACTTGTTTTTGTAGAGGTGGTGACCAACAGAGTTAACGAACAGCGCCAATTCGCCAGTTGGTTAACTTACTGTGTTGATGTTCACATCTCGGTTCACATATACTTTATGGTTCAAACCTAGTGGAATGGGTGGCTAGTATATAAGTGCCCCTCTTGAGCTAACGAATAGTGTCAATTCACCAGTTGGTAAACTTACTATTAAATTTTACCATCTAGGTTTGCTTAGATTTGTCTGCATAATTTACCCAAAATGGCACGTCCCTGTATATTTCTAAAATATTGATATTTATAATTTCTATTGAAATGACCTAAATTCACCCATCGAAAAAACATGTTAAATGTCTTTCGAGGTGAATGACCGAAGCTCATGTGGTTTTTTTGGGTTACATTGATAATTTGAAGAAAGTGTGTGCCCTTATTCAAAACGAAATCCTGGTGATATCTCAAAGAAAGTTACAATAACCTTTTGAAAATACAGACATTTGGTTCGTCTAAACTAGACATTATGTACTAATTGTATGTAGCGTTGTGACGGCGTCGATTTTGGTTACGTTGCAGCGTAGAGCTTTGTCTTTCGTCATGGCGGAGAGAAAGGTATTTATTACAGAACTGCGTCGGGACGAATAGGAAATAGGAAGTGCTGCGCGACGAAGGGTGTCGGATGTGGTCACGGGTAGTGTGAAATATTTAGATAGGTTTACAGGTGGCAAGCGTCGTGAAGTAGTTCGGTGGGACGTTGATCGTCGGGACGTGACAGCGTTCGGGAGATAGCTCGTCGGAACGGATATAAGGTAGGAAATACTTAGGGGGGTGCGGGACGTGACAGCATTCGGGAGATAGATCGTCGGACGTAGAAAGGTAGGGAAGTAGTGTGGCGGGACGTTGAGCGTCTGGACGTGAAAGCGTTAGGGAGATAGGAGGTAGGATAAGATAGGCGACTGTTAGGAAGAGCGTCGATTTAGAAAAAGAACCGAATACTGAATTTGAAATATAACTGAATTTGAGAAGCAACTGCATTAGACTGGATTTAAAATAATAATGAATCTCGAGTTCCTTGGGTTTGGGTATTTATACCCGTTTTAATGACTTTTTTTGATGTCAATTTGTCGTAACTCCGGTGGGAACGAATTTGGGTGGATAAAAAGGGGTTGTAGATTTATTACTTGTCTTGAGAAATTCTCGGAATTTTGTGTCGATATCATGTCGAAGTCGGTTTTAATATTCTTAAAATAAGCGCGTTAAATTTTTTAATTATTACTTATTACTTGGTGAAAAGAAATATATGCTTTATGGAGAACAGAAATATTTCTTTTATTTATTAGGCATCATTGGGCATCATAGATAGCATTTAATTATCTAAAATATTTTTCGTAAAATTAAGGAATTTGAATTTAATAAGAATGCAACTTTTCTTCAATAAAATGGAATTAGGTATTCCAATGACCTGTCAAAATGCTGACAAGTGGGAACTGACAGTTTAGAAATGGCAACCCTTTGGACCTGCATAGGGGATTCTCATCTTTCAATAAGGCACGTGTTGAGACGACTTCGTTCCACAGAATGCGATTTGTATGTAATGTATCTCTCTATTCAATTCGTTACGTATTGAGTACGCACATAAGAGGATTCCCCACTGGACCATTCACTGTTGGGTTTTAATTAACAGTGCGGTTCTTAAAGTGGCGCTGGGAAACAGTAACAAAGCCTACACAGAACACGAGGCTAATAACCATAGTAGTTGATGCCGATGACACCAAATAAAAAAAATAAATAAATGCGTAGGGCTTACGTAGGTACTTTGGAAATAAAACCAACGACTTTTATATTCCACAAAACTCCAATAGCAGTGGAAAACACTCTGTTAAATATTTACATTTAATAAACTATGTGTACATGTGAAAGGTGCTTATTCACTTACTAATTTTGAGCATGAACTAACGCATCACTTTTTTACATAATTTTACCATAGGTTTCACAATCTGTTTGTTTAGAATTATTTATACATTACCAGATGTTGGATTTTATTGTATTTATACTATAATATACTATTTTAAATTCGCTACTATTTATATGCACTATTGTGTATTTTATTATTGAATGTATTAGCACATTTTTTTTTGTGTGTGTCATCAGATTCAACTGCCAGGGTTATTTCGCCTTGTGTTCTGTGTAGGCTTTGTTACTGTTTCCTAGCGCCACTTTAGGAACAGCAGTGTTAATTAGAACCCAACAGTGAATGATCGAGTGGGGAATCCTACCAAGGCATCGGTGGGATTCGAACCCGGGACCCTTGGATTCACAGGTAGAGACTCTACCACTGAGCCACCCACCCCGTCATTTATCACATTTTTAAATGCTTTTATTTTGACGCAATTGATTTCAAGTGAAAGTTAACGACAGTCTCCTCTTTAACAATATCTAACTCCAAAAATGTACCTTCGAAGTTTGTTGTTATTTTGACATCTGCATAAAACCATAAGAAACCATGGTTGGTCTGATCTTTAGAAATGAATACCCTATCATTTTTTCAATTGACCATAAATTAATCCGCTCCTTCGATTTTTTGCTTTTGCGGCCAGCTCTTGGTCTATTAATAATTGGTTTATATAGCTGTTCTGATCATATAGCAATTTGATAGAGAATGAATGTATACCTTTTAAAAATAATCTTTATCTTTAATATAGCAGAGAATACAAACTCGTCTTTTTCAATTAGTATTTTACGATTTACACTGCATTTGCATTAAACTACCGTTAGGAACATCATAGTTTTATTATAAAAAAGTAAATAAAAAAACTATAAAACGTTCCAACACCAAAAAGACTTGGAATAGCGCATAAATAATATATATACATACAGACACGTATATTTATAAGATTTACAGTTTTCTTTATCATAAAAACCACTATTGCTCTATTTGAAAACTGGGTTATGAATGACGTAGTATAGGAAATGTAAAGCGATTTACTGTTTAAATATAAAAATGTTTATACTATTTTGATATTACCTACTCTATCAACAAAATTATATCCTTTCATTTATAACCAGTAATAAATTTGAAAGATGTAAATTTGAATGACATAACTAAAATGTTTAATTTTGTTAATTTCGGTAGAAAGTAAAAACCGGAATAGTTTGGTTGAGTGGAATCATATCTCGGATCATGTCCATTTATATTGCATCTACTTAATTAAAATTCTTTTACGTCTATACCTCTACAAACGCCAATGCAAGATCGAGTACTTGGTAGTTCTGCGTGGTTCTGCTGCGGTTCCAACATTATTCTCACTTCATTCCAAAAATTTCAACCAACGACGAAAAACTACTAGATTAATCCATTTATTCATAATCAAGCCTTTTTTTAATTGCAATCATTCAGGATAGTGTTTATTATTACACATTACATATTAGAAAGAAGGAGACAGCTGCTAATTTGAGTGAAGATGGTTTAAATACCAAGTCCATTCGCTTTATTTATTGTTTAAATGTAAAATGGATGAAACAAAAGTTACTAGATTTTGGCACGTCGCACTGTGGACCAGATTCGCCTCAAAATATTGAAAAAATACTGATTGGTTATTTGGAAAAAAATACTAATACGGTGTTTATTTAGACACAATCTGACAATGCTGTTTTTATATTTATATACAGGGTGAGTTAAAAAATGTAGGCTCTTCTTAAAAGTTATCATATTTTCTAGTTGTAAATCCATTTCTCCTCCTATTTTGTTTTCTAAAAGATTGCACATATCAAAAATCCCAAATGAGGCAGAATTATTATTATTATTATTATTATTTTTTTTTTTTTTTCATAAATTAATGCAATAAGCAAATCTGTCAAATTGGCATTACTAAATAAATTAACTAGGCAAAATGTGACTATTTTTTATTTAAAAATGAGTTAAAGTAACAACATGGAATTTGCAAATTATTCGTTCTAATTTTGTGCACAACTTAAATGGTTTCTTGTAAACAAAGCCAATTTGATACGAATGTTGTATTATACTGGAAACTAAATAAATTTATTATTCACGTTTAATTATTACTAATTTTTGATTTGCGTACATTAAAATTTGGCATGTGCCCTAGCACCGCGCGTATCGGCAAAAATATTTAATTGAAAAAAGAGGTAAAAGGTTCAAGAAAATTAAATATATGTACCCCGAACTGGACCTGTGCTAATCTCTTAAAATATCGCTATCAAAAAGTGGATAAATTGTTTAATATAAGAAATATTCAAAACCCATCAGCTCAAATTTAATTATAATTTTCAAACTTAAATCTAATTAAATAAAAGCCTTATGTTTAAAAGGTTTAAACTTGCCGTCAAATAGTTCAGCCATGTTTAATGTCAAATACAAAATTGAAACTTAAGTTTTTTGTAGTTAAACTTTCACAAACTTTCTATCAGGGCTGGTATATCTAAGGGGGTCGCGACATAGGAGTCCATTTTGGACGCCATTTTTTTCGAAATAGTAGTCACATAGTAGTCGCCATTGATCTGGCAACGTGGCAACTTGTAGTCGCCAGGTTTACCAATATAAGAAAAAAATCAATGTCATTTTTTAAATTTAAATGACATTTCCATTATAAAATGCCCATATTTTTTAGGATAAAATATTTCAATTTAATAAATTATTAATCTCAGATGTACATAGAATACGTCGGGAAAAGTAGATCACTTTCAATTTTGTGCTGTTTTGGTTTTGTTTATTTTAAAAGGTAATTGAAGAGATGAAGACAATTTTCTTATAGATGATGCATAACAAATTATTGCTCCCTTTTTTAGAGCTCCAGTCCCTTAAGTCTATTTATTTTAGGTCTTTTTAAATTGTTGGTAGGTATTATTCACTTCATTTGTATGTTTTTAGTTAATTTAAATAATTTTGTGTAATATCTTGCGATTTGTTTCTATACATTTTAGCATGTATTTGTTGTCTACATCTCACAAAGGATGGCTTTGAAATACCTTTACAACAGAGGTACTTTCCTAAAACTGGCCGAAATTTGAAACTGAATACAGTTCTTAGAGAAAATCTCCAGTAAAAAAGTCTGCATACAGAATAACAGTAGCATAGATTAACAAAGCTGACAAAAGAGTTGGACAAACCTTTGTCCAGCTTTTTTAATATTTCAGGACAATAGTGTTAACAGCAGACTACAACAAAAACATCCAAAGTTTAGTAATCAAGCAAAATATTCCGGTATCTCCAGAATTATAAAAGTATGAAAACTATAATAGGAAACATGTATGGTTTCGAATAGAAAATTACCAAAATTAGCATATCTAGTGAATATTGTATTTAAAGAATATATTTTTATTCAAAACTTTTTTGCTTCTACTCCAATACTAACCATATAGAAGCATATGCATTTTATAGTATTTGCAAGATTCGGATCAAATGTACCCACAATTTATAAAGATTATTAAACTAAAATAAAACATTTCAAATAACACCTGCTTTTATGTTAAATATGTTTTTATTAAATACACAAATTAGTCTCTACCACACATTTTTTTTTTGTTTTTACTTCTAGTGTAAAAGTGACTACTAATTCAATCTTTCAAGTTTATTATTTATAGAGACCAGCTACTACAAAATATCTTATTGATGATAACTAATTTCTCTTTAATAATGGTTTTGCATTTATTAACATTTTACAGCACTTTGTTTATATGAAACATCTATGTAACTCTTAATTAAATCACATTTAAATCAAGTAATTACATTTTCATATTCAACTTATGTATTCTTATTAGAACTTGGTCACTTTTTTTACTTTGAATCTTTTGACTGTGGTAACAGTCCATTCACCAAACCACAAAGTCACTCAAAAATGTTGAAAGAGAATGTCATAAAGGTAAAATTCCTTCTTCTATCGTGTTTTTCATGCAATTTTAGGTTGTAAACGTTTTGTCCAACACCTTTTTTTACAATTTATCCCAAGCAACACTATGAAAGATTTAAATCCTGGATTTACAGCATTCAGTTTCGAGATGAGTGCAGTCACAATGTAGTTTAAGATATAATTTTCACATGAACACTTATTTACCACAGCACAAACGCATGTACCTATTCATGTAACATTAAAATAAAGTGGAAACAAATTGCATAATTTGGTATATAAAAAAGTACAAAATGTTTTTAGTTTTAATTCGACATTGGACTACGACTACGAGGAAAACAGTGGTTCATTCCACTTGTACCATATTGACATTATTATGCACGATGCTCGTTCAAACGAACATCAGAAAAGTGTTGCCAACTTAAGCTGACTACTATTTCCCCCCTAGCCTCAGTCACCCCCTCATCCATTTACTGGGTCTATGTCACGACCCCCTTAGATATACCAGCCCTGCTTTCTATTAACTTTTGACAAGAACACAGAAATCCTTTGTGTGTTTGACGTTTGCTACATCACTACGGGTAACCATGGAAGCTAAATGAGCAAATGTTGATTTTAGATATACTTCAAAGCTTGCTTGATCAGCATCGAGTAACGATAGTGTTAATTTTGGAAAAAAATAGGGGACTTCAATATTTTGAGATGAATCTGACCCACAGTGCGTCGTAGATTAATAATTACATCATGTTATTATGTCAGGTGGCAGTTATCAAAATAATTTTGAATTTGTCAATTTGTATATTTTTTATAAGTATTCAACAAAGTGGTGAAAAGATATAGTGATGAATCAAAAACTTTACTCCTAAACGTAGTTTCCTATTTTAAGAGACAAACTCGGAGACAAATCTATTTGCGAGGCTCTTGGAAAGAGGTACAATCAAATGGCTGCAGAGGCATTAAATATTTTGCAGAAGGCTATACCGGGTGTTCAACTTAAAGCGTTACAGCTATATACCGCTTTTTATAAAAAAAAAAACGTTTCAGACGAAAGTTTTATAGTTTTGTGGGGAAAAACTTTTGGCTAAAATCGTTTTTTATAGCTAACCATAATATGGCCAACTTTTTTTTCGCGCAGCAACATTTTCAAGTAGCTGTTACTCAAAAAGTAAAAGTCCAATAAAAAAAATATTTTCCTCAAAAGTTTCTTCTTTTTTATGCACTTTAAGAATATGTAAGAAAAAAATGGGATTCCTATTTGAAAAAACAAAGTCCACCTCGATATGGCCATATTATGGTCAGCTACAAAAAAATCAATTTAGCCAAAATGTTTCCCCCAAAAAACTATAAAACTTTTGTCTGAAACTTTTTTTTCTAAAATGCATATTTTCGGCGGTATTTGACTGTAACACTTTAATTTGAACACCCGGTATACAGATTGTTTCAAAAAGGTATGTCATAAATTATACCACGTATTCTTGGGTCAAAAATAGAATGATTAAACCGTACTTACCTATATACAAAAGTGCACCCAAAAATAGTTACAGGGTGTATAAGATAAAAATTTAAATGAATTTTTTTAACACGTTTGACATTTTTTCATGAAATTTTATATGACGTGTTGGAATACCATGACTAACAAAATCGAAGTAGAGGCAAAATATTTTTTTTATTTTTGTAGGATTTTGGAGGGTGTCGCCGCCCCTTTCTCTATTCAATTTTTTTGTAGTATAAAATTTAATTACAAATGAAACGCCACTGGAATCCAACATCCATTTGGAAACTTTTTTGTCTCTTAGTATTTGTTTGTAAAAAGTTTAGTTTAGACGATACAGCCATTTGAAATGACAACTTAAAAATATTCAATGGAAATTCTACGTATGAAAAATATCAAAATCAAGTTTATTTTTAAATTACAAACTAATTTCATCAAAATAAAAACATTTAATTTAACAGGTGTTCAAAATTACATTCTTCTCCTGTATACACTTACTACATAGTTTTAACAATGAAAATCGAATTTTGATATTTTTGCATACGTATAATTTACATTAAATATGTCATTTTAAGTGGCTGTATCGTCTAAACCAAACACTTTACAAACAAATACTAAGAGACAAAAAAGTTTCCAAATAGATGTTGCATTTCAGTAGCGTTCGATTTTTAATAAAATTTTATATTACAAAAAAGTTGAATAGAGAAAGGGGCGGTGACACCCTCCAAAATCCTACACAAATAAAAAAAAATATTTTGCCTCTACTTCGATTTTGTTAGTCATGGTATTCCAACACGTCATATAAAATTTCATGAAAATATGTCAAACGGTTTAAGAAAAATGTTAAAAAAATGTCAAACGTGTTAAAAAAATTCATTTAAATTTTTATCTTATACACCCTGTAACTATTTTTGGGTGCACTTTTGTATATAGGTAAGTACGGTTTAATCGTTCTATTTTTGACCCAAGAATACGTGGTATAATTTATGACATACCTTTTTGAAACACCCTGAGACCAACAACTCCTTCTGGCATGGAACGAACATTTCATTCTCATCTCATTTCAAATCGAGATGTAAAAAATGTAATCTGGACAGCTACATCTCGGATACACAAACGCAGATGCAGATGTAGTAGATGTGTCCGATGTGGAAAAACAAACGTTTGAGATGTAAAAAATGCATCGGATATGGATATTCAAACGCAGCAAGAGTTTGTGAAAATAATGCCTACAAAAGTAAGCCAAAGTAAAACAAAAGTAAATTCTTTAATATTAAGTAAGTTGAGGCAAGTTATATAAGATGTGTACGAAGATGCGCAACATGTAACAATGATATTGTTAAATAAACCATTTTCGGAAGAAATGCCTGATGTGAAATGTTCTGCACGGTCAATTAATACATGGATTCGAAAAATTGGCTTTCGCTTTAAAAGAACTAACAACAGACAGTTGGTCGATAAACACTATATAACTATAATCTCGACTATAATATATAATTAGAATGTAAATATACTTCCCTAAAGTAATTTTGAAAGTATTTTGTGCGCTTTAGAGCCTTATGTTTGGTCAATACCGAATTATAACCATAAACATTCCTTGTGACAATACTCTCCTCTACTCGCTCGTAATAATTTGACAACTACATGGATGACACCTCGAATGTTGGCAATTCGTTTTTTGTAAACAAAACTGATCTAGTAGTTTTTCGTCGTTGATTTCAACGATCTACTCTGACAAATTTAGTCTCTGCAAACCAACGAACGAACCAATAATAGTCCTAACTAATTCTTCTATCGTCGCACAAGTTTCTTTTCATCTTTTTCAATTTTTCTTTGATATGTTTTCACCTAGAGGGTGTGAAGATAGATTCCTTAATTTCCTAGGGGAATTGGGTAGGGATCGACCGATACCGATATCGGTATCGGTGTTTCTGCCTATATCGGTACCGGACGAGGTACCGGATTATTAAAAATATCAATTAAATATTTCAATTGCTAAGAATTTTTTAAAGAAATTAAAACAAATAAATAAAAAACAATTTAAATAATTATATTTTTAAAGAATTTACATCCTCATACATCTTCGTACATCCTCCAGAAATCCTCATACATCCTCCAGAAATACCCATACATTCTCGCTTACATCCTGATAAATCCTCCTCTTTATACACCCATACTTTTAGTGGTGTTTACCCCTCGATTTCCGTTCTTCAAATACATCTTTTTGAGGTCATTAAACGGTAAGGAATTATTGGTCTTCAATTTACATATACCTCTAATTATTATTGCAGTGCGAGTTAGAAGTTTTAATAAATAAATGAACAAAAAACATTGAGCTAGGCAGTGAATACATATACCTGGTCCAAATTGTAAAATTTCAGATGTTTAGAATATTGGTTCATATAACTTAGATGCACCTCTGTAATTACTACATTTATTACGCCTACCAAGCCTACAGAAATGGGTGTTTTCGAGGGTGTTTTGCAAGATTCTGCTTCCCCAGCCCCCTTCCCCCAAAAAGAAGCAATTAATATTTTGCAGCTTTCATTCACAGGGTCACGTTAAGGCAAATTGTCACCCTAGGCATATTTTTTGCTGCCCCCTCACTAATAAAAATTCTAGTGAAACTTTATTTTATAAGAATTTTAAATTTTTTGTACTGATTAGGACGCTTCATTTATTTTTAATTAAAATTAATGAGATTATCCATAAAATTTATTTTACGTATATTTTACAATATCTAAAATAATTTTTGTGAAATGTAGGTGAGATACTTGCATTTTTTGGCAATTCTGCAGCTCTGCAGCACTTTTGCACCTTCCGCCACTAAATGGGAAGCATCAATAGATAAATATGCTTATTTCCCAATAATGTGAAATACGAGTATTGAAATTATTCACAGTTTTCCTTGGAAACTTAGATAAATAAAACATTGCTACACATTAGAAAAATAAATCCTTGAATAAATATTTTCCATAACAATAACGTCAAAATTCGCTTTGACCGGCCCTGGATTCTGAGCCTTGCAAATCCAGTCTTTTCGTAATTTATTACAACCACATTACAGAATCTACAAAATTACGCAACAAGATCCGAACGGGATTCTAAAAATAATTCTAGACGTGCCCCAATAGCTCTTTAAACTTTTTTTTCAACATTTTTGTCACTACTTGTTGGCAGATCACCAACCAGAGTTTTTTCACCTAAGAGACATGTAGAAATCCGTGCATTTTATTTCTTTCTCCCTTTTTTATTTTCTACTTTCTGCCTTCGCGTTTTCACTTATCTTTTTATTTGTAGCTATAATTGAACGTTATGTAATGTAAAAAGTATATTTGATTTGGAATTTAGCTGCAAAAAAGATGAAATGTACGCTTTATGCTTCTTGACTTTATTCTTGTTTGATGTTGGTGGTAGCCCTGTTTTTAGATCTCCAAGATCACATCCCGAACCGCAATCAGGAAATATTCAAAACTATATTTTATATGCTGTAGTCAGGGAGGTATTCACTAATAAGACTACTTAACATTACGGAATTCCCTGTACACGTCTGGATGTACCGGACTTTCTTCGGAAGTACTAGAATTTCTTCGGATGTACCGAATTTTTTAGGAAGTTCTGGACTTTCTTCGAAAGTTTCGGAATTCTGTCGCAAGTAACGGAATTCTCTTAAAAAATGACGAAATTGTAGGGAAGAGAACCCTACAAATCAAACCAGTAAATAACTGAAAAATGTTATTGTCTACTAAACTTTGTTACGTTGCCATATTTATACTAAAATTTGGGTAGCAGTCCGGCATAACATGTTCACTTTTTGTGTATCAATATCTGCAGTCAGGCCAGGCTCAGTGCAGTTAGTAGTTGGGTGACCATTTCAATGTAAGTCGGCGTACTTCCGAACAAACTGCTCGCTTAGTTGCATACCACAGCTGGCAGGCGTTATATAAATGAGTACGAGGTATATATTACATTGATTTATTTTTCATATGTATGAAAATATAAGCGATCAATGTAGAGAAATATTTACGCAGTTTATCCTGTATTCAAAAACTTGATTAACTATGTACAACTCGACTATGCATGTATTTAAATATTGTTCCTGTTCAGGCAAAGTATCGTTAGCGACATTTTTGCGAAACTGGGATTTTGGTGTTGCCCGAATTGTCTGAGTGAGCTGTCTTCAAATTTCTATTTAAAAGTTTGCCATTGTATACGCCCACAAATCATAAAATATCACAAGCAAAATTTGTCACTTTTTATCCACCATAATCTTTTTAAAATATCGCAAGCTTATGTCACTTACGTTTTATTCTATAGCCAAAGTTCTAAAACCTTTTAAACATAAAGCAAAAAAAACAGTTTTTTTTGTTTCCTGTAAAATTACTTAAATGGCGCATACGATATTTTGCCTGGACAGGGACGAATTGGGGCTGCAACTCTGGGCGCAAATGAACCGATTATTTTTGTTGATCTTTTTCTAGAGGGCAAGTGGGCCGAAAAAGGTTAAAAGCGCAAATGGGCCGGGCGCAACTTGGCCGACACCGTTGGTACTGCCTTTGAATAGATAGATTGTACATTTGTTTATAGTTTATTCGTAAAATCGCATAAAGACATACTATTATAAAATCATTTTAATTTTTTGATATTTCCGTCTCATGGCTGATGTAGCCAAAGTTACAGCTACTCCCAAAAATAAACTTATGACTCTTTGTAATAAGTAGATATCAATACAGAATAAAGCAAGAAGCCGAGTATATGCAGCCTTTTTACTTGACCGACACGAATTTTATTCTGTATAAAAAAGCAAAAAATTTGTGGTATCATTAGATGATAAAATATCAAAAATTATTGAAAATTTAAAATCCACTAAAAATATTAAAGTTTGTTGACAAAATTTAGCGCATTTGCAAAAAGTAGAATAGTTAGTTTATCTATTATTATACAGTATTGACCATCGAACATCTTTCAATATGACTTAGCACAGGTGCGTGTGAGAGCTAAAGAGAGCCCTGCTCTGGGGCAAGCTAGAAAGGAACAAGAACAAACCAGCGATTACAGCAGGTCGCTTCGTATAAATGGTAACGTTGACACCATTCCTTTTCCGATCGCTCCAATGCCGGGTTCTCTGTAGCTTTCACTCGCACGTGTGCTGGGGGATATTGGAAGAAGTTCGATGGCCAATACTATATACACTTATACAGGGGCGGCTCGTGACCAAAATTTTGGGGGTTCACAGTAGCAGAATATAGATCCCGGTACAGATATCGCTAAACAACTGTCACAGCCGTATGCATAGTCGATCGCCAGCGACTCGCCAGAGAATCATTTCGGCGTATCGCCAGCGATTCGCTGGCGATCCGCCGGCGAAAGCCCAAGAAGGTGGCGACTCGCCGGAGATTGTCACCGGAATGTCATTTCACGCAAATTTGTATTTTCTTTTATAGGGATTATCACCGGTATCTCTCGCATTTTATTCATGATTCATTTCTTAAAACTCAAAAAATAATGAACGAATATCAAATTTTTCCCTATAAAAGAACATGAAAACTTGCGTGAAATGACATTCCGGTGACAATCTCCGGCGAGTCGCCAGCTTTTTGGGCTTTCGCCGGCGAATCGCCAGCGAATCGCTGGCGATACGCCGAAATGAATCTCTGGCGAGTCGCTGGCGATCGACTATGCATACGGCTGTCAGTGTTTTAGAAAGGTATATTATAAACTTTCTAAAACACTGAAAGTTTTTTCATACATCTGTACTGATACCTATATTCTGTCACTGTGAACCACCCCAGCCGCCACTGCACTTGTATACATTTTGTAAATAATATATTTTCAAAATCAGTTTTAATTTAATTCACATATCTGCTGTTATAGATGGCGGGCGAAACACATTCCGTTCAGTCGAATTGGTTTCCAAGAGAGCGTTGATATAATATACAGTAACTGCGTCCTAAATATTTTATACGTTTCTGTTTTCTTTAAAAATCAAATTACGCACATCTTTAATTATTAATTAACTTAAGTAGGTATATTGTATGATTTGCAAGATTTATCATAGAAGTTTTAATTATATAGATGACAACTAAATATAATTGCTTATTAATATTGGCTGTAATATATTTTAGTTTAGTAATATAAATTTACATCAAGCAAGTTCAATTTATTAGCAAATATTTAATTAAGATGAACTAAAAATTAAATGAAAATATAACAATTTTAATACTAAATCTTTATTAACTCGTAAAATATATTAATGACGACAGAAATCAAAGACATTATTTTCATTAATAAATCTACAGTTCTCGAAATTTCATCAGGGGTAGCACGTTCCAGTGCAAAAAGCTTGATTTGCATTCGACAAATTTCCATCCTACGAATTTATTTTAAAACTTACAATAAAATAAAAAATACTTTAGTACAAAGGAAGGTTGAAACTATGTTCCTATGGTAGTACTTTTCTGAAATTTAATTTTTTTCTAAACAAAAAGAAAAATCTAAAAACCTAAAAATTTTAAGAATTTTTTTCTAAAAATCTATGTAAAAATTTCAAAATCCACTCCCAGACGAACATAGATCCAGGTGTACTTGACCAAAAAATATTGTTTGTTTCCCAAACAACCTAATAGTCAACATATCGAATGTACTAAAAATTAAATTAAAATAAATCATTTTTAGTACTAAGGGTGAGATTACAGAACGTCTGCAACTTTGCAGATCTGCAAATATGGCGGCAACTTTGAAAATCTTGCAAATATGACTGACTTACACATGCAAGTATCAAGTTTTTGTATTCCAAATTTGGGTTTAGTGTTGTTGGGGGTAATAAACCACAATAAATATTGCGAATTTGCAGATATTTTTTGGAATACTTGCATTTGTTCGCCATATTTGCAGATCTGCAAAGTTGCAGACGTTCTGTAATCTCACCCTAAACCTTTATCAACGCTCGTAAAATAATATACTACTGACGACAGGAATCAAAGACCTTATGTTCATTCGTAAATCTATAGTTCTACTAATTTCCATTGGGGCAGCACTTTCCAGTGCAAAAATCTCGATTTGCAGAGATATATATGAGCCAACATCCTACGATTTTATTTTAAAAATGTACAATAAAATAAATAACAAAAGAAGAATGAAACTATGTTCTTCTGGGAGTACTTTTTGAAATTTAATTATGTTTAAACTTATTTAAAAATTCGAAAATCCACTCCCAGAAACATAAATACAAGTATACTTAACCAAAATAGCTATTTGTGTATTAAGAGCGGAAAGTGCTACTTTGCCGCTTACGATAAAAAGTTGCCGTGCCACGCGCAGAGGAGTGCGGCATTTTATCGTGGCAAATAGCTTTCCGTTCGAATTACACACAAGATTTTTTCTACGATCACACGATATTAAAAGTAGTAGTTTTATTTTGCCGAATTCAAATCTTCCTACGTGAATTTGACTAGCAGACGAAAAGAATTTTATGTGTATATTGTGTTACCTGCTTACTTGAAGATTAATTTTAAGATCATCATAAAAAATATTTGTAAGTACACCTTAAAAATAACTTAAAAGATTATCGGTTAGAATACGCAAATAGCAAATTAATGGCTCATACACTGTTTTAAGTTTTATTTAATTTTACAAACAAAATAATCAAATTAAAAAAAAAATAATAATTGGTGAGGATTGAACTTACGACCATCAGGTTCAAAGACAAACGCGCTAGGCTCTACACCAACAAGACATGTTAAATATGAGTGTTAAAAACAAGGTAATTTATTTTTAATATTTTAATTATCATTTAAATATTAAGGAAAATGAGTTTGAGTATTAAATGTTCAACTAGAATATTCAGATTAGTCTACATTTTCTTTTAAAATACCGATTAGCTTTATAATAACCTTTCTAATGAAAATAGGCGTGTGCAAAAAGTAACTTTCCGCTTATATGCAGCAATAATGTCAAACTATGACAATTCATGGAAAACGTCAACTTTCCAGTTAGATTTAAATGTGCAAAAGCCTATTTTGGATAGTGATCGTAGAAAAAATATTTTTTATTTTCCAAAAAAGATAATAGGATGAGTGCCTAGATCGCAAGCGACTCCAAAAAAACAAAACGTAAGTTGTAGTCTAAACACTTCTTGATACTGGCTTTGTAGTAATATTCCTAGATCATAAAGATATAATCATGATTATAATTATAAAAGGTCATTATTATTTGTACAGAACAACACTAATGTACATTTTGCTTGGGTGAGGTTTAGCCTCTGGCTATTTTTATTATTACACCTAACCCTAATACCTACATATTATAACAGAAAATACAAACTAAATTATAGTAAAGAGTAAATTCTTTTACAATAAAAATTAAATAACATAATCAGATATAGATTAAAAGAAATTATACAAGAATTATAATCGCGTCATTATTATGTTATTAACTAGAAAATATTTTTCTGTTGGAAGTGATTTTTTAAACTTTGTGAAATTATTATTTTTTAATCTATTAAGCACTAACGATATTGATTTTCTTATTTTTAAACATTCTTCTGCAAGACATCTATCAGCTATTTTCGAAATATTTCTTAAATTTATATTTTTGCAAAGTTCACAAATTTCCCGTCATCTCATTTTATTTAGGGCTGTTACTTCAAGAATATAATTCTAAAAAAATTGCAAATTAATATCTATCTATACTCATTTGTTGAATGAAAAGTAAATAATTAAATTATAAGTCATGATTGAAATATTTTATTTACTATCAACAAATTCTGAAGCGAGAGCTGAAGTGATTTGGAATTTTAGATTTCAAAAAATACTAATTCACGTTTCTTCTAAAAAGAAGGCCCTGAAGCGAGTATAATTTTAAATTACTATCAACTTTGGGTCAACTTTCGTTTAGCCGAAATCAGTTACATAAAAATTGTTGCCATGGCAACCGTTGCCATGGTAACCAGTAAACAAAAACCCAAATCTCTGGTGAGGAAATGCATAGTTGCCAAGTTATAGATTATTTAATGTTCACTTTAGTTTAGACGAAATCAGTTATGGTAAAACTGTTGCAATGGGAACGCTTGACATAGTAACGACTAAATAAAAAGCCAGGGTCAACTTTCGTTTAGTCGAAATCAGTTACGTAAAAATTGTTGCCATGGCAACCGTTGCCATGGTAGCCAGTAAACAAAAACCCAAATCTCGTGGTGAGGAAATGCATAGTTGCCAAGTTATAGATTATTTAATGTTCACTTTAGTTCAGACGAAATCAGTTATGGTAAAACTGTTGCCATGGGAACGCTTGACATAGTAACGACTAAATAAAAAGCCAAATTCCATGGCGAAGAAATGCGTGGTTGCCAAGTTACAGATGATTTAATTTAGCTGTAACCAGATACGGAGAAACTCTTGCCATAGAGACACTTGTCATGGTAACGACTAAACAAAAACCCAAATCTCGTGGTGAGGAAATGCATAGTTGTCAAGTTATAGATTATTTAATGTTCACTTTAGTTTAGACGAAATCAGTTATGGTAAAAATGTTGCCATGGGAACGCTTGACATAGTAACGACTAAATAAAAAGCCAAATTCCATGGCGAGGAAATGCGTGGTTGCCAAGTTACAGATGATTTAATTTAGCTGTAATCAGTTACGGAGAAACTCTTGCCACAGAGACACTTGTCATGGTAACGACTAAGAAAAACCCAAATCCTGTGGTTAGAAAATGCATAGTTGGCAAGTTACAGGTCATTTAATTTTCATTTTAGTTTAGCTGAAATCGGTTATGGAGATGTCGTGATGTCGACTAAACAAAAACCTAAATCTAGTGGTGAGGAAATGCGTATTTGCCCCTCATATTTAGATTAACTCTTCGTACAATATCCTAATCTAAACTAAAGTGAAAATGAAACCATCTATAACTTGGCAACTAGGCATTTTCTCACTACGGGATTTGTTTAGTCATTAGCATGACAAACGTTTCCATGGCAACGATTTCTCTATAAGATCACGCTACGCTCCTCCCAACCACAACCTAACTACTACAGAGGAAAGCGAGCGAAGCGAGCGCGCCTGGCCGACGTTTCGAAATTCGCGCGCGCGAAACAATGTCCAGTAAGAAGACCTACTGTTATCCTAACGATTTGACGCATTTGATCCAGTAGGTCTTTCGTGAACTTGGCCGATGGTTCCTTGATGAACTGTTTAGCCTGTTTATATGATATACAGTGAGCACCATAAGTCTTACCCCCCTATCTAACTCGTTACTGGAGTCTTGTTAGGAAAATCGCCGAGACACGATTTTTTATTTCTACAATGTACATTTTTGTATGAATAGTTTACCCTTAATTTCATCCCTTACTGGAGGGGAGCAACCCTTTCGAAAAATTGAATTGGCATGGGGTGGTGAGTGATAGCTCATTTGAAAGAGGGTTTTATTCTCTATTCAACCGTGTAAAAAAATTTGAAATTTGCTTCATTAATTCTCGACTAATTGTTGTTTCAGAATAACGGAAATTAACGTAGCGCTATCATCCTTAGAATTAAAATTCGGCCCTGCATGATTTCGGTTTTGGTTCAGACATGAAGTAAGACTAAGGTCACTGTTAGTCTAGTTGCTTTCCTATTTTGTGAGGTTTTGTTATTTTTAAACATTAATAAATCAACACGTAATAAAGCAAATTTCAAAATTTTTTACACGGTTGAATAGAGAATAAAACCCCCTTTCAAATGAGCTATCACTCACCACCCCATGCCATTTAAATTTTTTGAAAGGGTTGCTACCCTTCAGTAAGGGATGAAATTAAGGGTAAACTAATCATACAAAAATGTACATTGTAGAAATCAAAAATCGACCTGTCTCGGCGATTTTCCTAACAAGACTCCAGTAATGAGTTAGTTAGGGAGGGTAAGACTTATGATGCTCACTGTATGATATATATCATCCAGATAAAGAAATTTATATAGAGACAGATTTTTTGTACTTGTGTATAACTTTAAAAAACTAAATCTTTTACTGGTCACATGAAGAAGTTCCATAAGACTCCCCGGGGATCATCTTTATATTATATCATATTTAAATCCTATATTGGTTAACACTAATTTCGTAAGAGTAATTTGTTGTTTATTCCTATAAATATCGTAAATGACATCACGAATGTAGTCAAAATTGAAAATTTCGGTTACATGTTTGGGATGTGATCGTTTTTGTGGATAAGAATTTAAAATATGGTTATTCTTTAATGTCTGGGAAATTGAGCTTACCGTCGAAATATTCAAATTCGCTGCTACACGTTTTCTGACTGACTTTATTGGTAATAAAGGGCCACTATTATCTCGTTCTTCTTTAAAATAGCTCCTTAGAGACCACACTAATTCTATATAGTAAGGGACCCAGTGATAGTTTATTTTTGTACACATGTGCACAAGGCTGAATTATAAATGTATCGTTCATTCTTACCTTGTAGAAGATGGAAATACTTTGCTGCAGACGCACCAGCTATGGAACGCTCGATGATGACGTCTTCAAAAAGTCAATGTAGGGAACAAAAATAGAAAAAAGTTTGCTGCTATATTGGTAGAGGAGGAAAGCTGTCAAGTTTTAAAAATTAAATTATTATATTTTATTAATGCTAGGCTCATTTTTTTCTGTGAGGCAAGTAACCCCATCTCTATCGTTTAAGAAAAAAAGGGTGGGCTTCAAAATGTCGGAAAATACCTCCAAATATACGCCTGTAGTTCAGTGGTTTCAGCGGCAGAGGGCGCAAGAGTCAAACGCGATTATATACAGATCATGTTAAACAAACCACCATTACGAAGCCCATCACATCCGGCAACACTGTAGTCTCGGGAATAATGAATTATTTACCCATTTCAGGTTTATTTTAACGTTTAACACATTCGCTGCGGGCGCGTCATCAAATATGCGTGTTACGGTGCGTCGATTTTTTCACTTAAGTGATAAAAATTTATATTATTTTAAATTTTTAGATAAATTTATTTAGTTATGAGAAGGAGGTATTCATGAAAGTACCTGAAATATTTATTATAGGGAAGCGTATAATACTTGATTTCATTAGGATCACCAAAAATCTAAATAACAAGTATTAAAAGTAATTTTAAAAAACCGACATCAAAATCGTGCAGATGCCATCACCACATCTTGACCAAATTTATATGGGACCACCCCTGAGGTACCCCCTTTCTAACAAAAAAATCATTGAAACTGAACAACGTGTTAAAGATTTATCGATTAACATACATTTAAAAAAATATTCCGACGAATTGAGAACCTCCTCCTTTTTTGAAGTCGATTAAAAATATATCTGATGAGGGTTCTATAAAAATTTATATTATTGGAGGGTGGATTGTCCTACAGCACTTAGGCCTCACTAGACCTATTGTGCATCTTCCTGAATTAAGAGGCCCCTCTTAGGTTGTCAGCGAGCCTACAAATTTAATGTAGTTGACAACGTCGCCGAGAAGTGTTTATGTCGGCCGGTGTTAGCCATTGCTCGCTGAACACAAATCTTATGATAATTGAGAGCCTTGGGCAAGGGAAGAGGATTCTCTCATCTTCTTGTTCGCATCTACTGCAGAGTGCTGATTCTGAGAGTCCCATGCTATGGATGTGCTTCTGTGCTTGGCAATATCTATGGTCAGGTATATATTCTGTCTAGTCATAGTCAAGTAATTGTTTGCTGTTATCTTGCTGGGTAACTTTAAAGCACCCTGATTACTCTGCAGCTTCTAGTTGTTTTCTATCTTTTCTTGAATTTCACAAAGAAATGTTATTTAAACAGGTTTGTCACTACCGATGAATAAGTCCAATTAAAGGGGCAGGTCCAAAAAGTATTTGGTTGTCTGCCTTCTTGCCTAGTGAATCAGCAAAACGGTTACGTTTTGATATGGTAACCTCTGATTTATCTTAAATTGATCACAATATTGATAGATGATCCTTCGGCCTAAGCTACGTGACATTCTAGTACTAACCTTGAGTAAATTATTAATGGTCTGTCCAGCGTGAGTAGTTCTTGTCTGCTATCTCTATATTTGATACTGTTTATTTTAACTTCTTTTGATGCTATTAGTATCCCGTGAGCTCTATTTGAACTGCACTAAAATTATTGCTCAAAGTACATTTTATATTTAGGTTTAACGATGGGAACTGTCACATCCTAAGCCTATTTTTCTTTTTGAATCGTCGGTGTAAATATGAATTTTACCCTTATAACTTTATATGGCTTATGGAAGATATATCTCGCTGAGATGTGGTTCATGTTCGTTTGAAAAAATGAAAGCGTATCGAGTGCCTCTCGTCAAAAGCGACGTCTCGCCAGATCCTACATCAGGTTCTATTCCAATCGTGTCATTGTCATCAAAGCAACCTGTTCGATTAAAATATCAAGAGGAGTGAGATGGAGAATGACTTTTACGGCTCCGGTTGATAGGTACATACAATCGACTGTTCGAGGAATAGCACAAATATAGTATACAGGGTGATTCCAAAGTTAATACTTTTTTTAAATGTGTATTCATTAAAATAAACAATTTTAAAAAATCACAAGGATTTAGGTCTGGTAGCCATGCAACTGGCCCATTTCAACGGATACACTTATTCTGAAAAGTAATGTTTATATACTATCGTACTTTCCGACTAATGATATACCCAGATTTATATATTTTAATACGCAACTTTCTTTGTTTCGTGGCCACCGAGCTAAATCATTGGATTTTTCGTTTTTTTTTTATATTTATTTTTGACTTTTTTTTTTTGAAAAGGTTATTTATTTGAAAATAAAGTTTACTTGAATAGTTATGTATTTAAAAAAGTTATTTATTTGAAATATTTATTTATTTGAACAATTTATTAATTTAAAAAATATATTATTTTGAAAAATTTATTAATTTGAAAAAGTTATTTATTTCAAAAAGTTAAGTTAAGTCTGAAACGGCGCTTGGCCCGAATTGGCACATCAAACTGCCGTCTAGGAATCTCGACAGTAAATGTCGTGATGGTATAAAGTTAGGGCATTTGTGCACAGAACAAAGATATCTGGGTTCGAAACCCACGACTGCATGCTTTTTTTCAAATCTCCAAGTATTTGTTTTTACCTTTGTGGTTCGGGGATGGCCTTAATAATTCGTAGGGGGATTTTTGAGATTTTTTTACGAATTTTCAAATTATTTCTACAAATAATTTCAGATAATTCTGACCTTTCGGATTTCTATTTGCGATTTATGATATATTCAATTCACAATTTTCGTACTTAGATTTACGTCGCTTAACGTACATTGAAAACTTAACTCACGCAGACGAAGATATGAGCTTAGTATGCATCAATGCATTTCTCATACACACCGATGTTGTATAGAGGTATTTAAAGATTTGAGAACGAGCCTGAAAAGGCGCTTGGCCCAAATTAACACATCATACTGCTGTCTTTGTGTACAGAAAAAAGATGTCTGGGTTCGAGTCCTACCAACGAAAGGCTTTTTCCAAATATCCAAGTATTTGTTTTTACCTGTGGGGTTCGGAGATGGACTTAATAATTCGTAGGGGTATTTTTGAGATTTGTTATTTATTTGACAAATTTATTTATTTGAAAAGTTAGTTATTTATATGATCATCCTGATACCCTAGACAATGGTACCCCCTTTTCACCTATAGCCCGAACTCTAGAAGGATCACTGTTGAAGCCACTTTCATCAGCATTAAATATAAAACATCCCTTAGTATTTCGTAAAAGTCATATACAACGAATGGATCTCTAGCATCTTTTCTTATTTTCTGAAGATGTTCTGGCTTCTTGAAAGCTAAAGTTGGATGTCGTTTCATAAAATTTGCATACCACTCATATCCATGTATGTTATTTTTGAAGGGAGTTTTTAAGCCCTTAGATGTCACATACTTTTCAACTAAAGAGCATAATTATTTGCGATCACAAGGCCAACCCATGCGCGAACGCGCTTTTAGGCAATTCTCAATCGTCATCTCAACATTTTCAGGCAACACAGAATGACGACCACCAGTTGTCACCTCCAATGGATTGTTCCTCCCCCTGATACGATGATAAATTACCGCATTGGGTACATTATAGGTAGCCTGGGCTTCTCTATTGCTTTTATTGTGGTTAACCACATTATGTACTGCATTTATTAGATCGGCTTCAGAGTACCTCTGAGCAATAGGCTTTTTTTCTTATATAATTTCGGACCATATGTACTTGAAAATAGATAAAAGTACATATTTATACATGTTCACATTTGCCCCAAGAGTTTGTTTACCTTTGCCCCTTCCTCAGAAAATTCTGGGGCAAATGTAAACACCTCCATTAAAATTTGATTTGTGCATACATAAAAACGTTGGATATGCCCTTAACAATAACTATATGCCATGAAAATCAACTTACCAGTTGAAAAACAGTTATCACACTGAATTTTTATTTATAATTCACAATCAAAATAATGAAGTATTTCGTTTCTATATCATAAATGAATGAAAAAAAAAAACGATGCAACAGGCTACACGGTTGACATGGGACTGAATAAAAGATGCGTGTGGCATCTTGCACTGTGTGGAAGGAAACTATAACCCGCCAAATTCAAAAGTTATTGGCGTGTTTACAATAACCCCTTGTTTACTATTACCCCAGTTGACCCTATGTGATTAAAGTATGGATATATGAATAACGCCTCTAAAAGAAGGCTATTTGTGGCTCCATCTTTAATATAGTAAATTGTAAATTCACTAAACTTTCGAGCAACTCTCGTTTGTAGAAAACTTTTAAGTACCTAATCAGCATGTCTGCGAACAAAAATGTCTTCATCGAACGCTAACATCGTTTCACGGTCAATTTCCAAGGCGGTGATGCGAAAAAACGCCGGCAACTATTTTAATTCTCGTTTTTCGTTATCGAAAATAAACTAATGGCGAAAAACGCATACTTAGAATGAACCGCAGCTATTTTTAGGAGCTTTAGCTTGAGGAAACCGTTTCCTTGGATCTCGATCTGTTTGTTTTTCATCGAAAAAATAATATGAAAGCTGGTAGCTTTTATCTGATTTTCGATGTTATCGGTATTATAGGAAACTTGAAATAAAATTATAAATCATGATCGGATATGTTTTTTTAGTTTTTTAATATATCAAATAAAATATTCCTAATGAGAAATATCTTTTTGAAATGTTTAGAAGAAAGTCATACATTACGTTTAAGTTATTACAAGGAAAATGATTATTATTAAATTGAATAAAATGAAATTACTGATGAAGAATAAAGTATAGGAGAATCCGAGGGAGAATCCTAAAAATTATGGTAATACTCAAACCGAGTTAAACTTAAATTATTTTATTTTAAACTAGTATCTACATCCTCTTAATTCCTTTGAACGAATAAAACCCACAATATTTGCTGGAGTATCAAGCAGTGCCTTATGGCTGTCACTGCTGGTAAACGGGACATCTGGTAACGTGAAAAATTAGATAAGAAATGTTCTTTCTAACTATACAGAGTTTTTTAATTTCAACTAACCCAAACCGGAGTTATCGACATTTTAACAATAAAAAGTTTAACGCGACCTTTATTTTTAGTGTAAAAAAACTTCAAACAAATATATTTTAGAATTTTCTCATGATTAAGATTCAAGTATTTTAATGACCGTGTTAGTTAATCAAATTATGGAAAAATCCTCTTTTATAATTGGTCATGGGTGTTACGCCTCTAGAGGCCGTTTTCGAAACTTAAAAATAATATCCAGCATTTTTTTAAGACCACTTTTACTAAAAATGAACATTTCTCCTGAAAAAATGTTGTTGCTTATATTTTTAATTTTTTACAGGGTGTCACGAATTGGATAGTTTTGCTATCGGTATATTGAAAAGTTGAAGGTGAATGAAAATTAAAACAAAGAATAGAAAAAATTCAAAATATATAGTGTATGCCACTAAATGGCTCTTCAGGGGATTTGGTAAAAGTTCCTTTCTTTAGAGTTTTTGATATCGGCTAAAATAAAGAAGTAAGGCCAGTCACCGTAGATACAAAAATCGGATTAGGTAGCACTGTTCTGATTTTTTGGGATGTTGTTAGGATACCAATAGTGTAAAACCAACTTTGCAGCTTCGAAAGACCTGTGCTAAGTACGCGGTGCTCGGAAAACATCAAAATGTTCAAACTTTCTTAGTTTTTGGCTTATTACTTCTAAAAAGTGTATCCTACGGAAAAAAGTTACTGTACACTTTTAAAGTAAACAAAATTTGCTACAATTTAAGCATAACCGCAGCTCCGTAGTTTACAGAGAGTAGATCATTTCAACCCTGCTCTCTGACAGGAGGAGTTCCTTTTCTGTCATCTGCTTGACGTTCTGGGGGTTAATTTTTGAATCATTCGCCACCCTGACGTATGCGAAAACGTATACTTTTACCTAAACTGTATTTTTGACTTACTCGATTCGTTTTCGCATGCGAAATTGACGTCACTTGCGAATAGGCATTTAATAGGTTTTGCAATGACATGACGTTTATTCATCTCGGTAAAGCAGTTTCATACTAGGTTTCTATTGGTAGATCATCGAATTTTGCTGAAATAATCTACAACTCTTCGTTAGGTTGATCTGTTCGCAAAATATTTATCGAAGAGCATTCAAAAATATACTTTCCTTGACGCATGCGATAAATGTCATATGCCAATTGACGCATACGACTTTTAGCGAATGGTTTCAAAAATTAACCCCTGTAGGAATGTTAAGTAGCAGCCTCTTCTGTTGTTTATTTTTCCTTAAGACATTTTTTACAAAAATGTAATAAATAAGTCACAAAGTATAAATGCTAAATATTATTAGACTAATTATAAAACTATTTCCAAATAAGTATACAGTGTGTTTCAAAAAACATGTGACATCGCTCGTGGGGTTATTCTTTTCCCAAAAATAAAATAAATAGTTCTTATCAACATGAGTTCGCAGTTGCTTTGTTTCAAAGATGCAGGGTGTTTCAATTTTACAATCAATAAAAAAAAATTAGGGGTAAATTTGGAAAACAACATTATCAAAAACTATAATAAGCCATTAAAGATTACACTAGCATACTAGAGTTTTATATGGTTTTATTTTTAGCTTAATATTTACCAGAGTTTGATAAAATTGTAGCTCCTAAACGAAGCCAAAATTAAAGGATGCTTTTTATTATAGTCTTTTAAATATCTATCAAAAAGTGAAAAGGTCAGTGACGTACTTACATAATTTTTGATAAATTTTTAAAGCGCTTGTTCGCACGCGCGCCTTTATTAAATCTATTTACATTTTTTTATTGCTAAAATATTTGCTTTTTTGGTTACATTTTACAACTAAAATTTCTTTCTAATCGTTAAGGCCATATCGGAAAATTAAAAAAAAAAAAGATTTTGTTACGATCTGATTTCACCCTAACACTTGATAACTGATTTTGGCAATTAACTTTGTTTTTTGGACATACTCTGTATATTTTGGCGGTATCTTTCTGTGTCTTATGAAGTTGAAATATTAATGTGATACATTGTGTTTGTGAATGTTTTGTGTCATTTGAGACTAGAGTTCTCTCCTAGAGAGTGGCTTTGGTTTCCAGCTTACGGCTGTCGATAGGTTTATTTTTATTTTTCTTTAGTTTGTTTTGATAAGGCATATGATCCAAGTTCGACAGTATGATCTAAAAGTAAACGTGTGTTTAATCCACGAATTTTTACGTCTAAAACGACCTGAGGTTTTAGTTTAACCTAGGTCTGTCTTCACCTAGGTTAGGGCGCCAGACCTAGGTTAAACTAAAACCTCGCGTCGTTTTAGACAACTAAAGAAAAATAAAAATAAACTCTCTCTGCTGATGGAGTAAGAGGGATTACAATATTGCCAAAAAATGAGTTATTAAAAGCATCGCCAAAGCATTCGTCAAATACATTAAACAACGTGTCACTACAGAAGAATATCCCTATTGTTTCAAGTGACATCGTGACCACTACCACAATAATCAAACAAACAAAAATAATCAAAATAGATAAAATCTGCTTTGCACCACTACAGGCCACGAAGAAACCTATCGACAGTCGTAAGCTTAAAACCAAAGCCACTCCATAGGCACATTTTATCACCATGTATTTTTAATACAAATCATCTGCGGACCCATGTTATCACCATGTATTTTTAATACAAATCATCTGCGGACCCATGTTGATATTTGTGTTATTTTTGAGTAAGGAATCACCAGGAGTGATGGCACATTTTTTTTTTGAAACACCCTGTTTAATTAAATAAAATAAAAACATTTTAACAACATAATGATAGGAGGATAAAATCTTGCAACAAAGTGAATGAGTTAAAATGTAGGCTTACATTTTAACAATTTATTACTTAATAGGAGAAAAAGATTTAAAATAGCGAAATTATAAAATTATAAAAACTTTTTTGTAATGAAACCGTGCTTATTTAAAATTATAAATATACTTATGTTAATATAACTTTATACACGCGTAAATTATTGTTATAACATCATTTTTTAAATAAACTACACCTCGGACTACACAATGAAGATCGACCAAATAATTTTTCCTCGAAATGTCTTGAACACAGCTTACTAATAATCTCTATGCAAAAACATTACATTTAGGATTATCAAGAATGTAATTTATCTAGGAACAAAAAAAATTAAAACTGTGCTTGAATGTAAATATAATCAAAATATCTTTCAAATGAGGTATGACATGACTTACTTTCCATTAGAAAATTTAAAGATGCCCTCTATTTTACGTCTCAAGTAAAGTGCATCTCATAAAAATATCATAATGTTTCTCTAATTTCACATCGTTTTTGTTTTATGTCTCTATCTTCTTGCATTTTGAAAACATACTACAAAATGCTTTCATTTGACATCGCAGGATTGCATTAGAAAAATTCTAACTAACCTCTTCTCCCCCTCCCCAACTGACTTACAAGACAAAGTATTTTCGTTTTTAGTTAACGCCTAATCTGGGCCACTTATTACTTCAAATTTCAATTGTAAAACGACTGTGTCAGACGGACAGACAGAGAGACATAAGTGTTTCTTATTGCCAAATTTGGGTACTAATGCGCAAATTACTTTCTTTGTTTTTGTCTTACAAATTTTACCGTTTTTTCATGTTTCGTCTTTTTCAAATTTAAATTTGATATTGTTTTATCACGAGAGAAACGAGACGAGACAAGACGAGAGAAAGGCTCCCTCGAGCGAGAGAAGCGCCTTCTCGTCGAGACGAGAGAACAGTTTTCTCTCGCCCTACGAGACGAGAGAGGCCACTCTCTCGTCTCGTCTTGTCTCGCGGCATCACTAGTGCAGGTAATACCGCTTTAGTACACAAGTAGTGACTCCTCCCGCTACTAATTCCATGTAGAGAACCCACTTTTAAAGTTTTTTATTCTAATAATACTGCATTTTAAGAGTAAAAACAAAACGATTAGCCCAATTTACTTCTTTTAAGTGTCTAAATACGTCGGCAAGATGGATTGTAAATTTAGATCGATTTATTTTGATCTTAGCTTTAATAGTGCTTAGAAAATAAATTATTATTCGCAATATATACAATGTTGTGTATATCTCCAGTAACGAAATTTAACTGCCAAAACTGTGCTGATTTCGTAAACAAACAACTTTTTGATCTGTTTACGACGAACAATTGCAAACTTATTCATGAGACCTTGATCGATCTCGGTATTAGCATATTTTTAAAATTCTATTTTCTAATTTTTATTCATAATTTCGATGTCTAAGCTAGTACAAACTGTAAAGATTATTAGAAAGTGATGTTTATATTTAGTATTGCAAAAATTTTCTATGTAAAACCAAAGCAGCTGCCAACAATTCGAGGTATCAAATAAATAATGATCATCCTATTTCACTTAAATCTCACTTTAACATTATTATTACCTATGTTAATCAATCTACTCAAGATGCAATTTTAACGTTATGATTAAGACAGTTTACAAAACTCTGAATTACTGAGAAGGTATTTTTTCTACGATCACATTTGGTATTTTGATTGTAACGTGCTGCTTTCATATTATAATACGTTTCTAATTGATCCTGTTACAGTATCATTTACATCATTAGTCTTTAGTTTCGGTAAAATGTACGATTTTCATGGCATTGTTATTGCTGTCTCCCCCGTTTTCCGTGTTGATACGTATGACACTGCGAATATTGATTTTTAAAGAATCTGCCACTCGTTCATGCCCAGATGAAAGTGGTACCTATCAAAGATCCGTTGTTTTGTTTCTCCTTTGTAAAGTACGTCATCAAATTGAGGACAATTTGTCTATTTTCTCTATAGGTAGCCTGGAAGAAGATAAGTCATGCTTCCAGGCATATTACTTAGTATTGCATCTTAATGACCAAGAATATGATATCTTTTTGATTTAAAATTGAACCGTCAAATTAACAAAATAAATGTTTAAAACTTGGGCGTATTTTACTGATAACTAACGCGACCGTGACTGAAGCAAATCTTCGTAAATTTTTCATTATACAGCTAGTTAGGGCCCGTATATCCCCTGTTGTAATAGCATACGTTCTCGCATAAAAGTAGAATGAATAGAAAGAAAAATCTCTCTGTGTCGCATATTATTGCACGTACACGCCAAAAATGGGTGAAATATACTTCAATTTCAATTATTTATTTCCGATAACAAATTTTTAAGTATATTTTCGCAACCGTTTTGAGTTTCCAAAATCAAATGTAAATTGCAAAATATTCGAAATGAACAAAATTTAGAAGAGTACTTAAGTATACATTTTAAAATATCTAAAATCATCTGCGAAATTTAAAGAAAATCATAAAATTTTTGAATAATCTAAGAATTTAAAGAAACCTTGAAGGAAACAGTCTTACGTCGAATTTACGAAGATTAACAAAAGAAATAAAAGAAAGATGAAAGATTTTAAATAAAATTTTCAAAACATTACAACGAGTGATATTTAAGGGAACTCAAACGAAATGATAAACATTTCGCAAAATTTAGTGACAAATTAAAGAAAATATAAATCGTACTCGAAATATACCGGGTGTTCAAATTAAAGTGTTACAGCTAAATACCGCCTTTTATAAATAAAACGTTTCAGACGAAAGTTTTATAGTTTTGTGGGGAAACAATTTTGGCTAAAATCGTTTTTTATAGCTAACCATAATATGGACAACTTTTTTTTCGCCCAGCAAAATTTTCAAGTAGCTGTTACTCAAAAAGTAAAAGTCCAATAAAAAAATATTTCCCTCAAAAGTTTCTTATTTTTTTATGTACTTTAAGAATATGTAAACAAAAAATGGGGTTCCAATTTAAAAAAATAAAGTTCACCTCGATATGGCCATATTATGGTCAGCTATAAAAAACTGATTTTAACCAAAATGTTTCCCCCAAAAAACTATAAAACTTTTGTCTAAAACATTTTTTTCTAAAATGCATATTTTCGGCGGTATTTAACTGTAACACTTTAATTTGAATACCCGGTATATGTAAGAAATAAAAACGCCGGATTTAGAATTCAGATAAAAATTGCAACAAAATCATAAAAATGGAAGAACTTTAAAAAATCAAAAGAAAATGATTTGAAATTATAAAAGTTACGTATTATTTTAACAAAAATTAGATTAAAATCAAAATATAGGGTGAAAAGAATCAAAATAATGTAAAAAAAAGTACCTGAGTATAAGTAACATGAGTGACAAAAGACATCAAAGCAGGTTGTAAAATGGAATATACATCAGTTGTGAAACTAAAGAAAACAAGTAGAAATCAATTCAGTCTTTTTAAGACTCCTAGTCAAAGCTGCTGTAAGTACCCGTAAAATGTACTTAAGTCTCAAGTACAAGTACTTTTGAAAATTGCGAGTAAGTACCAGTACAAGTACAATTACATCTATTTGATATTTAAGTACCTAGTAATTAAATCCTAAAATTTAAGTACATTAGCCTTAAGTACATAAAAACGTACTTATGTACTTTATAGAGTAGTTAACTTCTGAAATATACTTCAGTACAATGTAGGATAAATTCATTGTATACTTAAGTACATATACAGATGTACTTAAGTATATTTAGGTTTAAATAAGTACTTACAAAACACTTAAGTACATTTGTGTTTACTTAAGTATATAAAAATAATAGAGAATCTATGCTGGTGTGAAGCTTAAAGGCCTAAGTCAGCTAAATTTAAATTAAAATATTATTGCTAACCGGGATTAGTAATATTAGACATTAGTAATAAAGTATTTATTAATAAACAGTTCATGTTTTACGTACAATTTAAAAATAAAATAGTAGTACAAGGTAAAATAAATATTCCTTCATTAATAAAATAAAAAAAGAACAGAGTACTACAAATACTTATAAAATACATCAGTACTACTACTAACAAATCTATTTGCCGGAGGGGCTAGCTGCGAGCTTAGTGTGCATCCACATACTCGCAACAGTTAAGCAGTGATTCTCCGGTCACGTCGTGGATGGGTGACCGCTGGGAGGTTCCACCATGGGCCGTGTCACTATGGGACTCATCCGACTAGCGGTTAACCACTGACGACGTGGAATGAATGACGATGAATCAGGGAGTGAATTGTTGAATGAGAAAGTAGTAGGATCTTCAAATGGTGGTACAGTAAGCCGCAGGCTGCAGTGCCGCCAGGCTATAGACGGATTAGGGTGTAGCACGGGAGATCCGAAGGGTGTAAAACTAAAAAAAAAAAAAAAAAAATCTATTTGGATCTTGAGTCTAAATAATTGCCATTTATTTTAGTCGCTCAAAGCATGCCTACGTGGCGCATTAACAATTCCAGCAAAATAAAAAAGTCTTTCGACTGATGCGGAAGATGGCAGGATCGTATTGTATTTAATAAAAAATAACTTTATATACCTATAATCGTTTAGCATGTCTAAATTGGTTTTACTGTCGTTTAAGTATTTTAGTGCTTCTAATTCAGCTAGGGAGTTAGAAGTCATTGTGCTGGTATTTGGTATCGGTAGGTTACTTAATAAAGATACCGACTCTTGTTCTTCTTCCTCAAAATCAAAAAAAGGATCGTCTGACTGGATATTTTCATTAGTTATTTTATTTTCCTGGCTGATAAAGTATTCAACATCCGAAACTACCTAGTTTTGTATTTCTTTGTATGTAGTAACATTTAAGTCTTTAAAGGCGTTATACCAGCGCATTTTGAATCGTGGACACACTACGGCACCAATTACGGCAGTTTTAGATTCTGGACTTAAGAGTTAAACATTCTTTAAATCTTTGCCCAACAGACTTAATTATGGCCTCTAAAGGCACTGTTAGCTGTTTTATATCGTCTGCTATTTTCAGCTTTTGAAGTTTAATTTTCATCGAAACTAAGCTGGGAAGCAGATACCCATAATAGGTGTTTGCTCTCCCTGTAAAAAATCTAATGTTTTAGCCAGAGGCTGCATTAATTTGATATATTCCTCTAAAAAGGATATTTCATGTTCCTTAAATACCGGAATCATAAGTTTATTACATAGAACTCACATATAACTTCTAACTTATCTTTGACGGAAACAATTTGGACGACAGCGTCATAAGTGGAGTTCCATCTGGTAATTCCTGGAACTTTTAACTTGTGTCCAAGTTCTTCTTGTATTATCTCAGCCGATTTCGGCCGTCCGCATTTATTCCACAACTTAGAACATTTGGAAAATATTTGTGTTTTTTTGTCGCAAAGACAGTAAACCATTTACCGAATTTTTGTAATCGGTAATTGCAATGAGATTTATGGTATGTGAGGCACATCTTATGTGTTGCGGCAAATATCTTTCCTGTGTAAAATTAGAACTGTCGAGAGTTGACTTAGAGTCTGATAAAATGATAGGGTTATGTTATGTTGAGAATGGGGTGTTAATACACTGCGACCTAAAAGATCTATTGTGTCCCCTTCTGTCGCCACTGCACTAAGGAAGTCTCAATGCCTATAGCGACCCTTCCAATCATATGTTCTCAAGGAAGTGTAGGATTTGAAGTGGCTTCAAGTTAGGTAAATCTTAGTGCCCTTGGATTCTGGAGAGCTACACATTCAGTTAGGATGTGAATGGAGGTTTCGTCCTCCTCCTCACTGAATCTGCACTCACTATCCTCTACTACTCTCAGTTTACTTAGGTGTCCTTTTAGTCGGCAATGCCCGGTAAGGATCCCTGTTACAATACGTAGCCTGTTCTTGCTCAGGCAGATGCAGGCTTCCGATCTTTTCTGGTTATATTCACCCAGAAGTATCTTGGCCTGTCTCAGCCCCAAGAGATTGTTCCAATTATCGGTTCTTCTACTGCCCAATTCTTTTTTAATCTCTCCTAATATTATGTTACTGCTGATACCGCAGAACGGCTCAGGTCCTACAAAGGGTGTTTGAGCCCCTTTCCTTGCAAGACTATCTGCAATCTCGTTACCCTGTACCCCGGGACCCAAGTGAGAAATGATAGGGTTAAACACGACTTTATCTTTTTTTTCTTCAGAGTCACTGTCTTCTTCAGCAGAGTGTTCCTTATTACCTATGTTTAAACCAAACTCCTTACTTAACGAAGTTGGAACCATTGTCAGTTACAGCGGCTAATAATTTGGTTGTATCTAAATTGTATTTTTTGTGAATGACCTCCAAAGTCTCCGCAATTCGATCGTATGAATGGGTTCCCGCAAATCTTTGACATACTAATGCCATTGAGTGTCGCTTGAGGTCTTCATCCAGCCAATGGCATGTCACCCCAATAAAGCTTCGACTCTTGGAAGACCATATGTCGGCGGTAGTACATACATAATTTACTTCCGAAACATCTAATTTAATAATTTGGCCCATTTTCTGATACATTTCCTCAATTGCTTTTGTTGCTGCTGAATGGTCCAGAACTTTAACGTTCATTCCGTCAAATAAATTTACGAAGCTAGGGCTGAATACAATTGAAATTGGTGGCATAGTGTCGATAACAAATTTTATAACTTTATTGTCAAATGACTTTTGCGATGTCTTTTTATTAAGTGACATGGTGACGCGTTGGATCGGTAATAGAATAGGCAAAGACAGTAATAGGACAAGAAAAATCCTGTTGAAACTAGAAAAAAGCGTTAAAATTTTCTAAGTACTTAAGTACATTCTGATTATTTAAGTACATTCACATACCTAAGAACGTTATAAGTACTTAAGTACTTTTAAAGTACTTAGTTGCCATCTTTCTTCGCTATTTTAAGTAAAAAAGTACTTAATTCCAAATTTTACTGTTTAAGTACAAGTACAACGATAAAACTTAAAAATATAAGTAGAAGTAGGTACAGGTTCTTTTTGTACTTAAGTAATTTTTTTAAGTACATAAAGTATTCAGTACTGCAGCTCTGCTCCTAGTGTACGTAAAATAATGTATTTATTATTTCTAAATATATTATTTATTGTAAACTGGGGTTGCCAACTCTCCCGGAAAATGACAATTCATATTCAAAATCTCCCGGCTCCAGGACCGTAGCTAAACCCTCCCGAATCTTTTATCTGTAAATAAAGACGATGACTGATCTGAGTTATTTTCTCAATATGCCTATACAAATGAGAATACAGGGTATGTCGATTGCTGTTTACTGCGAGAAGTACGTGAAATGATGATAAGCAAAACGAGATGAGACATGCGTTGTGTTAATTTATTTAAAAAAATGTATAGATAAATCAGGCAAATATATAAAAAAGCTTATTTTATTCATTCTATTGATTCATATCTAAAACGATGCTATTCAACGTGTTTTTAGCGTAGTTAATGAACTTTGGTCAAAAACTCGCCTTAATGCAACTACTCGTGTCAAATCTGAAATATATGTATGTACAAATTTCAAATACATATGTAAAATATGTAAACAGTTCCATGATTTGATCGTTTCTAATGGACAGGTATTGCAAGCTGTCTGCGGTGTACAAAATACAAATAAAAGAAGAAAAAAATCGTTTTAAAAATATTGTAAAACTTCACACATAAGAATTATTTTAAATGCAACTTTTATAAAATTTAAGTTTTTTTTTCTCTCCCGGATTTCTGATCAACAGAGTTCAACCCTAGTCACAACCCATGTCGTACGGAGTGTAGTTTATTTGTATTTACTTCTATAATATAAAATTGTAGTCAAATCCTGACTTACAAACAACAATAATTACACAATAAATTTAACTTACTAGAAAAGAAAATTTTTTTTGGGTTTTAATGTTAGATGAAGAGTTACTACTGTTATTTTTTTGTTGAACACCAATTTTTTCATTGTTTTTTAAAGGATCCTAAACGTTTAGAACAGTAGCAGTATATTATTCCTTGGGCTGACAAAGCACTTTCTAGAGATGGTGCTGTTTGCGAGCTACACTTTTTAGAAGATATTTTCAAATATGAGACTCTTTACTGATGGTACTGTTAGCAAAATAAAAAGGGAAACGCCAAAATTAAAGGATGATGGAATACCATGTACATTTTTAAATCTCCGTTTATGCTTGTATTATAACAATAACTGTGTTTTATTTGGCTCTTAAAACTATATTTAGGTATAATACAAAAAAAAAATTGTTACAAAATTGTACTTACCAAATTTCACCATTTAACAAACCTTTTCGAATTTAGTCATAATAACCTTCTAATTTGCATTTTATATAAATAAAATTAAATAATTTATCAATTAAAACTTGCAAGGCTTTAGAAATAAACACAACAGTATTTTCTGTGCTTTATTTAGCAATAAACAAGTTTATTTTTAACCGACTTCAAAAAAGGAGGAGGTTATCAATTCGTCGCGATATTTTTTTTTTATGTATGTTCAGCGATTATTCTTTAACACGGTGTCCGATTTCAATGATTCTTTTTTTATTAGAAAGGAGGTATTTCAGGGGTGGTCCCATATAAATTTAGTCAAAATCTAATAATTGGGTCCATGAGAAAATCCTCAAACTCTTGATTTTTTATGTATGTTCAGCGATAATTTTTTAACACGGTGTCCGATTTCAATTATTCTTCTTTTGTTAGAAAGAGGCTACTTTAGGGGTGGTCCTATATAAATTTGGTCAAAATCTAAATTCATGATCCATGAGAAAATCCTCAAACTCTTCATTTTTTATGTATGTTTAGCGATAATGCTTTACCACCTTGTCCGATTTATACGATTCTTTTTTTGTTAGTAAGGGGGTACCTCAGGGGTGGTCCCATATAAAGTTGGTTAAGATGTGGTGATGGCATCTGCACGTTTTTGAAGTCGGTTTTTTTAAATTTTTAATTATTATTTTCACAAAATTATGCAAAATTCCCATAAGAAGCCATGTATTTTTCCCAGCACTAGCAACACTACAATATTTACACCCGAAAAAAAAAATAAATTGTCAAATTTTGACAGACTCTTTGATAGAAAGTGTCAATTGAGTCGTCTACTTGCAAAACCGGCCTCATCCATTTTAGAAGGTATTGAGATACTAGCAAAAATATCAGTAGGAAATATTCGTTTCTGAATATGTTACATTGTATTAGACATAATTTTATGGACAATTTAAAAAATCTTGTTCCAATATTCAAGATGGTATAGAAATTTGAAGTTTGGATCAAGACACCTTACAAATATAAAAATGTTTTTTTTGTAATTTTTTCAAATTTTATAAATAAAGTACAGAAAATGTGATTCTAATACCTACATGTATTTTGTATAATAAAATAAAAATACAAAATGAACATCAGGATAAATTGAGAACAAACAAGATTTCGGAAGAAAAAAAAGATTTAAAATTTTATACAAATTTTAAGAAAGTTAAACGAATTGGGTTTTGGTATTTAAATACATATTGGGTCATAGTATTTCTTTGGGAACATCACAAATATCTTCAGACAAGTTCTGAGAACATGTCATTGTTGGTTAATTCAAAATTTGGATGGAGCCGCTTTTGAAACAGACTTTACGTTGGATGTAGCCGGTTTAGCAACGCATCCCAATATTTGAGTCCAGATTTCAGTCAGATGGAGTCGTTTATGATATATATAATCGGAATATACCATGTAATAAAGCGTATTTCATAGTATTGC
Source organism: Psylliodes chrysocephalus (assembly GCA_927349885.1). Classification (NCBI taxonomy): domain Eukaryota; kingdom Metazoa; phylum Arthropoda; class Insecta; order Coleoptera; family Chrysomelidae; genus Psylliodes; species Psylliodes chrysocephalus. The sequence continues at coordinate 21,592,139 of OV651816.1, forward strand.
ACTTTAAAATCAGTTTTGAAAATTTTTGGATGTAGCCGGTTTTGCAATTCTGATATTCTTCATTTTAACAAATTTTTAATGGCTGAGTGTTTGACTAAATTGTCAATTATGAATTTCTTTCTGATACTTTTTGCAACCATTAAATTTTTAGTACTTTGATACTGGAACGGTTAACACCAATGTTGAAAACAAGCCATTAGTAAATATCATAACGAAAACAAAGCATCGATTTGTGCTGAAAATGAAAGTTAACCATCTAAAACCGCTAATACCGTAAGTACATCATTGAATAATTGAACGTCATCTTTATGCACAGAGAAGAGGTCACCTGTCATTCTCAAATACTATATATTACATTAATGTTACATAATAACAGAGTGTCCGAATAACATTCTTGCAAAACGGTATGAACTTTCTGTTCGATTTTGTTTCGATCCTCATCATTATGCGGCGTTGGCCATCTAAGGCAATGACCAGCAGGTTTTATATATATATATAGGTATACAAATATCTACTGTGACTATTGACTGCCATCATGCTGAATGGCAGTAGGCCCGCTAACGCACACGCATTACTCTTTTAAGGAGCGCCGCTCGAATCTATGCGCCCAGATTGGAATATAAATACTTAACGTATTTAAATTTATAGATTTGTTGCATTAAGAAAATATTTATACAGGGTGTCTCTTCACACCACAGTGTACTTAATGGTTGCCTTTCATAAGGTAGTTTTCTAGAAGTAACACTCATTTATATTTTAGTTCTTTAAATATTGGTAACCAGGTTTCCGAAGTTTATACTGATTTATGCAAGGCGTTTGACAGAGTATGTAGTTTTTTGCTATTTGATAAATTAAAAAACTGAAAAGTGAACTCAATATAATACAGGGTGACACACCTAATAGTGAATACTTTTAACACTCGTGGCGCAACCTCCTAGGAGGGGTAGATGTTACCCTTAAAATCCTAAACGGGAAAGGGGGTCAAGCGGCACATCTTTTTAAAGGGCGTTTAATTTTCTTTCCAATGGTACCCTAATTTATTATCTTCTGACCAGCAGGTTCAGAAAAATTGCATTTCAAAGTTACAGAAGTTGGATCGTGCCTGCACTGAGATTCTTGGGTAACTTTTTTTATTATTAACTTTACGAAAAAAAGTTATTCTTCATAAATAGTTCTACAAGGTCTAAAACCTATAGTGCAACCATCAGATATAAAACACAATATTATACGAGGTATGTCAAATAATGTGAATTTTGCTGTAAAGTATCTTTATTTTTCCTAATATTAAAAATATTTTTTTTTCATATGCTGCCGCCAACTTATGTAGATAGTTGAACATACTTACATATTGCCCCGAATAAAGGAAAACTTTTTTATGTAAATAAATGTTTTTTAATTTTAAATGCCATTTTAAAATATAATTTTTGTTTATTATAAACAGTAAAGATACTTTAGTGTCAAACAATTTTCATATTTTTTGAGGGAGGCTAAAATTTTGGGTTTAAACACATGCAGAAACTTTTATAAATAATTTTCTGATAAAGTTAACAATAAAAATATTAATTAATTAACTTTCTTAGGTATCTACTAATAAATATTTTATTGAAGTTTGAGTGAAAATACTTTAAACTGGTTCCGAATCAAGTGGTGCTATCAATTTTTTATATAAAAAACTTTTTTTCACTAAAACTTTTGAAAATAATCTTAAATCATTCCCGAAGTTTTTGAAAACAGTAAACAGTTACTATCTTTCCGATTATTCTGTACAACCTATTTTATCATCCACGGAAATATTTGGAGGACGAACTAAATCATTTTCCACACACATCTTATTCGAATTTTTTATATAATACCTATATCCATTGCCAACGAAATTAGAAAAATTAAAATGTTACTCTTCCTCAAATTTATCCATTACGGTATGTATGTATAGAACAAAAATGATATCGCAAAGAACTTTTATTTGAACAATTTTCTTAAAAATTTGAATTTTGCACATTGTGTCAAATTACTCTATTATGGACAATTTTAAAGAAAGCATGTATCGGAGAAAAATTATAGAGAATGGCATCTCAAACAACTTTTATTTGACGAATATTCTTCTTCAAGCGTAAATAAGATATTGCTTGAAGAAAAACGACCCTCTATAAGTTCCCCCCCTCCCGATGCTCCGACTGTGCCCAAAATCTAATTAACACATTATAGAGGATGGATCAAGCTTAAGTTTAAAATTTAGTGTTTTTCTCTTTATCCGTTTTTGAGTTATTGTGGACATTATCACGAAAATAATCAAAACAGATTCAGGGGACCCTAAAACGTAAAAATCCGTCGAAAACTCCAGGTCGAAAAAATCATGATTCCTATACTTTCCTTCTGTATACAAACAGGAAAGTAAAAATTGTAAGAAAGTTACAAACATTGGTGAAGTTCAAGAAAAATCAAACGAAAATTACAAGAAATCGTCAAAATTGTTCAAAAATTAAAAGATTTTGTTGCAAAAATTACAATAATGAGTGATGTTTAAAAGAATTGAAATGAAAGTACTATCGCAAAATTTAGATTTAAGAAACAATTTGATAAAAATAAAAAATTTACGCGAAAATTCGAGCAAATTAAAAGAAACATAATTAATCTTAAAATTGCAAAATTTTAAATTTAGGTAAAAATCACAAAAATTAAGAAAAATCAGAAGAAAATTGAATAAAACTGTTAACAATTTAGTAATTTAAGATACATTTTGAAAATAAGAAACTTCAGTAGAAAATTGTGCTAAATCGTCAAAATTGATAAATTTAAAATATGGTTAGAAACTACAAAAAAAAAAAAACTAAAATTTTCGGGGCTCGAACCACCAACTTGTTACCCACACTATCCACATTACGACCACTGTGCGCTTTGCGCCACCGAGGACATATTGATAGATGTTTGGAATCGCTTATAATAATATATAACAATTTATTACAAATATTTATGAAAAATTTTATCATGTCAAATGATACCTATATTGTAATTTAATGGAATCACATAAATATATGATTTAAAAACTATAAAAGTATCATTATTACTTATTATTGTTTTATTATTTCACAGTCTTGGTAATTTAAAATGTTTAGTTTTTAAAAATTATATACTTATTCAATGCATAGTGGCGCATAACGAGGTTCTTTCAAGTTCAGCTAATTTTAAAAATGCAAGCTACCAGTGGAGACTTCGTTTATTTAAATTCAAAAAAATAGGAATAGTATATTACATTACAAGTGTGGAAAATCACTGAATAAGTATATACCTTCTAAAAACTAAACATTTTAAATTACCAAGACTGTGAATAAATAAAACAATAATATTTTTCCTATTTTTTAAGAAAAAAAAAAAAAACTAAAAGTTTCGGGGCTCGAACCACCAACTTGCTATCTACACTATTCAAACCCAAGTAGGTGTATGTCATCTATGTACAACAGTTAATAGCTGTACGCGTAAAATTTGTGTATAAAGTGTTTTAAATATGAATAAACAAAGTGCATTTATTAATGAAGAAAATGATGAAAAAATAATGAAAGAAAATGAGTGAGTACTCTATGTACATACATTTTATTATTATCACAAATGCAGTATTTAGTACCTTTTAGCCCAAGAGCCCACTGCAAATTTCGACTTTCATCTGATAACGACATGAAATATGCTCCAAAGACATGTAACAACATTGTACTTTACCAAATTGCACCTGTGCCATTCCCTATCCTGAGCAAAGTGGTTAAAAAAATTATTTTATAAACCTCTAGTGTCAATAATAAAAATAACTAAATAACCTACATGTATTGTAAGAAATTAAAAATATTTTAAACAATATTAACTTCTCATTTGTTCAATTTATCGGTCACCACGCTCAAAAAGTGTAACTTGAATTAATATCAAAGAAAAAACTTGAATTATTATCAAAGAAAAAAAAATACTGCATTAATAAAATAAATAAATAATTATAATTGCATAAGTTGATAAAAATGATATGCAATAGCTTTATCGCGGCAGTCCCCGAGTGCCACACGTTTTTTTTTTATTTTTATGGTCTTGACATTACAAATCGACCAGACTAAAGGCTTTGCAGGCCTAATACTTTCTGGAAGGAATTCCTTAAGTCGATAAATCCAATTGTTAGTTTTGCCCTCAATCCATTAAAATTACTGGCGATTGTCCGGTGTTGTAGTTATATCGTATATAATATTCCAATATGCAATAAAACCAATTTCTGCGTTATTATTAGTATACATATACGATGATAGCAACGACAAACGAGAACCAGCGCTAGGAGCTTAGTTGTTAATGGTTTATATCGACGACATACTTACAGGTGATTGTTACTTTAGAATGTTACGAAAGACCGGACAATTTTATGCATACCTTTGGATTTCTCGCTCCGACAACAAAACGATTTTCAAACATAATCGCGATAACATTTCACGAATTTTACTCTACTCATGGGTTGGAATAAGACGTTTGAAAACCAAGCAGATGTACGAATTATTGCGACAAGAACGTTTGAAACAATTTTGTTTGTACCGTAAATAACATCTTAAAATAATAATAGGATAACGTAGTTGAAGGATAATGGAATACCAAATGAATAGTTCTTTTTACAATACTTGTTTGTATATCAGTAGTGACAAATTGATTTACTAACAAGGGCACTAAGTTTATGATATTAGGTATGTGGGTTGAAGACGAAAGAAATTATTTCAAAAACGTACATGATGAACCAAAATTGCCGAGCCAAACTTCTAGACTAAATTTTTTCCCTGGGCTCATCTGTATTGGATTAGATTAAGTTTTGTTAGGTCTGTGGGCTATGTAGCCCCTCCCATTTTAACCTTTTCAGATCTATTGTAGATATCCTTTAATTATTGGTTTGAGTACTTTGTCTAGTTTGGTCATATCTAGTAGATTTCATAGAATACGAAGTAGGTAGCTCTCCTGTAAAGCTAACTACCCTTGATTTTTCTTCTCCAATTGTATATTTTTTCAGCACAATACATGTACTGTAATTTCCTCCTCTACTCTACACAATCGGCATAATGTCTCTTTTGCAAGGACGTTATACATGTCTATTAATCCTAGTATTTTTTCCATTCTGTCTTAGTATATGTATCTGTAACTTATGGAGGGTGGGTTACCACACGGCACTTAGGCTTTTCTAAGCCCATCATGCATCCTCCTAAGATGATAGGCACATATTTGATGTAGTTGACAACGTCGCCAAGAGGTGCTTCTTTTATATCGGCCGATGTTTACCAATTCTCGCCGAAAACAAATTTTCTAATAAATAAAAGCGTAGAGGATATACTGCAGAGTGCGGATTCTGACATTCCCATACTATGGAGATGCTTCCGTACTTGACAATGACCACTTAGAATGCCTATGATCAGGTGCAGATTTTGTCTAGTCATAGTCTTAAGTATTTGTTTGCCGTAGTGTTGTCAGTATAACTTAAAAGCTCCCTGGCAACTTTGTAGCTTCATATTTCGTCCCATCTTTCCTTGAATTTTGCAAGGGTATGCTCTTTAATTAGGTTTGTCATTGTCGATGTTGTCAGTCCAAAAGAAGGGCCAGTTTCAAAAAGTATTTAGCTGCCTTCTTGGCTAGTGAATTAGCTACATTTCGATGTGGCGTAACTTTTGATCTATCTTAGTATATGCTCGGTGAGTTTTGGCGATGGTTCTTTTATGAACTCTCTGTCCTGGTGAATTGTTCCATCATTCTTGAGATTTGTTTAATACTGCTTTGCGTATATTCTGGTGGCTGTCTTTGTAACACCACAGAAGGGTTCTGTGCCAAAGAGGACATTTGAAGCTTTTTCTCGAGCAAGTAAATAAGCTTCTTAATTGTCCTTATGTCCTCTGATACCTTGTACCCAGGCTAAGATTAGTGTATTTTGACTGCCCAGCTCTGATAGGGCTTCCCAAACAGTTCCACACAAGCTTTGAGTGTACCTGTATGAAACGGTGCTTGTATAACGTCACTGTCTGAGTATATAAGAGTGGATTTTCCATTTACTTACCTTATCGAAGCGTAGAGTGAACTCCTTGTATGTCGAAAATATCAAATATTACAGGAAACAATAAAAACGGCTCTTACGTTACATTCCACAAACTGGATACGTGGTTTACATGCACGCTTGTCCCTAGATGTCACCGCTCTCGAGTCATGTGCGATATATGGGCAGTCCTATAATGAATTACGAAGTATTCAATAGAATAAAATAAAAAATTGTGAAACGAAGCTGTTACTTTACGTCCTAATACCGCTTCGCAGTGATTTATTTTGTTTTTACCCCACATTAGTTCGTAGTACCTTTGTTCCTTTTGTTTCTGGTTCCTTGTGACATAGTCTATGTATACAATAGGTCTCCATTTTTCACGTCTATTTTGTTCAGGTGGACCTTTACTAGAGCATAACCCAGTCATGAGTTCCATTATTGTATTTACGTCTCTCTATAAAAATTTTCACGTTTCAGGGTCTCTAGATTACGAAAAACATGTTTCCCCATTATGTCGGTCTGTTTGTCGTCTCTCTGTTTGTCGTCTGTCTGTTTGTCGTCTGTCTGTTTGTCGTCTGTCTGTTTGTCGTCTGTCTGTTTGTCGCTGTTTGTCGTCTTTGTCGTCTGTCTGTTTGTCGTCTGTTTGTCGTCTGTTTGTCGTCTGTCGTCTGTCGTCTGTCTGTCCGTCCGTCCGTCTGTCCGTCTGTCTGTCTGTCTGTCTGTCTGTCTGTCTGTCTGTCTGTCTGTCTGTCTGTCTGTCTGTCTGTCTGTCTGTCTGTCTGTCTGTCTGTCTGTCTGTCTGTCTGTCTGTCTGTCTGTCTGTCTGTCTGTCTGTCTGTCTGTCTGTCTGTCTGTCTGTCTGTCTGTCTGTCTGTCTGTCTGTCTATCTGTCTGTCTGTCTATCTGTCTGTCTGTCTATCTGTCTGTCTGTCTATCTGTCTGTCTGTCTGTCTGTCTGTCTGTCTGTCTGTCTGTCTGTCTGTCTGTCTGTCTGTCTGTCTGTCTGTCTGTCTGTCTGTCTGTCTGTCTCTCTGTCTCTCTGTCTGTCTGTCTGTCTGTCTGTCTGTCTGTCTGTCTGTCTGTCTGTCTGTCTGTCTATGTGTCTGTCTCTCTGTTGGCGCGATAGCTCAAAAACGGCTTTATAGAAAAACTTTAAATTTTGTATGCAGTCAAGGTTCCTTTCTATTTAATCAAAAAAGTTACCACTTTAATGAAAATAATAAAAATCGTCCTTTTGGTTTGTGTAACTGGACCATTTTAAAAGCAGCAAATCATTGTTTAATAACGGTGATGGTGACGAAGAATACCGAGTGGACGCGAAGTGAGAATTCGGGTGGAATCTACAGGAAGATCGATGGAGAGTGTTTTTTGGTTTTGTGGTTTTAATATTAAATTATTAAAATTTAAGTGTTTTTACAATTTCTATATTCATAGAGAATAGTTCCCCTATTTTTTTTAAACATGTTCTTCCTATGAAGGTTTTCCCGTGTACTTTATTTACGACATTCTCCCAATAATTCTCGATTTCACCGAACATAGGCCTTTATGAAACTTGTAGGTACTGTACCGAAAATTTCTTAAATTCTAAGCAAAAGTGATGTTACCTTTAATTTTTCAAAAAATTCTCTGAAGATTTTAGATTGTTTAAAATTTATCCTTTTTCTGGGATCAAAATTGACCCAATTAATTATCTAAAGGATGATTTTTCATTACCAACCATTTGACATCTACCACATATGTAACTGAAATCATTATTATAACTGATTCCAATGTTTTAAAATGTTTAGGGTTAACAATGTCAATTGCTCTGGAAAAGTCAACAAATATACGTAAAAACAAGTTTCTCCGTAATTCAGAACTTATACGAACAAAATGCCCTTTTTCTGTTCTCTTTTCGGCTATTATTCACTATTTTCCCTTCACATAACGGTATTTTAATATTTCACTTCGTTCTTTGTTTTTATAAATTCATAATCTTAGTTTTATTATCACCGATTCATAATCTATTTGTAAGTAAGCATACATGCTTTCAAATATCAATCAAATTCGTAAACAGCAATACAGCTTCTTCCCGCCCGCTGTTCGCGAAATGTTTTCTGAAGATTTCGTTATTTGAAATTTATAAATGGAAAAACCGACAATTAGGTCAAGCATCCTGCAAAGTAACGATTTTTAATATTCGCTCGAAAACTAAAATTTACTTAATAATATAATGTGCAAGCGAAACGAATTCAAACATTTTCACAAACACATAATCGTCCGTTCGAGTTTTATTTTAACCGCAATGACAATGGTGCTTGGCCGATGGCCAAAAATTCTCCGATGCTGCCCACGATTCTACTATACCGAATGCTTCCTACAACTTTTAATAACTCTTTCACTTGAATAACCATTTCACCGTTTTGCATCGAGATTAAAAGGTAAGCACTGTGGGTTTTCAAATTTTCGTCCTCCTCCTCACATACTATCTTCTACTAATCCAAGTTTGCTAAGGTGTCTTTGGGTTATAATGTCCGGTAAGGTTTCTCGTTATCGATCTTTTCTGGTTATAGTTATCCAGAAGCATCTTTACCATTCCAATTATCGTTTCCTCTACAGCCCAATTCTTTTTTAATTCCGCCTAACATTGTATTACTGATAATACCGCAAGTGTTTGTGTCCCTTTCCTTGCGAGACTCTGCAATTTCGTTATCCTTCACTCCACTGTGTCCCGGGACTCAAATGAGAATAACTGTAACTCATTCAGTTTATCCATGCATCTCCAGACTATTTTTGAGCTGATTAACGATATTGCACTGGATATATTTCTCAGTGGCGTGAATTTCCGTCTGGAAGATAATATTTTAATAATAATATTTATTTGGGTACTTACCCAAACTTTCAGCATACTTGGTTCTAGGGCCATACACCTCAATTCCAGTTCATTTTGAGGTTTTGGAACCTGATTTATATACTCTTCGGTCGCAAACACTATTGTTTCTTGGTTCCATTTAACCTAATTATGAATCTTCTTATGCCCGGTTAATATTGTAATGAACTTCTGTTAAGTAAACAGCTACAACTATATTCCCCATAATCTAAATCATTTTATTAAGCAGAGTAATTTAGAAATGTTGAACTGTTTTCAATTTTCAAATGCTTAAGTGTATTATCACAAAACGTATTGCAAAACTGAATATACTAAAGTCATGTTTAACGTAGATTTATACAGGATAACAGGTATGCTCTGGGTTGTCCCTATTCTACAAGTTGAACGATATGAAAGTTCCACTGTGGGATTTGAAATACCGTATCACCAATTTCTTATCTTGGTTATCCTATTAGATTCTTGAATTAATCACGGTGCGACGTTACGATATTTCGGTGGTGTGTTCTAACAATTTTAGTGGACCCTTTGATTCAACTTTCTATAATTTATTCTAATTTTTTTTGTCAATTGCAATAACTGATTATGATCATGCTAAAGAGAGAGACCAAACCCACGCATTACTAACGGAACACTGCTTGCTGAAACACTTTCATGTAAAGGGTTTACACAAGGATCCTATTACGTGTAGATACTGCAAGAAAGAGGAAGAAACCTCATACCAAGCCAAGCACTAGCCAGGCGGAGACACACCTTTAGTAAAACTAACTAAAGACAGAAGATTATTTATAGTACCTGAATACGGGGAAAGCAGGGGTGCACAATAGTTCCAAGGGGTCGCAGTGTTCTGGTTTATATCTAACCCTACCTGCTTATAACCGACAAAGATAATGGTTACACACTTCAGTTCAAGAATACCTCTCATACACCTGATCCAGATGGGGGCTATTTAATGTTTTCGATGTGTAGTCCTGTGATAAATGTTTTTATGGTGGTATCAGAAGTTATCAGGAAAGTGTAACTAAAAGAAGCCTCAGCTTTATACATATATAATAAGCAGTATCGTGGGACCATTAATTGTTTCTTCCGCTACTGCAAGTTGGACATGGCTTTGCTAAGTCCTGGATGGACTATCACACGAAAGATAGATGTTCAATCGGTGTAGTTTTGAGATATACGACATGACTTGTTTAGGACAGGCTAGTTTTTGTATTAGGTTTGATCTTTCCATACACATTATGATTATAGTTATGATTTGTTTCTCCTATGTGGGTTCTGTAGAATATTGTGCTGTCTTGGGTTACACCTAGGTGTACTAGGGTAACTACTGAATATTCTTGGAATAAAACGTTTTAAATGCGGAAGAAACAAAAAATGATTACCTTGTTGAACAGACTGGTTTCACTGCATTTGCTTTTCGAGGTCCGCCACTTAAGAGAAAAAAAATAGGGATGATGTCTTAGATATGATGTCTTGTGTTCTAATGGAATATGTAGTTCCTGGAACTATACAGGCCCTGAAATACCCAACACTACTGCTGAACTTCAAAGGCTTTCAATCTCGATGATCCTAAGTGCATGGTTCGCTTTTCTTTTTGTATTTTGTTTTTAAGAAATATTTAGACCCAACCTCGTAGTAGCGCGAAACTCCGTGTATGTATCTCTTTTATGCAATTATACCACAATAATTCTGTTGACCTTGATATATATAATCCACTTTGCTTTATGAGAGCTCTCTGCACACTGCAATAGCCATAACATTGTGTATATTATTATAAAATGTCGGTTAGGCTAATACAATGCATACTTCTAACTGTATATAATCAATTGCCGGTTATGCTGGGTATCTATGGCTGGACGGGTACAAGTACAAGTGCTCGATGCCCGGTATTCGCAATTTTATGGCCTACTCAACTCTCAAAAGAAGATGTGTTTTCACGTTTTCATTAATTTGTTTAATGGCTTGGTAATTCTTATTAATAAAAAATAAAAAAAAAAATCTTGGTGTACAATTTTTAAGTTAAACAGCGATATCCAATTTGGAACAAGTTTTGTCAAAAATGGCAAAATTATAAAATCAAAAATTATATAAACTGAAGAAGTTATTTGAGTACCTGATTAAAATATTTCTCGAACATTATCTTTGTGATCTTTAGTTCCTCTGCTTTCTGACGAACCCGAATTCGGCGGTCTTCGAGGACTGTATTTTCCACTTTTTTAATATTCTCTTCCATAACGACCGTGCAAGACGGTCCTGGGTAATCAATTGATCATCGTCTTTAATAATTGACTCTCCTTGAAACATCCGAGTCCACCTTTTGACCGTTGCATATGATTGTGAATATTGTGGCTAATTGATTTCTTTGACACATTTACCTTTTTTACAAGGTACTTTATCACAGCAAGATATTCAAATTTCCAAAAATAATAAGTTCATGAAATTTCTCAAACAACTAACCTAAATACTAAATTTATGTTATACAATGTGTTATTTTCAATCATGACTCTAAGAGAACTGTATAGAAACAATGCTATTGAAGAGAGAGAAATATAAGAATACATCGCCAACTGCGGACCACAATATCCCATGCTTGATATCGAAAGGACGTGGTTAAGCCAAATTACTCTCTTTATGCCTCTATGTCCAAATATATTAAAGCCCCTCATCTTTAGTTTGCCCAATGCGTCGTTATGTTGAATAATTACCTATAATAATTACCCATGAATCCTAAATATTGCAGACGAGCCGACGAGAAAATTACCCCCACTTTTTAGCACTTTTCTCCACGTTTCCGACCACTGCAAATCAGAAAATTTCGCCAGGGCGTCTGTGCGTTCGTATGTATGTGTATTTGTGTGCTGACTCGAAATCTCTAGTCCGAAGGCTTCGATTGACTTGTGGTTTTATTTAATAATTTCTTTCAGTTGAGAACCCTATTAAAATTCATAAATTTCGGTTTAACTTTAGTGTATTTAAACTGCAATTTATTTTTTACGGAGCGTATTTTCTGCACTGCAGCCCAGGTACTGATTTCACTAAATAGCAATACTTGTCAACTGTGAAAACAGACTTTTTTTTTAATTTCCGTCATACTTAAACGTTTTGGTTAGGTTAAGTTATGTTTGGTATGGGGTATTAATGCACTGCGATCTAAAAGATCTATTGTACCCATTCTGTCGCTTATGCATCGAGGAAATAGTCTCTATGCCTACAACGGCCCTTCCAATCCTATCTTCTCAAGGAAGTGTAGGATTTGGAGTGGCTTCAAGTTAGGTAGATCGTCCTCTTCTATTTGGCTTGCTCCTTGGATTTTGGAGTTCTACACATTCAATCAGATCGTCCTTCTCCTCGCAGAATCTGTACTCACTATCTTCTACTACAAAGGATCTCTGTTACATTGCGTAGCCTGTTCTTGCAGGCAAATACAGCCTTCTGATCTTTTCTGGTTATATTCTCCCAGAAATATCTTAGAGCCTGTCTTAGCCCCCAAGACATTGTTCCAATTATTTTGGTTGGGTACATTTAGTTTATTAAATATCAATGTCACCTAATTTTTTTGGCTCCGTGAGAAAATAAACTATCCGTCTAATCTACACTCTTCTAGGATGTGTAGTAAAAATTTTATTAAAACCTGAAAAATCGTTTCAATATAAGTTTATTTAAGAAATGAATAATATTTTGTTTGTGTTATAAAATTGTGTTTATTATTTTAAGATACTATTTTTATGAAAGTATTTTTATTAATGTGGATGTTTTTCGAAGAACGTCTGGATATTCCGAGATTTTTTGAAGTAAGAACTTTGAGACAAGGTTATACAAACTTATGTGAACAATGAAACAGGCTGATATTAATAGTATGTTTATCTACAATTCGTAAATAATACGCATCTTCAAGAGCAATGATCATATTTACTACTAGTTGAATAATATATATTACACCAGATCTGACATATATTGAAGAAAACAATGAATATTTCCAGGCATCTAGTAGACCGGATTACATTATGGAATACATTCTAAAATCAGTCGATTGTTATATTTACAACCTCCATTAGGACTGAAGGAGTTACAGTGCCTAATGTTTGTGCTGTTGTTTTACTAATTATAGGTTGAATTTCCAAAAACACTAACATCTACATTTTTATGTGATCCAATTTTATTCGTAATTTCAAGGCACCGTTTATTTGTGAATAAAATTGATACTATTTTCACTAACAGAAAGCAATAAACAGAGAATTAATCAGTAGACCATGTGCGCACGAAAATGTATTAAGCCGCAGATACGAATTTCCTTGTAAACTTGTTATAAAGGACTTAACGAATGAATCTAGATTCTTTAAAATACATTTATTCGTTACTAAAATTATTATCTTTCATGAAATAATCAATTCGAAGTTCATTGCTTTTTAAACTTGGCTCCAAATTCGATTAATTGCATGTCTTTAATGAATCCAGGACAGATGCGGCTCCGTACATTTGCGGCCCCGATACATTTGCTGTTTCGGTACATTTGCGACCCTTTTAATTTTTCTAATAATGATAAAATTTAAGTGAGACTGTTGCGGGCCTACCCCTGTTATTAGGATACCTGCTAATGCCTATTAATAATACATAACAGACGTCGAACAATAAAAAACGAATTTTTTTGTTTACCGACATATATACAGGGTGTTTCAGAATAAAGTACCGTAAATTGGAGGAGATCTTAACAGAAAAGTTAAATATAATTTTCCTGTAAAAGTTCTCAGTTTTCATTCAACGGGATAATAAAGTTTTTTCGTAATTTTCTAAATATATTTCCTTACGGTAAAGTTTTTAAATTAAAAATATGTACATGTTAGTTAATCGTCATTATTAGTTAACACATTCTATTTCTATAAATTACGATAACCCATTGGCGTAGAATCAAGGGCTAAAAACAATTTTATTCCAAACTTTTTGAAAACTGTATTTCTTAAAAGATAAGATTAATAATGATTCCTCGCGCAGTTTGTTACAAAAAAGGGACTTGATCTCTGTTGAACATTCCATTTCTGAGATTTTTCAATTTTAGTCGTATTCAAACATGAAATCTATATACAATTTTTTCAGGGGCCGATTTCGTAATGAATATTAAAAGATCTTATGGACTGAATGGTCTCATTAGTTAATTATTATTATTTTTTTTTATTCGGTGTCATCGGCATCAACTACTAAGGTTATTAGCCTCGTATTCTGTGTAGGCGTTGTCGCTGTTTCCCAGCGCCACTTTAGGAACAGCACTGTTAATTAGAACCCAACAGTGAATGGTCGAGTGGGGAATCCTACCAAGGCATCAGAATTAATTTTAAATAATTAAATTAAATGAAAAAAATCCTGGCGAACGGTGGGATTCGAACCTGGGACCCCTGGATCCGCATGCAGAGACTACCACTGAGCCGCCCACTCTCAAAATTACGAAATCGGCCCTTAATAAAAATTTGCATTTTTAAAATTTCATAATGTGCATAGCTTTCATTAGTAGGGCTAAAACTGAAAAATCTCGGAAATGGAATGTTTTACAGATATTATTCAAGAGTCCTTTTTGTGACAAATTGCGAGATGAGTAATAATTATTAATCTTAACTTTTATGAAATATAGGGCGTTCAAAAAGTTTGGATCAAAATAGTTTACTTAGTCCTGGATCATCGTAATTTATCGAAATAAATTGTATCAACTACTAATTGACATATTTTCAAGTTAAAGTTTGTACCGTAAGGGAAGTAGTGAAGATATTTAAAAAACTACGTATTTATCAAATTCATTTTATCATCCTGTAGAATAAAAATAGGGACGTTTACAGGAAAATTATATTTAGCTTTTTTTTCTGTCTGTCCAGGCAAAGTATCGTAAGGGACATTTTTTGCGAAACTGGGATTTTGGTGTTGCCCGAATCGTCTGAGGTACATCGACTACTACTACTACAAAATTCATAAAACATCAAATTTCTATTTAAACATTTTTCATAAAATATCGCAAGCTACAATATTATCAACATTTCTCACTTTGTATCCACCATAGTCTTCTTAAAATATGGTAAGCTTATGTCGCTTACGTTTTATTCTATAGCCAACGTTCTAAAACCTTTTAAACATTGCATGGATTGTAGTATCTTAAGGCCCACAATGTTCAATATAAATATTGTAATTTTAGCGGCACTTCTAGGTTATTAAATATCGCAACTGCCTGTTTTTTCGTATAAATTAACGTATGCGCCTGTCGTTTATGATATTTTCCTCATTATAGCGTCAGTCTTTAACGCGCCTCGGTAGATAAATAATATAATTGAAGCAACATTAAAAACGTCTTAAACTCCACGGAATCCTTAAAATGTCCTTATGAAATATCTTAAAGCGATCTTTATTTAACCCAATAAGTATAGTTTTTAGCAATTTGCCCTAACATTTTCGGCTTATTAGATATCTCTAGTAATACATCATTCGATGATAATATAAAATATCTCCAAAAAAGTGGAAAAGCAGTTTTTTGTGTTTCCTGTAAAATAACTTAAATGGCGCATACGATACTTTGCCTGGATAGGGACGATATGTGGGTGGTGTTTGTTTATGGCCATGTTTAATTTGTGATTTCAGCCTTCCACGGAGTTATTCGTTCTAAGTTTTTTTACCAAAGATGTTCATCAACATGTCAATGTCTACGAACGAATTTTACATGCATTGTTCTATGAAATAATCTTTAAATTGCTGCAACTTTGAAGTAGTAGGGACTCCTTCTATAATACTTGACCAACCATTTTCCACTTCCGTGGGAGGAATATAAACTAAAGCTGCACACATACGTATGTGTAATCTGACTTCCGCGTTTTGTTTATCTTCTTCCGCCAGACCCAACTCTTGTACTTTCTTCATTGCCTATCATTGATTGAAATGGAAGTTGCAACTCACGGGGGTTGGATTCCATTTAAATAATTGGTTACAAGTTTGCTTGACCTCGACAGTAGCGCGCTAAGCGCCTACGGTTGAACTACACCTGTCAGTTTCACTCGATAAAGTAGAACACTACTAAGTAAAGTGATTTAAAAACTGGCGGGCTTGATAACTTAGATATTCGAAGCAATTTGAAGTAAAATTTTCCTATTTGACAACTTTTACTTACAACTACTAAACAAACAATATGTTTAGTGAATTTTTGTTGTAGGTAAATATTGAAAAATGAAAAATAAAACACATTTTTAACAAGTTTAATTTATTTAGAATTACCATGTAATTACATGTGTCTCATTATCTTCTAACTGCATATTCTGAACATAACAAGCACTATATCACACACTAAATTACTGACAAATAAAAATATAATATGATAACCAGCATAGCACATGACAATGTATTTGTTATTAAAAAAACCGGATATAGTTTTTATAAAAAGTCAAAGTAGTTAATTTATAAACACAATTGATTTAATGTTTTAAATATCCCTTATTAATCCAAGCACAAATCATTCTAATTCTAATATTCTTATACTTATTGTCCCTTTAAGGCCTTTTCCCATCTATTTCAATCTAGAATAGTTGTAATGCCTAATTCGGGTACAATAAGCCTCCAGCATCAATACAGGTTGGCTTTGAAACTCACCCTAATTATTAAATATATTTATGCACATTCCAAAAATCTCCATACCCAGAAATATCTAAAACAAAATAAAAATTAAGGTGCAGTGTGTATCTTAAAATTAAAAGTTAACACGAGTCATAACTTTTTTAAATTCTTACATTTTTTTTCTTGCAATAAAAGGTATAAAAATTTCAATAAAAAATAGAAAACATCTGATTTATGATCTTAATAGGTTAACTATGCAAAAATTAACAAGTTGACCTAAATATCATACATATTAGTTTTTGAACATATTTGGGTATTATTTGATAAATATAATAATGAATATCACCCAAAAATGGAACAATAACTTTTTGAGCACAAATCATTCGCCTTTTTTCATCATGGTCTTTATGAGTAAAACTATGATGAGGTTCTATCTCCGTTTCTACAATATCTGTTTGTAAATTGGCTTCGCACATTTCGCTCACAACTCCTTTCATTTTTTTGACCACAAATGTTTAAAATGTGGATCCATTTATCTCTAAGAGTAATAATAGGAAAAATATAAAATTTCTGGTTAGTTATTTTTATTAATTTTTATTAATTTTTATTAATTTTTATTATTTTTTATTAATTTTTATTAATTTTTATTAATTTCTATTAATTTTTATTAATTTTTATTAATTTTTATTAATTTTTATTAATTTTTATTAATTTTTATTAATTTTTATTAATTTTTGTTAATTTTTATTAATTTTTATTATTTTTAATATATTTATTAATTTTTATTATTTTTTATTAATTTTTATTAATTTATATTAATTTTTATTAATTTTTATTAATTTTTTAAATTTTTATTAATTTTTATTAATTATTATTAATCTTTATTAATTTTTATTAATTTTTATTAATTTTTAATCATTTTTATTAATTTTTATTAATTTTTATTAATTTTTATTAATTTTTATTAATTTTTAATAATTTTTATTAATTTTTAATAATTTTGTCTTTAATTTTTATTAATTTTTAATCATTTTTATTAATTTTTATTAATTTTTATTAATTTTTATTAATTTTTATTAATTTTTATTAATTTTTATTAATTTTTATTAATTTTTATTAATTTTTATTAATTTTTATTAATTTTTATTAATTTTTATTAATTTTTATTAATTTTTATTAATTTTTATTAATTTTTATTAATTTTTAATAATTTTTATTAATTTTTATTAATTTTTAATAATTTTTAATAATTTTTATTAATTTTTAATAATTTTTTATTAATTTTTATTAATTTTTACCCCCGTTTTCCCCCCTTAAAATGTGAAAATCCAAAAACCATGAAACACTTATTATTTATGATGAGAACCTACAATTCCAATTTTCAAGTTCCTACCTTTAAAAAAATCGATATTTCCAAATAAACTTTTACCCCCGTTTCCCCCCCTTAAAATGTGAAAATCCAAAAACCCTAAAACTCGTCATTATTAATTTGTACTCATTAGCTGCAATTCCAATTTTCATGTTTCTAACTTCAAAGAGAACAAACAAAGTTACACTCCCATACAAACTTTTACCCCCGGTTGCCCCCCTCAAGATGTAAAAATATAAAAACCCTAAAACACATTATTATTTATTTGTACTCAGTAGCTGGAATTCCAATTGTCATGTTTTTAACTTTAAAGAGAACCAAAAACATGAATACTCCCAAATAAATTTTCATCCCCCATTTTCCCCCTTAAAACGTGAAAATCCAAAAACCCTGAAACACGTCATTAATAATTTGTAGTCAGTAGCTGCAATTCCAATTTTCATGTTTCTAACTTCATAGAGAACAAAAAAATCGATAATCCCTTACAAACTTTTACCCCCCGTTTCCCCCCCTTAAAATGTAAAAAATCCAAAAACCCTGAAACACGTCATTATTTATTTATGCTCAAAAGCTGTAATTTAAATTTTCATGTTTCTAACTTTAAAGAACAAAGAGTTTCATTAATAGCTCCCTCCCCCCATTTCCTCCCATTTCCCCCCTTTAAAGTTAAAATTTTCAAAAATCCTTTCTTAGCGGATGCTTACGTTATAAAATAAACCTATGTTCCAAATTTCAGCTTTCTAGGCTCAGTAGTTTTGGCTGTACGCTGATAGGTCAGTCAGTCAATCAGTCAGTCAGGACAAACAATTTTATATATACAGGGTGGGTCACGCTCAACGGGACGGAGCTTTATGGGAAAACGACCAAAGATATAAAAAATTCGTTTGGGAGGAATACGTAGGTTACAGACGGCTACAATTTAAAATTTGTTAGATGTATACAGGATGTATATCGGGCACGGTGGTGTAGCGGTCTATCGCGCTTATATTCATTTATAGGCAAGTTTATGAGTCTGAGACTGCTGGGTTTCGAATCCCAGACCAGACCATGTGGATTTTTAATTAAATTGCATGGTTCGGTTTAGGATTTGATGTGTGGCGTATTAATAGAAATTCAATTTCTGTTGATATGACATGCAGATTAAAAAAATTCGCCATACATTACCGTCTCGATGATGGTGGGTGAGGTTTTCCGGGTTTTCCTCACCTGTAAGTCAAATGGCACCATCAATCATCTTTAAGTTCCCCGGAGCGCCACGGAAAATAATAATAATAGCCGTCCCTTTCCCCGGACAAGCTCAGCTTTTGGGGTTAAAATTCACTCGTAAGGGGGTGAATTAGGAAGAGTATTATTATTATTATTATTATTATTATTATTATTATTATTATTATTATTATTATTATTATTATTATTATTATTATTATTATTATTATTATTATTATTATTATTATTATTATTATTATTATTATTATTATTATTATTATTATTATTATTATTATTATTATTATTATTATTATTATTATTATTATTATTATTATTATTATTATTATTATTATTATTATTATTATTATTATTATTATTATTATTATTATTATTATTATTATTATTATTATTATTATTATTATTATTATTATTATTATTATTATTATTATTATTATTATTATTATTATTATTATTATTATTATTATTATTATTATTATTATTATGTCCCACATAAGAAAAAAAAATTAGTTCATTAAAAATTATTCAAACAAGAGTAAACAATTAATTTCTGGGAGACTTTTTTTCCTTAAAAATTCAAATAAATCGAAAACTAATAATAATAGTAATAGGGAACCTTTAGTTAACTGACATTATTTTTGATGTAGTTTTTAATTCTAAAATAAAAAACAGGGTGTTCCATTAAAAATAATATAACTTTGTATATTTTCTCTTATGTGGGACATCCTGTATACATCTAACAAATTTTAAATTGTAGCCGTCTGTAACCTACGTATTCCTCCCAAACGAATTTTTTATATCTTTGGTCGTTTTCCCATAAAGCTCCGTCCCGTTGAGCGTGAGCCACCCTGTATATAGATTATCCCTGTATTTGATCACACATTATATTAAAGTGAAATTTAAAGGGGTAAATCACTAAAATTATTGATTTCTTTGTCATTATTTTTGAAAACATATATTTTATGGGTTTAAAACGGGTTTGAATTTAGTGATAGCAGCGCGCTAAGCGCTTACGGTTCAACTACCAACAAGGAAACAACTCCCGCCATTTATTCAAACCTTCTCTTTTTATTTTTCTATGTTGCAACTACTAACACGGTTGTTTATATGTATGCTTCTCAAACCTGCTACTACAACCATTTCGTAGTCAATTTTTAATGTTTTCAGCGACCAAATGGGTTTTCCTTTTAATATTTCAAACAATCTACTATAGGTTTCTTCTGCTTTTATGCAGTAGCGCAATCATTATAGTAACTGTTCGTTTCGGGGCAGTTCCTTCCTATGTCCACGTCATGAAACAAATATAATTCTGTGAATTGTTCACAGCAACTTTTGAAAGTTCAGTCTATGAATATTGTTTTGGATGTACTAAGAGATTTTATCCACAATCGGATGAAATTACCATTGTTCTGTACCCTGACTTATCATCATCATCATCACCAACGAATATAAATCGCATAATTATCGTCTGGAATTTCTTTCGCACTTGACGATTCTTTAAACGACCCACAATATTTGAAAAAATGTATATATGGATAAAATAATATTACAAAACAAAACAAATAAAAATTTAGAAAACAAAAAACATGACGATAAGCACTGGACATATTTTTTAAATACGCCTGCACATCTGTGTCGACAGTCCTAAGCCTCTAAAAATTGTGGAGGACGGTTATATACATATTTGGCCTAAATTAAGTGCAAAACTATAAGGAGCAACAGAAAGAAGAATATACATAATATGAAGCCAGAATAAGAGAGAGAAAGCAGAAGAAGGCGTTGACAGTCCCATGATGCCGAACGATCTCATCCGCCGACTTTGACACGCAAACAGAGTGGGATTTAAAGCGTGCTCGCTCGCTCGCTCTTTATAAAATTAATTTCTCCTGTTAATTGGTAATGCCCAAGAAAAATTAAGCTGAATCTGTGTGTCAGTAAATCAAAAAATCTACAGATTTTTCATTATTAGACGTCTGTTTCGGTTACGAATTATAAGTATACATTAGCAGGTATCCAATTAACAGAGGTATGGCCGCAACTGCCTCACTTACATTTTATCATTCTAAAAATTAGGAAAGGGTCGCAAACGAGGTGGCAAATGTATTGGGAACGCAAATGTACAGGATCGCAAATGTACGGGACCGCAACTGTCCCGACACCGTATTTAATACACTGTTGCCATATTTAAGATCTTCTGTTTGAATTTTGAATGAACTGTAGTTAGTTTATTTGATTATGTTCTGTTGAATGTTGTTAAATTAGAGGTTATAATTACATTTTGCAAAATATTTTACCAAATCATTGTATTGTGATTTTTTAATACGGCAAATTTAGAAAAATGTATAGATTTACATTATTTTTGTTTTAATAAAATATTGCTGTTTTTATATTTTATTAAGGTATGTTTGATCCAATCCTTATATTTTGCTCCAAACAACCTGCTCTCTCTCTGTCCAAATAGTTATAAATCATCCTCTAGTTATCTTATTTATTTGCTTGGTTATATATTACTTACTTTCAATTTTCCTGCTTTGTACTTTATTAATTAATTATTTCTGTCACCCGACAATATAACCGTATCATCTAAAATCGCTAAAATAGAACTCTTCGCTCCTTTTCAGGATTTTCCTGAATGAATCTTTTTATTAGAATTAGCTTAACCGCTGATCAATATGTTTTTTTTTTACTTCCCTCTAAAAGGAAAATATTGTAATCGTCATCTTCCGAGATTATTTCAGATTTTTACATTTTAGGGTCCCATTTCAGATTTTTACATTTTAGGGTCCCTAGATTACGAAAAACATGTTTCCTATTCCGTCGGTCTGTCTGTGGTTTGTCGTCTGTCTGTGGTCTGTCTGTCTGTCTGTCTGTCTGTCTGTCTGTCTGTCTGTCTGTCTGTCTGTCTGTCTGTCGTCTGTCTGTCTGTCTGTCTGTCTGTCTGTCTGTCTGTCTGTCTGTCTGTCTGTCTGTCTGTCTGTCTGTCTGTCTGTCTGTCTGTCTGTCTGTCTGTCTGTCTGTCTGTATGTCTGTCTGTGTCTGTCTGTGTCTGTCTGTCTGTCTGTCTGTCTGTCTGTCTGTCTGTCTGTCTGTCTGTCTGTCTGTCTGTCTGTCTGTCTGTCTGTCTGTCTGTCTGTCTGTCTGTCTGTCTGTCTGTCTGTCTGTCTGTCTGTCTGTGTCTGTCTGTCTGTCTGTCTGTCTGTCTGTCTGTCTGTCTGTCTGTCCGTCTGTCTGTCTGTCTGTCTGTCTGTCTGTCTGTCTGTCTGTCTGTCTGTCTCTCTGTCTGTCTGTCTGTTTGTCTCTCTGTCTGTCTCTGTCTGTTTGTCTGACTGTTGGCACGATAGCTCAAAAACGGCTTAATAGAAAAACTTCAAATTTTGTTTGCAGACAAGATTCTTTTCCGGCTCCAGACCAGTTACACTTCCGATCAGTTATATACAGGGTTAGCAGTTTGTTTAAAAAGAAAATTAAAAGTGCAGATTTCGACTAAAATTGGTGTCTGAGAAGCAAGAAATGACAGATCCCAAATAAGTTTTTAAAAATTCAAACTGGCGTTGAACGGAATCGTATTTAATTTAAAAGAAGCCAATCATTATTGTTCAATAACGATAAACTTGACGAAGAATACCGAGCGGACGCGAAATGAGGTTTCGGGTGGGATCAAGCGGACGACCGATGCGAGAGAGAAATGTGAAAAAGGGTTTTTGGTTTTAATTTTAAATTATTAAAATTTATGTAATTACGCATTCCCTGTTTTTATAGTTTCTATATCGAGGCAAGTTCCAGGTAAAAAAACTTTACCGATTTTTTATATCAATTAAACAGTTTAAGTATTTAATTTTATTTGTAATAATTTTGACAATTTGGCAACATTGACAAACATTTACAGTGTGAAATTTGAAAGGATATGATTATATAATAAAGAAATAAAAATTGTTCATGGACTATTTGTTTAGGAATGAATATCATTTATTGCCAAAATAAATAAATTGTATTTGATGTAATAAAAGTTGCTCTATTTTAAGTAACGATTGAATGTCGTCAAATGTAGATAAAATAAATATTGATATTGAAACTTTGTAAAATTTTATTCATTAGAAATTGTAACAATATGACAGTATGGTAAATAAACATTTATTTTTTTTAACTTAATTAATTTTCGGACAAGGATATCTCAAAAAGTATTTTTTTTTTAAATTAAATTTTGGCAAAATAAATTAGGCAATAATATCTAGAATATGCATATATTTTAAAGTTTTAATTCCCTCCAGTTTCCGAGAAAAAAATCAACAGGCTTTAAATTTTGAAATATCATGATGAAAATAAATGCATTTTTCAACAACACTATTCTTAATGTAATCCATGAATTTTAGCTCTTAATGTCTTGTTAATGTTTTTTTAAAATTCGCCAAAATTAGTGGCTAAAACGTCTTGTTAAGTGCTATATTCTAATGTAAACTGGTGTAAATCATTTCAGGAAACGAATGATGACTGAGAGTGTACGATACGATAGTTACCGTCGCGTTACAACAGAAGGCAGCACTTAACGAGGTGTTTTAGACACTAAATTTGGCGAATTTTAAAAAAACATTAAAAAGACATTAAGAGCTCAAATTTCGGGATTATATTAAGAATAGTGCGCTGTTGAGGAATGCATTTATTTTCATTATATTTCAAAATTTAAAGCCCTTTGATTTTTTCTCGGAAACTAGAAGGAATCAAAACTTTAAAATATATGCATATTCTAGATATTATTGCCTAATATATTTAACCAAAATTTTAATTTTTTAAAAAAATCACTATTTGAGATATCCTTGTCCGAAAATTATAAGGGGTGCTGTAATCACCTTAAGGTAAAATATGATAAAACATGTGCCATCGGGGGGTGATACCCAAAAATAAGATAAATAGTTTCTGTCAATACTACGTCGATTTAGAATATCGCGAATAAGCGAATATTACCAAACCAACGAAATCTGAAATTATGAAATCTAATATTAGGTTAATTATCGTCAAATCCCAAAGTTTCCAACGAAATAAGAAATGACACGATACTAAACGAAGAATCATTCGATCGGCTGGAGCATTATGAATTCTGATTGGCAGAGCATATTTTAATTTATGCTGTGAATTCTTACCCTGCAGAAGATAGAAATACTTTGTTGCAATCGAGCCGAATTTCAAGATGACAATAAACCTTTTTCTACTAACTTTTGATGTAAATGATAACTAAAAGTTACAAGCTTGCGCTTCTATCACAGCATTTTCTACACGGGCTTTTTTAAAACGTCATCGTCGAGGGATTTATCGCTGCGCAGCAAACTATTTCCGTGTTCTACAAGGAAAGAATGAACGAAATATTTGTATTTTACCTTTCGCAAATAACACCCAAAAGTATCACTGGTTCCCCTACCAATACTATTAAAACAAAAACACAAAATGACATTTGCGAATGTGTAATTGGAACTCAGGGGTAGAATTCTCGAGTATCGCATGAAAATTGTCGCACACGGCAAATGTCGCATACCAAATTCGTATTGTTGTTAAAAATACATATTTAGGGGTGCGTTTAAACCTATGACGCCGTGGTTTTAGAACACTGAAATATTCAGTGAATGTAGTCATGAAGTACCTGATTAAATCCCACTTAGAATGTGGCACAAATCGCCGTTTCCTCATAAAAAAATAATAATCTTTTAGGGGTGCTTTTTAACCTATGACGCAGGGGTTTTAGAATACCTCTTTTTTTAGAAAAAGTAGTCGTCAAGTAGAAGATTAAATCTCAAATAACCAGAATATGGCACAACGCATAATTTTCTCGTAAAAAAATAATACATATTTAGGGGTGCGTTTAAACCTATGACGCTGGGGTTTTAGAAAACTGAAATTTTCAGTAAATGTAGTGGTGAAGTACCTGATTATTATATCCCACTTAGTCAGAATGTGGTACAAATCGCCGTTTTCTCATAAAAAAGTAATAATCTTTTAGGGGTGCGTTTTAACCTATGACGCCGGGGTTTTAGAAAACCCCAGGGGTAGTAGTCTCGAATGTCGAATACCTCGATTCGCATGCAAGATTAGTGAAATGTCGAATAGCAACTAGGTGATTTTAAAAAAGTGATCCTCGAAAACAGGATACGACAAATGTCAGGTGAATTCAACACGAGTGGTCTAAAGTGCTCGAATTTAAATTCATATGCGACTTTATGGACCGTAAATATGGATGAGGCAGATTTTGATAAAATCAACATTTGTTGGCTGTTGAAAATCAAAATATTATTAAAGAGTGACAGCATAGAAGGAAGAAGTTTATTTATAAAAATCCATTTACAATTAACGATGTGTTATAACGCTTATAACATGCTTATAAAGTCGAAAATGCTGGATAAATAACATTATAACACATCGTTGATTCCAAATGGATTTTTATAAATAAACTTCGTCCTTCTATGCTGTCACTCTTTAATAATGTTTTGATTTTCAACAGCCACCAAATGTTAATTTTATCAAAATCTGCCTCATCCATATTTACGATCCATAAAGTCGCATACGAATTTAAATTCGAGCACTTTAGACCACTCGTGTTGAATTCGCCTGACATTTGTTGTATCCTGTTTTCGAGGATACACTTTTTTAAAATCACCTAGTTGCTATTCGACATTTGACTAATCTTTCATGCGAATCGAGGTATTCGACATTCAAGAATACTACCCCTGCGGTTTTCTAAAACCCCGGCGTCATAGGTTAAAAAGCACCCCTAAAAGATTATTATTTTTTTATGAGGAAACGCCGATTTGTGCCACATTCTGACTAAGTGGGATTTGATCAAGTACTTCACCACTACATTCACTAAAAATTTCAGTTTTCTAAAACCCCGGTGTCATAGGTTTAAACGCACCCCTAAATTTGTATTATTTTTTTACGAGAAAATTATGCGTTCTGCTATATTCTGGTTATTTGGGATTTAATCTGCTACTTGACGACTACTTTTTCTAAAAATAGCGGTATTTTAAAACACTGGCGCCCCTGGCACCCCTAAAAGATTATTTTTTTTATGAGGAAATGGTGATTTGTGCCACATTCTGACTAAATGGGATTTAATCAGGTACTTCACGACTACGTTCACTAAAAATTTCAGTTTTCTAAAACCCTGGCGTCATAGGTTTAAACGCACCCCTAAATATGTATTTTTAACAACCATACAAATTTGGTATGCGACATTTGCCGTGTGCGACAATTTTCATGCGAGACTCGAGAATTCTACCCCATAGATTAAAAAGCACCCCTAAAAGATTATTATTTTTTATGAGGAAACGGCGACTTGTGCCACATTCTGACTAAGTGGGATTTGATCAAGTACTTCACCACTACATTCACTGAAAATTTTAATTTTCTAAAACCCCGGCGTCATAGGTTTAAACGCACCCATAAATATGTATTTTTAACAACCATACGAATTTGGTATGCGACATTCGCCGTGTGCGACAATTTTTATGCGAGACTCGAGAATTCTACCCCAGGGTAGGAAATTAACAATAAATTTTGATGATTTTAAGGAAGTAGAATTTGCTCATGAGTAATAGCATTGTTTAAAGAGTAGAGATAGTTAGTCAGCGCCTGTATAAATTCTGTTTGACTACCTCTCGCACCCTCCAGGCATAAGGAGATGGTGCCCTACTGGTGGAGAGAAGCCGAAACAGTTAATTGATCTGTTTAAAAGTAGAAATTTATCTTTATACAATAAAGGCTACCCAAAATATTCTTTTAGTTGCCATGTTGGAAAGGATACGGAGTAAGAGAATAAGTTTCTATGACTTGTTACGAGGGGTAGTGAAAATGTTAAATCAAAATAACAGTCTACCGATATATTTTGCAATGTATTTTATTTACACGATTTTTAAGATAAAAACGCATAAATTACTCACTACAGTATCCATAAATAAAAATAATTTAATACCCTAATTATTATAGTAAGTACAAAGAGGCAATAACATCTATCATCAAACGACAAAAAAAAACAAGAAAAATAACAAAGCAATAACGGTTATCAGATAAATTTAGCGATACCACAGAGAACTGAATTTTGAGAACCATTTGTGTTTTTAAAATGTTTATTAAAAAGTGGGTTTACTATTAAAGTTGAAACATTTAAAACCAGCACAAGCCAAAATGTTTTAATAAATAGAACGATTGAAGTGAAACAATTTATATGAGCTTTTATTGTTAATGACGTATTTGTCAAAACTTTTTATATGTTTTAGAAGTTAGTTTTGGTTATATTATAGTAAAATTAACTTATAGATCTTTAGACCCCTCTATCGTTTACTTGGAATTTGTAATTCATAATAATAATAATATTAAAGTTTCTGATAGCAGGAAATGGAATATCAGTTGTCAGTTTTAAGAGAATTTTTATTTGGGTGCGATATAAAAATAGTTATTTGAAAGATAAAATTAACTTATTTATTGATTCTGAAGTAGAGACAGTTTTATATTGGGTTTTTTAGTGCTTATGTTTTTCCAATTTCGTCATAAATTTTTACAGTATTTATAAATTTGTACTTTAATTTATAAATTTAGGATATACAATATGTGTTTTTCACCATTTTGGTTACACTTGAACCATTCCGGCAAAAGAAACATTAACTTTTTTTTAATAATTTCACGTTTATTGCTCAACACTTTCTGATAAGCAAATTGGTCAATATTAACTGAAACTAGATATAAACATATATTTGTAAATTTTTTCATTACTTTAGTGGGAGTTTTCAACCCATTTAATTGATCTAAATTATAGTTTTTATAAAAAATAAGAAGTTCATCGTTCTGGGTAATATCTTCAGAACCTTCTAACCAAATTTCACAAAATTGGCATTTAAATTTGTCTAAAACTTTTTTTACCAAGTACCCAGAAAAATAAACGGTAGAACAACTCTCCAAAGACAGTGAATTGTCGGAAAGAGAGGAAACTAATTTAGATTTTAAAGAAGTTTCCACGTTTGTTTCCTCTTCATCATCATAGTTCTCTTTATATTCTTCTTCTTCTTCCTCTTCTTCATCCTCTTCTACATTCATATTTTGCAAAATATCGTTTGACGTAGAACAACTCTCCAAAATATGTTCATCATTGTCTGGTTTTGAACCAGTATTTGCGGAAACTGGGGGCTGCATAAAATTATTAACAATATTTAGTTTAAAAGATGATTTGAAGCTCTGCGCTGTTGGATTTCTATCGTAACCGCCTTTTTGTCTGTGTACCTAAAACTGATTTTCTAGTGGGTCTTGAATAAGGCGACCAGTAAAAATATACCTGTATCTAGCTTGTTTTACTTCTGTCTAAAATTGCTTAACTTTATTGTTATTAAAAATCCATCAAAACTGTTAGGTCGGGTTAATTTTCCCTTGGAATTTTGTTTGTACAGATTTGATATTAAATTATAACCTGAATTTAGAGCTGTGACAACCTCTTGATTCTTATCACAATATACTCTCTTGTAGGGATTTGATGCTCGGACACGTGTACTATTTAAGGCATCGAAAAGATTATTCATAGTCTCTACAAAGAACGCACAGTATTTTCGACAGTGCTAGAATTTAACTGCCCTGTTCTCGTAGATGTTTTAATAGCAGCTGCAACGCTGTGACTTAATAATTGTGTGGCTAATTTAACACTCATTTTTTGAAAGGCATTTGGGTGTAAGTGTCTTTCTGTAACTTTTAAAAGAGCTTTTCCAGTTTTACTGCGGTTATCAATTTCATACACCTTTTTCAATTCTGAAAAACTAATAAATTTTCCATTATATAAGAAATTATTATCAATAAAATTATTTCTGATACATTTAAAAAGATGAGGAACATCGTAAAAAGTAAATATTTTTTTCTCGTTAATAAAAAAATATGGACGATTTTTGTTTGCCCCGAGCAATTTAATTACTTTTTGATTGGTCGTTGAGAGATCACAGACAATACCAACTGGTTCTAAATTAATATTAATTAACATTGTTACAGCCTTAATAACAATAGATTTTAGAGAAATATAATTTGCTCCATTTTCAGACAAGAAATATCCAATAGGTATTTTCCATTTGGAGAATACTCCTCTGGTCATTAATACTTTGAGTTGCAGCTACTGCTTTTCTTTGATTTCGTCCCAGATCTTTAAATCCTTCAATGATATCTAATTTAGAATTATATTCAATATTTTTATTATGGGCATCTCATCAAACATGAGTACGCATTTTTTCTGTGATGAAGACATAGATTCTGTGTTTAGTTGAAGATTTTTAAAAGTTTTATTGTTAAATCCTGGATTATAAATAAAGTTGCTAATCCAGCTTTTAATGGTCGATACACCAGGGAGAATTATGCCTTTTCTGCGAAGAAATTTATAGGTACTAGGTTCTTTATAAAATAAGGACAATGCAGTTTTTTTCTCTGAAGGTAACCAAACGCTTGTCTTATTGTGGCGTATTTGTATATTACCGAAAGATCTTGAGAACTGTGACATGGGATATTAAAATGTTTGTAATCTTGCTGCCAAATTAGCTTTCATTAAATTTTTCTTCATGTCTCTAAGTTGAGTTTTCAGGCTATTAATTTTCTTTTGTCCTAACCTGACTTTATATTTTAATTTTTCGTTTTCATGGATAGAACGATTTCTTTTACCTTTTAATTTAGGAGAATCAGGCAAACATGTCTAGTGTTTATAACTATAATACAAAAATGCACAATTTTTAACCAAAAACTATTGTTTGATGCAAAAAACTCAATTATACCACCGTGAGATTGATTTTCAGTCGGCGGGATGTTCGTTTTACAAATACCTACTTTAGGTAGATAGGAATAGGTATTCATGTTTCTGAAACTATACTTATATTTGAATTAGTAGGTACTGGGTACTGGAGTTATAAACATAAAATTTATAATTCCTTTAATCATACCTACGTAGGTATATAGAGGATAAGGGTAGATAGGTATCCTACCTATATCCCTCTATCTACCTAAAATTTTAATTAATTTTTTTTTTCATAGATTAAATTTCTTATTTCGAAAAAGTACCTATTCCTACCAAAATTGTAGGTAGGTAGAATGTTATGATAATTAACGCACGAAGTTTAATTTATAAACTCGTAAAACTACCCTGCTCATATTACCTATATAATAAAATATTATATTTATATTCAATTTAGGTAATAATAAATCTAATCTTAATTAGGTACATAGAAATATGTAAGTCCTACATAGAGGTTTTAGGTAATTATTCAACGGCTAATTATATCAGCTGATAGACAATAATAAAAACAACCAGCCAAGCCCCTGATTCAAATTTACCTAATCTAATAACAAAGAGAAAAAGATTTGTTATTTCATGCATTCTCAAAAATAATTTCAGGTAAAATTTCCTTCCCTACATATTTCTTCGCTTCGATGCAATGTTGCCATTTAAATAATTTAAGGTTTGTTTTAATTGATTTTTATTTAAAAAGACAATCTGATTTTTTATTAAACTCTGTAGTCTCGGCTGTAATATAATAATACAATAATCAGTAATTTCGGTAATTAATTTAGATATAAAATTTCTCCGATAATTTTTACTCTGGCAACAATGATTTTCCTAGGTTAATCATTTAGGTGGACTAAAAATGGTAACCCTTCCATTCTCTTTTGGAATTTAATTTTAAATGAAATGACACATGGATAGAAAATGGCGTTCATTATATACTCCTGGGAACTCAAAAAGAGTCGCCATCTATTTGCTGTCTCCAAAATATTCAAACCTTTCGGTCTATGTCTCTGACCAACTATCTCTACTCTTTAAACAATGGTAATAGAGATCATCAATAACAGGAAAGGTCTTTTATTGAGTAGCGTTCATTCAAAATCAGTCAAAATGCGATTGATAGAACCTGATATTTTTCCTGGATTCTGTCGATTCCTGACATCAAAATCGTTCAAAAGCAAATATGGCCCATTTAAATATACATGTAAACATCGATAGTTCAGTCAAAATCAGACATGTCCAGATTTAAAATTAGTTTCAGCGAATCTTTCATAGCCAGACATAGTAGTCGGAGAGCTAGTAACACAAATTTCATTAAGTGTTTGATGCACTTTGAAATTTTGTAATTTGAAATCATTTGGATGGAAAAGCAGATATACCTGTGTTGGCTAGACCCACCCTGGGACACCAGGTACTGCGCATAATAGAATGGGGTCGTAAAATATGACCCAAAAAAGTGATTGATTCAGAGGCCAACAAACAACAATTGAAAGTTTAGGTAATTCTAAAAATACACTTTTGAGAGGGTTTATAATTAATAAATCAACCCCAAAGTATTTTTTTTTAATATGATTAGAAGTATTTGATTCACACTGAAATTTTAATAACGTCTTAATTAAATATAAAAAAAATAATTCCAAAAAGGCAGACACTTTTTCCGGGGTTAAATTGCCGGCCAACATAAAAATAAGTCCTATTTACTATAGTAATAAATTGTTATATATTATTATAAGCGATTTCAAACTTCTATCAATATGTGCTCGGTGGCGCAGAGCGTACAGTGGTCAAAATTTGGATAGTGTGGATAGCAAGTTGGTGGTTCGAGCCCCGAAACTTTTTGTTTTTTTTTTTTTTTTTTAGAAAAAGGAAAAATATTATTGTTTTATTATTTCACAGTCTTGGTAATTTAAAATGTT
Source organism: Psylliodes chrysocephalus (assembly GCA_927349885.1). NCBI lineage: Eukaryota > Metazoa > Arthropoda > Insecta > Coleoptera > Chrysomelidae > Psylliodes > Psylliodes chrysocephalus. The sequence goes on from OV651816.1 coordinate 21,623,891, forward strand.
TATATATTTCCATCCAAATGATTTCAAATTACAAAATTTCAAAGTGCATCAAACACTTAATGAAATTTGTGTTACTAGCTCTTGGACTATAATAGTCAATCATGCATTAACAGCTGTAGTTACATATATTTGTGTATGTATGTGTATTGTTTTTTATACTCTACTCCACTAAAAAAAGTCATACATGTCCATTTTTTAGATTTTCGTTTCTTTATTTTTTTTAAATATTAATTTATGAAATATTAATTTTAATTTTAAGGCCATAAGACTAAAAAGTTTTTCGTGTTTGATTTGATTTTGAATGAACGCTTCTCAATTATATTTTTAGTGTTCTCCTAGGCGTTTATACAAATACATCAGTCATTAATGATGTATCATCTCAACAATTACGAGTAGGTCAATCGATTTGACGCATTTATAGAAAAAATTACCGAGTAGGTACCTCTACCTACATTCATCGGAAGATGCCTACCGATAAAAGTGGTTACTTTCATTTTTGTGGTCAAGTGGTATTGATTTCTTCTTTTCGATATATGAAAACCGGCTTTTATATTTACGGTTAAGTCGCCTTATATGTCGTTTGTTTGTTGGTCGGTTGTCCGAGTATTCCGTTCCATGATGCCGAATCACCTTCGATCGAACTTGAACTTGAATATTTGAGTAACAGGTAAAGATTTTCGGTGAATGCGGACCAGTCAATGTGTGTGGCAAATGCTCAAGATTTAATATTTTTAGCCCAGTATAAGTAATATCACAGTAGCGACAGTTCATTTTTTATGAGTATTCCATATTGTTCTGCGCATGTCCTTAAATAAGCGGCAAATACGTCAAACTGGCATATATAAATTGTCAATGGATTAATGGTGGTTGATTTTTTTGATTATCTGATTTGTTATAATGCACATATTAATACATTTTTATTATATTTAGACTTAGTTTTCATCTAATTGCGAATCTCATTTTATACCACATTTCTAGTAGTCCTCACCCCCTAATATCACCAGATTGGATGTGGAAGTGACTCTCTAACAGGTTACATAAAACGGTCCTCCCTTAGGCTGTCGGGGAGTCGGGTCATCAAGAAATATGGTTTTTATCAATTTACTCCTCACATTTTTCATACCATAAGTTTCGATTTAAATTATTTGTTCTATTCATTTGTATTTGTTATTTATTTTTATTTCGTAACCAGATGTTTTTTTATGAAACAAGTATTTTAGTTAGTTTGCAAGAAACCGTGGTTTCTTGACAATCTATATTCTGAGTGAAATCTGTTCAATTTAAAAGGTGTTGGACTGTTTATAAGTGTGTACAGGTAATTTACAAATTACTTTAATTTTTTAAAGATAGGTGCCTACTTATATTAAAATAATTTTTGTATTATCATCTGGGTTGGGCTGAATTTTGTCTCGTTTTTATCCTCTATTGTTTAAATTAAATGTACCTTCACCTACGATTATTGTAATAGTAAACTTAAGGCATTTCTTTGTAAGCTTACTATAACTTATTATAGTAACCAGAACATTTATTTATACAGTTTGGTTTCTTTCATGACGTCATATGTTATCAAAGCATATAACTACTACTTCTAACCACGTCGGTTATGTGGTAAGGTCACAGCTTTATTGTATAAGCTGTGGTAAGGTACACATTTAAACATATCGAGCATACGCAAAGTGAAAAGAAATTTGAAGAGGAGTTTTTCTGTAATTAGGGTTTGTTTGAACATTTTTGTATTTACTATGAAAGAAATTAAATTTGAAATACAGGATACTGAAATAACTAGAGATATCTACTGCATACTGTAATTTATATTAAAACATAAAGATGAAAATATATTTCAACACAAATATAACACAAAATAAAACCTTTGCTCTTTTTGTTGAAGGAGACATCATTTTAAATTAATAACAAAATCAGAAGATCCTAAAATTTCTTATAATTCTAATTTGGTTTATAAATCTCCAACTTAAATTAAATTTGACGTAGGTAGGTATATGCCGTTAAACATTTGACGTTATCACAGTATGTGTGATGTCAACAGAGTAACCACATTACTGTTACCAAGTAAAATTATAAAGTAAATTCCTTTATATTTGGTTTGCATTTGAGAGATGTACCCTGAAATATTATGAGTACCTATTAAAATGTGCATCTTTCGCGCGAACTGGCCAAAATTTATTTAGGGCTAAAAATGAGTAAATGATGTAGCCAGATTACAAAACCCGTCGTTTCATAAATTGCCTAGGCGTTTTATAAATTGCCTAGGCGTTTTATAAATTGCCTAGGCGTTTTATAAATTGCCTAGACGTTTTATAAATAGCGGCCAAATTTTAGATTACATTTCATTATTTTGCTATCTGGCTAGCCGGATTATAAAATGCCTAGGCGTTTTATAAAGTGACGGTCAACACGCGCCTAAATTGTCAAATGTTTAAGATTTTCCTCTTTTTGATATTTCGGCGGGTAAAGAGTTTCAGTTGTGTTATAAAACACTGCCGATTTTCTAAGTGAACAATTTAATTTTGGCGGATAACAAATACAAATGAAAATTGTACGAGTGCAGAAATAAAAAAAAATCAACTCATAGAGGGCAATCTACATGTACAATGTGTTATTCCGCAGTTACCGATAAAACTAAAGAAAAATGTAATCTTTGTTGTAAAAAAAGTAGTTGACCAAATGGTCCAAATCACAAAAAGAAAATTGAAAAATGTGCAGGTGGTGGAGCATGTTTTTGTAGCAGTTCCAAAATTTGACAGGGATCCGCTTGATCCTAAAGCTGTGTTAGAAACTATTCTTGATAAACGAAATTAATGGAGTAGCTACCTATATTAATTAAGAACTGAATAGGGGCGCCTAAATCGGTGGTTTTCTAGGGACGAACTTAACTCAGTTGGTGCGTCAAACTTAAATCCATTCGTCTCACATAAAAATAAGTTTAAAAAATGCCAGTGAAAACCTAGTAAAATTAAATGCTGTACCAACAAATGTTTTATATTAAATTACTAATAAAATTAGCTTTCAACTGAAGTGTCACACTTTACCATAGGTAATTATTTTTAATCCCGCTAGAGTGCTCTAAAATTAAAAGGAACGCAATGAACAGTCATATTGCTGAATTCCCCATAACATTACCTTTCCGACGATGTGTCATACTTGGTACTTTCCCTATTTATATTGTATTGGTTGAATTGACGTAGGGGAGAGGAACGACATATGACAGTTGAGAATATTATAGAAAGGTGTCCCTCTTGAAATAAAAATCGGCCTGTTTTTGCGTTTCTTTCAACTTCTAAGTTATTCTAAAATACGGCTTGTCGCCACCCTTAATAAATCACCCTGTAAGTGCAGATCTTTTTATGAAGAATAACTTTTTTTCATAAAACTAATAAAAAGTTTTCCATATGGTGCCGACTTAAGTAGGACACACTGTATATATATGATACATCGATATAATATGAGAAGTTTTATTCAGCTAACAATTTAAAAAATTGAAAATTCAAGGAAATTTTACAAATTAATAATATAATAATATAATGAAATTTGTCGATAAAAACAATTAAGTGTAAACTATCTTTAAATAAAACACGAAAACTGTGTTTATAGTAGGAAGACCATAATAACTAATCTAATTGTGTTTAATACAATAGTATATTACATAACAGGAGTAATAAGAAGTTAATTACATCCGAGTAGAGAAGTTGCGCAAGAGCCGCGCTAGCGGCGAGTGCAGTAATTCTACGAGCATGTAATTGCTCTTACAACTCAAGTAATGTACTATACTTTATCTACAACCACAATTATACATTCATAATAACGAAAAGGTTTTCATAATCTATAACATTTATTAAATACATCTAATTAAAAAATATTGTAAATTGCAAATGCAAATACTAAATTAACTGAAGAAAAATTATTTTATATACAAATTTTTGTTAATATTATTGTGAATCAAGAACTTCATTTAAATATTTACTTATTTCTTTAACAAAATTTCTGCTTTTAAAACCATTATGAAGGTTTGAATTGTTTCATAAGTTCCCCAAAATATGCCAAAAGCACATTCTCAGAAATTTAGTTTATAATGTTTTATTATACGTCAGTTCATAGACTTTTGGTTTACTATTTCATACCTTGATCTTGATTTTAGAGGCAGTAACGTGTTAGTAGTATTTGCAGCTTTTTAAGAATATCAGGATGAATTCCTTGAAATTCAATTTTAGTATCTCACGAACTCATTTTGTTCTTTAAAAAACTGATTTTGTAAATACAAAAATGGCTATGTTTCTATTTCTGAAATGTCAAAACTAATTATCGTAACCATAGCGATCACCTAGCAATCGAGTAATATGGATAGTTTGATAAATGAAACTGTTATGATAAACAAAACGGTACATAATAGCCGATTAACTGTGGTGGTTGTAGATTACAATATAAAAAATATGGATATAAGTGACAAAGCAATTAACAGACGATAAAGACCATTTTTCTAGCGATTATTACAATGCTTTAAAAATGTGTTTCATCTCTTGTGTCTTGTTCGTCTTAATAATGTTAATATAAACACGTATACCCTTTGGAATAGTGAACATTCTTGTGAATTTGTATCGATTACACTTTACGTAAATATGTCACAACTTTGACGCATTTGAAGGGTTCTGGGTACTTTTTATATTCTAAGGTAAATAGATGAAAAAAACCGAAAACCTTTGCAAGCATATGACTGCATCAGCAGTGCATAACGATGCAAAATTGTCCCGGGGCCCCGCCTAGCTCTCGGCGGCCCTGAAGAGGACTAACTTCACGGTAAATAAATTGCTGCAACTACTAAAAGGAGGGGGTGAAAAAAGTTTTATTGGTGGTGCATATGAGTGCATCAGGAGTATATACCGGTGCAATAGTTTTTTTTGCGAAACCTTCATTGGGGGGCTAACTTCGCGGTAAAGAAAATTGCTGTAACTACCGAAAGGAGGGGTGCAAAAAGTTTTGTTGGTGGTGCATATGAGTGCATCAGCAGTGCATACCGGTACAATAGTTTTTTGCGAAAACTTCATTGGGGGGGAGGGTAACTTCTCGGTAAAGAAATTGCTGTAACTACCGAAGGAAGGGGGTACAAAAAGTGTAATTGATGGTGCATATAAGTGCATCAGGAGTTCATACGGGTGCAATTTTTTTGTGAAAAAATCATTGGGTGCCAACTTGACGGTGAAGAAACAGTTATAATTACTAAAGGGAGGGGGTGCAAAAAGTTTAATTGGTGGCTAACTGGTACATTACAGTAAATCTTAAAATTTTCACTGGGGGGTCAGTGTTCATTTGGAACCCCCCATAAAGAAACAGCTGTAGTTTCTCGAAGAAGGTGGTGCAAAAAAATAATTAGTGGTGCATATTGGTGCATCACTAGTGCATTCTGGTGCAATAGTTTTTTTTTTAAATATCATTAGGGGAGCCAGCTTCACGGACCTAAATTAAATATCTAACTAGTTGTGCTATCAAAAAGTGAAAAAGTTAGTGATGTACATATTTTTTGTTAAAAATATTTACATCTTTTAATTCGAGAGACGCTAAAATGGTGGTTCCCACCTTATAGAGACTGAGGCCCACAAGGGTAAACTCGTAGCGTAACAAAAACGAGAAATGATTTAACTTGGAACGAAATACCGAAAGCCGATAGTAGTATTAGCACGTTGAATTTTTTGGTTTGTGAGGCATTGGCATTACTTAGGTTAAACCATGTGATGATTTTCACAAGCCTTGATTTTTAAAACCATTCTATATCGCCTTTTGATTAGGGTTTAAAAACTTGTTCGAGCAATGTATCCAATAATAATTGGCCCCTTTAACTCTTAAGCCTGCTCATGTAAAATATTTGGGCTGCTTACTTCGCCTATTTATATTCTATTAATAAAGGACAGAAGGATGAGTATTGCAACTATGTTAAAAGAAATAAATCAGATCTATTAGAAAAAATTCAATATAATTCGCGATATCACAGCTATAATACAAGAAGCCAATCTGACTTTAATGTACGGCAAGCCATCACTAAAAGTTCCCAAAATACAATTTTTAATAAAGGTTTAAAAAATTTAATAAACTGCCTACAGAAATGAAAAAAAAAAACAATAAATGTATTCAAAAGTAACCTCAAACAATACTTGATAAATAAACAGAACGGATATACTTTCTTATGATAATACTCTTTAAACCTGCCCTTTTTAAGTATTTCCCTTAATTTATTGTTATTTTAGCCCTCGTTTTATCCGCATTTATTATAGATTATTTGTTTTGAGATCATGTACTTTATTTTAAAAAATTACTTGATATTATATTAATACTACTTACTATGTTTAAATTATTAATAGTTATGCGACGATAGGTTATAGCAACTTATAGCCACAAAACTATTTTTGTGTTAAAGTAGATCCATAGAGAGCAATGTAATTTACAAAGGCCTTCTTTCAACATACAAATAAATGAGAACTTTATAATTGAAATGAAAAACACAACAAAATACCTCGGTATCATAATTGATCCAAATTTGAAATGGGCATTATATCTTTTATATAATAAAAAAGTGCTTTGTATAAGAACATTATATTATCTGTCTTGCTGTACCTTTATTTATGGAAAGCAAAATTGAGATACACTACAAATTATTTGCAATAAATATCAAAAGAAGTATACATTTTTAAATAATTTGACATTTAAGAGCCATTCACATATCATAGTTGACATCTTAATATTTGACATCTTAATATTTGACAGGCACAGCCAAGCATTATTCTGATTTTTGCCAAATAAAATGGCCGGTTAATTATTCTATGGGGTGGCGACAGAGAACCTGTAAATTTGATGAAGGATTTTTTGTGGCTAGGGGCGAAATAGTAGTACGCTTAATAGCACCACCATAAAAAAGTCATTTTTAAGAAACTGCTTATATATTTTTCATAAATTGGCAGGCTTGGCGACTAATTTCTAATGAAAATAGCCTCCAAAATCGCTATAGTTGCAAGTATGAAAGTCGCAACCCGCCTTAGAAATTTCACCTTTACTATCAACATCTGTTGTTTGATAGGTCGTTAGAGAATGTTTGCAATTTATGGAATGTAAAGAATGTTAGGAATTTTGACGTTAGAAATAATTGAAATTCCTAAAATTGTCACATAAGGAATGCATTGGCGGATTTTAAGAAAATTGATATTAAAGTATTTAGGATGAATCGAAAATTCTGAAAATCAATAGGGTTCTAAGTTAGAAGTAATTATTCAAGAAATTCAAAACCGCAAGTCAATCAGAACTTTCGTTCTAGAGTTATTGTGCCGGCATACATACAGACGGCCAGACGAAAATTTTTTTTTTGCATTTTCGGACTGGTCGGAATGATCGGAAACATGAAAAAAAGTTTTAAAAAATGAGGGTAAGAAAATGTTTTCTCCTGCACGAATGCAATACTGAGGCCCCATAGGAAGGGCATCGGTAATTATTTCAATATTTGCTTTTTTTGGGTTTATTGTACAACTTAAATTTCATTGTATTTGTTAAAGCCGTATCGAAAATTTTTACGTTTTTGAAATAAACCATCTGCGAACCCATGTTGATAGGAATTATTTGTCTTATTTTTGGGTAAAGAATCACACCGGGAGGAACACAGTTACATATTGTTGTATCAAACAGCCGATGAAGGTGCTAGATCTACAAAGGACGTCTTTCGAGAAGGTATATGAATCAGTTTTCCCTTGAACAACATGATATCATCGAAGTGAAAGGGTACCTGAAGTTTTTTTGAACTAAAAATTGAATATATGTCTGCACTCGACAGAAGCTCTTTTCTATTAGAAACTGATTCAGAAGATATCGACATTGATGGTGAAATGGCAAAAGCTAATCAATATCACTGTCAATTTAATGCTCTAAAATTTAAGGTAGAAATACATTTAAATATAGCAAATTTTAAACATAGCTGAAGATATCCCGAAGAGGGGTGCCGCGATTGCTCACATCGGAACAAAAACTCATGCAGATAAACGTTTCAGAAGAGTGCTTGTTGCTATGTAAGCGCAATCCAAAAGACGACAACTATTGACGAGATTTGGGTTCACCATTACACACCACAGACCAAACAGCAATCATGGCAATGGATAGCAAAAGGCGAACAAGTCAGAAGGGCGAATACTGTTTCACTAGCCGGAAAGGTACTGTCATCGGTATTTTGGTGTGCAAAAGACATTATTTTTATTAAGTATTTTGAAAAGATTAAAACAATAAACGGACAATATTATGTTAACTTGCTTGGTTTTAGCTGCAACGGACAATTCTGTAGAAAAGGCCTGGAATATCGAAAAAAGTTTTATTCTATCTGGACAACGCGCCATGTTACGGTCCGATTACAATAAGAAGAACACAGCTACGTCATCAATTGGCCGATTAATTTGTTGATTATCGTCGCCTACTAGGGGTTTAGTGGCGTGTTAATATTATAGAAATGTAGAATTAATATTTTTAAACCAAACAACTTACATATTCTTTCATTTATTGATTGTTATAAATGATATATATTTGAATTTCCAAATAATAGTTAGACGTAGCTGTGTTTTTTTTATTGTAATTGGATTCTACAAGTCCATTATTGCGATGGCTAATATTAATAAACTCGCCAGATTTGACCCTTTCAGACTTCAGTTTATTTCCTAACTTAAAAAAGTTCACGCTGACAAGAAATATGTGTCCGATGTGGAAGTAATTGACACTTAAGCCTATTTTGAAAAGTTGGACGAATCGGCTTATAGGAGCATCATAAGGAACCTTAAATTTCATTGGGCGTGAAGTGTATTGAGCGACAACAATAATATGTCGAAAAATATTAGGATTTTTTCCTCCCTATTTTGTTTTTTTTCTCTCATTCTGATTTTTTTATCTATCTGATCCTTCTAGTTACATTTTAATTTTTGAAATAAATATTTTATTGTCGCTATTTTCTTAAAACATCCTCTCCCTCATCGAAATGAACCATTTACCTTGTTTAATGTCACATTATGGGAAACGATTAATTATAAATTAAATTGAATAGCTAAAAATAGCTCAAATAACTTATAATTTCGCACTTCGTACTGGATAATGATTCCGTCACGGTAAAAAAACAATTAACTATTTTTGTCAAACGACCTTTCAAAAACAATTTTATTGCAGTGTCTGAGTTAATGACGTTGTTTTAATAATACATTTTTATGTTTGTTTTTATTATTGTTTCAAGATTGGGAATTACTGGGTAGGGCTTCTACAATTTTTGATGATTTGGTACTTCCTACACTATTGTACCACTATTGGGTTCTTGTAAGTAAAAAAAAAATAGAGACTAATTTGGTATTAGAAAACTGATGGCACTTAATTAATAATAAAAAAAATTCCTATTCTAAAATAAACTATAATTAAAAAAATCCTAAAATTATCTTTTACTGCACTTTTATATTTGTATTATTATTTTTATTACTACATAATTAAGTGTATTTAAAACCCGACAGGCTTGTATCAAGGTCAAAAGATTTACTTTCCTTTGCATTAATTAAACAATAAGAATCCTGATCTACAATGGCATACGATTATTTTTTCTTTTATTTTTATAGCTTATCTTGATGCGATATCGGCTATTTCCGTCATATACGATATTGTTTACATTTTACCTTGGTATAAAGGAATTCGCGGTATTTATAGAAATGGCCAAACGACTTTCGTACAATCGGCATTATTCTCAGCTTACAAATTGAAAATATATATAATTAACTGTAATATAAATATAATAAAAAGAATATAAATTATTTTCCAACGGGGTCAATGTGTTCAGATTGTATATAAAAGTGTATTATCAAAAAAAAAAAAATGTATATACATTATTTGTACTTCCTAATCTATCGAAACATAAAAAATTATCCAGGCATATGGATAATTCTGTTAGATAACTTGTTGCTATAGTCAGGAATCTGTTGTTTTATTAGGTACTCATTATTTTCACATGAACTAGGGATAATTATATGTGTGAGTACTTGTATTTCTAATGAAATTGCACTTATCGTAATCGGATTTATAATAAAAGATCTTCCTCTAGAACCATCTTTTATTGAATGACCTTGTGATCTTCAAACGTGCTCATAGTTCATTTAACTTGCACCTGTTGCATTCATGACAGTATTCAGTAATTGATAATCGTAAGTACTTTCATCCTAATGGGACTTATGCTCGCAAAATATCGAGTACTTTTCATTTTAGAGTACTAAGTACTTCTGATTCCTACAGCTTACGAGTAACGAATACAAGTACCGACGAGTGCATATATGTATATTATAATGGTTCCACTCGGAAAAGGTTAAATCATTCCAATATCCTAGAGCTTCTAGGGTTGTGGTCGTTTGACTTCTTACAACATTTTAAATAAATAACTAAAAATAATGCTAATCGCTAAATTTTGAATTTGAAAAACAATCTAATTCCTTCGCTTCGCTTCTTTCTTCTTGCTCCTGGTTCTTCTGCTTCCTGCTCGTTCTTCTACTTTCTCCTCGTTCTTCTACTTTCTCCTCTAACTTCTGGTTCCTCCTGTTCTATTGTTCTTCAGTTCTCCTTCCTCTTTTCTTACTGTTTTCCTCTAATTTCTCATCTTACTCCTCCTTCTACTGCTCCTCCTTCCTGCTATTCGATTCACATTATCTTTCCTTCTATTTTTATTCTTTTTTTTATTGCAATATAAAATCTTCAACTTTAATATCTTCCTTAACTTCAATATACTATTTCCTTACAGACTTTTTTTTAATTTCCCAACTGACAACTCTGATAATCTTCCCAAAAGTATCTGACAATTACATTAATTTTTAAAATCCCACTACCATCGCCGTCACAGCCCTAGGGCAATTCCAAATAACTTATTGACGCCAACCATACAGGACGGTATTGAGTATTCTCTATTCTACCTCTGCTCTTATATAATAAATACCTTTATTACTTTATATTAACATAAAAATGGTTGAGACCTCAAGATCTAATAATTCAGACCATAAATAAACTCCTAGACAAAATTAACGCACCAATTATATTTTGCTCGATAATCTTTATTTATTGATAACTTACTGTACGACAAGTAGGCCATGGACCTTGTTTGACAGTGACAGTTGTTTTTTAAGCTAGCTAGTGTCACGCAATACCTTGTTTTGACAGTAATTCGTATTAAACCTCGTTTTAGACTAAAACTGTGTCTTAAAAAGTTTCTGTTAGAAGCAAGCTGTTGATTGTAATTGTTTTTATTACATGCATGTTCGGAAGTTTATTTGGGAGAATATCAAGTAAAAAAATGAACTGTCACTGGAGGAGGCAGTGCGAACATCGACTCTCCTGAATGAAGGATATTCAATGCGACATGTTGCTGGTTTGTTAGGAAGACATCATTCCAGCATCAGTCGCATAGTGAGGCGACATAATGTAACGGGTTCGTACCATCGAAGACCAGAACAAGGGCGAAAACGTTGCACTAATCAAATTGATGATCGTTTTTTGAGACAACGTGCTCTTAGAGACAGGAGAGTAACCAGCAATCTGCTTAAAAATGAATTAGCAGATGTTCGAAATATCGCTATATCGTCTCGAACGGTTAGAAAACGTTTACATGAAGCAGGATTAAGCAATAGAAGACCAGCCAAAAAACCCTTGCTTACCAGAGAACACAAAGTTCAGAGATTAAATTTTGCAAGACTACATCAGAATTGGACCATCAATTATTGGAAACGGATTCTGTTCTCCGATGAAACTAGAGTTAGCCTTAAAGCTCTAGATGGACGTGAGCGTGTCTGGCGAAGATAAGGAGAAAGGTTTGCCAGCTGTAATATCTCTCCTAAAGTGCCTTTTTGTGGTGGCTCTAAAATGTTTTGGAGAGGAATTTGCTTCGATGCTCCTACGGAGTTGGTCCCTATACGTACGAGGTCTATGAATGCCCAATATTACTTAGACAACATTATTGTCGAACATGTAAGCCTTTTGCTCCGTTTGTTGGGCCTAATTTTTTATTCATGCAGGAAAACGCTCGTCCCCACGTGGCTAGACAGGTTATTGGTTACTTACATGATGTTAATATTCCTTTATTAGAGTGGCCACCTAACAGTCCGGGTATAAATCCTATAGAACATCTATGGGACTATCTCAAAAAGAGGATTCGAAGTCATAGACCCCCTGTTTCTAATCACAACCAACTCATAGAGGTCGCTATTGAAGAATGGGAGAATATACCTCAAGCTTTTGTTGAACATTTGATACCAAGCATGCCGCGACGCATGAATGCAGTGATAAGAAGTAGAGGAGGGCCTACGCGGTATTAGGGTTGACCCAGATGCATTTATTCTCTTTTACTGATTTTTTTCTTTTTTCAATTTGGAGTTATGCTAGCTTATTTATGCATTTCCAGCAAAAACAAATTTTTATGGAAAAAATAAGGCAAATTAAGGTCATGTAAAGGTCATATTCGACTAATTTTTAGGTGTTCATCATTATTTCAATGTAACTTAGTTTAATGTTGTGTTTATATTGTAAATATTGATATTAATTAAAGTGGTGCGTTAATTTTGTCCAGGAGTTTATATTCATTCTTAAAAGGCCCAATAAATAAAAATTTTCCTGACCGGGAAGAGTCTTTTGCTGCTCCCGTTTTTCCATAATGTGTCCATAATCAGCCAGGATAGTGAGACCTTTTAGATATCATTACAAAAGTTGTTTTACACGAAATATACGGTGACATATATAACTAATGAAGAGAAGCACTTAGCATATCTGTTCTAAATACGCAGTCAGGGTAAAATTAATTCAAATTTATTAAATCGGTTTTCCCTTACAGAACTTATCCCTAATCCTTATCGATTTCTTGTAAATCCCATTAGAGGTTCTCAGGGATGTCTGTCGGTACATTTTTGTTATTACACTTATTTTGTGGGAAAAAAACGTTGTAAACATTATCACAACCATTTTAACAAATCAATTGAAATTTTGTTTCAAAATTTCTTTTTAAAAACTGTACCGCTAAATGTTAAATAATCCTGAAAATAGATAAGGAGAAAGAATAGAAATTACTATAATTAATTAATTCCATAAGCACCTAATCTAGTTTCCTAATTTTTTTTGTCCGATGTTATCGCAAATTTGTTTTCTATATGCACTGAAAGTATGTGAAATAATATCTAAAGAATGACCTAAAAAAATCTTTAACTATGAGAAAGTTTAGAGGTCATCTCCCACGTACTTGCAAGTTTTTTCTACGTAGTTCCTATTTATTTAAGTTTATTAATTCATTAAACACATACAGGGTCGACAACAAAGCAATACCACGCTTCTAACGACACATTTTCAAACGCATTTAATACCCAAAAAATCCACAATCTAAAATGAGTATCTGTCCCGTTTCCCACCCTACTGAGATCTTTTCTTTAATCCAAATGATTTTAATTTAGATGAAATATTTGTTCTTTGCGTATTTGATCAATTCTACAGGGTGTTGATTAGTGTGAAAGTCAATTTCAGGCACTATGAGAGATATCAGGGACAAAAATTATTAATGACTTTTCCCTATTTATTTTATAGTAAAACTGCCAGACTGTTTAACAGTATTCATATGATTTTCATATAAAACTGGTTTCATCTTGTGAATATATAACTAACGCCGCACTATTCATATTAAAATTTCTGAATAGCAAATTGTATGACTTCATAAATTATGTTTTTCTACTCCCTTACTAGTAAATTGCCCATTACCTACTATTTGAATGGTAAGTAAATATGTCATTACAGTTACTAACACGTAATGACTAGCACGTAATAAAAAAATTACGCTTCTGTTCCATGAAAATATAATGTATCACACAAGCCTTGTAAGTCAGTTGCCATTATTTTGACAGAATTAAATTAATAATACAAGCTGTCAATGTAAATGTACAAATAATTTAAATAGAAAAAAGTAAAATGAGTTCATCGGATAGTGAAGATGAATTTAGTAGCACACCACCCAATATTATTCAGTTAGCTGCGAACACTACCAATAACCTATTACCAGAAAAATCAAAAGGAAGATATAAAAAGGTATATCAGCAATTTATGGATTGGCGTACAACAAATAATATAAAATCATTTTCTGAAAACGTACTCTTGGCTTATTTTGGAGAAATCGCTAAAAAATTTAAACCGTCCTCATTATGGGTAATATATTCTATGTTAAGAAGTGTTATAACTTTGAAAAATAATGTAAACATTGAAAATTATCCGAAATTGCGAGCTTACTTAAAAAGACAGTCAGAAGGTTTTAAAAACAAAAAATCTAAAATTTTACATGCTGATCAGATAAAACTTTTTTTAAATAAAGCTCCTGATGTACAATATTTATTAACAAAGGTATGTTATTTAATAGTACCTATAACATAAATGTATACTTATATTACTTTTATTTTAAGGTTATTGCAATTTTTGGAATATGTGGAGCTTGTAGGAAACAATAATTAAAAAATATTAAAATTAGTGATATCCATGATTTAAGTACCATATTATTGGTTAAAATCCCTGATACGAAAACCAAAGTATGTAGATCTTTCGTAATTTCCGGAAATTTCTATAAAATCTGCAAACAATATATAAAGATTCGGCAACAAATTAGCGATCCGCAAATAAATCAATTTTTCTTTAACTATCAAAAAGGTAAATGTACGAAACAAGTGGTAGAATTAAACAAAATAGGTGGTGTTCCTAAACAAATAGCCGAATATTTAAAGTTACCAGATCCCAAAATGTATACAGGTCACTGTTTAAGACGAACTTCTGCCACTCTTTTGGTTGATGCCGGTGGTGATCTAATGGCTCTTAAACGACATGGCGGATGGAAATCTTCAACAACAGCCGAAGGATATGTCGATGAGTCAATAAATAATAAGACGTCAACAGCCAATAGAATTATAAATTCAATTGAAAATAATCTACAAACCTTTACATATACTGAAAATACCAATGTCCAAGAAGAACACACCGTACAGTTTACGTCATCCCACCATTTACCGCGTAAGGGAATAGTTAAAAATAATAGCCAAAATGTTGAAGAACACACCGTACAGTTTACGTCATCCCACCATTCACCGCGTAAGGGAATAGTTATAAATAATTGCCAAAATGTTATAATTAATTATTACAAATAAATGTTTAATTTAAATTGTTCCAGAATTTTGTGAAATAAAGTTACTTGTCATGCTTTTTATTTCTATAAATTAAAATAGTCGTAGAAAAAGTATAGTACACAACTAGAGTTGTAAGCTTATTACATGCTCATAAAATTACTGCGCTCGCCGCTACGCGGCTCGCGCGCAACTTTTTTACTCGCATGTAATAAGCTCCTTACAACTCTCGTTATGTAATATACTATTATGTTTGTCATAATTGTCATTATAAACAATCTGGGTTGTTAGTCAGATGAAATCAAACTTCTTTAAAAAATTGTTGTGAGGATTGTCAGATGGAAAAAGAGTTTGTCAGAGTTGTTGGTTGTATTTGATTGGTATTATATTATGTAGACGTGATTTTGTTGGAGAATAAAATAAAGAAAATATTAAAATAAAATACAGAGACGCAGAAATTGATCGGAAAATAGAAGACAAACAAAAACACACGCAGGCAGCAGATCTATTGTTGATATCCTTTGATCATTGATTAGATTTAACGACAAAGTA
Organism: Psylliodes chrysocephalus; assembly: GCA_927349885.1. NCBI lineage: Eukaryota > Metazoa > Arthropoda > Insecta > Coleoptera > Chrysomelidae > Psylliodes > Psylliodes chrysocephalus. Next base: position 21,639,619 of record OV651816.1, read on the forward strand.
CTTAGTCTAGTTTGGTTTTTCTAGTAGACTCCATGAACTAGGAAGTAGCTCTATGGTGTAGTTAATTATGCTTGGTTTTCTTTCTCCATGTCTAAGAAATTCCAGTCTTGATAGATCTTCGCGGTACCACAATACGTGTATTGCGGTTTCTTCTTCCTGGCAGAATCGACACAAGGTCTCTTTTGCCAGGCCGATGTTATACACATGTCCGTTAAGTCTGTAATGCCCTGTTAATAATAGGCCTACTAATACCTCTAGTAATGTTTTCTATTCTGACTTTAATAGATGCTCGGTGAGTTTTGGTGTTAGTACTTTATGAATTCTCTGTCCTGGTGAATTAGTGAACCATTCCCGAGATGTGTTTAACATCCTTTTTGTCTTTGTGACACCACAGACGAATTTCTGTAATCAAATAATTTTATTTTGTTAATGTTAATTTTTGCAATAAATCGGAAAACATTTTTAATATTTTCGAAACAGTTAGGTATAGGACATAGTACATAAAATATGGCTAGAAATTTCTGAAGAATTCAAAACTTGAAAAATATACACGGTGTTGTTTAAAATAAGAAAGTTGGTATTGGCCACTGTTACATGACACACACTGTATAAAAGGTTTTTGTTAAAACAAATGCGCAACTAAAAATACCAATCGACGTATCCGAGCGTTTTTCCGAACACGTCCTCCCACATTTATTTATTGCCGAATTTATTCCATTTGGCTCTTCCACACTGTATATTTAAAAGGACACTTTCTGCTTATCCGGGTAGGTACTATTCATGTATAGAAAATCCAATTAATCTACAATATTCATGGTTTACAGCCCCATTGGAGACCTCGTTACTCAGCCTGAACAACGTTTGTCCAAGTTAGAGCAAACTTAAAACCCACCGACAATTCCTAGTCCCTTTGGGCTTTATAAATATTAATTGCTAACATTGTTGGCTCTGCACCGCGCTAAACAAATTGCTTTGCTACTATGCGTTCCCATGCGTCCGTTCACTCGAGGATTATTTTTGTTTTAATTATTGCGAACGCATTGTTTCGGCGACTGACATTCCGATCATACAGATTTTTAGCGATAAAATGTCGAGTTGGTAGCTCACAAATGGTGTTTCGAAAGTTCCTGTAATGCCGATCGAATTATGTGATTTTGATTGGCTTTTTTACTTTGGGCGCTACCATTGAAGACACGTAAACAAGAAAAATTAATGTGAATAAACTAAATAAGAAATATTACCATTAATCGTAGTCAATTAAAGAAACAATTTAGGTAGGTGGGCAATAGACGAAAATATATATCGCTACTTATTACTCATTACATATTATATAGATTGTTAATCATTTAACTTAAATTTAAATACTACTTTGTGAAAGCATAACTTTAGGTACTATGTCGTTAATTTTCCATGCCACATGGAGCCCAGCACAAAACTGAACTTTCTGATCCAGAACTGGAGTTTCTTATCAAATAATATTAACGGCATTTCTTCCGTAGATAGTTATTGAAAAAATACAAAAATAATGGTACCGAAGAGTATAAACAATTTTATCCAACACATGACAGTTATGACTGTCATTATTGATGTCATTTTAGACAAGTAAACTAGAGGGTTATAATAGTGAGTTCATATTTAAAGTAGTATTAAATTAAAGTAGTAAATTAAAGGAAAACGCTAACGGTTTATTCAAATTTGAAGTCATTGTAAAAAACGAACACCTTACTTTGACCAAAATGTAAAACAGTCACTGTCAAGTCATTCTGACATTTATAGGGTACTGAAACGCAAGTAGCTTTGATTTGATCACAAAATTTATTAATTAATATTTCATAAAAAAACGATTTCTTCCACTTGTTTGTTGGATAAAACATTGTATGCCACTCGTGTGTTATGTTTCCTAAGTCACTTGACAATTTATACCACTCGCGTGACTTATTTTCAACATAATACACTAGTACCATAAATAACTAATATTTTGATTAGATTTTCGGCATAGTTGGAGCATCTCGGTGGGTAGCTATTTTCTAGGGGGTCTTTTTTACTTTAAGGTATATTTCTGTTATAATTGGTGAACAAAAAAACTTTGCATACAAGTTGTTTCTGATGTTATTCTCTATAATTTTTGGTTATAGAGAAAGTTGAAGAAATGTGCAAAATTTGAATTTCTCAATATCAATTCCAATGATGATTACAGGAACAATGTGCCGAATAAAATGTGTGTGTAAAATATACTGAATATATTTGAGAACTACTAAAAAGTAATGTGTTGAACACGTCAGTTATTATACGGTCTTTTCCACCTGTTTTCCTTCAGTTTTACCTAGTTTCATTTCAACTGATTTTGCTATTTTTACATGTCTGATGTTTTTTAAGGATGCTGTCACTTATATGTTTTTCCTTTCCACAATTCACTTTTTGTTTTCGACGATTGCAGTGTCCGTAATTTCTATACTCAATTTTTACAGACGATAACAGTGATTATTATCTTGCTATACAGACACTACTATAAACGAACACCTGTCATATTTCCGATTCGTTTGGTATATGTATGCCGGAAGTTGGTGTAATGTGTATTATTCTCAGATCATAACTTAAATCTTTGAAACGTGATGAAAGCCATGCCGAAAGTCGAGAAGACTGGAACGCTACGAAGAAAATAAATTCCAGCGAATACAATACAATAACAGAACGTGATGATGGAATTACACAGAGTTGGATTGATTCGTTTCTTTTTGTTCACCCATAATGCATTGCTGTACTCGTATTTAAGTACTACAACCTCGTTGACAGATTGTCTATTCTCAATTGCCTTTGCAGTTACTTATAAAGATATTTGAAGTGAATAAGTATAAGATATTACACTAAATAATCTAAGTAGTTAACAGACAGTCTACTCAGAAAAAAGTACATTCACTCTTTGAATCGTTTCATTATGCCTATCATGGGGAGTTCAGTGAGATCACTACATTTGCAGAAACCATAGAGTGGCGAGACTAGGCTTTGTAGAGAGCAGTAGGATTAAGATAATTACCAGGTTCTGTTTACAGTTGAGAGCCACTGCTGCAATAATTTCATCATCGTCTAGAAGAACTGTAACAATTTAATTTTACTCCTACTGTCTCATATGGTGGAGGCTCAGTTATGGTATGGGGTGGGATATGTTTAGGAGCACGAACAAAGTTGTCATTGTCTAAATGCAGATGGTTACATACAAAATATTCTGCAAGAGCATGTGATAATTTTAGTCCCTTATATCGGAGAAAAGCCCTCCTGTTACGATCTAATTTCGCCCTAACGTTTCGGCAACCGATTTTGTTATTCGGCACACCTTGTACATTTTAAAGCTATCTTTTTGTGATTATTACTGATGTTTAAATGTTAATGGTGGTTCCATACCTTGTGATTGTAATTTTGAATGTTTGTGTCATTTTAAACGAGAGTTCTTTCCTAGAGTGCCTAGGGTAGTTCACAAGTTTACAGCTTACGACTGTCGATAGGTTTTCTTCGGGGCCTATTGTAGTGACACTTGTGGCGTGCTAATTAGGTTATTTAAATCGAACTTACGACCTTTTGACTTGTTATTTATAGCTTATTGTTGATAGGGTGTCTGTGAGCATTTAAATTTTTACCAATACTGTGACCCCTCAAAATTTCCATCATCTAAGTGAGCTTTACTTTTGTTTTCATTTTTAGTTTATTTTTATAATGTAGGTTATCCAATTTTGGTAGTATGATAAATTATTAATTAGTTTTTGATAGCCGTGTGATGAATCTACATGCATTACGTCTAGGGTAACCCGAGGCTCTAGTTTGAACTAGACTCACTTCATTAATAAGATGAGTCGATGTACTAATGTCTTTTTGCTTCCTTTATCTGTGCGAGTCGCCAAAACCCATAGTTTCAGTTTGATGGAAACTACATTTCACTGAGATTAAAGGATCTCTGGGCAAATTGTACATATAATTAATTGTACTTTATAGTGTATTTATATTCTGGTAGATCCTTTATCAGTCCTACTTACATTGTTACGTTTGTTATTAATACGTAAATTACAAATTATGTTTGTGATGATTTAAACAGCTGATTGACTTTGGTTTGACTTTTGACTGACTTGACAATTGGAAAATTCAAGTGTCAACGCTGACAGGGTTCGAGGGTTACATGTTTCGTGCAACACGAATGCGAACAGAGTGGTGCGATGTCAGAGGGGACGATTCCGTGCTTCGTGATAGAAGCAACTTTCGCTTTGGAAGTTAGGTTGGAGACGACGATAGCTCACGGCGCTGGCAGGGTGAGAATTCGACCTAAAAGTTGATAGGTCATAGGTGTAGGGATTATTGTTCATATACCTATGTGTGTGGACGACGATGTTTGGGGATGTTTAGTGGTGGTTAAACCACATTTGTAATTTGTATATGAAGTAGTTTTTCCTCCATTCAAACAGCTGATCGACCTTGAATTTTGCAATTGTCAAGTCAGTCAGATGTCAAACCAAAGTCGATCAGCTGTTTGAATCATAACAAACATAACATACATATTAATAACAAACAAACCAAAATATGCTGACAGGATCTACCACAATATACACACACTATAAATTACAACCAATTATATTTTAGGACAATTTGTCCAGATCCTTTAACCTCAGTGAAATGTACTTTTCACCAAACTGAAACTATGGGTTTAGAACGTATCTCTGTTAGTTATAAAAATGGGGCACAAAGTAAAAATAAAACTTTATTTTGTAAAAGTTATTGATAAAAAATTTGTTGCTATTTTCTTTGTTCAAATGAAATTTAATGTTCCTGCTTACCTACACTTTTGAAAAATCTTGCATTTTCCTCAATAATTGTGATATCAAAGTGAATTAAAAAAATTGAATGTTCAGAAAATATCAGGCACCCATGTATCTGAAAATATTTTTAGTTCTTTGTTGTTCACTGTATAGGATGTTTTAACAATTACTAAGCAATCGATAATTTATGTACGCCCCCTGTATATGTTATACTGGCACATCATTCAGTCCTAAAGAATGAAACAATTAAAAGAACATATAGGAATCGTTTGTTAAAAAAAAAGTGTCACAAAATAAAACGGGGGGTAGTATGGGCCAAAATATGCAGAAAAGTCTTAATAAACATATGTCCGCAAATGAATGGTTTCAGAGATACGGAGTGTTTTGTGTTTTGTATCATTTTTGATTCTTTTTTCATTCTCAAAAACTTGCTTTTCTTATCGGAGTCTACCGATGTTTTTTCATAGATACTATTTGCAGTTATTATTTTGTTGTGGGTGAATAATTTTATAAATTTTCGTTATGCCTGTTTACACTAATATTGAATTAGGGTGTTTTGGAAAGAGTCCGACAGTCCTTTCGGAGGAGATGTCGTAGCTGCATTGAAATGGAGGGAGGGCACTTTGAACATCTCATTTAACTCTATGTTGTTATTGATTGTTTATAAATATCATTGTTTTTTTATAATAATAAAAAATTATTATAAACACAAAATGGTCCGTATCTCCGAAACCGTTAATTTGCAGTCATATATTTATTAAGACTTTTCTGCTTATTTTGGGTCATACTATTCACCATTTCATTTTGTGACACTTTTTTTTTAACACCCTGTATAATAAGACATTTGTTATTCGTCAAATAAAACATGTTGACAACATACTTTTTGAAAATCTTCTAATTTGAACTATCAAAAATTACCCCCTGTATCTAGTAGGTTTTTACATTCTTTTCAAAGAAATTCGGAATGATTAAAACACAAATATTAAATATTAAAAAACTACGTTTTTACACAATCATTTTTTAGTAACCTACAAATTTTATATTGTTGGGTAAGTCCTGGCAAATAGTTTTTGAAACCCTTCATAGAGATCGAGTCCACCTCTGTTTATGGTACAGGTGGGAAGGAACCATGCCAAATTAATTCAGTATCTTCAAGTGAAAGTTGATTACGATTACACTTATGGGTTCCTCCGCAACTATTCAAATTCCGCCTAGTTGTTACATACAATGTTACTTGGTATGTTTAATATCACTGCTGGCATAAAATTAAGAATTACTAAGAGTACATTTTAGAATAGGCATGTCTTATTCAGAGTAGATGGCGATGATAATACGGTACTACGTTCAAATTAGAAACCTGTTGTTTTTAGATTTATTTTATTGTTGTCATAATTATGGTTTAGATATTATGGTTAATCTTTTTTTAGGCATATTAGATTTGTGCCTAAAATGTATGTTTCAAAATAAAATTATTTAATATAGGCCCAACTTTCTTGTGGAAAGTTTATTGCATTTTTAGTTTGTTTAGAGCTTTTCTAATACATCAAAAACAGTATTCATCATGAAATATAATTATAGTTTATTCGGATTACTTTGGTAGTAACGCGAATACTCCAATTTAAAGGGAGGAGGTCACAGCGATATTTTTACGGCAAAAATATAGTGTCTCATCTTGATATACTGTATCATTCTCTATAAAATAGGTATACCTACTACTTATTGTTTGCTTTTTATAAAACGAATAGACACTCCAAGAAAGGGAAAATTCCTTTTATATTAAAACATCTGTTATGGGCTATGAGCTGTTATGGTTCACGTGATCTAGCACCATGCTGTTACCATCGCTTCGTTGGTACATTTAATAAAAAGTGTTTTTTATAATGCGAATTATTTAATTTATAGCTGGTTACTCAGTTTAGCCTAGCATCTTGCGGATGAATCTTTTTTAATGGGCCTGCAGACTAGCCAGCCATAAAGGAAAATAAAATGGTTATTCGAAAAATCTAATTTAATTTTCCCAAGAGAGTATAAGGTGTGTACGCACTGGGTAATCGGAAATAAAATAATTTATATGTAAAGTGTGTAAAAGATGGAAAATATATTAATATAAATATTATATTAACTTAAGAAACATTTGGCCTGTCGGTCAATTGGGAGTCGGTCAGTTGGCATGTTGGTCTGTTGGTAAATTGACCTGTCGATAAATTGTCTTGGCCGTAAATTGCCCTGTAGATCAATTGTTCAGTCAGTCAAATGTCCTTTCGGTCAATTGGGTGTTGGCCAAGGGTGTTGGTCAATTGGATGTCGGCCAATCGGGTGTTGGTCAATTGGATGTCGGCCAATCGGGTGTCGGTCTATTGTCCGAAACCGCTGCCGAATTATGGTCTACTTTTTATGATCACTTCACCAACTCGAAAGGGTTCGTCCTCTTGAGTCTTCTAACCAAATTCGCATTGTTTGGTAAATGGTGTCTATTTCTATTTCTCTACGAAAGTCACTAGTTCTATTTGCAATGTTTCTGAGTACATTGCCAAAACAATGAATGTGTAAATTTGTCACTTTCGTGTTTTCTGTTGTAAAAATATATAACTATGTTCATCTACTGTTAATAAAATGCACATAGGCAATTTTGGCATGGAACCGACAGTTAAGGGAAATTCAGTTTTGCTTGAGCATTCGATAAAACAAATAAATCAAATCTTACACGATCACTTAGGTGTAAAAAATACACGTTATTTCCACACAATTGAACTAAATACCAAAAATAACCTCGTATGAAATGGTGCAAAGAAACACTAGATTCAATTCAAGTACATTTAATTTGGAACACGACATCGTTAGTGCTAACGAAAGTTGGATTTATTCATATGAACCTGAAACTAAACAAAAATCGACTGTTTGAGTGTCTCAGGATGAAGCAAAACCAACAAAAGTTACTCGTAGTTGAAGTATTGTTAAAAAATGATTTATTGTGTCGAAAACTGGACCTGGGCAACTATTCCTTTGGATGATCGTCGGACCGTGAATGCTGAGTGGTATGCAACTATTTTTCTCTGATTCACGAAAAACATACAAGACATACAAACTCCAATACAGCATATTAAACAATAGTTAATTTGACCAGTTAAAAGGTCCAATTAATGTCTCATCCTCCGTATAGTCCTGATTTAAGCCCTAATGATTTCTTTACTTTTCAAAAAATCAAAAATAAATTGCGTGTTCATAGATTTTTGAAACCAGAAGATGCCGTTGGAGCTTTTAAAAATGAAATTTTGAATGTATCATCTTCGTAATGGATTAAATTACTACAATTGGTTCATTCGGTTGACAAAATATATAAAGTGTATGGGAGGATATTTAAAAGAAAATAATTAAGCAATTTTTATAATTCCTAAACATCTACTTCTATCCAAACATTTTATATGTTAGTTTAAAAACTCGAAAAAACAGAATCAGATAAATGTTTTCTTGAATACAGAATTGATTTAGGTCCATTATGTTATGTTCTAATTATTTTTTCTCCTATATGAGACTGAAATTGGACATTGTCTAGCCTTATGCAATGAAAAAAGCAGAAACTTAAAGCACAGCCTGGGGTAAGTGGCGTGTGTTGACTTATTACCGTCACCACATAAGTTCTTATTTCTTGCCTTTTTACATCAAACATAGTTTCTCATTTTAGTTTTGATTTTTTAGGTTATTTTGTATTTGAGGTTAAGTATCAATGTTAAGTTACTGAATTTCACAGGTCACTTGATCGCTTCCATCGCCAGGACATAGTACAAATTATTTAACTCCCCCTGCACCCAACTACAAAGAGCGTCCAAAAAAATCAGCAATCAGCTGACGAATACATTTATTTGTCACTTAGTAAAACAGGTGCATCACTGCAACACTTCCCTGATGTGCCACTGATTTGACTGTGTTTCTCTTTGTACCTAAATATAATAGGTACATTTAATTTTGTTAGTAGATTTCTATGCAAGAGCGTTTCAAATGACTAGAAAAATATTTTTAGTATTAGATATTCACTATACCAGAAATTGTAAAAAGTAATGAAATATTTAAAAAAAATTCATCGTACAATATTAACCAAACAGGAAAACACTATCACATCTTTCTAAAAATAGCGCCTTTAAATTGTTTTAAAAATATCATTAACCCAGGTGTTCAAGTTTTATCATTCATTTGATGATACATTGTCAATAATCTACCTGAAAATTATCAAAACTGGAGGCACTCTCTTTTAGTCATTTAGTTTGAAAGATGTTTCAAAGTATCGAAATACATGTTCTGGTATTTGTGTAAAATTTTCCAAAATTTAATGCAAAATTAACAGACGGGAGTTATACATGATTCAGACAAACGCCTACTAAAATGCCAAGGTGATCTCTCTGACCATATTATATATTCTATATTTCCATTTACTTAGAAAGAATCGCCACTTATTGAACTAAAAAAAACATGTCGTTGTCATGCTAAAACCGTATATAAGCGTGGATTCTATCAACAATTTCTGTTGGAATAACTTAATTTTAAAATCCGTACTTAAATACGTCCTCCATTGGAAAATGTGAATGATAAATTACTTATGTCCCCTACCTTAGGACTTCGGTATTGCATTTGTGCAGACGAAAAAATTTTCTTGTCCCTCCCCCCACTTTTTATCACTCTCCACGTTTCCGTTAATTCTATCGCAAAACAGTTCGCCACTACAACTCTAGAACAAAAGTCGTAATAGATTTGCAGTTTTGATAATTTCTTCTTATTGAGAACCATATTGATTTTCAGTATTTTCGGTTTGACTTTAGTGCTTCAACGTCTCTTTTATACACTGCAACAAGGGTACTGATTTCACTATATGGATGGCCATGCTTATTAACTGTGAAATAGATGTTTGTTCTATATTGCTGTCACAAATGTCAAATAAATTATTTAATAATTTTAAACGTCTTTGAAAAGAATTTACTTGAGTGTAAGTGAAAATGACAAGTGAAAATAATAGTTTTAAGATGAAAACGAAGGAAATAAAATAAGATCGACACATATGGAGCAGTCAACTGACGAATTTACGAGGGGTTATCAGCTTGGAAAATGTTGAACACTACTCTAGTACACATTGTGCTGTAATGCTGCAACTCTGAAGACAGTTTACAAGCGGTATGAGCGATTTTAAAGCGGAAATAAGTCAGTAGAAAACGAGCAACGTTCGGGACATTCATTAACCTCAAAACAGAAGAAAACATGCAACATGTGGCAAAAATTATTCGTTCAAACAGGCAAATAACTATTTAAGAGCTTTTCCAAGAACTTACCAGGAATAGAACCTCGAGACGAAAATTCAGAGTTCTCACTGGAAAACCAATCAATCTCCTCGGCTTACAAAGTCACGTTAAAATCGAATAGCTAAGTCATGCTCATTATTTTTTCGGTGTTAATTTTACAAAGGTATACTGCAACGTTTGCGAAACGAAGAAAGAGACCTGAAAATGGGCCAATGGCTTCCTTTTTCATCACGACAACGCGCCGTGCCACACTTCGTTATTGATTCGCGAGTTTTTGGACCGAAAAAGTGTTCCTGTCTCTCCACATCCGCCTTACTCACCAGATTTAGCACCATACGACTTCTGACTCTTTCCAAAAATTAAAAGCGTGCTTAAAGGAAAACATTTTGACACCATTCCAGTCGTTGAGAGGGCTACGGCATAACAGCTGAATGTTCATCCATTAGAAACCCTCTAGAAATGCTTCCAGTCATGGATTCAACGTTGATAAGTGCATTACTAGCCAAGGACAGTACTTTGCAGGAGATAATCGAGTTCCATGTAAACTTTTTACTTTGTTTCTCTTGAAACACGCTGTAAATATTTTTTAGTTTTGTCATACTTGATAGATTTTTTATTTATTCATTGTCATTAAATAATGTTAAACACTTTATTAGTATTTTTATGTTGTTAGTGGAAATACAACATATTTGTGACGACGAGTAAATGGAACTCACATATTATCTTTCAGCAGATACACTCCACCTCTTCAGTCTAATACATTTTTACATCCTTAAGTTAGGAAGAATATATACATAAAATTGTATCTGCAGATACTTCAGAATCAGGAATCGGAAATTGTTTATTACATAGATTTTCTGATAAAACAATCAAAGCAGTATATACATGTCAAAAACTCTAAAGGTACCATTTCGGTAGGCGCGTCAGGATATAGGAGATCATTGAGGCCACCCTATGGACGACAGATGTATAAATGTTACGCTCCGTACATTTCGGAAGCTTGGAGACGGGTCACGAGACACTTACATTATAACCATTCGAGGGAACGATCAGCGTTGCCAGACCTACTGTTTTTACGTAGATCCACTGTTTTTGTCTCTAGCAAATGGTGTTCTTAATTTATTAAGTTTGCCTCATTCTTCAGCAAATGGTTAAAGAATATTTTCTCTAGTAAATTTTCTGCAGTAAAAGCAGCGTAATAAGGCATCCACTACTGTAGGTTGGCTCCATAAAAAAAACATCAAGATAATCATTGTTTTCATTTAAAATGAAACAAAGAATTAATAGGGTAACATAAAAAGAACATGCATATGCCAAACACTACGATTTTGAATTACCTGATTTAGACTGATCTAAAAGAAGTAGGTACCTATTATTTTTCATTTTTGTTTTGTTTCCGTACGTTAAGTATATATTAAAAATGTTATTATTTGTTTTTATTCTTTGTTTACCTTCTAATTTGGGTCGAAAAAAAAAGTTTATTTTTCGTTTCTTATATACTTTTTTTATTTACTACACTGCAAATTTTAATTATTTCCCCCTGTATTAAAATCTACTGTTCAGATCTACGGTTTTTTTTTCACCCATACTGTTCCAAAATCTGGCAACACTGCCTAGATCGAAAGAAATTTTCAACTTAATCACCTCCAAAATGAAGCGATGCAGCAAACCTTTGCCCCGAGACAGATTCAGAAGTGTCGTCAGGAAGTGTAGTCTTGACGAAATGTGTTTCATATAATTGTATGTATTTTAGATGTGAAGCGACACTTCTCGGTCGCGTCGGCGGTCGTATGTCGCGTCGGCGGTCATATGTCGCGTCGGCGGTCGTCTGTCGGGCCTACCGAAATGGTACCTTAACGGAACAGGAGAAAAGATATCGCCAAATAGAGAAAGAGGCATTAGCATTGGTCTTTGCAACCCAAACATTTCACAAAATAATTTATACCATAAACCATTTATAACAATTTTTAGTTTAAAAAAAAAGGCATCCACACAGCGAAGTGTTTGCAAAGATGGGCATTACATTTTATTGATGTATGATTTCGATATTAAATACACCAATACATCAGATTTTGATCACGCAGATATTTTGTCTAGACTAATAAACGAACACACCAAGATTGATAAAAAATTTATAGTTGCTTCAGTAGCATTAGATGCAGTGATCTATCAAAGTATCCAAGAAACAACATCAAAATTACCAATCACTTTTAAAATGATTCAAGATTCAACAATTTTGGATACAGTTCTTTAACTTGTGAAAGGTTTTATTAATTTGAATTGGCCAAATTCAAATAACTTAACAAAATGTTATTCCCTTTAAAGAGGCATTACTGAAAATTGATGATTGCTTAATATTCAATGATCGGAACATAATCCCTACTAAATATAATCAGTTCTTTGTCAACTTCATCGTGCCCATCGAGGAATAGAACGCATGAAAGCGTTAGCACGATCCTATGTTTATTGGCCAAATATATACAAAGATATCGAACACTTTGTCAAAATTTGTGGACAGAGTGCATCAGTTGCAAGGTCTCCAACAAAAACAGAATTAAAGTCTTGGCCTACACCACGAAAACAATGGCACAGACTACATATTGACTATGCACAATTAGATAAACAATATTGCTTGGTAATTGTCGATGCATATACCAAATGGCCAGAAGTTATTCTGACAACATCAATAACTGCTAAGAATGCTGTCAATATATTGCGATAAGTATTTGCAAGATTTGGTGATACAATAGTTTCAACCCAAATTATCAGTTCTCAATTCAAACAATTTTGTGAAGAGTTTGGTGTCGAACATATTACACAGAAAGAAATTAATATACATATTAAAAAAAAATAAGCATTTTCGGGCTTGTTTTTGAGCCAAGCATGCCACAATCTTTATTTAGGAAAGTATGCATGCTAAAAAATCGATGATTTTACTTTTTGAAAATAACGTTGGTGCTTATTTAAGAATGCCAGGATTCAAATAAAGAATATTTTACTTGAATTAAGAATTAGTCATATTAAATTTAAAATACGCATTCTTAGACAAATTTCTCTCTGTATACAATAGCACCTTTCCACCCTCAGTCTAATGGCCGCTTTGTGGATACAATTAAGCTTGGTATCAAAAAACTGAGGGGAGGAGGTGTTATTAGAAGCATTGCATATATTTTTTATGGAATTAACGTGCTACTCCCAATAAAACTATAGGAGTGTCACCAGCAGAACTTATGTTGGACCGGAAAATAAAAACCCAACTGGACATATTAAAACCAACTCAATGAACTAGTTCTTTTGTAAATGAAAGTCAAAATGAACAGTTTAATCATAACAATAGCCAGAGTAAGACAGTTTAAGTGATTTAGTTTTTGCAAAGGTCTACAGAAACAATTATTTCAATTGGACACCGGGAGCCATTATGAAACGAATCGGTCAGGTAATGTGCAATGTGTTATTAGAGAATGATGCCGTTAGACATTTAAGATTGATTCGTCCGCGTACAAATTAATATTGAGGCCTAGATGAACTACAAATAATTCAGTTTCAAACTCTTGTGTAAATCCTTGCCGTTGGTTTTCATGGATGAATTTACTAAATTTTCCAATGATCACTCAATAGAAAATTATGAAACCTTAGATATTTAATATGTATGACCACCCATGAACAAAACTATCGAAAAGGAAAATAATAGATTCAACACCGCCTTCACTTAGTATGCAGTCAGCTACCAGGAGGTCTCAGCGACAAACAAAACTTCCAAAACTACTGGATAATTATGTGTTGAATTAAAAAAAAGGGAACACGCTGTACATAATTTTTAGTTTTGTCATACTTAATAGATTTTATTTATTCATAGTCATTGTCATTTTTGGAATTAAATGGTAAACACTTATTAGTATTTTTATGTTGGTGTTAGTGGAAATCTCACAGCTTCTAATAAAATTACCGTATGTTTTGATCGTATCTCGTATTGTTGTTATAGATCACCCTGTATATTTGAATTTATTTTAGAAATATGGGTGAGAAACTCATTTAAAACTCATTGTTTATTCACTTCACACTCTATTTTACTTTGTGGATACACATGTTAAAATTAGTTTTTATAATGTTTTGTTTTAAATTATAGCCGTAGATAAATAATATTACTTAAACCCATGTTATTAATAAGAACGATTTGTCAACAACCCACATAGCTATTGTATGTAGGTAAACATTTTTAAATAACCTGTTTATCAGTAAAATCCTATGGCTCCTCTTTTTGTTTAAAGATCATTTCATATTTTGCACACTTGGATGGTTTAGGTCAAACAGTAAATAATATAACTGTTTATCAAATGTTTTTCATGAATCACACCTTAGCTTGCTTGATTACACACACCTCTTTATGCGGTATGTATAAAAATGTCGCGCGCGATCATTCTGACGAGGTTAATATACCTACTACTCAATATTTTTAAATAAATTACAAAATATATGAATGAAATTAAGTTAGAATAATTTATTTAGTTAGTTGCCCAAAATTCTGACTTTTTAATTAACTAACGAGATATTTGTCTGTTTCTGTTACAGTTGTTACAAAATCTTGGCAAAGTGGATCGGACGGCCGACGAAATTTTCGACGAACATTTACAGAACTTCACACGACAACAAAACGCTGCCAATAAACTTCAAAAAGAATTTAGTAATTATATTAGGTGTATAAGAGGTAAGTCAGATTTAAATTTCCTTTAAAAGTTGTCGCGTACATCGATATTTCTTCCCAAGAAAATATTTCGGAAATTCCACATGGATCCGACTTGGAGCCTTTAAGAGCGTTATCCAGTACGCTCCTAACTCTGATTTCAAATCTGCTAAGTAATACGTGACGCAGTTCCTCTCAGCCCAATTTGGCAACGACGCGCGCTCCTTGGTTGTAGAATAGTTTCTCTGAGAGATATAAAAGACGGGTTCGGGTGCGCGTTTTATTTTTTAGTAGATCAAAATTTAGTACAAAAGTCACTTATTGCTCGAGATGGGAAAAATTGGCGGATAATCAAATCAGAGCCTATAGGGTAAATAATCGGGTAAATAAGTGGTATATAAAACGGCCACTTACGACATTTTTCAGTGCCTATGTAGGGCAGACATTTTTTACGACAAAAAAGCACAAAAAATAACCAAATATTAAATTATTTATGATAAATGTTTATGATAAAGTAGAAACATCACCGCAACTTTCAAAAAATATAAAACTAGAATGAAGATATGTAGCGCTTGGCATTCTATAGTATACTCTTCACAGATTTTTTAGAATCAATCCGAGTCAATCTTTGTATCCTTATAGAGCTTGATTTTTGCTAAAAAAATTTCAAGTATATATAATTTTTCTGCTGTTGGAGTCGTTTTCATGGCTCCTGTGGTACTCAGGCTTGCTTCATTTTGAATACCATTGAGCTGTCGAATGGCACCTGCTTGCCGAGTCTTTGGCCACCATACCACCTACCCGTAGTTTATCCCTTATAACTTTGGTATATAGCCATAGGGATATTTTCGGTTGTAGTATCCAATTTTTTCCACACAGCCTTCGACATAAGTTGCTCTTTTGCGTGACTTTGTGCAAGTGTTGATTCCATGTCAACCTGTCGTATGAGTGCTATGTGCCGCAGTAAAGATACTCTTTTAAATTATCGGATGACAGTAAGCTTCTAAACCTAAGAAGTCTTGTACGATTTTTTTACAGATTTTTGTTTTGAATGAAAACCGTATTTTTTATTTCCCATTATTATACATATTAAACACCCTATCACCAACAACGACGACATAATTTTTTAAACTTTATCACTCTCTTGTAAATAATATACTGTCTATTTATCTATGAACTAAACAGAAATGTAAAGTTAATGTGGTTGTGCTGCGTATTCAGTATTTCGCCTCCACCGGTCGATCGGGGTAATTCACAGTTTTAACGCGTTTCAACTAGTTTTTACACAGTAGGTTCTTTCGTTCGTCCCACTGGTGTAGGAATGAACTACACCAACGCACTCCATACCTTTCGTTTGGCCCGGTGTAAAATCCACTACACCTTCCTGTCGGCGATGTAGTGTCCACTGGTGGATATTTTCTCCACCAGCTATTTAGCAGGAGTGAATTACACTTGACATGTGAATCAGGAATAAGGAGAAAGTAAACTAGGTGAATAAAGGTGGTGTAACTGGTGTAATTTACACTGGTGAACAGTGCACCAACAGCGAACGAAAGAACCTCATGTTTCAACTATTTTTTACACGCTTGAATTTTGTTTTTTTATAGGAATATTTTTTGTATAAATTTTTAATAAAATATACGCTAGTTCGGTGTGATGTCATTTTGGTTCCACTGACATTTAATTCCAACCAAACTTTTAACAAAAACATCAATAAATTTGACATATACCTTTTTACTGTTTTTAGTTTATTTCTAAATATTGTTTGCAGGTCATAAAAAATAGTTTAAAGGTATGTAATTGGTAACTAAACGATTGTATATTTGATGCATGTTATCTACTTACTTTAGGAATATATTTATTAAAGTGAAAAAACGATATAATTTAGGCAAACAAAACGAACAAAACGCACTCAAAAAATCTACTGTCACTTTAATTGTCAGTGGAACCATAATTACATCATCACTGAACTAGCGTATTGAAATTGTTTCATTTTAATAAATATGTATACATAATTATTAAAGTCAATTGATCAATAAATGAGTTTAAAATAAAGAACTAAAAAAAGATTTTTTTAGTAGTTTTTACATAATATGCAAGTAAGCATCTGAGAAACGTCATATCTGCAGCAGCGTTACGAAAATTTAACCTGGAGACGTGGTCAATATCAGTGCGACGTTGCTAAGGATTTATTATCTGGCAAAAATCTTTCGATTTTTAGTAATTCCAGGTTTACAAAAAAATAGGCTTTGTAGAAACAAAAAGAGTTGAAATGAACATTATATTTTTTGAATAAAAATACGATTAGAGACTCGTTTTTAATTTTACTTTAATGATATATCAAAAATGCTTTTTTTATATATCAAAATTTGGACATTCTAGCACCATTCTACTCTTAATCTTCCTGGTTTTTGTTAATGCTGTCGCAACTAACTACTAATGGTTACGTACGGCTCACTTGTCTGGTTAGATAAGAGACTTCAACGGACGGCCAGAGCAAAGTTATCTAAAATTAAGCGGATTGCGTGTGTTGCCCTTACGCCCTACCCACTAAAACTCTTCCGCATTCTTGTATCGTCGTCTCGGACATTCGACTGGATGTTGGCCTGTTGTACATGGACTTCTGACATTAGGTAGTCAATCCAAGGAAGAACTGCATTGGGACAAAACGGAATCATTGAGTAAAATTTATATTCACCCACATTATCGACATGATCTCAGATTTGCTAGTTTCCCGAAAGCATATAGAATAGTCATACACCGTTCTCATTCCAAAGGGGCTATTCACCTCTTCCAGACGGACTATGCATTGTACACGGACGCTCCAAAACTGAACAAGGAGTAGAAGCAGGAGTATTCCACAAGAAGCCAAAAGTTGACATCAATAAACATTGACAATTTTGCTACGAGCACCCAAAGAAAACTGATCGCTATAGAATTGCAAGTAAGAGAATTGACTTTCCTCCTACTGGCAAAACTCGTCGTCGGAGCTGAATCACCTTCTAGAGAAGAGGAATGTTGATCAAAGGCGAAAACATTCGAGCTGAATCACCTTCCGGAGAAGAGGAATGTTAAGCAAAGTCGTAAGCATTCTCTACGACAACGCTTGCCCACATCCAGAGTATTCTCTCTAGACTATTCTCCTGCTGCCTTAGCAACAGAAGGTTGCAGTGTGTTCATACATCATACATAACCTAACATAGTCCGGACTTGGCACCCAGTGACTGACTACCCACCTTTTTCGTAAGTTGAAATAAAATTTGATCGGAAGGCTATTCACCTCCAACAGTGAGGTGAAAGATGACATTGAACATACAAAAACTGTCAGTCTACAAAAATGCATCCATCGACCGAAGGGGCGATTATGTAGAGAAATAGACAAATGTTAAACCTTTAAAATGATGCAAATATTGTAGAAAAAAGAGGATTTTTGTATTTCCAAACAATAGAAGGCCTTACTTTTGGGATTACCCTCGTTTAAAAATCTTTTACAAATCACTTTAACAACGTTAAAAATAATTATATTCTAGAAGTGCTGTGTAATCCAGTGCTTGCTGTTCTGTTTGTTAAAAAAATACGTAGGCATTTCCAATGTTTGCGTTTTTAATTAATATTAGATAACACTTACTCGGTTAAGGCGTCAATGACGTAAATTATGATTTATTAAAATCATTAAATTCTATCTAATTAATTCCACTCTCATTTAAGATGTTTCTACAATTAATAAACACCTTTGATCGTGAGCTGTCGCGCGACATCAATTTATCAATCCATAAAGCACCCGACATTATTTTGCAATTAAATTATTTCGTAATACATAATTTTTAACTGTCTTAATTTATTAGCCGTACTAAAATGTTATTAATTCAACCCCTCGATAAAAAAACTGATTTTACCAGCGAAAGTGAAAGCTATAGCAGGTCTATTTTTGCTGAAATTTTGTAGTAGTTTAATAGTTTTAATTATGTTAGTACAGGGTGCGACAGAAAAGCAGCGATTTTCAAAAGCGCGGGAGGCGGAAATCGTGCTATGTGGTTAGGGGATGGCGGGGATGCTGTCTGCATGATTCACGCACTGCTTCACACACATTAACATTGCGGTTTGCGGTGGCAAAGATGCTGTGGACCCCTCAGCATTGCTCGTGCACTATCAAAACGGTAAATCCTTCGAGCAGGCTCGTCAGTCATGCTTTCTGTCCCTAAAAAATAAATCATCCATTCGGTAGTTAAATCTAATTAATAAATGTATGATTTTTATGGTTTTAAAGTGAGTATGAAGCGAAATCATCACATTCTAGTTTCTCGAAAACCGTTGCTCTAATAATTGTTTTGAAACAAGAGTACCTTTTTGTGTGAAGAAGTAGGTAGTTTTTAATAATGATGTATTCGCGATGTCAAAAAAAATGGCAAATATGTTATTGAAAAAAAAAAAAAAAACAACATCTAACCTTTACAAATACTAGCCAAAGTAGGTAGGGTGACAGACCAAACACCAAAGTCATATAGCCTTATAATCATATCCTCCAACCCAACCAATATGCATACCAGCCAGGAAAGTCAACTGACCTAGCGCTGGACGATCTAAACAGGCTGCTTTCAAAGGCAATAGGTGTCATAGAAATCGCAATAGCCACTTTCTTAGATATCGAAGGAGCTTTCAATAATGCCTCAACTAGGTCAATAACGAAGGCTCTAGAATATATTAACGTCCCAGTCACAATATGCCAATAGAGCACTGCCAATCTAGAGAATAGGATCATCTTATTCACTCTAGGAAAGGCAACCATACAGGAAAAAGTTACACGGAGCTGTCTATAAGAAGGAATATGTGGTCAGTTCTAGTAAACGACCAACTCAAAACATTGTCTAAAGAAGGCTACCACTGCCTATGATACGCATACGACCTAGCAATTATCGTCAAGGGGCGATTTGCAGGCAGTCTCGGAGCTTTGAACATACTGAACAACTGGTGCAAAAAAACGGGTACTTACAGGACTAAGACCACTAGTACTAAATAACACGGTTGTTCAATTTGTCACAGAAGCCAAATACCTCAGAGTCATATTAGACTTGGAATCAACATCTCAAAAAACTCGCATTCAGTAGCTATCGTAAGCCACAGAAGAATATTTGGGAAAAACTGGGGTCTAATCCCCAAAATGAACATATGGTTTTATATACAAGGGTGATAAGACCTATGATAACTTATGGCACAGTGTCGTGGGTAACCAAAACTACACAGGCAATTGCAAAGGCCAACTCACCGGCGTTCACAGGCCGATGAATTAGCCCGAGAAGGTTCAGATAAGGCCATGACCGGCCCCGAACCCTTCTGTGAAGTTGCTAAAGCATTGTGCAAGGCACCCATCAAACAATGGAGTCATTCCATCTCTGAATCGGAGTGAGAGAACCGATTATGCTGGCTTAACACGGCAACAGCGCATCAGCATCATCTGCTGACTACATTGAAAACATCCATAGGCGTAGGTATCAGTCGTAAAGGGAAATATTTAATAATTAATAATTTTCTCAGTAAATATGTATTATATCGATTTCTTTTTATTCATAATTATTGTTTTAGCAGATATTCATTGTATTCTAAAAGTACTTGGTGTTCAAATAAGAAAGGAAGCCGGTGGTTGTTGTTGTTGTTGTTGTTGTTGTTGTTGTTGTTGTTGTTGTTGTTGTTGTTGTTGTTGTTGGCTGTAGGATACGGCCTGTATCTCAGAAACTATGCGCCATAGAATGAATGAAACAAATTTACAATTCTCTATGCAAATATTGTCGAACTAAATGCGCTGTTGCCTGAAATAAAATTTCTTTCGATCATTTAAAGATAAACAGTATTACAAGCTAATGTATTTACATTACTACTGTTAAAAACACCGTTAACTTGGCATCAATGTTCAATTAAATTATTGTATTTCTGCCATGGACGGCAACGTTGAGGCTTCAGAAATTTTGTAAATAATCCTATCTTGGTTATATATCTATGATTTCACCCAAAACTTTCCTCGATATAGAAATTGCAAGAAACAGGAAACTCTTAAGCACTAAAATTTTAATAATTTAAAATTAACACCAACAAACCAAAAACCCTTTTTCACATTTCTCTCTCCATCGATCTTCCTTTTCATCCCACCCGAAATCTCATTTCGCTTCCACTCGGTATCCGATATTGGCTGCTTTTAAAATGGTCCAGTTACACAAACCAAAAGGTCGCTTTTTAATATTTCCAATCAAATTAAATACGATTCTTTTCAATGCCATTTTGAATGTTTAAAAACATATTTAGGATCTAACTTCTGAAATTCTCAGATAGCAGTTTTAGACGAAATCTGCCAACTTAAAAAAAAAAAATTAAAACTGCTCACCCTGTATGTAACTGATCGGAAGTATAACGGGTTTTAAGCCAGAAAAGAAACTTATCTACATACAAAATTTTGAAGTGTCTTTATAAAGCTGTTTTTGAGCTCTCGCGCCAACAGACAGACGATGGCAGACAGACAGGCGATGGGGAAAAATTTTTTCGTAATCTAAGGACCCTGAAACGTGAAAATCTGAAATAATCTCGGAAGGTGACTATTTCACGATTACAATACTTCCCTCTTATCGAAGGAAGTAAAAACTAAAAATACGTTTCTCTTTGTGCTCAAGTGAGTTTACTCAATTTGTATCCACTTTGGTTTTTGATATGTACATATAATAATGTATACCTACAAATATTTTCCCCTACCTGTCTCGGACCGAAAGTTCTTCTAGCAATGTTAAACCTTTTATTTATATCGGGTAACTGAGGTAATTTTGGGACGAATAATTATTAAATCATTACTTTGTGACATATATGGCTTACAGATTTTATTTTTCTATATTATTTTACAATCGATTAATTTATAGAATGTGCAAAATCATCAAATCAGTAATTTTTATTAAAGCGCAAATGACGCAGCTTCAAATAAAAAATCATCGGCTGCTCATCTACATTTTGACAATCGTTTAGCCATCGGTACATTGCTAACGTGAAGTATACATTATTTTATTAAAAATCCTCGGTTTATCTTTTTCTGAACTTTGCGCGTCTTACGGCCCGCTGAATTTTGGTCGGGGTATCTATTCCTCTTAGATCTTGGTTTTTGTATAGCCCTGTATGTGTATATATGTATATAGGTGCTCGTGAAGGTATTTTTTTCAAACATGTACATAATCTAGTCCATTCAAATTCGCCCGGTAGGTAATTTTATGTATGCAGCTTTCACTTCGTTATTAAAATTATCTTCGTAATTATCCATTAACTTTCGGTTTGTCAAACCGGCAATTACAAGCGATTTTTTTCTCATTTATCTAAAAAGGAATGAATAAATGTGATTTATGGTCGAAAAAGATGTGGGTAGGTATGCTTTCAATAAAACCTTTCACTTCGTGATTTATCGATAGGCGAATTGAAGTATTTGCCGACGAATTAATTAATTATTCAAGAAATAATCAGAAAAACGTATCTCTATTATTAATTTTAATATTCCGAAATTTTTTATTAAAAACCAAAATCATTCCAAATAGATATTTGACACTTAGTTACGAGTCCCGCATGGCTCAGTACTTCGTCCATTGCTGATTCCGATCTTTATAAATTAAAATAAATTAAACCTCTCTTTAATTTAACGGTCGCTTGTATTTTGTGTGACATATGGCTTTCCATATGTCACACAAAATACAAGCGACCGTTTCCCCTCGGAAAACAACTACTCCTTTGGCGAAAGAAATTGAATTATTTCCCAAAGGAAAGACAGCAGAGATAGAAATTTAATTTTGCTTACTAGGGAGTAGTTGTTTTCTGAAGAGAAATGTTCGCTCGTATTTTTTGTGACCTGTTGAAGTAGTAATTCCAGAAGTTTCATCGTAATCACATTTAGATGTTTTGGTCCATATCTCGGCACTTGTTTGGCAGTTTTGTATTTTTTGTTTAGAAAAAAGGTTATAGGGAATTTTCAAAAGGTTCTACTTTTTTTAAATTATTTTTCAAAAATAAAATAAGTAAAACGCAAGGCTGTAGTATATTACAGAAATAACGAGCGACCGTTTACCTTTGGAAAAGAACTACTCCTTTGGCAAAAACCGCAACCGGTATTAAATTATATCCAAAGGAGAAAACAGCAGAGAAAAATTTAATTTCAACACTCTACCTTTGATTTTGCTTATTAAGGAGAACGTCATTCTTGGACCGGTTTCGTCGTTATTAAGAGTTCAGCAAGAAATAAATAGGTTCTAAATTCCAGTTTCCAAGGGAGTTAACAAAGACTCCAAATTCACTAGCATACAATAACGGTGGTTACGAAGAGAATAAGTATTCAAGTAGTGAAAATAGTAACGCCATCTGTTTCTAATAAGCAAAGTCATGGGTCGCCTTATATTACCCAGTCAAAAAACTAGGTGGAACCTATCTATTTTTTGCTGAAGAGTTCTAATAAGGACGAAACGGGTCAAAGAATGACGTTCTCTTTAGTAAGCAAAATCAAAGGTAGAGTGTTGAAATTAAATTTCTATGTCTGATGTTTTCCTTTGGATATAATTCAATACCTGTTGCGGTATTATCCAACAGAGTAATTGTTTTCCGAAGCAAAACGGTCACTCGTATTTTGTGTAACCTATGGTTTGCGTTTTTTTTATTTTATTTTTGAAATTATAACTTTAAAAAAATTTCAACTTTTTGAAAATACCCTGCAACTTTTTTTCTAAAGAATAAAATACAAAACTACCAAATACTTTTCGAGATATCAACCAAAATTTCTAAATGTAATTACGATGAAAGTTCTGGAGTTACTATTACAACAGGTGCAGACAAAAAAAAAGGAAGGGGGGGGGGAGAAAGAGGCCCCATCACCATCCCTGTAGCTAGCAGCTGCGCTCCTCACTCGTTCAGGTTAGAGTTTGTTTAGGCTTTCCATAGGAGTGAATGAGAAAGGATTTTCTATTCTTTATTGAAATTTTAACAATTTACAATTTTATTTATTGCGTTACAATTTTCGTGAGCCTTCTTTCTTCGTTATTTCACTTGAGTGGTTCTGTGCTCAAAGAGAGCCAATTCTTTACACTCGGGATGAGTGTGTGTAGGTGCCTACCTTCGGTGGTGTCCCATTCGACTTGCCATGTTCGCACCATGTGTTTAATCTCCAGTGATACCGCCGTCCAGGATATGTAGAATGCTGCTACTATGTGGTTTCTTACAAAGTAGGTCGATCCTGTCGTCTTTAGTTCAGTCAGTGATTTGAGAAACATCAAATGTAAGTATAGTGGAGGTTGTTTCGTCAAAATACATAGAGTCTCTGCCGGTGTGGAGCTGTATTCTCCTAGGATAACTTTGAGACGGGTTGCTTGTGTCGACCTGATTCTGCTCTTATTTGCCATGAAATGTATTCTTTGTCCCAAGATTGGTAGCGCGTACGACATGATGGGAATGATTGCATGAATGTCACGTAGAGCGTCGTGGAATTTGTCGATTTGTCCCCATCGACTTAGTGTTCTTCGTAGGAGTTGAAAGATTTTCCTGCACTTGTCCGTAATATACGATATGTGTTAAAAAAAGGTTAGTTTATGGTCCATCAACATCTTGGAGGGTTTCCTCTATCTTGATTAAAATTTGCCTATGGTCGCTGGAGTTTTCTCCTTCTATTACCTTCCAAGTAATTAGTTTGTTCAAGAGCTGGCCTGATATAGCAGTGAGATCAATGTTTTCTTCTCCACTTGCTGTAGAAAACGTTTATGGTTCACCTGCTTTATTGGCGGTGTATAGATTTAACGCACTTAGGAGTTCTTCAAAAGTGATGCCCCCTTTCATCTGTTCGCTTTGAGAACCAAGTCGCTGATTTGCTGTTTATGTGTCCGAGAAGAATTGTGGGAGTGTTTCGATAGGCCCTTAGGACTTCTTCTAAGTGTGCAATTAGATTTTCGGGATCTTGGTCTCATGGTATATATACGTTTATGATTAACAATTTGATATTTCCTATTTTTAAAATGCAGACATTTATGTAGATATTAGATAGTTGGACGATATATAGTAGATGAATGTCTTTTCCTGTTGTCAGAGTTGCGTTTTGTGGCGATTCGTTAGTGACATGTGCGTGTGCACATGGGAAGAATGTGTAGCCCGGTATTTTTCTCATCCCTTCTTGTGTGTATGTGTATGGTTCCTGTAGATATAGTTAGAAACCTGGTTTCGAATGTGGCTCTCCGTAATTTTGTACATTATCACTTTTTGGACTTTAATTACCATAGTCTGTGTTAGAAATGAAGTCTGCGGTCCTTCTAGTTAAAATAGGGCATTTTAGAGATCTTTCTTCGAGGGCTGTCTCTCTCATGTTTGCGGCAGTACAGTTGACACATTTGGGCGTTTCTTGTAACTTTCGGCAGCTTCTTGTTTCGTGCTTATCCCCACAATGTCAACATGCCACTTCTCTCCTGCAATCTTTTTGCAGGTGTCCAAATTTTTGGCATTTAAGGCATCTTAGAACCCTAATAGTTTCCAGAATTATGCAAGAGGACTATCCTAGATATATTCTTTCACGCTGGAGGAAAGTTTTTCTAGCTTCGGGACTTACTTCTACTACCCATTGGTTGTAGAGCTTTTATCTAGGCCCGAATATATGAATTTATATTTGGCCGAGACCTCTGTCTCTTCGCTGTTTGGCAAAATTCTTTTGAGTTCATCAACTATATCGGCTTCTTCATAATTAGAAGGGATTCCCTTCTAATCTTGGGTTGAGCTTTCCAACAATTGTCATCTCGAGGCTTGCTTTCTTGAGAGCGCTTTTTTCTATTTGCTCCATATCGATTTCTGAGGTCGTTATCTTGATATCCTGATCGCCTTGCTTGGTTATTATCAGGTTTCAGGCCAAGGGCAGTTTGAGTTTGATCAGCATTCGTTTCTTCGCTATTTTTCAGATCTCCGTCTGTTACTCTAGGAGTAATAATAACAGTTTTCTTTGGTGCGGCTACCTTTGTCTTTTTGGCGGTTACATGGACCTTAACTGCAGACAGTTAAAAGTTTACATTTTTACATTGTAGTTTTTCACACCCTGTATATCACTGAAAATTGACTTTTTACTGAAGATCACATCAATGCATTAATACAAGAAATTATGAAATTTCAGAATGTTCTTCATTTTTAAAAATCGGCTAGGAGCGTTTCCGAGATACAGTCTCCTACAAATCATGATGAAATAAGGTGTATCGACTAATTCCGTGATTAGTTTATAATTAATATAAATTATTTATACAATAAAATTATCAATTATAAAAGTACAAGTAATACAATAATTATCACAAAGATACGGAAGAACATTTAGTTTATTATTGTAATGAATGGATGATAATATTCAAAAATACACTGCTTAACAATTGAACTGGATAATTCTGATTGTCTAGAAATTATATGTTTCTCCAACAACCACCTCAAATATTACAATTAGCTCATGAGTTGCAAAAATTGGGGAAACCATCCCTCAGCACTGTATCAATAATTTGATAATGAGTCTTCCAAATACAGTAAAAGCATTGAGAAAGACAAGCTGATGTGGTAGGGGGTGCTAACACGATATTATTTTTTTGTAACGATATACATTTCTCAATAAAAGAATTTTATAAGTTGTTACTTTTTCCATTGTAGATTAGTGTCATTTTGTGTCTTTGATTACATCATAAAATTAACTAAATTTAATTAAATTTGATTAAACTTCCTTTGCAGTTTTTTGTTTCAAATATTTACACGAATTGTTGAGCAGTCACTAAAAAAAACTGCAGTTCATAACCATTATTTAAAGTAGTACAATAATTATCAAATTATTACGGAAAATGTAGAAAAAATAGGCCAATTACGAAACCTTGACTTCAGACCCCTTAAATTTCCCTGTATAATTTAAAGTGAACACAGTGCAGTATCAAGTCGTTTAAACTCTAAAGTCGAAACTATTCAAACGGTTACATCATTAAATTAATAATAAATGGCATTTCTGAAACCTGTTTTGTGGAATTAATTTTATGTTTTTATAGTTTGAAAAAGTACCGCCTGTACATATAAATATCGTGTTATTGCATCCAACATTTTTATGAAATCAGAAATAACACAAACTAGTTTTGTTTATTTTACTGCACATAATATGAATCATCTAATAATAATATAGGTAGTTTTTAGAGTAATTAGGAAAATATTGGAAGTTTTACACAAATGTAGAAAATAAACAAAACGGTTCTTTCGTTGTTGGTACTTATTTTTTATTTGTACCAGGAGCTACCAAATGACCCATAATGAATGGGTGTTTTGTCCTTTATAACCGAAATACAGGGTGTTTTATCCGTTTTGGCATTTATTTCGTGACTCATAACTTACCAACCACCCTGTTTATGTTTTAACATACTGCACGCGAATTCTCCATAACTAACCAATTCACAAACAAGAAACGAAATCCAGGTCCATATTTACGAAAAATTAATAAATACATTCGTCCTTAAAAAACACAGTGTGAATCAGATTTTTTTTATATAAATTTAAAAATATGACCAAACAACTACCAACGAGTACTTTTTATTTTTGCCAAGATGCGTATTTAGGATCATATATCCTTCGAATGATTTAAAATTAGTATAATATGCAACGATTATGTAATAACCATTACATGAGAGTTGCATACGCTAGTTTTTCTACACCCGATAAATAATCAAGAACTATAAATATTTTATATTTGTATTGAACACAATAACAGTAATTACTTGTATTTATATAAAAATTTCTACAAAATTGTAATTAAGGACAGCGTCTCCTAGGAATTTCTGAACAAAATTATGTCAATTTAGATTCAATCAAGGAGGTGCTGTTACCTACCGACTAGAGATTGAATTAGTGCAAATTATTACAGAAATCTTTAAGTAACTATAAATATCGACCGACTAGCTATTAGGGGATATTGTATTATAAACCGGTTTTTAGTAGACTGAGTTCGAAGGATCATAATAATACTCCTGAACATAAAATCTATTTTTCAATAATTGCCGGGATTTTACCAAATAAAAAAAATTATTTCGTGATTGTGAAAACGGTCCAATCGTTTTATATGCCATTTATAATATTATAAAAATGTTAACTCTAGGACTCATTTTGGAGTATGAGCATACTTTATTTCAATACTTTTATTGCACTGTTTCATAAAGTATTACCTACCTATTACATTTTATTTTTATCGAAAATTGACTTTGTTTCCTGGACCAAAGTAAAGAATGTAGATGCAGATGGTAACAACAATAACGATATCTTGCCTCACATTAAATATAAATATTTCCTAAAACAAATAATTTGGTTTATATACGGGTAGTAATACGAGGGATGTTTATAATTTCAAGTCACGAATATAGAGTCGTTTCAAAATATATTGCCACAATAATTGCGTCACATTGAGTCGGAGTGGGACGCTTGACGTGTCGCAATTCGCAATATATTTTAAAACTATTCTACCTAATTAATAAATTGTGATTTTGAAGTATCGAATGAAAACTATATTTTCATTGGTTAAAGATGGAAGTTTTTGTCATTTGAATGTTCAAGAATATTAATTGTGATTAATTGGTTAAATACCGAAGTTATCTGTTATCTGATGTTGGTACTAACCTAATGTTTTTGAGTAATTTTGACTGTCATTTCCTGGAATTTCTAGGCCCGCATAAATATTTATCCTATTAAAGTACAAAAACCCTACAATAGATATTATGAGTAGGTATTTAACATTCATTTATCTTATCTTATCTTAGGTAGTTATTTCCTAGAAACATGTCCCTGATTGTCAATAACACATTACCGTATATCTGTGCCAATATGACGTCACGACTTTTAATATACTTAATGAAGGCTGGGGGAAGGAGTTAAGAGTCTATAAATTTACAAACAAGCTTACGGGTATTTAGTTTTCAAAATTACATCACACGTTTCTGAAGTGTTTTATTGTGCTGTTTGTTTTTAATAAGTGTTATTTTCTTTAATAGAAAATTGATTTATTTGTGCCAAGTGTCCTAGTGAGTTTCATTGTACATTTTAATCAGTTTTATTTTTGGATAAATTGACATCGACTTCCTGCATTAAAGGTAGGTAGTATTTTTTTTCTATCACTCTCGAGTTCGTCATTGAATAAAAAAATTAAACGCTATAATTTTAACATTCAAATATTTGCAATTAAAAAATAATATTACGTATTAAATTTGACAATAAAAAACTTGTTATTTAATAATAATGTTTCATTATTCTGAATATATTTTTTCTACGATCAATATCCAAAGTAGGTAGGCTTTTGCACATTAAAATCTAAATAAAAAGTTGACGTTTTCTGCGAATTGTCATAATTTGACATTATTGGCGCACATTACCTAATATTCAAACCCATTTCCATGTTTAAAAATAGAAGATGGTGACATTCATTTAAAAGGAAACCATAACTACTTTTACCAGGTGAAAAATTTCAATATGTTAAAATAATTCATGATTTTTAAGAAATGTGCTAGAAATGATACTACAATATTAATATTCTTTTTATGTTTGATTTTCTAATAATGATTTTATATACTTTTAGATTCAAGGACAGCTAGGTATAGCTCAAAGAAAATTGTGCTACTTTGTAGTATATACTGGAGATGAAAATCAAATATTTGTTGAAAAAATTCATATTCAACCCATTTTTTTTTTTAAATATGGTTGAAAAATTAGAAAAGATTTACTCGGAATATATGGCACCTGAGATAATTTTAAATAGAAGAGGACGAGGATTAAAATGTTTGGATACCCCATATAATGAAACTTAAAGTGCAAAGATTAGCAAATTTATAAAAATAATAATTTAATGGTCTTTAATGATACAAGTACTTGAAATAATGGTTTTTTTTGCGCAGAAGCATGTTAATACGTAATTTGCAATTGGTAATCACTAATCACAGATGGAAAAGTATATACGTCAACGAAATGTTCTTTTATTTTTGATTTATTTTAACAGGTATAATATATGGTATGTTACTTATAGTATAGATTTTTTTATTTCTCGACCTAATTTATTTGTTACGTCTTCAGCAATTGTCGCTTTCAGTTGACATAAACGAAATTGATAAAAAGTGTTTTTCGCATTTTATTTTGACTGTTTCTCTTACTTTCGAATAGAAACTGAGCTTTGTAAACATAAAATGACGGATATGTCAAACTAAAACTGACGGTAAAATGAAACATTGAGTATCGTTAAATGCAACTTTTGAACTAGTTTCAAAAATAACATTAAAATGATATTATCATTCACAATGTACTAATTTCCTATACTTTTAGTTGATAAATAACCGATAATCATACATCATATAACAAATAGGCGCGTGTCAAAAGGTCACCGGCGAAAAAAGAGTGCCGATGAAAAAAGGTCGTTTCCAATTGTATCATATAAACAGTATCAGAGGCAGTATTATCATTTCGTATATCCCCCGTAAACACACATAATATAAACGGAAATAATCAAATACTAGTCAAAATATTATCGATCGGAACACCATCTTTATTACATTACATGAAGTAATTATTGATTTTTCGGGGTTGATTTAGAGTTAAATTAGACGCCATTTTTGGTCCAAATTCGTTTTGACATGTTTTTTCAAAGAAAGTGACTTATAAATGTCAAATCTACACTTTTGAAAAATATACAATATTTAAATATTCTGAGTGTACCAAATTCCAAGTAAAGGTTGAACTTAGGTCGTATTACATTTTTTTTTTATTATTTGTTTGGCATCGAGGTTAAAATAATTCTACACGGCACCTTTGAGATGAAATAAAAGGGGGTTATTTTACATGATTGGTTTTTATTGAAAATAATAAATTTATTAATTTTCAATAGTAATGTGACCTAAGTTAGACCTTTATTTTTAATTTGGCCAAAAATTAGATTTTTAAACACTACATATTCGGAAAACTGTCGATTTAACTTTTGGTCTACACATACACTTTTAGTACACAGGGATACCCCGTCCTTAATGGTATTACCTCTGGTATTGGTATTACCATAGATTTTTGAGGCAAAATATTTTGTACTGCATTTTCTGCGATATGTGTGGAGGAGTCGATGGTGTCTTCTATATCGCTGATTTCAGACATTTTGATAATATAATTATCGAAGTTTAGCTATCTACGAAAATTTAATACGTACTGATTTTGACAACTAAAATAATTACATAGGTACCTAGGACAAACGTCAATTGCACAGCATGCTTGATTGAAAAATTATGGGTTTCTATTGATTAAAAATCTGTATCGTTATCAAAAATTTGTATAATAATGGATATAATTATGAAACGGATTATGGGCATATAGGTGCATTATTATAATAAGGGTGTAGAAAAGTAGTATATTATGCAACGATCATGTATTAATAGCCATTACACGAGAGTTGCATACACTATTTTTTCTACGTCCAAGAAACTATTTCAATTCAACAACATTGCTTTATTTTTTTTATGTTTCAATACTTTTTTATGCAAACAATGAGAAATAAAATATGAAAGAAAAATGAGTTCTTCGACTTAATTTGTATTTCTACACAATAACCAGTATAATAACTAAGATGATACATTTAACTAAGATGATACATTTTTCGCCTTTTCAGTGATTTCAGGTGGTGTGCATGACAACTCTTCGTCGGTCGACATTTTTTTAAAAATAAGTGAGAGGTGCCTATCTACCCTTTCTGACTAACGCAAAAGATTGAAACTGTCATAAAACACGAATCTCTTAGAAACTGTCAACCATTCTACAGAAAATATTGGGTCTGCCTACTTAGTTATTTAAAAATCTAGATTTCTATTGGTCAATTTTTCAGTTTCATAATGAAAATCAGTGTTATAATGAGTATCATTATGAAACTGAAAATTAGCATTTAATTAACAACTTATAGTAAAGGAGTAGAAAAAAAAATTAAATCATATACAGGGTAATTGTTCAATATTTCAGTTTGTGTTATAGACACGCAAACAAGTTTCAAATAAAAGTGGATTTACAAAATATTTTTGGATATACAGGGTGTTGCTTTTTTGCCTGGCAAATAAAAAATTATATTTTTAAATTTAACACCCTGTATTTTATTTCAGTTTTAGAAGGGTTTGATAAGACTGTATTCGACCCTAGAATTTTTTTTAAAAATAATGCAGGGTTGCCAAGCAATTAATTTTTCTATGAAATTAGAGAATTATTCAGACCCCAAATTAAATAATCATAATTTAGGTAGATTTTCAATGATTTCACGTGTTTCAAATACAGAATTATAAGATAGTAAACTAACGAATGATGGCGATAGAACTGGAATATTTTATACAGAGTGTTTTGAAACAATTCTTAAATATGGCTAATTTTAAGTTCTGTTTACTCAATTTTTTCAAATACAACACCCTGTATATTATTTAGCATAAAATCGATTATTAATTTGCCTATCCAACGATACCAACATTTTAGCCAATAACACATATACAGTGTGTCCCATCAGTGTGTAATTGATCGATAGCTATTTTATTATTGGAAATGCGAAAAAAATAATTAATTAATTAATCTTAACTATACAAGGTGGTCCATTACATTTTTAAAGCAAAGTACCCTGCAGGTAATTATACATATTTGATTATTTTGACATCATCAAACAGTTTTAATAGACTTCATTCATTTGCCATGTTGTATATAGAGTCTCTCAAAATGCGAGGTTACAATTTTCTCAATTTTTAAAATTTAATTTACTGTTTGTTATACCATCAATTAATTAATATTCCAATTAAAAAATTGAGAAAATCGCAACCTCGCGTTTTGACGCACCCTATATACAATATATCGAATGAATGAAGTCAATTAAAATTATTTGACGATGTGAAAACAATCAAATATCTATAACTACCTGCATTGTGTTTTGATTTAAAAAGTATAAGTTTGGTCAGCACGTCGTTTATGGACTACCCTATATATTTAAGAATAATTGTTAAATATGGTTATACAACTTTTATATTAAAAATGTCGTATTTCCAATAATAAAATAGCTATCAATCAATTACGCACTGATGGGACACCCTGCATATGTGTTATTGGCTAACATATTGGTATCGTTGGCTTGGCAAATTTATAATCAATTTTATACTAAAATAATATACAGGGTGTTGTATTAGAAAAAATTGAGTAAATTGAACTTAAAATTACCCATATTTAAGACATGAGTCAAAACACTCTGTATAAAATAAACCAGTTCTATCACCACCATTCGTTAGTTTAGTTAGTATCTTATAAGTATGTATATTAAACAATTTTGAAATCAATGTAAATCTACCTAAATTATGATAATTTAATTTGGGGTCTGCATCATTCTCTAATTACATAAAAAAATTAATTGCTCGGCAACCCTGTAATTGTTTTTAAAAAAAATCTAGGATTACCAAACCATTCTTAAAATGAAATAAAATACAGGGTGTTCTATATAAATATACATTTTTATTTGCCAGGAAATATCCAAAAAAATTTTAAAACATGTATTTTTTTTTAAATTCTAATAACTTATATTTGGAACTTGTTTGGGTGTCTATAATACAAACTGAAATATTGAACAATTTCGCCTGTATGCAATATTGAAGGTCTCCCTACCTGAAAATAGTAGTTTTTTCAACTAGAGTGGATATGGACAATCCACTCGAGTTGTACAGTCTATTTTTTCTACGACCCGCTAACGAAAATCTACAAATTTAAAAAATTATTTTAGGTTATTAAGACTAAATAACTAATTTTAAAATAATTTATGAATTTTACTAATTTATAAAATAAAACAAACAAACAAAAATTTCTTCCTGAGCCCAGATTCGAACCCGGGCTATTAGCGTGGAAGACAGATGCTCTGTCCACAACTCCACGGCGACTTTTATAATTTTAATTTTAATACTCGCAATTAGTTTCATATAGTTTGATTAAAATTTAATTTTTTTTTATAAATGTGTACCATATAAAAATGCTATTATTGATCGATTTTACACAAAAATAACTCATTTTATGGTATATTTAATCTCAATCACTAAAAAAATATACTGATAATTAGTTTGACATAATTGTCACTTATTTAAAAATTTTAAAATAAAGTAGTTGGATGTCCAAAATATGAACTGTGGTTGTTGGATTTCATTTTCTTACTACCCAGACGATTGAGCACTCTGCCTACGACGTCGTGCTCAAACTACGTCTTCGTGCGATATAGCCATCATATCCACTTTTGTTGCACAAACTACTATTACAGTTATATAGGAATGGCGAGTGCAATAGAAAATATTGCACGTAAACGACCTAGTGGACATAAAGCATTATGTTTAGAATAAAAAATATCGTTCCTAATGTATTTAATAATCTTCGAAAAGACTTTGTTTTACTTTCTGTTGATGAAATAACCACTAAATCTGAGACCTATACTGGAACATCTAAGCGGACAGTGTATAACATTATTAAAGAAATACAGTCGTTGGAGAAGTCTCACATCCGAAAAAGCCCCCAGGAAGGAATAATGTCTTTACCGAAACTTGGGTAAAGAATGTAATAAGGCAAATGGTACATTATTTTTTCTTTAGAAATTAAATTACTACACTTAAATTACACTCAGAAATAAAAAATTATAATACTTTCATCTGCATAAAATATTACAAGAATTAAATGTTCGTTACAAAAAACGTGACAAAAACAGCTTTTTAACTGCGAAAAACGAAATCATTGCCTTGAGACATTTAAAGAAAATAGCAGACGTAAGGAATCTGCATAAACAGGTATTTTATTTAGATGAAATATGGGTTAATGCTGGACATACAGTAACAAAAATTTGGCAAGATACCTCTATAAAAACTAAAAAAAATCCTTTGTGAAAGGGGTCTCTTGTGTTTTAAAAAATCCAACAGGGAAAGGAAATCGTTTAATAATAACAATAACCCATATTGGAAGCACCAATGGATTTTTACCAGATGGTTTATTAATGTTCGAGTCAAAGAAAACAAAAGACTACCATGAAGAAATGGATGGCCCTATGTTTGAAAATTGGTTTCAGAACATTATAAAAAAAATCCAGTCAACTCCGTTATAGTTTTGGATAATGCATCCTTTTATAATCGATGAAAGGAGTCACATAACTACAACAAGATAGAAAAAAGAAGATAATCCAAAATTCCTTCATTATAAAAATATTATCAGTCCTTCCAAATCCTTACTTCTATAGTTAGTGCTAAATTCGCGTCTTATTATAATTAACAACACTGCCAAATTTCAACAATATCGGCAAAAGAATCTTTGAGATATAGGAAACCGATTTTTTTTTAACTTTTGAAAACCAGACTTTTTAGGACATATGTTTATATGAACTTTTACATGCACCTTTGAAATTACGACCCATCATTAAGTAACACCTTGTATATTATAGATTTTTTATTGTTCAAAAAGTAAATATTTCATTAATTTATAAACAAAAATAAAAAAAATGGTCTTGTGATATTAAGTCATATTATATTGTGTATAACCGAAGTTTTTTTGAACATTTTATAGAAAAAATAGCAAAATCCATGCTTTTTCCATCATCTATCAGAAATAACCTAAAAACCTGGTCTAGTACTACTACACTGCACTCAAAACGTAAAAATGGGTAACTTAAACTGGGTCACTGTAACGAAGTAGATCTTGAGAATGAACCGCGATGTCTTGTTTACTTTACTATTACGGTACTCGTTAACATGTTTTTATACTTAAGAATAAACTCGATTAATTCGGTTTCGTTTTTATTAAGAACGACCAATTATCTCTCATCATTCACAACGGTGTTCTACAGTAATTAATTTGTATACAGAGTACATCAAAATGTCATCGCGGTTAAATTAAAACACATAAAAGATGTAAATGTTAATTCTTAGTTTATTTTTAATTCTATGTTAAAATTTACGATTTGAACATAAATGATAACTCTGTAAAATTAAATTAACGTCTGCGTTAAATGTTCAACCAAATAAACAAGTACGTTAAAGTAGTTAAAATTTACAATAAAAAGAAGAAAAAGAATTGTTAAGATTTAAGGTCTGCGCCGTACTAGGCATTCCAACGACCTGTCAAACAGAAGCTGCCGGAGGGCAGGGCTGGTTAATCTGAGAGGGTTGCGACCTAGTATTCCGACTTGGATGCTATTTTTAGGTTTGTTTTCGAAATAGTAGTCGCCAAGCCTGCCAATTTAAGAAAAATGTATTGGCGGTTATTTAAAAATTACATTTTTTATGATGTTCGACATAAAATGGGTAGTTTTTTAGAATAACATATTTAAATATAATCCAATACTCATTCATGATTTCACGTATTTTAGATAGAATACATTGCAACCCCTTAGATATGCCAATCCTTCCTTTCGACAACCACCTTGTTTAGAATGCCTAATATCCCTTCGTTACAGTACGTTTTTGCCATCAACCTCGATCTGGCGTTATCTCGTTTACAGCTATTAGAATCATAATATACTAACAAATTGTTAAATACCTCCGTAGTGTATTGGTTTAAGGTGCCGAACGTTGACCGACTAGGCGTGAGTTCGATTCCCCCGGCTAGGTCAAGCCTTTGTATTGAATAAATTATAAAAATTATACAATATGAAGGTGTATGGTGGGTTGCGGAATAAAAGTATTAAAGGTTTATGTGAAAATGGAGCCAACAAAATGCATGTAAAAACATTGACCCCGCCCGTTCCAGTTCGTTTAAAAAAAAATCTGATGTGTCCAACACATGACTTTCCTATCTAGTTATTATAGGCTTTTTCCGGTTATTTTGTACAACCTATTGCAGCATCTCTATAAATGTTTAGAGGATAAACTAAATATATACATTGTCCACATACATCTACCCCGAAACATTTTTCTATAGATATTCATGAAAAACAAAAATACTGAAAAATTTAAATTTCCTGCAATTTTTTCATTACGGTCCATTTTAGAAAAATCATGTAAAAACAAAAATTATAGAGATCGATATCGCAAACAACTTTTATTTCAAAAACTTTCATAAAAATCAGAATTTTGCACATTTTGTCAAATTTCTCGAATAAGAACCATTTCAGGAAATTTTTACATAAAACAAAAATTATGGATAATAATATTAGAAGTAACTTTTATTTGAACAATTTTTTTCTCCAAACATTAATAACAGATATATTCCATAAAATAAAAAAGTGGCCTCCCATAAAGTACCCCCCCCCCCCCCCAGATGTTCCGAATATGTCCAAAATCTAATCATTTCACGTCAGGCCAAAATAAACCTTAATTTTAAAATTTAATGTTTTTTTCTTTGTCCGTTTTTGAGTTTTCTTCAAAATTCGAAATTTACACATTTTCTCAAATATCTCGAATACGGTCCATTTTAGAGAAATTATGTATAGAATAAAAATTATAGAGAATTATATTACAAACAACTTTTATTTGAACAATTTTTATAAAAAATTATTTTTTTTACATTTTGTCAAATTTCTCGAATACGGACCATTTAAGGAAAATTTTGCATAAAACAAAAATTATAGATTATTATATTAGAAGTAACTTTTATTTGAAAAATTTTCTTGTCCAAACGTATATAACAGATATATTCCATAAAATATAAAAATGACCACCTATAAAGTACCCCCCCAGATGTTCCGACTCTGCCCAAAATCTAATCAGCTCATTGGACGCTGAAACAAAGCTTAAGTTTAAAATTTGGTATTTTTCTGTGTATCGGTTCATGAATGAGTTATGCGTTATACACACACGCACGCACGCACCCACACACACACACACACACACACACACACGCACGCACGCACGCACACAGGTTCTCAAATCAGTTGACGATAGTTATACAGGGTGTTAAAAAAAAAGGGGGTAGTATGGGCCAAAATATGCAGAAAAGTCTTAATAAACATATGTCCGCAAATGAATGGTTTCAGAGATACGGAGTGTTTTTTATCATTTTTTGATTATCTTTTTTCATTCTCAAAAACTTGCTTTTCTTATCGAAGTCTACCGATGTTTTTTCATAGATACTATTTGCAGTTATTATTTTGTTGTGGGTGAATAATTTTATAAATTTTCGTTATGCCTGTTTACACTAATATTGAATTAGCTGACATGCATTTTATGTACGGTCGTGCAAATGGCAATGCATTGAAATGGAGGGAGGGCACTTTGAACATCTCATTTAACTCTATGTTGTTATTGATTGTTTATAAATATCATTGTTTTTTTATAATAATAAAAAATTGTTATAAACACAAAATGGTCCGTATCTCCGAAACCGTTAATTTGCGGTCATATATTTTTTCTTTTCTTTTCTGCTTATTTTGGGTCATACTATTCACCATTTCATTTTGTGACACTTTTTTTTAACACCCTGTATACAAGTATCGGCTAAGTTGTGAGATAATTTATATGCCGAAAATCAACTGAAAATGTAGTCAAATGAAAATGTATCACACTGATTATTACAAATTAAATTATCTTAATTAATTTCAACTATACTATTATTTGTATCATGACTGTAGTATATTTCTGTACAGATATTGATGCCAAGGAATTTATAATAACTATACAGGGTGGGCCATTAGTGCGTGGGTGGAAGATTGCGGGTTTATTAAGTTACATTTTTAAAATTCATTTTTGGGGCCTCTAAGGCTACAACCTAAAAATATTTTCGATGAAATTCCAATTGTTCTACAGGGTGATTTTTATCAAAGTTATGTTTTTTTAATAGGATATATATTATTACATATTTGGATTCCTCGGTCAATTTTAGTGTGACTTTATGTATCACACATAGTATCTAAAATGAGTCGTTAAGCAGTAATTCATTATTTTTCAAAAAGTAGATGTCTAGTAAAAATTGAATATCGCAGTTATTATAAAACTTAGAAGGCCGTGACTCTACAGTGTTACTAAGCATGAAATGTACTAACATTTGCCAGACGATCAAAGTCAAACCCTTTTCTTGTTTAAAGTAATCGCTACGTTAATTTGCAAAATTTCAATCCAAGGTAACTTGATTATTTTAAATGGGACTACCAAATTTTTTTCATTTCATTACATGCATAATTCGATTACCTTTCTAATGATGTAAAAATATGTTGATATTTATCTTTTACAGCTTTCTTTTTATTTAATAAATTCTATTAATTCACAAAATTTTTCAATTTTTCTCTTTGAAATTAGTAGACCGTTAAAAATTTACAAATAGCAATTTCAATTAAAAAACATTTAATAAGTTAAAAAAAAACAAACAAAAATAAATAACACCACAATAAAATAAAAAAAGCAATTATTTTATTAAATGCTCAAAATGTCTACCACCCTATTCTAAACAAACTTGGATTCTTCGACGAAAATAAATTTTAACCCTATCCAATATTTCTGGGTTAATTTCTTCAAAAGCGTGTCTAATCCTGTTTTTCGTGTTTTCAGATGTGGTTGGTTGTTCCGCATATACTTTTTCTTTGATATAACCCCATAAAAAAAGTCCATTGGAGCAATATCTGGAGACCTAGCTGGCCATCGCAATGGTCCATCCCTTGCAATCCATCTTCCATTAAATATATTGTTGAGCCATGCGCTTACAACACGGGCATGATGTGGAGGAGGTGCTCCATCTTGTTGAAAGTACATATCTCTAATTTGAGCAAGTGGTATAGCTCCAAGGAGACCAAATAAATGGTTATTTAAAAAAATTAAATAAGTTTCTGAATTTAAAACACCATCAAAAAAGAAAGGACCAATAACATAATGTCTATTATGCCTGCCGAAACATTAACCGACCATTTCTCCTGATTATTGACTCTGAAATACTGAGGGTTTTCATCGGAATACTAATGAAAATTGTGCCGATTAATATAACCATTTCGCTGAAAGGTACACTCATCTGTAAACAAAATTTTTTTAAAAAAATATTCATTTTCATTTAATTTTTCTTCAGCCCAATTGCAAAAATTTATCCGGTGTTGATAATCTGTTTCTTTGAGCTCTTGGTGAAGTTGAATGTGATAAGGATGGAATTTATTATTCTTCTGATAGAGGTTCGGCTTATTTGAAAATCTCTTTCAAGTTGGCAAGTACTAGTATGAGGGTTTTCTACCGCTGCAGTTAAAATATTAGTTTCATTTTCTTCATTTACAACAAATGTAGTTCTTTCTTGTTTTTGGATATAAGAAACAGTTCCTGTTGCAATAAACCTGTCCTAGAGATTTCTAAATGATTATTCTCTTGGATGACGTTCTCGTTGAGGATATCTTTCTTTATAAACACGACTTGCCAAAAACGGATTTCTAGAGCATTCTCCGAGAATGAAAATCATATCAATTAATTCATTTTGGGAAATATGTGCAATGAGTTTTAATAATTAATTTCTAATGTTACAAAAAGTGACAGATTTACTTTATTTTCACAGCCTACTAATTAAAAGGTTTTAAAAATTGAAAAATACTGTATTAGATTTTTTTAAATAAAAAGAAATCTGTAAAAGATAAATATTAACATAGTTTTATATCATTAGAAAGGTAATCGAATTCTGCATGTAATAAAATGAAAAAAAATTGGTAGTCCCATTTAAAATAATCAAGTTACCTTGGATTGAAATTTTTCAAATTGGCGTAGCGATTATTTTAAACACAATAAGGGTTTGATTTTGATCGTCTGGCAAATGTTAGTACATTTCATGATTAGTAACACTGTAGAGTCACAGCCTTCTAAGTTTTATAATAACTGCGATATTCAATTTTTACTAGACATCTACTTTTTGAAAAAATAATGAATTGCTGCTTAACGACTCATTTTAGATACCATGTGTGATACATAAAGTCACACTAAAATTGACCGAGGAATCCAAATATGCAATAATATAAAGGGGGTTCCTATTAAAAAAACATAACTTTGATATAAATCACCCTGTAGAACAATAGAATTTCATCGAAAATATTTGTAGGTTGTAGCCTTAGATGTCCTACACCATGCCCCAAAAATGAATTTTAAAAATGTACCTTAATAAACCCGCAATCTTTCACCCACGCACTCACGCAATGGCTCACTCTGTATAATTTAGATTTTGCATTAAAATAATCAGATTTAATAACCACCTCCATTTTCAGTCCATTTTAGAATTAGATTGTAGTTCAAGGGTATCGTCACCAGAGGGCTTCTTGAGTTTAATGAATATTGTGTCAATAAATTTCTTTGAAAATTAAACAAAATTTGTGATTTTTTTTAGTTTTAAGTGAGGTTAATGAATAGACAAAAAAAAATGTTGAATTACCTATTGAAAAATAAAAGAAAATATATTAGAGAATAATTAAATCGATCAATCTATTTTAAAATATGTTCACATTAGGTGCCCATATTATGACCTACATTATAAAAATGTATAGGTCTATATATGATAATAACATAAAATTGTTTCAAAATGCAAACCGTAATTATAAGGTATTCCTGAAGAACAAAAATAAAAAATAATTTAGTCAAGAAGAATATTGTTGTAAATTGTGTTTAAAAATAACAGATTTTTAAAGAAATCGTTAAATAAACTACTAAAATCAAAAAATTTATTGTAATGCTATAAAATTAATACGTAGGTAATGTTTTAATAATCAGAATGTGAACCATACGTAATATGTGAATAAAAATTCCATCAGACCAATATGGGACGAAAAATTCTAAGTAAAATAATAAAATAGCATGCAATTATTTGTAATAGAATAAAATTCGCACTAGTCTGAACATGTAGGTCTGTAAACCGTATTCAACGCAGCGAATATTCGCGGTCGTCGCGGAATTTTCGATTTGGTCTGGGGGTGCCTAAATACATTAAAATTCGTGATAGCCCAACTTTAGTTTTAAATAAAATGTTTAGTTTTATGTCCCAAACTTTGTCCAGACCCAGAGATAACGGAGATATTGGGTGCTATGATTGAACGTTTACGTTATCCGTAACGTACATGTTAGAGTTTTAACAAATTTAACAAGTTCGTATGATGGAAAACTGTTAAATTAGAACATAATAAGCGGAAAATAACAGTAATGTATTGGAAAAAGTTTTCCATCATACGAACTTGCCGCGTTAATGTTAAAACTCTTATGTTCTCTGTATCTGTAACGTGTGGAGGGTGGGTTACCCCCACGGCACTTAGGCCTCATTAGGCCCATTGTACATCCTCTTAAGATGATAGGCACCTCCTAGCTCGTCAGCCAGCCTACAGACTTAATGTAGTTGACAACGTCGCCAAGAGGTGCTTCTCTTATATCGGCCGGTGTTAGCCGATACTCGCCGAACACAAATCTTCTAATAAATGAGAGCGTCGGGCAATCGTAAAGGATATAAACTCGTATGTTATAAACTGTTATAATGTAATGTTGCCGGTTTAAATTTATTTAGAAAGATACCTGAGTACTTACCTAAGTTTTCAATAATTACAAACACATTCTTTTTAACTAGATAATTTCTTTTATTTGACATTTTTGAAACTTTCATTGATCTTAAACACATTTAAAAATATAGATTTACTTTTCTGGTAATACCTAACACCGATCTATAACATATAGTCCAATTAAATAGACCTTTCAATCAAAATTTTGGAGGAAATACAGGAATTTTTGATATAAGTCACTTTAGAGTATTTGAAAACGATATGTAAAAAAATTTTGTTTTTCAGGCACCGGCAAATGTCAAAAAACAAGAAAATAAAGTGTTTTTTTAAGGTTATTTAAAAACGGTAGGTGCTATAAAAAAAAGTTTTTAATAAAAATTTATTTTTATTTATTTGTATTTATTTTCTTTTACTTTTATCTTTTTATTTACTTATTTTCAATTTTTTTTAATTTACCTATTTGTATTTATTAATTATTTATATTTATTTTTATTTAGTTCTTTTTTGTTTGTTTTTATTTTTATTTATTTAAAAGAAATTAATAATTTTCTGAGTAAATAATAAAAAGAAACTACAAAGTCATTGTATTTTCAGCTTGCTCTGATATAGTCATATATATCTCCTCTTAATTTCTAACCACCCTAACTCTGTCAGTTTTAATAATAGCAAAAAATGTCAAATATAATTTTTATGTAAAACTTTATGATTTACAATTTTTATTAAAAACTTTTTTTTATAGCACCTACCGTTTTTAAATAACCTTAAAAAAACACTTTATTTTCTTGTTTTTTGACATTTGCCGGTGCCTGAGAAACAAATTTTTTTTACATATCGTTTTCAAATACTCTAATGTGACTTATATCAAAAATTCCTGTATTTCCTCCAAAATTTTGATTTAAAGGTCTATTTAATTGGACTAATATCAGTGGTTAGATTATATTTAATGGGGCCTCCCCAACCTCGACTTTTTCAGATCTATTGTCAATATCCTTTAATCGTTGTTTAGAGTACCTTGTCTAGTTGGGCCTTTTGTAATAGACTTTATAGAGCAGGAAGTAGTTTTCCGGCAACTAGTTGCCCTTGGGTTTTCTTCTCCAAGTGTAAGGAATCTCAGTCTTGATAGACTTTCGCAGTAGCACAGTACGTGTACTGCAGTTTCCTTGTCTTCATGACAGAATCGGCATGTCAGATCGATGTTATACATGTTTGTTAAACCTACAGTGCTACCCTGTTAATAGGTCTAATAGTACTCTAGTATTTTTCATATTGTGGCTAAGTCGATGCTCGCTTAGTTTAGGCGATGCTACAGTTCTTTTAAGAAGTCTTAGGCCTGTCCCTGTCCTGGTGAATTTTTTTGCCATTTCTTAGATTTTTTAAACATAGTCTGTTTTGTACATGTTCTGATAACTGTCTTTGTGACACTATAGAAGGTTTCTGAGCCAATAAGAGCTTTTGAGACTCCTTCTCGGCTAGTTGACCTTACGTTCTCTGTGGCCAGGTACCCAGGCTAAGGTTAGCCTGTTTTGACTACCCAGTTGTGTTAGGGCTTCCAAACAGTCTCACACAAGGTTTCAATGTAACTGGATGGAACTGAGTGCTTTTAACGTCGCTTGATTGTTTGAGTATATGACAATGCTTTTTCTATTTACCTTCTGTCTTAATACCTATTTTGCGCAGTGATGTATTGCTGCTATTTCTGACTGGAATACTATCGCATGTCTACCTAAGCTCAGTCGTTCTATATATTCCTACTCCTAAGCCTCCATGGGTTTCGGAGCCGTCTGTATACCAGGAGAATTCTGCGTGACTAGGAGGTCCTCCCTCTGTGCCTGGTATACTTACTTTATATTACTTTTGAAAGCTATACTCTGGGAGCGTCTCGTCCGAAGGCATTCCCATTATTTGCTCGTTCCCCAACTCTTTATATAGCTCCCTGTAGTCACATCCATGCAAACTGCTTATGGGTGATGGACCTTTGTGCAGTCTGTATGTGACAGACCTGGCTTCTACTTGAATGAATATATGTAGTGATGTTAGGTTTAGCATGCAGGCTGCTGCTGGAGTCGTTCTCATGGCTCTTGTGGCACTCAAGCATGATTACCTTTTAGCTGTCGAGCTCGATACTAATGACTAGTCCTTTTAGCTGTCGAGCTCAATACTAGTGACTAGTCTTGTCAGTTCCTTTCGCTTTGTAAAGTTGACTATTGCACAGCAGATGTCAGCGATAGATCAATTGGTAAAAGCGCTGTGCGTAGAACAGGCATAGGTGGGTTTAAATTCAACCTCTCCGGTCGGAATGTTTTGTTTTCACCTTATGGTTCAAATAAAATTTTCATTATTTCGTAGGGTATCTGTATCTGTGACGTGTGGAGGATGGGTTACCCCAAGGCACTTAGGCCTCCCTAGGTCC
This sequence comes from Psylliodes chrysocephalus, assembly GCA_927349885.1. Lineage (NCBI taxonomy): Eukaryota > Metazoa > Arthropoda > Insecta > Coleoptera > Chrysomelidae > Psylliodes > Psylliodes chrysocephalus. The sequence goes on from OV651816.1 coordinate 21,684,248, forward strand.
ATTGTGCATCCTGCTAAGATGATAATCACCTCCTAGCTCGTGATCATATTGGCATTTGTTTTGTTATTTCCTGGGAATTTATTAATTATGTTATTCTTCATATAAAGGTGATTCAAAGAAATTATATTAGCCTCAACTCTAAAATATTTATTTCATAGAATTAATTTGTGAAATTTTAGCTGTGCAAAATGCTTTATAAATTTATTCTCATATTCCTCACTCAGTTTCATGATATTCTTGGATTACAAGATGAAAATAATTTATTATGATGTTTTAAAGTCTAGTAAATAGGACACCCGTTCATTTCCAACAATTAACGCTTTAAATTAATACTTATGTATTAATTTTTTAAATATATTTCATATTATTTAACATAGGTACGTTATATTTTGTTAATATCCTTTAATTTTTAACATATTCCTTATAGAATTGCTACACTATAGTCTTATTTTTTATGAAAAGTTTATTAAAAAGTTGTAACTGAAATACGTTAGATCTATTTTTGTGTAGCTTAAGAATTTTAAAATCGTAATAATTTATTTAGTCATATTACTATTTAAATATAATGCAACAACAACATTATTGTAACATTTCTTTCGTGCCAATGTACTTACCTACTTATTCTATTGTTATTGATAGCGAATTCTTATCAGTGAACATTTACAATCAATCAAAATGATTGAATACACCGACGGATTTCGTTAATGTAGATGTAAACTCATTTTATTCGCGATTTAAAACCTATAAAATATCGATTTTAATGGTCATAAAACGTGTTAAGTACAAAATTTGAGAAAATTAAATGCGGTTAAAAAATTGATGGTGTATTGTAACGTTTGTTTATTTTAAACAGTATTATTTAATTTATTTATACTATATTTACTAATTTATTTATTAACTACATTTGCAAAGCTAATTTATATATTAAACATATAACTTAACAAAATAATCTTATTTATACAGGGTATTCATTAAAGAATGGTCCAAACTTCAGATGTGGTTTGGACAAAAATAAATTCATTTCAGCCAATTTATTCACTGTTGGGTTCTAATTAACAGTGCTGTTCCTAAAGTGGCGCTGGGAAACAGTAACAAAGCCTACACAGAACACGAGGCTAATGGCCGTAGTAGTCGACGCCGATGACACCAAGTTAAAAAAAAAAAAAATTCAGCCAATTTACCTGAGTAGAATTTTGTTTGCTTAAGAAGTTACAGGGTGGAGAAAATAATTTATTTTTTCAATATTTTTTACGATAATTCAAATATTTTTTGAGTAAATATAACCAAATTTTGTGAAAGTAAGTTTTTTTTGGGTGATACAAACGAATACCAGCTTTTTTGTTGCATTACATGTACAGGGCGTTCTAAACTGGCGTGCCAATCTAGTATTTACATCAGATTTTTTTTAAGAATGGACGTTTTTAAAAATAATTATTTTGAAAAAGCGTTCAATTTGCTTTAAAAAAGTTATACTTGTTGCATGTCGCTAAAATGCTTCATTTGAAGGAAAACTTAATTTAAAGTTAGTACTGCAAATGTATGGATTACTCCAAAATTTCTCAATTTGATAATGTTAAATCTAGTAGGCAGTTGTCGAATGTAGTAGCATTTAAAGATTAGTCTTACATACAAGCATCAGAGTTTTGAGTGATAAAATTCGTTATTTTTATACATGAAATTATCCACTTCTTAACTGTCTTCTTAATTTCGTATTCATTGCAAGTTTTCTTCTATGAAATCCATTGACTAATAGTTAGGCACACAATGAAGTATAAATGTCATATCTACATTCATATAAGAAATAGTATTTTAATGATATTGGTCGTTCAAATATTTAACATAAGTCGAGCATCTATATTATTGTAATTTTCACGAAACAATTTTTGTTATGTTTATAGTTTAAAGCTTACCTGTTCCTATTTTGATTTTTCAAGGGCTTCTCAAAACAATATGATATGAATAGAGGGTAATAAAATATTCGTAATTTTCGAATCACTGGTCTGTTTTTATATTGTCATTATGCAAAGGCATGCAAGTCGTTTTGTTAAGTATTAAATGATTAGAACGCCATAAATATTTGAACTTGTAAATATAAACTTAACATCCTGTAGCTCCGTAATTTTTCACTTCAGACGTAAAGTGTTATACGATAACTTTTTGTAATCGATACAACCAACGCATTTTAAATCGGCTTTGGTTTGGTATCGTGTTAAGATTCACCCTGTATATTCTTAATGATAAAATATAAAGCTTAAAAGACTGCCTGCACGCCTGAAGTTTTGCTTTTTTATATCTACTATGATAATATATAATTTTTCCGAAGATTTTCACAAACATTGATTACCCTGTATATTTTGTAACCTATGAGTTTTAGACGATTGATAGATTTTATTAGTAAATTCTAAATAGTGGTGAATATGCCAACAACCTTATAGGATATATAAACATGCTTACACTGATTTATATATATTCTTGATTATTTCCCTTGTTTTATATTAACCAATAAAATGGCACTATTTTTAAAATTCAGACCAATCGGATTCAATTATCAGCGACTATTTCACTAGACCAAATATCAGCGACTATTTCCCTAGAGAAATAGTCATTGAAACGTCACTTAAAAATGTCAAATGCTTCTGTCAGTTTTTGCTCATGCAGTTCTGTCACAATTTAATAAATTATAATAAAATGGAAAGATTCGGTGTTTTTGATAAAAACTCTATAGAAAAAGATGTAAAATCTTTGGTACCTACGAATACGGTACGAAGTAAAAATAGTATCTGGGCTCAATTTACCCAATTTTGTACGGTGCGTAACTATACATTAGATGCACATACATCAGAAGGTGAGTTAAACAATATTTTGAAAGACTGGGCGTGGAACATGAAGAAAACCAATGGAGAAGAATATAAAGAATACACATTAAAATGTATGTGGAATTCCACAGCTAAAAGTTTGCAAGAATTATATTTTAATGAACATGGTATTTCTATCGATCCCTTTCAAGGTATTACGTTTAAAAGCGCAAGAGACGCCCGTAACGCCAAAAGGCGCGAATTACAAAAGCTCCCCGAAAAACGAAAACAGAGCTCAACAGCTTTAGACATGGCCGAATTTTACTCAATAATTGATAAATTTGATGAAGAAACACCCAACGGCTTACAAAAAAAGTTTTACTTTATAGCATCTGTAGAGTTGGCATGGCGAGGAGGTGAAGGAGCAATGTGTTTAACGGATCATTTCAAAATAGAATTAAAAACGGATGGAACTGAATCTGGAAGAATAGAGTACAATCCAGTTTTTACGAAAACATGTCAAGGTGGCAGCAAAAAATGTGCCGAAAGCAAGTGGCTTGTTACTAATACCAATAATCCTCGCAGGTGTCCAGTAAGGTTATACAAAACATTAATATCTAAACGAGGCCCAAACATTACGTCCAACCGATTATTTTTAACAACAAATAAATTTTGGTTTAAAGATAAGTTTGTCCAGTGGTATAAAAATCAACCAGTCGGTAAAAATGAGTTGTCAAAATGGACAAAAATAGGAGCAGAATCGATCGGTGTGAATACCAAAAAAGTAAAAATTTCCAATCATTCGTGCCGCTCAACTGCCGTTTCACAATTAGCCAAATCTGGAGTTTCTGAACAAGAATTAATCAAAATCACGGGACACGGAAGTTCTTCGTCAATCAAGCCTTATTTACAAATGGATGCACAGCACCACCAAAATATTATAAATAAAATGAGAAGTTCTGATGAAAATACTGTAAATGTAGCAACATCATCTAATTATGTTATGAATCAAGCAAATTCCGCACCTTCAGGATCAAAAGAAGAACGACTGCAGAAAAGTCAATATTTAAACAATCAAACAGGCGCGACCTATAATAATTGTGTTTTCAACTTTAATTAATATTTGATTTAATGTTCGATTACTTTAGTTGTATTCCTGATGTTTGTGTTTTGTTAATAAAGTTTTTCTAATTTACTTATCCAAAATTTATTTTCGCGGGAAATAATCTTCCCAAATATAACACGACCTTGATTAATACTCTGCTATTTTTGTTGTTGCTAAATTTCTTGAATATTTTACAATTTGATTCGACATCATTTTGGCATTAATAATCAATTGACTAAAGCCCTCGAGCTAAAGCTCTCGGGCTTTAATCAGATTATTAATGCCGCAATTATGTCTCATCAAATTGATATTAAAATATTCTCGAAATTTAGACGCAACAAAAATAGCCGACTATTTATCAAGGTCTTGGTATATTACCCTTGATTAAATATTTTCCGAATAATTGAACATCCATCTATTGTTGACTAATAAATGACGTTTGTATTACTTTAAGCGAGCATTAGACCGTTCAGTATTAATGTTTTAGATACATATTGTTGCAAGTATGGCGTTTGTAAATAGGATAAGCTGATATGTTTGCAATAGACCCTTTCAACTTCGACTCACTATTCGTTTAGACGAGGACAAAAATATAGATGTCCATGCGGTTAGAGAACTTTTAAGTACTTGCGCTCATGTTGCTTCAGTGTTATGGTTTCTTGGATACGCAAGGCACCAGAATAATATTAGATTTCCAACAACACGTTTACTAAATAGCATCGATGATGCAGCAGATCGATTATTTCCAGAAAATATCGATCTCGGTCCCATAGTAGAAGACAATTTGTACTACCATCTCGTATTTGCACCTAATACTTAACGTTAACGTTTTGGTTCAGTTACGTCAGTTAGTTGGTCGTTTATCTTTAGTTCAGGCTGTTCCTTTAATTTAATATTTGACTTCTGTCTTCCCATATACCTAACCTCCTATACCTTACAAAGTATCTGAATTGATCTCTTTAGTGTTTGTAATAAATTCAGTTGTCTTTTGTAATTGCTATTATTATTATATTTTTCCAAAATATGAGAACATTAATAACAATGTCAAAAAAGAGAAAGGAATCGGGTGTTGTGAAAATTCTACGTACATACGTGCCAAACTTGATGCCAGAAAAGACTTGCCAAAAATGTAATGATTCTTTATATAAATTAGAGTATACACTTTCTGAACAATTTTTCGTCCAGAAAATAACGTTTTACCGATCAAGACTAGAAAGTAGACGTTCCGATCGCTGTTTGATAATACAGTCTGCCTTGATTTCGTTACTATGGTAACAACTCTCCGATTTATTGCCAAGTGACAGTTCGTTAATTTTTAATTTGTTGTTTATGTCAAACTTGTTATCGCAAATTCAAAAATATGGATTCAGATTTTGAATTATCTGACATAGAAAATGAAATTCCAGAAGAAATTTTGGAAACAGCAAAAATGTACATTTAACATAAATATTCAAATATAATGTATTTGGTTAGTTTATGCAGTTGTATCCATTATTTAGCTTTAGTATTTGTTAATCACATTATTAAATAAAATAAATAATTGAGTTTATATCGAAATGCCGGTCTTAAAAAAAATATTGTAAATCACGCGACCGAAAATTAGTGTTCAGCAGGTCTCTCATACAAAATTGTACTAGGATCAAGAAATTATTCTTGTTCGAAAAAAATTAATAAAATTGTCATACTTGTGAAATATACAATGATTTTTCTTGGCTGGCAACTGCAATCTAAGATCTGTTTAAAGTTAGGTTGTTTATATTATTGCCATAAGAGCCTATTTCTTGATGAAACTCAGTCATCGCTTAATTTTGATGGCTTTCCTATAAAATAGTATCGATGACATTGTATCTATTTACGCAGTTTTCTGTTTTAGAGTTGTATAAAACACATGAGTATTTTGTAGAAACTGGAACAAAACAAAATATAACCATAACCTCAAAAATAATAGTAAATGTTTTACCTGGAGCTTGGAGACGTGTTTCGTTAACAATCATTGAATTGACACACATAAGGGAGCCAGCCCAACAGTGAGACAGTTTTTTTTAATTTTAGTGTAATTTTGTTTTTATCCATCCAAAATGAATAAATTAAACGCCAGCATAGGCGTTGATATTTATATTAATCTTTCTTCAAGTGAAATATTTGTAACTTTGAAGTTTGATATTTTTTAGCAAGAATATAGATAGGTGCATTTGTCTAACTGTAGGACACATATGTCTTACAGTGAGACACTTTAAATCCAACAGTGAGACAGGGAAAATAAATGAAAATATATAATCTAGCATGTCAAAAAATCTTATTTAGGCTGTTGTGTTTTGAAAAAGTTTATTGAGGATATTATTATTGAGATTAATATATCATTCTCATAAGATAATTTTGACATACTGATTGTTGCGAACATAGTCTATAAATCATATTTATTGAACACAAAAGACAATTCCAAAATAAACAAAAAAAATACAAAACATAAAAAAAATGAGTAAACATAAAAATATAATATCTAGGTATGTATCTACCTAATGTCCATTAATCCAAAATCTATCTCAAACGTAAAAGAAGCCATCTGTCGGCTAGTGTGCCCACAAGGAATTGGGGGTGGCATGATGGGCTTGATATCTTTTAAAGCAACAATAGCTTCATCTGGAATATTGGGAAATACAAATTTGCTGGTGCCCTTCGTTTGTTTTCTAAGATACGAAATTTCATACTCTTCTGACTCATTTATTTTCAGGACTTTTCCAACATAATACACCTTCTTCTTCTCCAATTTTCCATGAAATTCCACGAGCACAAAATCATTTTCTATAGGCTTTCTATGAAGCTCCTTAAATCCATCTGGATTGATTGTATAGTAGCAGTCATCCCCTGAGGATGAACCAAGTTCAAGTTCCTCCTCTGAGCTTTCAGAACTATCTTCAAATATTTTTTTCTTGACCTTTTCTACTTTTTTCACTTCGGTTTCATCAATTTTTCTTTTCTTCGTAATGCTTCGTTCTTCTATGGCATCTTTTTCGGGTGTGTCAGTAGCTATAATACTTTTGCCCTTTCTTCGTTCATTTTTAGTTTTGCGTTCTCCTGCTTTTGGAAAGCCCTTAAATTCGTCTGGGCTTTTAAAAACATCTGTGACAGTCTTGCCATTTGTATCGTTCTGTTGATTGCTATTTTCAATACTGGTGTCAAGGTAGCATCATTTTCTATATCCGATATATTTTCTTGAATGTTATCACTCACGGATAGTTTCTTTGTTGATGTCGATGTACGTGGTAGATCGATGGACTTTTTTTGGCTTACATCATCTTTTAAATCGCGATCGGTAACAGCGCTTGGTAGAAAGTCTATATCTGTGAGGACATTGGCATCGTATGGATATATATACCACACTTTTTGAATGCATTTATAATATTTCTCGGTGTGAGAGCTTTTTCATGAGCAAAGCCAACGCACTCAGCTACCTCATATATGGTGAAAGGCTTACCTGGATATTGCATCATCCAGGAATCTACAGATGCATTATAACATGTTGAGAACGCTTTGAATACCCCCACATCTAGTGGTTGCATCTTATTTGTGGAATGAGGAGGAAATGTTAGAATTGTTACTCCGTTGTCTTTGGCCAAATTAAGAACACGAATACTAAGATGACTTTCATGATTGTCTTAGATTAAAAGCGATGGATTTTCTTTAGAGCTGTTAGAATATTTTATAAAATGCTTCATTACTTCAAAAAAAAGATCGGCATTCATCCACCCACTTGGAGCAGCAAGCCCCAACATTCCTGATGGGGAGCCTCGTAGCATATGCTCCTTTAGATGCACCCTAGGAAAAACCATTGCTGGTGGTAGGTATTGGCCCGTGGCACTAATGATGCAACAAGTGGTAACCAATGTACCTCTCTCTCCACTTGCTAACTTGCTTCACCCATTTCTCAGCAACAACCTTTGCTGATTTTTGAACCGTCGCAGTCTCATCCAAATTGTAGATTCTTCTTCCGTCAGCAAACGTATCAGTTCTTGAATATACTTCAAATTTTGGTAAAAGAATTGAAACATTATGTCTATTAAATGACGTCGCACGGGATAAACTACATCCTTCGGGGGTGCGAAGCGACAGTCGAACATGTCTTTGGCGATAACCTCTCATCCATTTAAGCCCTGCCATTTTTCTTTCATGCCATTTGGCAGGAATTTTATTTTCGATTGCCATTTCATAGGCAAGTTTTTTACAATCGTCAACAGACAACCCATAAAACATGCGTGAGCAGCTTATGATATAGTTTTCTAGGGAATCTTCTTCTGCGGACGTAAATACTTTATTAATACTGTAGTTGGGACTCATCCGTATTTGACTAATGTCGTCAACGTCTCTAGCTTTCTTGACATATCTAGCCAATGTCTGAAATGGTATATCTTTCAAAGCAGCTACTTTTCTCAAAGATCTTCTCTGACCAGATTTACTGCTTCTTTCATTGTTTCCTCTGCGCAATTTTCAATTTTTCTTTTCTTTGGATCCATACTTAGCCTGCAAAAAAAATATTTGATAATTTTGCCCAACAGTGAGACACTGTCTCACTGTTGGGCACGTGTAGTCGGCAGCCATTTTGTAACCTCATTTATACAATAAAATTTATAGAGACAAAATGATCCCACTTTTGTAATCTACATAAAAATCACTTACCTTTAACCTCGGCAGATCACCAAAATACTTTCTTTTACTTCCGAAAACACGAACTGACAAAACTTGAAAATATATAATTTAAGTCATGGTATTAAAAAAAAAAATGGTATTTATTCTCACTAAAACTGACTAACTCCGCTTGCTCGAGTTTGACATATGACGTAAAACTATGACGACACTTTTAGTATCGTCATAGCATCTCCTCTTTATTTTATATCAATGAATAAAAAGTTCGTATGCCGCGCCCTACTTTGAGACGTCACTGTGCGTTGCGCAAATTAAGCTGATTTAAGTGATTTTATGATTGTTTCACTACGTTTCAGGGATCTGTTAACGTGCGACATCTCTTTTTAGCTAATGACTTTTAAGAACACTTCTCACTCCTTCGCGGTCATTTATAAAAGAGCGCCACGGAAACGCAATTAGCCAGAGCGCAGTGGCTTAAAATAATGTGTTTTTATGAAATGTAACTGGGTGTTCACTGCACAAATGAACCAATGGAAAAACCGCCCCTGCATTTACATATGGGTGAGCTATCTACACAACTTTCGACGTCCCTCTGGTACAGCAATTTTATACATTTTGAGGGACACTTTTTGTAAACAGAGATAGTTATATTTACCTCTACACTGCATAATGTGGATGGTAGTCACTCAATGATTGAAAGGGCCAGGTAAAAAACATCTTGGGATTGGCAACAACTGGCTCGAATGAGCAGTATTACTAATCCCTTTAAAGTAATCATGGAGGCAAATACGTTTAAAGATTTTAAGCGATGATACAATTTAACATCATTTTGTACACAAGGTGAACATTTTTCCAAAATATTAAACTTACACATGTTTATTTGGACCCTTGAAGATTTTGTAGTACATTCTTCTTTTTTGATGTCGACATTGAATCAATTTTTGATGTTGATGGCTGAGGTCCACATATTTCAGCGGTGGACAGGGTATTTTGAGGTCAACATTTTTTTACAATAAGAATGATTAATAAAAACTGAAAACAAAAAGAAATTAAAACAACAAATCAATATATTTTAACACTGACCCAAAAACAAGCGCTATCCTATTAATTGGAGTGGTACTAAATTACCTTCCTCATTTTTTCCATGAGCTGCTCTGTTGCTCACGAGGCTGTGATGAAAGATAATTGGACTACTAGTACCAAAGCAATGTTATTTTTTGTCAAATTTTTAACAATTCGTCCTAAGAAGTTTCATGCCAAATTTAATATTTTGTTGTTGAATATCATTTTTAGTCGATTGTTCTTATATATTTACGATCGATTTTTTAATTTCAGCATGCCAGGCGGCATCAAAAACACTTTTAGAAGCGATAGGAGAAATATACGAGAGTCAGTGGACTGGTCACGACCTTATGTACATTCAAACTCAATCAGTCGACATGCTTTGGCAGGATTTCAGTCATAAATTAGCGGACCAAGTTTTACTTCCATTAAACACATACCAAGGACAGTTTCCAGAAATGAGGGTACGTATAATTGTAGTCTATCTAATAGGGTTAGAGACTAAGTAAAGGCCGTTCCGAAATATTTATTTTTTACTTACTAATAAAATTATTACTTCAATAAAAAAAATCCTTATTAGATGGCCGTTAATCCAAATACAAGTAAGTAATAAAGTAGTAAAGTTTTCCTGGAAGAGAAAGTGGGCGTTTCCATGTTTAATTAAAAACCGTTTTAGTTTATTGTAAACATTTGACTGCGAAAGTAATAATGTTACGTCCTCGGGTAAGCATAGTTATTTATTAAACAAGAGAAAAAAGTATTAGATTTCAGCTCGAGGTTGTGTTGCCTCCCGACGCGAAGCGGAGGGAGACAAAAAATCGAGAGCTAAAATATAATATTTTTCCCGTGTATAATACACTATAATATTGAAAAAAATATTTTAAAATATCAACCTTGGCGTTGGTTTGTTTCGCCCGTTCCCGTTTCGTCCGTTGCACGAAAAATTTTCCTTTCGTCCGGTGATGTCAAGTAGGTAGGTAGGTAGGTAGGTAGGTAGGTAGGTAGGTAGGTAGGTAGGTAGGTAGGTAAAAAGAATATAAATTTTCCTTCACACTTTATCCAGGCTTAGGACTCGCAATTTATAAAATGAAATGTCTTAGCCTTCTATGTAATGCATACATTTTATATATTGGCGTGTTTAAAATTGTTTTCGCTTCAAATATGAGCTTGTCTGAAAAAATATGTACATATATACAAAGTTTTATGTAGCATGCTGACTTGTCGTGGTTAGTTTATTAATATTTCACAATGTATGTCAATCGTCGCAGCGTTTCTCCCAAATCAATAGTTTCCTCAACATATTTGGTGATAGTGTTCTCGATCCTCCTATCCAAATCACAATATTTTTTGAGCCTTTTTGGTGTTGTCAACATTAGCTCATATTGTTCAATAATTATCTTATAATGAATGTAGGATAGTAATTATCTCAAATATATTTGGATGGAATTTTTTGCATTTTTTGTTCAGTCTACTATGCCAAGCTTCAGCGACGTTTCTGGTTCGATGGCGACTGCGGAAACACACCCAATATCTTTGAGAGTTTAACCACTCTTTAACAAAGTAATCGTTAAATTTAATTATCTTTTCCATATTTAGAGAGTTTTCCATAATTGTCAACCAACCTTCATCAATTTGGTGGGGAGGTAAATGCGCCAGAGCAGCACACACTCTCAAATGCTGCCTTACGTCTTCTCTTTCTCTATACTCTCTTGAATTTTCCTCCAGAGTGCTTGGTTGAAGTGAAAATTACAACCTTTTATTTTCACTTCAGGAAATATTTTTATAATTCCGTTAATGGCAGCTTTTTCAAAGTCCAGATGGAACTCTACTGGTTTGAAAGCAGGCACTTTTTCTTTTAAAATTGTAAAAAGTCTTGTATATGTCTTTTCGCTCTTATCCGGTAACAAGGCATATATAATCGGGACAACACAAGTTCTTTCCTCAGTACTTCCCATGTCCATGTGAATAACATAAAGTTGTTGGAATACTGTGGGACAGCTTTTAAATGTCCCATCACCGAAAAAAAACTTTTCCTTGCCTTAGTAATGGTTCGGCCTCATTTGCAAAGATTAAAATTCTATCTTCATACTTGCAGTCAAAAAATATAAATTTTTATAATTGGACGTAGTTATGCAGAAATGATCCAATCCACCCAAACCATATTTTGAGAAAAATGATGTTAAAGTTAAATTCTCTAGGCGATGAAAATAGAATATATAGCGAGTATTGTGTTGATGCAATTACACCAAAGATGTAATCCACGCTTTTTTTGTCACTATAGCATATTTAAAAGGTCCATTATTTAAGAGAAAAAAAAATATAAATTAACTGGATCACTATTGCAAAATTAAAAAATAAAGTCAAAAATGGAAATTTGACTTTTGCAGAAATGATCCATGATCAAATAAAATTTTACGCGAAATAAAATATACCTATTAAACACCACATTTTGACAAAAAAAATACAATATTTCTTTATTTATTTATTCCAAAAAAAATAACAAGTGAATAACTAAAAGTATTTATTCTACAGAATAAAACTAATAAGTTGTTTTTAACTTTCATCATCTTCCATTTCATAATCTGGCTCTCCTGCATAACCATCAATATCATCTTCGAGTGATGCGTTTCCCACTAAGTTTGTATATATGTAATGGCAATCTTTTGGAATAAGATCTAACATAGCCTGTAGATCAGCAAGTTTAGCAGCTGTAATCTCCTTGCCATTTGGCCACAGAGGCAAGAGATTATCTTCAAAAGCTTCTACAGTAGGTTTGCCACGAAGTGGTTTCCTTTTCATGTCTACTTCAATGAAGTCCTCGTCAAATGTACTTCTCATGTATATGGAATATGGGTTTTCCTTCTTCAGCAATATTTCTTTAGTTCTTAACCAGTTGATTTTTTCTCCTGCTGTCCCTTTTTTCCTATTAACAATGAGTTTTTCTAACTTTGCTGTACTATAGAAATCCACTGTCTTCATTCGGGTCACGGTTAAAGGATTTTTTTTTCTTACATGACCTCATAACATCTATATATTCATCTGGTGTGTATATTCTCTGTTGACTTTTTAAAGCAGTCTCTATTTTCCCAAAATCTGTATCATTTGGTAGGTAAGTGTGGCCTGGCTCCAAAAATCTATGAGATATTGTTTGTAGTGTGGCGTGATTTGCCAAAAGTACTTTAAGTAATAGAACTATCTTTATATTAATGTTCTGTCCGCCACAGGAATCACTCCAAAGTATTAGATTCTTTACGCCAGATTTTAGAAATTTTTTTAGATGATACATCAAACAGCTACCTGTTTCTTGGGCACCTTTACCTGCTTCTCCTTCAACCCAAACATAGCAGTAACTCTTATCATCTGATCCAGAGTGAATACCAGTATTATAAACCCACAGTTGTCTCTTATAGAAAACAATATTTGTGGGTATTCTAGGTAGGGGTAGAGTTTGCTGCATATCAAAACTTATACATTCTTGTTCAGGTAATAACTTACTGTGTGCTATATCCTGCTTCATTCGTTGCCGTAAGTCTTTCCAAAGTTTCATATGATTATTTTGTTGGTCAGTAATGCATTTTTTTTTATCTTCTGTCATAGCGTTCATTAATTTAATTTGAATTGTATCACATTTTAGGCATGTGTATTTGTGCAATGGCTTTGTCTTTAAATTAAAGTTTTTTAGGTAGATATTTTTATAGGTTGCAAAAGAAACAGCTTTTCTGTTAGGAAATTTTTGCGTCAGTAATTCGTTGTACAGTTCATATAGTTTTTTTATAGTCATATTATTCTGGAGGAACATAGCATCAGAACAACTTGCTCTTCTATATTCTGACTGATATCGTGGAATACTGTTTATATGGTCCATTATGATTTGTTTATCTTCTAGTAGCAATGTATTCCAACCTCCTTGGTTTTTTCCTCTAAGGTCTACCAGTGAATGAGACCTAGCTTTCTTTAAACATACAGTTACCCTTTGGGGACTAATGCCTAATGTTTTTATAAACATTTCTCGGCATACTTTTCCGATAAGCTATAAATTCTTGAGAACTGTTTCTGTTTATTGGAAGTGGTATTCGAAGAGCCAGTCGTTACTACTCTATACGATCTCTTTTTTGGCACCTGCTTAACGTTAGCAAGTATAAACATCGTTTGGGCATTGTAACTGCCTAGCTCGTAAAACGAATTAAATGCAATTTCTCTTAAATTCTGTGAAACTTGTTCATTGCATTTCTGTTGACACTGACAATCATAGTCGCTAAACACTTTTGGGGATATTTGTTTTCCTTTTGTGTTGACATAGGACTGATTTGTATATTTCCTTTGTTTCCTTTCACTTCTATTGAATTCTCCAAATTTTAACTTCCTACCTTTTTTGGGTCGCCCAGTTTGCTTTGTACTCATATTATTTAGGAATACTGCAGATTTTTCGTTCCAAGGTAGTGGAATGGGTTTTAGTGGATCACAGAGTAAAGGTGAATTTGGTGAAGATGCAGTAATCTATTTCCTAGAATAAACAAGAAATATTTGAACAATCTGTCCTATAATAGGTAATTTTGATGACAAGCCTTATTAATAATAAAGCTAATAATAATTTTATTATTTTAGGAATTTGTTATTAATAAATACAACAAAATAAACCGGATCCCGATTTTTTATTATAAAAGAAAAACCGTATTTTTTTATACTATCATAATTTTTTTGAAACACTCAAAAAGTTGTATTTTTGACAACATAGGTAACAGTAAAATTTCAGCAAAATCTACAATTCATATAAACTTACCATATAAACTTACCATTTCGAAATCATCGGGATCGGACAAAAAGTCGGGATCTAAAATACTGTCATCGCTATCAAAAATAAAATTGTCTTCAAACACATTTTTTAATGGTTCTAACTGAAGAGAAGATTCACGATTTTTGCATTGTAGAAGTAGTGCTGATGAAGGTCCTACTAAAAAAAAACAAACACGTCATATGCATTGTATAGTAATACCAAAATAGCTAGCTAACACTGCTTACCGTCTACATCACAGTTGCCTGGACGTAAATTTTCCTTTTGAGAAACAGACGATCCAGATGGATTTGATATATTTGCAAATAAACAAGCTTGTAATCTAATAAACAAAAACAAAAAAAAAATGCAAAATGGTATACCTGATGTTTTTGGATTTAATCCCCAGTCGTCTAAATCCAAAGCCATATCAAGAATTTTTTTAATCCTCTTCATCCTTTGATTCACAATCCGATTATTACAAAAAAATATCTTACAGTTTATTAAATTACGATTAGCACAAACACGTGTAAAATGCACATAAGTATTCAACTGCACTGCTCAAAGAACAACAAACGACTAACGTTCGAAATTCAAGCGTGTACAGCACGCGGATCTATTCCGTAATTTTAAAATTTACTATTAGGTGTTACTGTAAATAATGCAGTCATGATTCAAAGATCTTGAAACGTTACAAAATACCAAAAGCTTTAAGTAAGTATTAAAATTTATTTTGCTAAAATGATCCAAACCATTTGGATCATTTATACACATTTCATTTGGAGATAAGCTTCCTTAAAACTTTAAATTACAATAATGATTCAAGTAGTTTGAATCATTTCTGTAAATTAACTATAGAACATTTGGTTCTCCGATTAAAAAGGTGACTAGTCCATGTATCATGGTACACTATTGCAAAATTGAAGTGGGCGAAAAATAAGGTTGGGCTTGGACATTTTTATGATTTCCACTATTAATATCTTTCTAAATGGTTGGATCGTTTCAGCAGAATATAATTTTGGACGCTAACATATCGAAAAGCTACTCAAGTCGTTTCTGGTAGATTTGTGGATTGGATCATTTCTGCATAACTACGTCCAATTTTCAGGAATTGTAATTTCCATTCGGGTTTTTGGTAGTATTTCAATCTCTAAAGCTTTCTGTCGAGCAGAATACAATTGTTTCTTGACAGAATTGAAAATGGGCACTGTGGTAACAAAATCAAGTCCTTTATTCTTCACATTTTTCGTTACTTCTAAATTTGTGTAACAGGACCACATTCTCCGCGTGCTCTTTTATTGGCATTAAAAATGCAAACTTGCACTTCATTCTGAGCTATGTCAGGTGCACAAATGGAATGCTCTTTACATTTTAAAAGTGTTCTCATATCATTATTCGTAGTTACTGAACCGGTACAACTTCTGTTCGAACAGCCCCACAAAATTTGCGAATTTTTGTAAATCTTTCTTATTATATTTATGCCCCAAATATAAAATTACAGGCTCTCTTAGATTCGATGAGCTCCGTTTTTAAATCACACACAATAAATACAGTATTCAACACGAACGCAATATCAAATGATACGTTATTTTTGAATGAACTCACTTATATATTTCTGAATTACATTAATAGAAACACATTAAATGCATAATTCTCCTTAGTGAGAGCAATTATTATTATGGGCAGACACGAATTGAGAACCAAAATGAAAATATTAAGAAGGGTTTATTTTTGTACCTGAAAATATGACACGAATTGAGGACCAGGCTTCTGAGAAATAATTATAGTAAGTGCACCGAATTGCGGATTAGGGATTAAGGTTGTAATGATGATTCATTGCGTTAACGAGCATTTTATTACTTTACTTTCGAAATTCTAATATATATTTGAAGTGAGTGTTTTGTGTTTAGTTTATTTTGAGCAGTCTTTTAAAAATGAGTGAAATTAAAATGATCTTAAGTGAAAAGGGAAAGTCGTTACTTGTGTGGGATGATTATAAGTTTCGTGAAAAAAAGGTTCTTAAAAGTGGTGAAAAGTTTTGGACTTGTACTGTAAGTAAATGTAATGCAAAAGTATTTACGCTAGGTTCAGATAATATAATTTCTCGAAAAGAAACAGTGCACAATCATGAAAATGACATAAAGAAATTAAATAGACAAATTTTGAGTGTAGCAAGCAAACGGAAAGCTGTAGAAGATATCACAGAACGGCCATCGAAAATCATACACTCTGTTTTAAGGGAAAACAGTGATACAATGGACGCTTTGACAAGAAAAGACATTACATACATAAGAAATAATATGTATTACAAAAGACGTCAAGTCCAAGCACGTTTACCAAGCAATGTATCAGATGTTTTCGATATTTTACCAACATTAAATTTGACAACAATTAAAAATGAACCATTTCTCTTGGCCACTGATAATATTAACAATATTGTAGTATTTTCGTGCTATACTAATTTAAAATTTTTGTGTAGTAGTGACAAAGTGTATCTTGATGGAACATTTCGATATTGTACGAAACATTTTTTACAGTTGTTCACACTTCATATCGTAGAAAACGGCCATTATATACCAGTAGCTTTTTGGTTATTACCGAATAAACTTCGTTTAACATACGAAAGACTTTTCGTTATTCTTAAAGAAAAGTGTTGTAATGCTAATTTAATATTTGTTCCAAAAATTATTGTAGCTGATTATGAACTAGCTATTCACAAAGCAATTTCTGCGCAATGGCCCACCACAAAGATCATTGGATGTAGGTTTCATCTTGGCCAAGCTTGGTACAGAAAAATACAGAGTTTGGGATTGGCTAAAGAATACCAAGATGAAAAAAGTGCAACTGGAAAATGGATGAGGTATCTTTTTGGATTGTCTTTTTTAAAACCCGAAGAAGTTGGAGAATGTTTTGCTTTGGATTTGGCTGAATTTCAGCCCGATCATATGCATAAAGCTGTGGTAAATTTAGCTGACTATTTAGTAAAGAATTATATTGAAGAAAATTCTTTATTTCCACCAACAATTTGGGCTGAAGCTGTTGTAACTACAGAAAATTCTACCAATGCATGCGAGTCCTTTCATTCTAGATTTAATTCAAATTTCTATTCAATGCACCCTTCATTGTATTTATTTGTAAATGTTTTGAACAATTTTCAAACAGATACTTATATTCGTATTAACAGCCTTAAGGAGTCTGTTAAATGTAACAACAAAATTGTTAGACGAAGATTAAATATGTTAACTTCAAAAATGTTAGAATATAAAAATGGTTCTATAAAACGAATAGATTTTGTAAAATTCGCATCAAATTATCATAAAGTGTATTAAATGTAAATAATATGTATATGTTTAAAAAATTAATTATAAATTGTAAATTGTGCAATAAATATCTATTTTTATCTGAATTCGTACTTTTCTTCAAATTTTGCAAATCCATCAGAAGACAAATAATAATATTATAAATGGGTATAGTGATAAGATACTTCAATTATTGAGAAGTTTGTTCCTCAATTCGTGTCATATTTCCAGGTACAAAAATCTCTCTCAGTAATCTAGTTAACGCAATGAACCCTCATTACCACCTTAATCCTTAGTACGGTCCGCAATTCGGTGCACTTATTTGGTCTGTGCAGGTAGTGGTCCTCAATTCGATTATTATTATTGAGTTAATATTTAAATATTTTTCAATACCTATAACCATTGTAATATATCTAATAATTAGATTTTTTCTCCGTAAATTTAGGTAATTAAGTAGTTAATATGTTGAAAATTGTAGTTATAATAAGGTGTAACCTTTACCGGGATTATTTTTTAGAACATTAAGAATCAATTGAAACCATTAAGTAGTAATATTTTAATTTTCATTGCGATAGGGCCTTAGTCACTCCTATTTTCCAAAATATATTACCAAAAAAATTTAAAATTTTGTGCGTTGACAGATTTTCAGATTAACGTAAAATTCAAGCAACTACCTATAGTCGTATTATTCGTATTCTTACCTTTGTAAACAGTTATAGATTTGAAAAAATTAAATTATCCAGTCTTATTAATAAAATTATGTCTAGCGGACGAAACGATAACTCAAGTAGGGTTTTACTTCACCGGACGAATCGAGCATAAAAAGGATTAAAAGAGGTATAATTTTAATAGCGGACGAAACGGGAACGGACGAAACGAGCAAACCCTCTACCTTTACTTTTGTGTATATATATCCGGGAAAAAAGTACTCATTTTTTCCTGGAGAAACACTTTTTTCCCGTTAAACGAGGAAAAAAGTAATTTCATAAAAAGTGACAGTTTGTTATCTGACAAGAGAGATAAAATGTCAAACTTTTTTCCCGTCACTTTTTTCCCGTTATTGTGAAAAATGTTTAGGAATCATTCAAGAATCTAGGTGTTAGAGTAAATGTCTCAATAGAAGAAAAGTACAAGTTAACAAAAACATCAGTAACTATAATGAAAGATATTGTCAATAAACCAATACGTAACGAAAAATAAAAAAACGAAGTAGTGCTAATAAGACTAATTGTGTTGATAAAACTCAAAAGGATAT
This sequence comes from Psylliodes chrysocephalus, assembly GCA_927349885.1. NCBI lineage: Eukaryota > Metazoa > Arthropoda > Insecta > Coleoptera > Chrysomelidae > Psylliodes > Psylliodes chrysocephalus. The sequence goes on from OV651816.1 coordinate 21,703,176, forward strand.
GATCCGAAGAAATATAATATACCCTATATCAAGAATAAATAATTTTACCTACTCTTGACTGCATAAGAAAACGGTTAATTAACGTCGAATCTAATACCGTTTATAGCAACAGATCTTTACTATTATTTCTCAAATGGAATTTAAATACTTTTATATTAATAAAAGACACCCCATAACGTAATCAAACCGTTTACGAATGTGGCGCCATAATTATTTACTCAATATTAAAAATTATAGACGTGAAAATCGTTCCGTTATCTATCTCGACGAGCCGTGATATAACATCCATGATACGCAATCGGAAGATTGGGTAAAATCATTGGGAAAATGCGAAACAAAAGCTCTGTCAAATAAAAGACAGAATCACTATAATTCATCCCGGTCAGAAAAAATTGGATACCAAATGCTTTATTGTTATCAGTTAAATACATACAGGATTTAAATTTGGATTATCATCAGGAAACAGCCGCACAACTCTTTGAAAACTGGCTCGAAAACTACTTATTTTAAAATATACCGGATAACAGTGGCGGTTTGCCCGTAAGGGCACTTGGGCACGTGCCCTAGTATAATAAACAAAAAAAAATAACTTCCATATTTTATATTTTCCTCAATGCCTATTATTATTTTATTTAATATTCAGCGCAAACCGCGTTGGCACGACACTGGACGACCGGACGTTGAGCGGAGTTCCGAGAATTCCGAAATTAAGTGGAAGATGGGCACAGTAAATGTGTGCCTCTGTTGTTTTCTCTCTCATTATGATGCGAAAAACAAGGACAACGACAATATCGTTTAGCAAGAGATGAACACATGCGATGGATTATACGTCACAAGCGGGGCGCTGTCCTGATCGTGACGTGCTGTACCCATGGCACAGATTACCTAAACCAGATACGAATGTACGCAGCGGCATCTTTACCGGCTCCCTCACAAAGGCGATGACGGTTTCGGCTTAATTTGCGCGTTTGTTGGACCATGATAATAATTTATTTATTGTGATTATAACGAAAAAACGTTAGTTGGACCATTTGAATAGTTAAGAAATAAAACTACAAAGAAAAACAACTTTTTTTTATAAAGCAGTCAAAAATATGATGAAAAAAAATCAATAATATTTATAAATGGGACAAAATTTTAATTTTTCTTTTGGTTTTGTCTGACTTTTTCAAGGATTTCTAATCTCTGTTTGCATATTTAAGAGTATAAAAAATTCTAAGTCTTATAAATAATTTAATGGTGTACATTTTCGCAAATTGTTCGCAAGGATGACCAAATTCAATTTTGCTCATCTCAAAAAGGTATGCGTTGGAAATTCCAGGCTTAGTTGACAAACTATCAAATAGAGATATAAATATTTTTTCTAATTTGAAAATATAAAAGAGAAATTTTTTGCTGGAAGATTTTAAATTGCCAAATGGCTTTTCTTCAGAGTCGTAAGCTTTAAAATGCATTAACAAGTTAGAACTGTTAAGTAAATTGCATTCTTCTGAGAAATTTACGCAAATTTCGCAAGAGTGAATATATTATTATAATGATTTTTTGATTAAATAGCCACATACATAGTTAAATGCATTTTGAGTGGTCACATTTAGCTACCTGTAGTCACATTCAGAAATCGTTATTGCCCCAACTGATTGTTTTGAAATATATTTAATTTTCATTAAGCGGAGAACTCGTTTTCCTACGGGAAAAACGAATTCCGAGATTCCTTTCCAGTGTGTGCCCCACTGCCGCTAGTGCCCACGAGCCGCCACTGCCGGATAACAGACAGTTTTTTTTCTTTTTGGGGCTATGTTACTGCGAAAAATATATCCAGATAAAGTTGATTTTCGGTAGTTTGCTTCACTGCTAAAGTTCGATTACACTAAAACACCGTTATTTAAAATTTCAAATATAAATTACATAAGCTCATGATTTCTTTGAGCTTCACAAGATAAAAGAAGTTCTATCCGATGCAGTATTACATTGAAACTTTCAGTAGGTATCCTAAACCTTTCAGTGAATTTGTAGTTGTCCTCTAGATGTTCATATGATACACTCTTTGAAAATTCTCGGTCGTCTAACTACAATTCTAATTTTATCGTCACTTGAATCTAAATCCATAATTTTCAAATAAAATATGTTACAAATAAAATCAGAGAAAATTACGTAATAATATTAGCAGTTATTTATTATTTAAAATATTAAATCCTATATTCCTATAATATTAACAAGTCACTAAAACCCCAGTAGGCGGCGGTCGCCATGGAATTATTACGCCAAACGATGAGGTAAAAAAAAGGTAAAGGTGGCGTATTTAATTCTCCCAGTTGGGAGCGGATTGCTATGGGGATTCCTAGCCTCTTCAGCCTCACTGGAAGAATCAGGGATGGGATTGAAGAAATGGTGGCAGCTATCTGAGAGGATGTTACTGGCCCAGCATTTGCCGTTGCTATATGAGAACCTCCGAAAAAACTCATAGCAGGCCAGTCTCCAGTGGGGCTCGATCCCACGACCTCCCGAATGCTAGGCAAACGCGTTACCGCAGTGCCACCTCGCTTGGTGCCAAGTGATGACGTTGCTGTACTCTTCTTATTGTAATCGTAATCTAGATATTAACTTTAAATGTACTCAAATGGTGGTCATTCTTCTATCATCCAAATGCGACAAAATAATAAGCTAAAGCTATCGGACTCCATTCAGATTATTCATGACAAAATTATGTCTCTACAAATTGATATCAAAAACTATCAAAATAAAAATAATCTACTATTTATCAAGGTCTCGTTATATTACCCTTGATAATAACTGGCAGAATTCAAATATACTTCTTTAATGTAATTTTGAAAGCCCTTTGTGCGCTTATGTTCAGTCAATACCGAATTATAACCATAAACAATCCTTATAAAAATACTATCCCATACTCTCTCATAATAATTTGACAACTACGTGGATGACTATGAATGTTTGCAATTCGGATTGTATAAACAAAATTAGTCTAGTAGTTTTAGTCGTTGCTCTACGCTTACATTGAATTGCTGGAACATAAGCGTCTCTAGTAAGAAAACGTTCCTATTCATTCTAAAAAAGATGATCCTCGTTTAAGCCCTCCATAGACTTCGTTCTTTTTCATCCGTTTGTATAGCTCCGATTCGGAACGTCGAGTCGTGTCAAAAAACAAAAAACTGATGTATGTAGTAAAGTAAAAACCGACAAGTATTTGGGGGGATTACGGTTACAATCGTCGGTTTTTATACAGTACCGCTATTCACACATGTTTAACTCGCTTTGATTATTTTTTTTTATAATTTACCATGGACCAAAAAACAGCATGTAAACAATTTCTTGTTGATTTTATTAAAAGTTATAGACAATGTTCTTGCCTGTGGTGTGTAAAAATCTGTAGAAAATAAAAAGGACGAAGCATATGCGGTATTACTAAAGAAAAACAAAACTAGATAATAATGTAACACAAACAGTAAAAACACAAAATAGATACTCTACGCGGCGCCTTTAGAAAACAAATTAAAAAACAAATCAAAGATTCGCAAAGATCTGGAGCTGGGGTACATGACATTTCCAACCAAATTTGTGGTATTTTAAATATTTATTATTTTTGAATAATCAAGAAACTCAAGAACCTTTCATGTGGAGAAATGGCTTCCCTTAAAATGGTGTCCTGTTTAACAATTTAAGGTGCCACTAGCTGTAACAATTCGCAATACGTATCTTCATCTATTCTTAAGTAATTAAATCAATTTCCAGGTGTCAATTTAAGCTCACTTAATAAATTATGCGAATAAGTTTTTGGCTTCAAAAGCCGCAATTCTTTGACCCAAATTGATCCTCATTTTTTTTATTAACTTTACTTAAAACGGCAACTGCCGCCGCCACTGCTAATAAGTGCGTCTTTTCATGACATAGTGAAATTAGCACAGGACGCTTAAAGATTTCCGTACCTGTATATCAAATCTCAAATGTTTCCTAAATGGTTACCTATTTGTTTTAAATAGAAGCCGAAAATATTGCCCGAACGTATCTACATACCTATACATTTTAAAAATTAACACATCCTCAAATGAAAATTGTAGATATATTATTCAACGAGTAACCATCCATATAATGATGAAACATGTTTAATTTAAAATTTTTACTTGATTAACACCAACGAATTGTGGAGACGTAACTACGAGTATGTTCGTTATTAAAATTATTTTGTTTACTGTTAGGCCGTGTAATTGGTATTTTCACTCTGAAAAATACCTTAATACACAGGGTATAATAAAATGAGACTACTTAATATCTCTTTTAGTCATCAAGCAATTTGGATCAAATTTCGAACATACATACGAGACAAAATTTCGAATTGACAAATGAGTCGCTCAGAAGCATAGTGGCTTAAGTGCAAAATTAAAGTTTTGAGATAAAGGCAAATAACAAATTGAGCAGGAATTAAAAACCAATAAAGTATTTATTTTTAACTTATGTATTGAAAAAGATAAAAGATTGGGAGTCTAGGGGATCCCATACCCTCACACAAATCTATGAGGTGTACTATTATCGTAATGTTTTCTAGCAAATTACTTTTAGTTTAAGAAGACCACGTGTTTATTTGCATGACAAATTGTTTAACAGTTTCCGAGTTATAGGAAAAAATCCATTTTAGATTAATAAATTCCGAAGTCTATAACTTTTTTGTATGCACTTTTCCTCATAGTTAGATCTGACGAGGGTTGCCACCTTTTTGAAAATTTAATAAAGGACATTTCAAAAAACCTTAGGTGCATATTCGGAAAACGCTGACACGTTAGATACATAAATAGATATATAAATTCGGCATCGATAATAACAGCCTCGTAAAATCTCGACGTGTTAGACTAATACGTCGGCGATTTACGAATACGAGTTATCGATGCATTTATGTATCATAAGATATTTATATTAGTTTAATTGCTCACTTAATTAATTAAATTAATTTAAATTTAAAAAAATCAATTTTATATTTAGCAAAAATAGATACTTTTGACATTAATGTCGCATACATATTTTTAAATTTAAAAATTAACTTTTATTTTTATGGAAAATAAAATTATTGTAGATGAGTATAGCCAAATATGGAATATGTTCCTAAAATGGAATACCAATAAATTATTTTAACAAGCTTTGGTAGGGTGTCGATTACAATTATAAGAGCACAGTTACGTCATCATTTAGCAAAGTAATTAGTTGGTTATCGCCGCCTACTGAAGATTTAGTGGAGTGTTATAGGAGATATTGTTTTATACTTAACAACTTTCTTATTATTTATTTATTGATAGTTAAAGAGAATATGTTTTCGAAATTCAAAATATTGGTTATTACGTAGCGGTGTTCTTCTAATTGTAATCGGACCCTAACGCTGCGTAAATCACATCCAAACGCAGTTCAGGATATACCATAGTTTCTAAGTTATTTTTTCCCCAATAAACCAGTGAACGTTAAATGCAACGTATGCCGATTTTCTAATTTTTTCGTGTGTATTAATAATACTAGTGCACAAGGGGAGTATCTACTACCAACTTTTTATACAGAACATGTGTTTGAGCATAACATAATCTCTTCATTCCTATTTATCAAATTAAACTAGTGTTGGCAGTAATGTTTGAATCTGTTACCAAAAATTAAAATGATGTACCTAATATGGAATACTGTGGTGTCCGCAATTTTAAATTCACAAGTTAATAATTGCCACCTGTTCCTATTGTAATGGAAAGATGTGAGGGGCAAACAGTGGAGACACTACAAGAAATATTTAGATTGGTGCCATGTCGACTATTTAGGGGCAGAAAAAAATATATTTTTGTAAACATTTTGTAAAAGAGTTAACTGATTTGTTTTTCATGTAGCATAAAGTAATAAAATGATATGTGTAAATGTCCTGTTTTATTTTTCCTTGAAACATATGTTCCATATTAGGGACATATTCCGTATTAAGTACAAAAATATAATTTTCTATAGAATATTTTTCTTTGCCTCATGTATAAAAGATTTAATATTATGAATAATAAATTATGGTTTTCAAAGGTGTAAGAATCTATGCATCAAAAATAAGGGATGTTAAGAAGATATTCTGAATGTAATATGTACAAAAACAAAACGGTATTCCATATTTGTCTAACTTTCCTTTATCTAAATATTGATTTAAAGTACTTGTTTGATTAAGGGCCGATCTTTTCACCTCTGAGTAATGTTACATATAGGTTTACTGGACAGATTAAGGAATAATAGCCCTATAGTTTAATAAGCAAGTAGTTACTTTCAACTTTACTCAGAGGTGAAAAGATTGGCCCTAAGTTTTTTTTTTTTTTTTTTACTTATTACCTTCTAATCCCACATTATTTTTAACACTCGTCGCCAACGAATTAGGTGCTTTTGTAACTCTATTTTAATTAGTTTTTTCCATTGCCCATTGTCTTCTTTCCTCCCTGTGTTGTCTTTCTGCGACCAATGGATATACCTAGGTTGTACTGATATATGTTCTCCTCTTTTTGATCTATCTAGACTTCTTTTCCTTTTACACAATAATCCTTTATATTATGGGGTGTTATGAGGTAATGTCCTTAAATTCATTTTGAATGTTTAACCAATTGTATTAATTTAAAATCACCTATTATGGCACGAACAATTCATTAAAAAATAATCTGAATAGAGACTTGCATATACCTAGGCAACAGAAAAGGCAAACTAAAACTAAAATTATCTCGTGATGAGTAATGATTGATGTCCAGTAAACAAACATTTCTTATTTAATAAATCGCCGACGTATTAGTTCTAACACGTCGGGATTTTACGAGTTTGTCATTCGCCGCATCGAACTCTTCCGAGTATCTATCATGTCGGCGGTTTCCGAATATGCGTACCGGCTTTTTGAATGTGAGTAGGGCAGTCGCGCAGGGTATCACGGTATACCGCTAAATATGCATTGCAGGCAGTTTTTTTACTTTTTAATAAGGGAGCGTTCAAGTATTACGTAACGCAATTTTTGGAGATTTTTAACCCCCCCCTCCCCCACATGTAACGCATCGTAACGTTTTACAAAACCCCCCTCCCCCCAAATTCGTTACGTAATACTTGAACGCTCCCTAACATATTATTGAACAATAATATATTAATTAGGTAGTTACATCATAAATGAATAAAAAAGCAACATAAACTAACTAAAAGAAAATATAAAAAACTAAAAAATACTTTAGGGATTATTGAATTTAAAATAGTATTTTCTGTTTAATTTTGCAGCCTTCAAAGCATCCTTGTTGTTTTTACTTGCCTCGATAAAAGGGACTCGTGAAAAAGTCACCTTGCGAGATTATTTCAGATTTTAACGTTTCTGGGTCCATAGATTACGAAAAACATGTTCCCCATTCCGTCGGTCTATCTGTTGGCGCAATCTCTCAAAAACGGCTTAATGAAAATACTTCAAATTTTGTATGCATATAAGGTTCCTTTCTGGTCCAAAATCAGTTATACTTCCGATCAGTTATATACAGGGCAAGCAGTTTTTAAAATAAAAATTATAAGTCGGCATATTTCGACTAAAATTGGTATCTGAGATTTTTCAAAGTCAAATATAACATATTCTAAATAAGTTTTTAAAAATTCAAAATGACACTGAAAGAAATCGTATTTAATCAAAAAAGTCCCCCTTGAATGGAAATATAATCGAGGCAATGAAGCACTAAAAATGCCTAAAGTTCGGAATTTTTTAGACTAAGACGGATCGGAATGCTGTTTTTTTTCATTCGGTGCCAAATTTTTTTTGGAAAAAACGTCCCTACTTTTTGTCTTATACAAACCGAAAATGGCAGTGCTGCAGCCAAAAATGCATTTTTTAAGACGGCTTTTGGAAGATTAAAGAACTTTGTAAGTAAGAGTCAAAACTGGTCCAAATCGAGTTACCGGAGGTTTTCGGGATCGCTGATCACGATTATGATGTTCAAATTGACCCACAGCTGACCTGGAGCTAAGGAACGCCGATGAACGTCATCTCCATGAGACACTCCCGAAATTCACGTGGGGAAGAAGAGCAACTTGGCGCCCGGGTTTTTTTTTGGGTCGCTGAATTCAAATATGGCATCGGCGAACACCCCCCGGACACCTGGTGTGCTGAAACCTGGACGTGGACGTCATCCCCGAGAATTTTCCAGGAAAGATCGCCAAAAACAACCCGAAAATAATTGTGGGGGCGTTTTTTGGAGCGCTGAATCCAAATTTCACGTCGATAACGACCCCCTGAACACCTGGTGCACCGGAACCTAGACGCGGACCTCATCTCCGTGAGTTTTTCCTCACACAATCGAAAAAGACGAACCGAAAATCGTTGTGGGGTTTTTTTTAGGATACTGAATTCAAATGTTAAAAAATTCTTGAGAATATACAGCAGACGTCCTCAGAATAATTCTTGGTTTCGTCTTTTATTTTTATATAGGTGCGTTTACTGAGATATAGTCGTTGCGATAACAGACGGATATCCCTTATGTTTCAACCTCACCTAGAGGGGGTTTTGTGTAGTGTAGTCCTACTAAAATAGAGCCGGATCAATACTAGCGAACTACCCCTTAAGTTCAGATCTACCTACGGTGCGAAGATTGAGAGATAATTATCCAACCCTGCAGTAACATCAATCATATTCGTGTAAAATATGAGTCGAGTCGCCCGATGTGTTATTTACCCCTGAGATGTTCATTTATTATCTATTTGTGAGGGTTCATTGACAGTTCGGTAGCCCAAACTCTTGTTATCTTTTACGATAGTATATTAATTTGAAGGCAATGCATACACATCTGGACGTGCTAAATGTGGCGTCGTCGAACAATAAATCGCTCAATAATACAAAGTTGATCATTATTGAATAATAATGAGTAACAATAATATTCATTATTATTCAATAATAAATTCCCATGATACAAATTTAATTTTTTTGTTTAAATTATCACCTCACCATCGGATATGCAGAACGTTGTGTGTATATTATCGTCTGTTTTTCTTTCTGACATTTTATATTGTTGTATTCGGTACGGACGCGATATCTTGTGTGGAGATATTTAGCTAGGACGTTGATACGTAAGCGTCGGAATTTAGAGCGGCGTGATGGAAAGACGGCGTCGGGACTCAGAGCGTCATATGAGAGAGTGAGAGCGTCGTGACGCAGAACGCCGGAACTGTAACAACCAACTAGCCTAAAGACCATTTGTAACTACTGATAGGTCTTTAGCTAGTATTGTTAATATACTATTAAGGGATTAAGGCAGCACTGTCACCAGTCAAAGGATCCTGAAGTCCAGAAGGAACATCCATTCACCAGTGGCAAATAAAAATTCAATTAAAAGAACAAAAATGATCCCTTAATAGCATTCTCGAGCGGTTCTTGGCAACTAGTTTTGGACTCTTCTAGTACTAAGGAAAACGCCGAGGCTTCTCAAATGCTTGGAATATTTTTTTTATTTTTATTTTTTGAAAAAGGGGGAGAGGTTAATAATAAGTATTAAAACATTAACAAATGTATATTTGCAATAAGTACAAAATTGGATTAATAATCTCAATAATGAATTAATAAAATTATATTTAGGGAATAAAGTACTATTTGATAATATAGCCAAACTTTAATTAAAGATGACCATTTATTGTTGGGTTCTAATTAACAGTGCTGTTCCTAAAGTGGCGCTGGGAAACAGTAACAAAGTCTACACAGAAAACGAGGCTAATGACCTTAGCAGTCGATGCCGATGACACAAAAAAAAATTAAAGATGACGATGACACTAGATAAACAATTTATTGAATTATATAGTTTGGACTTATTAACAACTAAAAATAGCACTGGAAACTTTAGCTTTATAATGATCTGAAATATATATATTGATATGAAAATTATTTTGTTTAGTTATAAATTATGTATATACTTTTGATGAAATATAAAAATTTTGTTATGACAAATCAATTTTGTAATGTATTAAAAAAATTTTTAACTCACCCAATAACTTAACTCTTATTGCTTACTCTCAGGGTCCGTAGGTTCAACACACAAGTAATGATTTGGACTTTAGTTAGTAGGAAAATTCTTACCTCCAAGTTTAATTGATCTACTCGAAAATTCCCTCAACGTTTGGTGAATTTACATACAATAATTTTGAAACTAAAAAAATTAAAATATTAATTCAGTAATTATACTAAAGGTTTCTTTCTTCTGCTTCTTATTCTTGTATTCGTCGACTTCCTATTATTTACGCCTCACTGTTTAATTTCCTTTTTCCCCTTGTACCCTATTTGTACCTCACTGCTTATTTTGCTTTTTCCTCTGTACCCTCTAAATCTGTTTCTGTCCTGGTGCTCTACCTGACTCTTTCTCCTTTACTGCTTTTAATAATAAAAATGTACCTTACTTTCCTTTTTAAATTGTTTTATTTATGTTTCAACTGACAACATCCTATACATATTCCATTCTTATAATATTTTTTTTATTCAATAGTCCATTTTAATATATAATCTCAACTTTCCAAATTTTGATGTGACAATCTCTTAAAAATTTATTTGACAATTCCCTTTCATTCTCTCTCTGACAATTCATAGTCGGCATCCTGATTTCTTTCTTAAAAATTAATTTTTCCAGGACCGACCTTACTCATCAAACGTTGATTCTCAAATTATAAATTTGAAAACCACAACATGCAATACTTCTAAATTTGAAATAAAATATCATATCAAAAATCCCCCAAATTTCGTATATACTAAATTTATTTTCATAATAAATTTGTAAATACGAAATTTTAAATTTATTATAAATATTTAAATCTAAACAAATTTTCCTTCCTTACTCAATCCAAATCATCGCTATCAGTTAACATTTCAATAACTACCCAAACAAAATTAAACCATATTAACATCAACAATCCAATTCATGGAAACAAGGATAAATACAATTAACCCAATTTAAAACTATAATAAATTAACTCTGTTCCAAAAATAATTAACTACAACTATATAATGAAATTAAATGACTAACTTAACTCATAAGAAAACTCACTTTTCATACCAAATGTATCCCAATTTTTTATATTTGTATTCAAATTATATCATTTCTTTTAATAGTTTGTTCAAAATTTTCTCTGTTCCTGTCCTCTTTATATTCATCATCCGCTCTATTTACAATTAATTACTTTCAATCCAATTTCATACATTCTTCACACTATTTCTCTTTATAATTCTATTTAATATTTCATAATAATATTTATTATAAATCATCAACTTATCTTTATACATAATATATTTCATAATTCACATATTTCATAATACACATATTTCATAATATTCATATTTCATATTACACATATTTCACAATACACATATTTCATTTATTCTCCTTCTACTTAAACCATTTTCTTTCATCACCTTTTTACTTTATACTCTATCAATTCCATTCTTTTAAATAATCTCTTCTTGAACACATTTTTTTTTTTTTTTTTTTTTTTATTATATTCTATTCTTCATTAATATTCTATTTCTTCTTCATTTGAATACATTTCTCTTTTATTTATATTCTATTCTTCTTTAATCTATTTGTTCTTCATTGGAATACATTATTTCTCTTTTATTTTAAATATCTCTAATCAGTCTCCTATTTTTATTTTTAAATTTTGTTTGCTAAATATTCTTTATATTACTTTTTTAGTGAGCTGTTAAAATATCCTATATTCAATATAATATTTCCTATTTATAATTCGTTTTCCATATTCTAACCTTATTTTGATTTTCAAAATTTTCCGTCCGTCTATTTAAATTTATTTCTTTTCTTTGACTTTTGTCCTTACTCTTTCTTTCTCCGATAATCTTCTATTTCTTTTATTGAGTCTTCCAATTTCGTTTCCACCTTCTCTATTTCACTTTTGATATTTTGTTTTATGTTTTTCTCCATTTTCTCAATTTTCTTTATAATTTCTTCTCTTTCTTCTTTATCATTTCTTCTATTTTCTTCCATTTTTTTATTCATTTCGTCCATTTTTTTATTTATTGCTTCTCTATCTTCTGACCTTTCTTGTTTTCTTTCTTCTTTATCTTCTAACCTTTCTTCTTTTCTTTCTTTTTTATCATCTCTTCTATTTTCATCCATTTTTTTATCCATTTCGTCCATTTTTTTATTTATTTGTTTTTTCATTTCTATTAACATTTGAATTACTGTCTTTTCTTCGTCCTTTTTCTCTACTGCTCTGATCCTTATTGACTCCTCTTTTTCTTCTTCCAAGCTTATGGCTTCGTCATTTCGATTTTCAATCTCAAGTCTATCGTTCCTTCTTACTTCTTCTGTTTCTCCTAATAATTCTTCACCTTCTCCTATTCTTTTTCCCCCTCTCAAATCCATGGCAAAATGTATTTCCCGCTATTTAATTTATTTATGAGAAATTTAAATTTAATGTATATAAATTCAAAATAATTTAATATACTACCTTTTATTGTACGCCAATGCCTTTATTTTATAAAATTTGTTTTTCAAAATTCAAACTATCTATCCTAATAATTTTAATAACCTATCGAAAAAATTATTTAAATTTGACAATTGAAAATTTTTTTTATGTCTGTCAATCTGACATTGACAACCTGTCAATTTGACAGCCCCACGTTGGTTAGCGACATTTGATATGAAAATTATTTTGTTTAGTTATAAATTATGTATATACTTTTGATGAAATATAAAAATTTTGTTATGACAAATCAATTTTGTAATGTATTAAAAAAATTTTTAACTCACCCAATAACTTAACTCTTATTGCTTACTCTCAGGGTCCGTAGGTTCAACACACAAGTAATGATTTGGACTTTAGTTAGTAGGAAAATTCTTACCTCCAAGTTTAATTGATCTACTCGAAAATTCCCTCAACGTTTGGTGAATTTACATACAATAATTTTGAAACTAAAAAAATTAAAATATTAATTCAGTAATTATACTAAAGGTTTCTTTCTTCTGCTTCTTATTCTTGTATTCGTCGACTTCCTATTATTTACGCCTCACTGTTTAATTTCCTTTTTCCCCTTGTACCCTATTTGTACCTCACTGCTTATTTTGCTTTTTCCTCTGTACCCTCTAAATCTGTTTCTGTCCTGGTGCTCTACCTGACTCTTTCTCCTTTACTGCTTTTAATAATAAAAATGTACCTTACTTTCCTTTTTAAATTGTTTTATTTATGTTTCAACTGACAACATCCTATACATATTCCATTCTTATAATATTTTTTTTATTCAATAGTCCATTTTAATATATAATCTCAACTTTCCAAATTTTGATGTGACAATCTCTTAAAAATTTATTTGACAATTCCCTTTCATTCTCTCTCTGACAATTCATAGTCGGCATCCTGATTTCTTTCTTAAAAATTAATTTTTCCAGGACCGACCTTACTCATCAAACGTTGATTCTCAAATTATAAATTTGAAAACCACAACATGCAATACTTCTAAATTTGAAATAAAATATCATATCAATATATATATATATATATATATATATATATATATATATATATATTTACATCCCGCAGCAATATTGCGTCCTTTTATAACCCATACATTTTGCGTCTTTGGAAGCAGTGTGTTTAGAATGGATTTCATCGAGTATATTGAATCTACTAAAAATTAATTGTCTCAAAATATGTTTTTTATGACCATATCGTTAAAAAATTTTATACGTTTTTTTTTTATTTTCCGACCATTTTGACTCCTTTTATATTAATATCTATCTTGCATCCGTATATTACTATTTTACGTCCAAAAGAATATTTTTGTTTCATTTAACATATTAATTTACGTCCAACAGTGTTGCCAATATTTTTTATAATTCAGGAAGGCTTTGTATTAAAGACCAATTTATTTCGAAACCAACCATAAGAATAGTCTAAATATATAAAATTATTTGTTCTGATTGATTGACTGACTGACCTATCAATCTTACCGCCAAAACTTCTAGGTCTAGGAAGCTAAAATTTAAAAGATAGGTTTATTTTATAACGTATGCAAAAATAATTTTCAAAAATTTTAATTCTAATGGAGGGAAATGGGGAGCAAGCTTTGTATGTCTTTGTTGTTTGAAGTTAGAAACATAAAAATTTGAAATACAGCTACTGAGCGTAAATAAATAATAACATGTTTTAGGGTTTTAGGATGTTCACATTTAAAGGGGAGGAAACGGGGGAGTGAACGCTTGTATGGAAAAATAATTTTTTTATAGGCAACCTAAAAATTTGAAATGTAGCTAACATAATTAAGCGTTTTTGAATTTTCATATTTTAAGGCGGGAAACAAGTGGGAACAGGGGATGAAATTTTGTATACGAGTATCGATTTTTTAAAGGTAGGAATTTAAAAATTGGAATTATAGCTACACATCATAATTAAATAGGTAATGAATTGTTTAAGTGTCTAGAATTTTCACATTTTAAGGGGAGAAATGGGAGTTAAAAGTTTTTATTAAATATTGGAGTTTTAAAGATAGCAAATTAAAAATTGGAATTGTAGCCAATCCTCATACATAAATAATGACTTGCTTCCGGGTGTTCGGATTTTCACATTTTAAAGAGGGGGGAACGGGGTAAAGTTTAGTATGAATTATTGGTTCTTTAAATATAGGAACTTGAAAATTGGAAGTCATCTTAAGTAGTCATCTTAAGTAAATAATGACGTATTTCAGGGATTTTATATTTTCACATTTAAAGGGTGAGAAACGGGCGGGGTGAAAGTTTTAATGGGAGTATCAATTTTTTAAAGGTAGGAACTTGAAAATAGGAATTGCAGCCACTCATCATAAATAAATAATGATATATTTCTGGGGGGTAAAATTTTTTATGTAAAAAGAAATAAAAATATATAAAAATAAATAAAATTAAATAAAAAAAATAAAAATAAATAAAAATAAATAATAAATATATAAAAATAAATAAAAATAAATAAAAATAAATAAAAATAAATAAAAATAAATAAAAATAAATAAAAATAAATAAAAATAAATAAAAATAAATAAAAATAAATAAAAATAAATAAAAATAAATAAAAATAAATAAAAATAAATAAAAATAAATAAAAATAAATAAAAATAAATAAAAATAAATAAAAATAAATAAAAGTAAATAAAAATAAATAAAAGTAAATAAAAATAAATAAAAACAAATCATCAATCATAATCATAATCATCAATCATAATCATCAATCATAATCATCAATCATAATCATCAATCATAATCATCAATCATAATCATCAATCATAATCATCAATCATAATCATCAATCATAATCATCAATCATAATCATCAATCATAATTATCAATCATAATCATCAATCATAATCATCAATCATAATCATCAATCATAATCATCAATCATAATCATCAATCATAATCATCAATCATAATCATCAATCATAATCATCAATCATAATCATCAATCATAATCATCAATCATAATCATCAATCATAATCTTCAATCATAATCATCAATCATAATCATCAATCATAATCATCAATCATAATCATCAATCATAATCATCAATCATAATCATCAATCATAATCATCAATCATAATCATTAATCATAATCATCAATCATAATCATCAATCATAATCATCGAATCATAATCATCAATCATAATCATCAATAATAATCATCAATTATAATCATCAATCATAATCATCAATCATAATCATCAATCATAATCATCAATCATAATCATCAATCATAATCATCAATCATAATCATCAATCATAATCATCAATCATAATCATCAATCATAATCATCAATCATAATCATCAATCATAATCATCAATCATAATCATCAATCATAATCATCAATCATAATCATCAATCATAATCATCAATCATAATCATCAATCATAATCATCAATCATAAACATCAATCATAATCATCACAATCATCAATCATAATCATCAATCATAATCATTATTCATAATCATCAATCATAATCATCAATCATAATCATCGAATCATAATCATCAATCATAATCATCAATCATAATCATCAATCATAATCATAATCATCAATCATAATCATCAATCATAATCATCAATCATAATCATCAATAATAATCATCAATTATAATCATCAATCATAATCATCAATCATAATCATCAATCATAATCATCAATCATAATCATCAATCATAATCATCAATCATAATCATCAATCATAATCATCAATCATAATCATCAATCATAATCATCAATCATAATCATCAATCATAATCATCAATCATAATCATCAATCATAATCATCAATCATAATCATCAATCATAATCATCAATCATAATCATCAATCATAATCATCAATCATAATCATCAATCATAATCATCAATCATAATCATCAATCATAATCAATCATAATCATCAATCATAATCATCAATCATAATCATCAATCACAATCATCAATCATAATCATCAATCATAATCATCAATCATAATCATCAATCATAATCATTAATCATAATCATCAATCATAATCATCAATCATAATCATCAATCATAATCATCAATCATAATCATCAATCATAATCATCAATCATAATCATCAATCATAATCATCAATCATAATCATCAATCATAATCATCAATAATAATCATCAATTATAATCATCAATCATAATCATCAATCATAATCATCAATCATAATCATCAATCATAATCATCAATTATAATCATCAATCATAATCATCAATCATAATCATCAATCATAATCATCAATCATAATCATCAATCATAATCATCAATCATAATCATCAATCATAATCATCAATCATAAACATCAATCATAATCATCACAATCATCAATCATAATCATCAATCATAACCATCAATCATAATCATCAATCATAATTATCAATCATATTCATCAATCATATTCATCAATCATAATCATCAATCATAATCATCAATCATAATCATAATCATCAATCATAATCATCAATCATAATCATCAATCATAATCATCAATCATAATCATCAATCATAATCATCAATCATAATCATCAATCATAATCATCAATCATAATCATCAATCATAATCATCAATCATAATCATCAATCATAATCATCAATCATAATCATCAATTATAATCATCAATCATAATCATCAATCATAATCATCAATCATAATCATCAATCATAATCATCAATCATAATCATCAATCATAATCATCAATCATAATCATCAATCATAATCATCAATCATAATCATCAATCATAATCATCAATCATAATCATCAATCATAATCATCAATCATAATCATCAATCATAATCATCAATCATAATCATCAATCATAATCATCAATCATAATCATCAATCATAATCATCAATCATAATCATCAATCATAATCATCAATCATAATCATCAATCATAATCATCAATCATAATCATCAATCATAATCATCAATCATAATCATCAATCATAATCATCAATCATAATCATCAATCATAATCATCAATCATAATCATCAATCATAATCATCAATCATAATCATCAATCATAAACATCAATCATAAACATCAATCATAATCATCACAATCATCAATCATAATCATCAATCATAATCATCAATCATAATCATCAATCATAATTATCAATCATATTCATCAATCATAATCATCAATCATAATCATCAATCATAATCATCAATCATAATCATCAATCATAATCATCAATCATAATCATCAATCATAATCATCAATCATAATCATCAATCATAATCATCAATCATAATCATCAATCATAATCATCAATTATAATCATTAATTATAATCATTAATCATAATCATCAATCATAATCATCAATCATAATCATCAATCATAATCATCAATCATAATCATCAATCATAATCATCAATCATAATCATCAATCATAATCATCAATCATAATCATCAATCATAATCATCAATCATAATCATCAATCATAATCATCAATCATAATCATCAATCATAATCATCAATCATAATCATCAATCATAATCATCAATCATAATCATCAATCATAATCATCAATCATAATCATCAATCATAATCATCAATCATAATCATCAATCATAATCATCAATCATAATCATCAATCATAATCATCAATCATAATCATCAATCATAATCATCAATCATAATCATCAATCATAATCATCAATCATAATCATCAATCATAATCATCAATCATAATCATCAATCATAATCATCAATCATAATCATCAATCATAATCATCAATCATAATCATCAATCATAATCATCAATCATAATCATCAATCATAATCATCAATCATAATCATCAATCATAATCATCAATCATAATCATCAATCATAATCATCAATCATAATCATCAATCTAATCATCAATCATAATCATCAATCATAATCATCAATCATAATCATCAATCATAATCATCAATCATAATCATCAATCATAATCATCAATCATAATCATCAATCATAATCATCAATCATAATCATCAATCATAATCATAATCATCAATAATAATCATCAATTATAATCATCAATCATAATCATCAATCATAATCATCAATCATAATCATCAATCATAATCATCAATCATAATCATCAATCATAATCATCAATCATAATCATCAATCATAATCATCAATCATAATCAATCATAATCATCAATCATAATCATCAATCATAATCATCAATCATAATCATCAATCATAATCATCAATTATAATCATCAATCATAATCATCAATCATAATCATCAATCATAATCATCAATCATAATCATCAATCATAATCATCAATTATAATCATCAATCATAATCATCAATCATAATCATCAATCATAATCATCAATCATAATCATCAATCATAATCATCAATCATAAACATCAATCATAAACATCAATCATAATCATCACAATCATCAATCATAATCATCAATCATAATCATCAATCATAATCATCAATCATAATTATCAATCATATTCATCAATCATAATCATCAATCATAATCATCAATCATAATCATCAATCATAATCATCAATCATAATCATCAATCATAATCATCAATCATAATCATCAATCATAATCATCAATCATAATCATCAATCATAATCATCAATCATAATCATCAATCATAATCATCAATTATAATCATTAATTATAATCATTAATCATAATCATCAATCATAATCATCAATCATAATCATCAATCATAATCATCAATCTTAATCATCAATCATAATCATCAATCATAATCATCAATCATAATCATCAATCATAATCATCAATCATAATCATCAATCATAATCATCAATCATAATCATCAATCATAATCATCAATCATAATCATCAATCATAATCATCAATCATAATCATCAATCATAATCATCAATCATAATCATCAATCATAATCATCAATCATAATCATCAATCATAATCATCAATCATAATCATCAATCATAATCATCAATCATCAATCATCAATCATCAATCATAATCATCAATCATAATCATCAATCATAATCATCAATCATAATCATCAATCATAATCATCAATCATAATCATAAATCATAATCATCAATCATAATCATCAATCATAATCATCAATCATAATCATCAATCATAATCATCAATCATAATCATCAATCATAATCATCAATCATAATCATCAATCATAATCATTAATCATAATCATGAATCATAATCATCAATCATAATCATCAATCATAATCATCAGTCATAATCATCAATCATAATCATTAATCAAAATCATTAATCATAATCATCAATCATAATCATCAATCATATTAATCAATAATAATCATCAATCATAATTATCAATCATAATTATTAATCATCAATCATATATATGTCATAATCATCAATCATAAATATTAATTTTTCTTACAATATGTAAATCAATATTAAATCAGAATTTAAAACTATAACTAAAATTATGTTAAAGGAATTGTAATGTATCTATTAAATTCAAATAACCTATAATTGTCCCCAAACTTCTTATAACTAAAATTTAATTTAGTACTATCCCGTCAATTAAACAATTAAAATTATTTTGAAATAATTATAATTTACGTAATAAATTTTAAAAACCTAAAATATTTGCCAAAAACTTCTTACAATTAAAATCCAAAAACAATTATTTTAAAATAATTATTTATATATAATCCATTAAATTAAAATAACCTAAAGTAATTTCCGCATTTGTTTTTACAGAAAAAATATTCAATTTAAAAATCCCTAACTTCACTCAAACCCTTAGATTCCTAACTATAACAAAAAATATAAACTCTAACATCCGCGCACTTAACAATGCTCTTTACACTTTGCAGTGTTGCCGCTAGTTGGAGTCAAAATAGTGAGTGAAATGAAAGGATAATATACATTATGTATATTATTTAGCGCCTCTATCGGTTATCTCACAAACTAAATTTTGTATATTTTCTTTCATATCTGGCACTAAATTGCGTCCATTTAATTCATTATAACTGCCATCTCGTATTGGTTAGCTTTAAATAAGAGTTAAATATAGAAACCCAACCACAAAACAAACTTATCTCTGTAAAATTGATTTTGTTCCGTGCTTATACAAGGCGGGAAAAACCGAAAACTATTTTGCGTCCGATATTCGGACGTAAAATAGTCATGGAAGCAAAATGTAACGTACTGTGCATGTTATCGGACGCAAAATACTGCTAAGGATATATATATATATATATATATATATATATATATATATATATATATATATATATATATATATATATATATATATACATCATTCTATCATTTTGGCAACGATACATTGTGCTTTTTCCAACAATTTGGCGTCACAAGACGATGTGGCGTCCGTATATCGACGCCACTTTGTTTTTGCTTAATAAATTTTGTTGAGAGTACGATAGATATATAGTTTCTATCGCATTCGAACTGAAAGGGACTGCATATTGTTAGGTCAAAATACTACATACCTATCTCTGTTTGGTTTAGAGTAATTTTCACTTTTAGTGTGTGCCAAAATGATGGTAGAATGAAAAATTTATATACAATTAGTTCAGCGTTTTTCCATATTGGCGCTACTGTAGATGTATATCCAGCTTTCAGTCTACTAACATTTTGGCATCGAAAACTTGGCAACGTTGTATACTGATATTTGAACGATGAAGTTCTAATTTCTCTTCTTAGTAATCTTTACCAATCAACATTTCGGCCTCAAGATATATATTTGTATATAAATAATATGACTTACTGTCATTATGGCGTCAAACTATTATTTAAATGAAAATAAAGTACACGTAAATTTATTCATCATTGCCATTCACCACTCAACAATTTAAACAAGATTGATGAAACATATAAGTTTTTGTAGAATGCTAGTTAATTATGTTACAAGTGAATAAAGAAATTTTTTTTGATGTTTCTCTATTAAACAAATCTTTATGGGGTGGGTGGCTCAGAGCTAGAGTTTGGGCTTGCGAATCCAAGAGTCCGCAGTTCGAATCTCACCGTCAACCGGGATTCTTTTACAAACTTTAATTATTTAAAAATAATTTTGATGTCCAGGTAGGATTCCCCACTCCGGCCATTCACTGTTAGGTTTTAATTAACAGTACTCTTCCTGAATTGGCGCTGGGAAACAGTAACAAAGCCGACACAAAACACACATAAATGAAAATCAAATAAACTGAGACTGGCATATTAGGTGTATACACCTAGGCATAAAAAAAAATATTAACGAGAAATTTTATTACAAGAAATTATTTGCGGTTTTTAAAGTAAATATCTAGTACATAATATCAGAGCAAGTAGTTTAAATCAATATTTCATTGAATTAATTTTTGTTTTTATTTAGTAAGGTACTACAGTTAAATAGGATTTTTTATATTTGGACAAATTTATTAAAATTAAATTAAACTAATTATATTTTTTTTAAAGCTGAAAACTTTAAACAATAAACTATTTATTAGTAAAATATAAAAATTATTAAAATGGACAGAAAATGCAAATAATAATGAAAAATAAAAACACAAGGAAGAAATTTTTGAAAGTTTAATCGAAAGTCGAAAAGAATTGCTTTTTTGAGCATCTATTTTAAATGAATACCTTTATTTTTTGCATTCTTTGTTATACAGTGTGTCCAATTAAGTTGAAACCATATGGGAAAATTTTTTTGTTTTTAGTTTTATAAAAAAAGTCCTTCGTTATAAAAAGTTCTGCATGGTCCAAAACTTAAAATGCCACCATCAGATATTATTTTTCTTTACGCCGTATACGAGGTTTGTCAAAAAATATGAATTTTGCTGAAGAGTAAAGTACCTTTATTTTTGACAAACTTTGTATACGACTAATAAAATTTGATATCGGATGTTGTGTTTTATATTTTAGGCCATGCTTGACTTTTTATGACGAATAACTTTTTTCTAATATTAATAATAAAAAAGTTTTTCATATTACGCCAACTTATGTAGATAGTTGGTGGCATATGAGAACTAGGAAAAAAAGTTAATCTTCATAAAAAGTCGAGCATGGTATAAACCTAAAATACAATCATCAGATATCAAATTTTATTAGTCATATACGAGGTTTCTCAAAAATTAAGATTCTTTACTCTTCAGCAAATTCATATTTTTTTGACAAACCACGTACCTATAAAGCTTCAAAAAAAAATTATATTTGATAGTTGCATTTTAAGTTTTGAACCATGAAGAACTTTTTTTAAAGAATGATTTTTTTTTCATAAAACTAAGAATAAAAAAATTTAATTTTCCATATGGTTTCGACTTAATTGGACACACAGTAAAAGTTGGGATATTTTACTTTTAATTAATTACATTTTATTTTTTTTTAAGGTTTTTAATTCTGAATATTTTTGAAAGAAATTCATGACTTACTTTCTTTTGTGTTGGTCTGTCCACACATTTTTTTTTGTTTTTTTGTGGCATTACTTATATTTATATTGCTATTTGTGGATGGTTCTGGACTTAGCAGAATATTTTTTTATCTTCTTTCCTTATTTCTTCTACGGTGTGGAACAGCCAAATGGAATAAATTCGGTAATAAATAAATAGGGGCGTGTTTTAAAAAATACTCGGACACATCGATTGGTATTTTTAGTTGCGCATTTTTTTTACAAAAACTTTTTATGGAGGGTGTATCATGTAACACTGGCCAATACCAACCTTCTTATTTTAAATGCAACACCCTGTATATTTTTAAATTTTAGGATTCTTCAGAAAATTCAAGACATACTTAATGTACTATAATATCCTATACCTAACTGTTTCGGAAATATTAAAACCTAGCTGACTTTGGAAGACGAAATAACGCTTGCGATTAAATTGGTCACTTTTGAGATATTGAGTAACATTAGAAGACATTTTTTAATTTCTTATTAGGATGTTGTCAAGAGGTTCGCGGCTAGCATTTCTCCTAGATTGAGATGTTTTTTTTTTTGATACATTTTCAAGAAATAAACAGCATTACTTATTAGTTTTTGAGCGTGCTGTAACGAATTTCTGTAATCAAATAAATTTATTTTATTAATTTTAATTTTTGCAATAAATTGGAAAAAATTTAATATTTCCGAAACAGGTATGGAACATAGTACATAAAATTTTTCTAGAATTTTCTAAAGAATCCGAAAATTGCAAAATATACAGGGTGTTGCATTTAAAATAGGAAAGTTGGTATTGATCACTGTTACATGATACACCCTGTATAAAACATTTTTGTTAAAAAAATGCGCAACTAAAAATACCATTCGACGTGTCCGAGCATTTTTCGGAACAGGCTCTCATTTATTAATTACCGAATTTTTTCCATTTGGCTGTTTCGCAGTATATATCTTCTACTTTCAGTTTCTCGGCATTTTCAAGTAAATATTTTTCTATCTCAAATATTACCGAGGCCTTTCCTATGGGGCCTCAGTATTAAATTCGTGCAGACGAAAAAATTTTCTTACCATTTTTTTTATACATTTTTACGTTTCCAAACATAGAGTCCAAAAATGCAAAAAAAAAAATTTCGTCTGGTCGTCTGCGCGTATGTATGCCAGCACGATAGCTCTAGAACGAAAGTTCTGATTGACTTACGGTTTGATTTTCTTAAATAATTGCTTCTAATTTAGAACCCGATTGATTCCTAACGTCTTACATTCCTAAGATTCCTAATATTCCATACATTGCAAATATTCTCCAACGACCTGTCAAACAACAGCTGCTGATTGTAAAGGTGATATTTCTAAGGGGGGTTGCGCCTTCCCTAGTTGCAACCCTACTCCTTATTTAAAATTATAAAAATAATAGTAGTTGGGTGTCTAAAATATGAACTGTGATTGGTTGATTTAATTTTTTTGCAGTGTTATCACTACCTAGAATGGATATAAAATATATTCGTTCAGTTAAACGCAATGACATACTTTTTCGTTTTGTAGTCTGTGCGTAGATAAGCTAATATCCATGAGGGTGTAGAAAATTAGTAGTTTGTGCAACAAGAGTGAATATGGCCAATACACTTGAGTTGTACAGTATATTTTTTCTACGACCAACTAACGAAAATCGAAACATAAAAAATCGACAAATCGAAAATCGAAAAATCAAAAAATCGAAAATCGAAAATCGAAAATCGAAAATCGAAAAAAATAGGCAATGAATGGTGACATTTCACATTTTTGGCATTACGTTTAACAACAATAAAATCTGTAAATTGTGTTTCATTTTTTAAATAATTGAACGCCCTAATTGAAAAGAGCTCAGAAATGTTGAGGGTAAAATTTTGACGTACCCCTTTAAGGATAACGGATGAAAACGGGTGCTTGTCGGGCTAATAAGATGTATTTCATGAAAATTAGTGATATACAAGACCTTGGATCAACTTTTTTAGTAAGCATCAGACGATAAAAGTCTATTTAATTAAGGTTTTTCTTCTTATATTACAATAAGGTATTTATTTCTTAAAGTCTTTAATAATGGGCATAATAAAAGCTTGTCCTACTAATGAAATGCATTGCATGAAAATTAGTGATTTACAAGACTAATTAGCTTTTTTTAGTAAATTTTTCCAAAACCAAGACAAAAACAACTTGAAAATTTTTAATTACCGAAAAGTTTTAAAAAATATGTAAAAAATACATCAGTAGTCGTCCAACACTACTATTGTTTAACTATCAGGGGGTCGATTCTCGACTTGTAGGAACCTTTTCCTATAGGAATTTGTGACACTTTCGTGTATGTAGGAAAATGTCATAAATTTTCGAGGTATATAAAAATGTCAAAAATTCCTATAGGAAAATATTCCTACGAGTCGAGAATCGACCCCCAGAATGATAAATGCACTGCCCAACCCAAATAATTGGTATTAATAATTTATCAAAATTAAAAAAATGTTGCCGCTTTTTTAAAACCATTTTAAATTTTTATACGTAGGTAGGCTTAAGCGACAATGGGCGAAAATATTTTTACATAAACAGATCTAAGGGAGTAATGGGATCATATAATTTTACATGGACATATTTAAAAGGGACCGACTATTTTTAAAAAAATAGGCGAAGTAAGGAGGCCAAATATTTTACATGAGCAGGCTTAAGAGGTAAAGGGGCCAATTATTATTGGATAAATTGCTCGAACAAGTTTGTAAATTCTAATCAAAAGGCGATATAGAATGGTTTTAAAAATTAAGACTTGTGAAAATTATCACATGGTTTTACCTAAGTAATGTCAATGCTTCACAAACCAAAAAATTAATGTCTTTCTTGATTTTTTTACGCTACGGGTTTACTATTGTGGTCCTCAGTCTCGATAAGGTGGGAGTCACCATTTTAGCGTCTCTCGAATTATTTATTTTAAAGATTTTCCTGTAAAATTTGCAATGCATAACACAACAATGCGCGACGTCTCCACTTTAACAGAAAAACTAAACTGAACTAAGAACTAGCTGGCTTTCCTAATATTTATTTACCATTCTACCACCATTTTCGTAAATAAAATAGTACGTAGTTAAAATGTAGGTAATAATGTAACTGTTGTTTCTTTATACTTTATAATATAATCTATTTTATAACTTTTTAACGTCATATTAATTAAGGCAATATATAAATAAAAAAAAAGATGCCAAATTGTCTATTAAGCTTTTTAGATGTCAAAATGTTGGTAAATTCTAATAGTATATTACATACATACCTATAAATGATGACGTCGAAATGATATTAAATATTTTTAAAAAATCATTACTTATTTATATTTTTGTGCTATTAGTCTTTAAATAATTTCTTAAATCTTTCATTAAAATTATTATGTATACTGAGTTCAAATTGATTGTACATTTGGCATATGTGAATATATGCAAGACGTGTCGCCAAAATGATGGTATGTAGGTAGGTAATAATTTAACTGTTGTTTCTTTATACTTTATAATATAATGTATTTTATAACATTTTAACGTCATATTTTTAAGGTAATATATAAATAAAAAAGAAGCCAAATTGTCTATTAAGCTTTTTAGATGTCATAATGTTAGTAAATTCCAATAGTATATTGCATGCATACTCATAATAGATGACGTCCAAATGATAGTAAATAACCTTAAAAAATCATTACTTATATATATTTTTGTACTATTAATCTTTAAATAATTTCTTGAACCTTTCATTAAAATTATTATGTATATTGAGTTCAAATTGATTGTACATTTGGCATATGTGTATATATGCAAGACGTGTCGCCAAAATGATGGTATTTATAATTTCTGAAAACTGGCAACGTTGCATGTTGCCAATATGTTTCCACAATGAACGATTTTTCGTACTGTTGCCAAAATTCACCTCAGAGTGAAATATACAAATATACATAAAGTATGTGATAGGAAAATTTCGACAACAGCTCCGGGCTCCAAAAAAATCGCTGAACTTATATACACGGTTAGTTTTTTAAAAAACCTACTCCTTCTAGGTGACGCCAGATTACTGTTTTATGAAAAGACGTCGAAATGATAGAATGATGTAAATATATATATATATATATATATATATATATATATATATATATATATATATATATATATATATATAAGATAAATATGATACTCGGGACGAAAATGTAAAATTGGCCATCTATATGTAACTCAATTAATTATCTTGAACAAAACACTTTAAAAATAAGTTAAAGGTATTTACCCATAATTCACAAATCGTTACACAAAACTTAACTTTACACATTACTTTGTTTACTACAAGAGTTTTGGACCGCAGTCCTCACTCGAGTCTTTTTCTTTCTGTCTAGTCTCTATATAAACCAAATGTACGTGGTAGTTGTACTTGTTAGAATGCCCACGATCTACCTTAAATTCCCTAGTTCAATGTAAGCCATTGTCTGGAGTAATAACCTAATTGTTGACGTTTTTGCAGTGCGTGTTTCCTTTTGAATTTTTAATTTAAAACATTAAAAATACTTTTTTTTTTAATTTTTGGTAAATTCTTTATATTTTTAAATAATAATGCCAATTATTATAGAACGTAGAAAGGTAGGAACGTAGAGCGTCAGACGGGATATTGGGCGCCGGGATGTAGAGCGTCGAATAAAATAGATGACGTGGACATTGAGCGTCGAGACGTGACAACGTTCGGGAGATAGGTCGTCGGGATGTAAAACGTCAATACGAGGTTGGACATGAACTGCGTGGGTTTCGGAAAGGTACTGAACTTGAATTGTACTACATTTAAAGAATAATGAATGACTGGAGTTTGAAATCAACTGAACTGAGTTTTATTTCTTTATGAATATCAAGTCTCTCGGGATCGGGTCTTTATACCAGATTTAATTATTTTTTGTGACGTCAACTTTTCGTAACTCCGATGGGAACGAATTTGGGTGGATAGAAAAGGGGTGGTCGATTTATTACTTGCTTCAAAAAATGTGTTTATCGAAAACAATGTTACTATTCAAACTTGACTTAAGATAAGTGCGTTAAGTGTTTCAATGATTATTACTTCGTGACAAAATTTATATTGTATAATGGTTTCGGGTTGGGTTCCCAGACACTTGCAAGAAAATTGAATCTCTTACGGGAAGGGTTGATAATATTTATTATGTGTCGAAAATAAGATTAATTATCTGGGAGATTTTTCGTTAAATGAAGGATTTTGAATTTAATAAGAATACAATATTTTCTTTAATAAATAAAATTAATAAATTATGAAGGTACCTGGGTGCGGTAGGTTACATGCTTAACCAACCTATTCCATCCAATTTTTTCAGAACAATACACATGGTATTCCCTTTTCCTGAAGATTTCAATTTGATATAATTTTTTTGTTTTTGAGTTTGGATTTTTTTTTATTATTTCAACCCCCCTTAACCCTCATTTGTATAAAAATTTTGTTCAAAATCAATAGGCTGCTTCCCCTTATAGAGTTAGATTTTTCCTAAAATTTTTAAATTGACATCGTTTTTCGTTTTTGACTTATCGTGCGGGCAAAAAACGTGACATCGGACAGACAGGCGGACGGACGAAGCGATTGCATAATTCTCTTCACAGACTACTGTGTGAAGAGTATAACATCCAACAGTCCTCTCAAAAATGTTAAGCTAACGACGAAATCTATATTTGAGTCTAGAAACTTACCACATCTTTCTCGAATTATCTTCTATCCAATGATTATTTCATCTCTTCTATTCACCATTTTCTTGGTCACCCTCTATGAATAGGTCTATTTAAATACCGTTCCCAATCAAGCTGAATATTATTTGAAGAATCTTCAGTATGTATCATATCGTAGAATGAACCGTACCATCCCATTAGTTATTGGTGCATGTCGGTTTTAAATTGAAGAACGCGTGCATTAAAGGAGAGTATTTGAATAAGAAACTGCAGATCCGTATCAAAAACTCCATTGTTTTGAAATTATATTTGTTTCATATGCAAGTGGGATAAAAATATTACTTCGGTAGAGTATGTGTCAATCTTAGATGAAGTTGATATAATTACTAAATTTTCTTTTGTTGAAATCATTTTTTTTTATTATTATTTTTGACGTAATAATAAAAAGACAGAATAATAATAAAAAAAATAATATTGTTCATTGTAGAATTAAATACGTTAATTTCAAATATGCATAGACGTTAACAATATGTGTTTTTTTTTAATAGTTTTAAGTCTGGAGACTTTGCAATGTCCGATGTACCGCAGCGAAACTTTCTTGTCAACAGTACTTATTTTGATCAAAAATAAAAAAGGGGCATTAAAAAATTTTAAAGTAGAAATTTGTTAAATTCTCGAGATGATCTGCTGACTTCGTTCGAAGATAGCAAAGAACCCAGTATTTAAAAAAATTGCAAATTTTTTCGAAATATTTTATTTTCAAAAACCCAATTGGAAATAGTAAAATTTAAAAATACTGACATTTATGACATATACTAAATTAGTTAACAAAACAATCATAAATGAAAGATCAACTGCTAGCGTAGTCAAGTAGAAATTTAGTTGACTTGTTTTACGAGTATATAACCTACAAATTATACCGTGAAAAGCGATTGACCTATATAATTAAAAAATTAATCGACTTACCTTAAGTAAGATTAATTATAATTTTCCGAGCTTGTCCGTAGATATTATTATTACATTGTACGTATTTTTTTCTAGAGCAAACAAAATGAGGCATCTTCTAGATGAACTAAGCGAAATAATTGTGGCTGTTTATGTGTGAAATTTGAGGACAATAAATATATTTTGTAATATTACAATAAGTCCAAGAACGTATTGCATTAGTAACACATACCACATGAATAAATGTAACGACCCCAATGTGGCGTTCTTTAATGAACCAAAGTAAGATCTAGTCATGTAACACAAATAGTAGCAAACTTTTGTCACAAAGTAGATATTTATTTAATATTTATTGTTTTAGAACAAGAAAATGGCTTCAAAACGATAAAATGAAAATTTGATATAGGAAAAAAATATCTGAATTCCCATTATTGAGTTTGCACTCAACATTTTTAAATAAGGCACCATTGTCCATTCGTTTGGAAAATAAGAACAAACATGTTAATGTTACAAATAACTATCAAAAATTAAAAAATATTTGTCATGAATAGATTTACAATAATTAATCGATAATAGACTGTAAGTGTAGTATTCTTTTTAATACATAATTTAGCGTAATTACATTGTTTAAATTTATTTACCAGAACGTGCAGTCGATATTTATACAACCTTTATTATCTGGTTTTTAAATTTCCCGCTGCATTGTTTGATATCGATGAAAGCGCCATATAGTGAGTCAGATGTTAACTACGTTAAAGCTGGTCGTTGTTAAGCATTGGCTTCTTATGAACGTTTCCTATCTTTATCTCCCTTAATCTGCCTAGTTGTTACAGTGCCATTATAAACCGGTCATGTTCCTGCTCCGGTTTTGGCAAGCAGACTTGAATTTTTGTTCTAGAGTTTTACAGTTAGCCGGAATTTTGTAATTATTGAAAAGTTCTTCCGCTGATCCCTGGCTATACTATTTGACAACGATTTCTTCATATTTATATTTTTATAGTAGTTACTTTGAAACCCAAAAAACCAGAAGAATCATCAAAAATCGCTCGACTTCCTAATGATATGTTTTTTACGTCTATATCCTGCTTACTTCACACAGTAGGATCATTAAAGACAAGATAATATTTTTTCGTATTAATAAAATCTCAAATCGTTCGCCCAGAACTTTAAGAGGAATGATCCCACTGTATATTATGTTTATATAAATAACACTGAAAAAAAATCGCACTTTTTTTTAAACCACTTATTAATCAAAGGAAATTATTACATTACATGTTAAGTTTCTAAAGTCACATAAAGATTGCTTAGCGTAACATTTTTGAGAGTACTGTTGGATGTTTTTTATAAAAAAAAACTGTCAAGTTTCGTTGCAAGAGCACCCAAGTATGATATGTATAATTTATGTAGGGTAATTTTTATTAAATATTGGTTTTCATGTGGTAATTTCTTTGATTATTGAATCAATAATTTTGTCCCAGCTTAGTATTCTTCTTAGGTGTTTCATCTCCATTACATCCATAATATTAGTGATATGTCTCTTCGGATTGTCCAGTTTTAATGTCCATTCTTTTTCCTTTTCTAAGATTGTGTTCAGAGCATTTGTTGCTTTCTTCGCTCAATTGACCAGGCGACCATAACAATGTCATAAACAAATTTACAGCTGTATTTCTGAATCGGTCATCGATTCATAACTGCTGGTAAAACCTTGAACCATTACTATAAACCTGAGATCAATGAACAGTCAAAAGTATAGAGTGCTTGAAAGAAAACAAAGATTGGCCAGTTAGTTAAGTTATGACACCTGGTTTTTTTTTGAGATGCACGTGGGATAAGGGCTACATTTTGAAAAGGCTAAATCCATCACAGATGATCATTATGCGAGAACTTACTGCAGCTTTTGGCTAATGAAATCAAGGTAAAAAGCACCACTTGGAGAAGAAGAAAGTCGTCTTTCATCAAAACGCATCACCTCATAAATTGGTTCGCAGTAACTAAAATTACCAATATAAAGTTTCAGTTTCTTAGTCGTGGTGAAGTGGCCGCTACATTTTGTAAAATCCGAAAAATATAAATTATAGACAAGTGTTTTACTATAATAATAACGAGGCAATCGTATATAGGGTGAGACAAAAAGGTAGGTAATAAATTATATCAGATATTCTGGAGCCAATATTAGGTGAGTTTGTTTTAGGGTTGCCACCTGTCCTTTTTTCAAACAAATTATCCTTGTGACTTTTAAACCTTAAAATATAAAACTATATTTCAATGTTTTTCAAGATTAACTTATTCGCAGCAGCACTAGCGTGGCCCAAACGAGGGAACACATTAAAATAACTTGTTGATGTTAACGAATATATGCTTAGGATGGGAAATATTGATTGGTAAAAGAACCAAAAACGAATTATTATAATACGATCTTTACTTTTTAAATATAATTGCATTGTTTTATAAAATAAAATAGTTTATTTTCGATATTCTTACGGTAAATATTCAGAAGGGATAACGTACGTTTCCCCCTGTATAAACAATATCTAATGTTAATAATGAAATATAGCCTACCTGTTGATTATTCGTTAAAGCTAGACTCTTTTTATTTGTTCCTGCATTTCTCGTAACTGTTTTATCAACTTTTTTGCACTATTTTTATCCTGGTCTGGAAAAAATGCCATCGTTTTAGCATTTTTAATTTTTAAATCACAATTTAGTCCGTTGCTGATCTGTAAAAGGACAGAGCTGACTAAAAAGCTTTCCAAAAAATGTGTCATTAATTTTATGTAAACAAATACGATATACGAGTGTGAAAAGTGAAATTTTTCACACGAGTGGGAAATATTGTCGCACGTCGCTCGAGGCATAAACCGAGTACGACAATCACGCGAGTGTGAAAAATCACTTTCACACAAGCTATGTATAATATTTTTCCTACGACCACAAAATAATTTTATTAAAACAATTTAAAATTAAAAAATCTGGCTCTAAAGGTTTTATCAAGATGTGGCTGGTTTTAGATTTGTTTTTTATATGACTTATTGAATAATTTTTCATTTTTTTGCAGTCTTCTTTCTACCTAGAACGGTCTGTTGAACGCAATAGCATACTTTTTTGTTTTGAATGTGGGTGTAGAAAAAATATGTTTAGAATTTTATTGAATTTCAAATTTGCCCAAATGGTGCAATTCATTGCACTTTCAGTCCCCTTGCTGGCAAATAAATATAGCCTATATCAAATATTACAGATCAGTGGGAAGAATAGATAAATATCGGTAGCGATAGTTGAATGAAGTTTGGACTTAAAATTTGCATTTTTACCTTCGTCACGTAATTGACTGGGCGTTAAAAATCAAATTTTATTACGTAAATGTACAATCACATTGACATTGAATGAACATTGAGGTCGGCCATACTAATTGAGATCCAATCATGTATTTCAAATGAAAGAAAAGAGGCAAATAACACGAAAATAAAGCATTGTGGTCTGTAATTTAATTTTTATTATTTAACTATTATCGTATTACTAAGATTTATGGTATAATTTTAAAATCGCGCAATTTTCTACCACAAAAATGTTTGGAAAAGTTACCGGTCAATGTAATGCATTTTACGAATGTAGTCGATTATTTTTAGTAGTCACGGAATATAATTTAAACTCCATCGAAGATTTTAGATGATTTTTATTGTTGACAATTTCAATTTTTTGTCATTTGTTTTTAAGTTTTTATATTATATTAAAAATTATGGTTATCGTCAAAAATCTGTTTTACTACTCGTTTATGACATTTTGACGACAAGTATATTTTTGTTACTACCCACTAACGAAAATCCGCAAATTTAAACACTTATTTTAGGTCATTAAGACAAAATAAGTAATTTTAAAATAATTTATGACTTTTACTAAATTGAAAACACAAGTGGAGAAAGGTGTAACGTCGCAATTTTTTTCAAAAAATGATTTGTATAGCCTAATACAGAGTGGGCCACTTAAAAGTTCCACCCCCCCCCCCCCCCCCCTTATCTTCGTTATTCATTGAGTTATCGAAATAATTTTTTTCTTGTTTGAAAGACTAGAACAAATACTTTTTTACGTTGGATTCAATTATTCTGTGACGTCATGGCTTACTTCCGGTTTTTCCGGAAATAACAGAAAATCGTAATTTATTTTTTATTTTTAAATTGAAACCCACTTTTTTTATTGTAAATTTGGATTTCTGGGACATTTTTGTATAATAATCGTGTATTGAAAATTTTCTGACAGGTTTCAAAATGGCCGCCATATTGGATAATATTTGTTCTCTAAACATGTTACTATTAATTCGTTTATGAAAAAAAATATAGGAATGTATGATCTTTATAAAATCTTTGTTATCTTCAAAATTCCCATTGAGACCCATTTACCGTATACCAGTGTCGTATCTAAGCATTTTTAATATTTCATAATATTTAATAATTTCATCCGCTTATATCTTCGTTGTTAATTGAGATATCGGAATGAAAACTTTTCTGTTTAAAAGATTATAACAGATACTTTCATATACTGGATCCAGTTGGTCTGTGACGTCATGGCTTAGTTTGGATTTTAACGGATAACACTTAAAATCGCAATTTATTTTTTAATTTAAAATCAAAACCTCTTTTTTGTTGAAAATTTGAATTACTGGGACAATATTGTACAAGAAGCGTATATTATAATATTACTGTCAGCTGTCAAAATGGCCGCCATATTGGATAATATTTGTTCTAAACATGTTACTATTAATTCGTTTATGGAAAAAATATGGGAATGTATGATCTTAATAAAATCATTGTAAGCTTCAAAATTCCTATTAAGACCCACTTACAGTACACCAGTGGCGTATCTTAGCATTTTTATTATTAGCAAACCGTTTAATAATTCCATCCGCTTTTATCTTCGTTGTAAATTGAAATATTGGAACAAAAACTTTTTTGTTTAAAAGCTTGGAACAAATACTATCATATACTGGATTCAGTTGGTCTGTGACGTGTGTTGAAAATTTTCTGTCAGCTGTCAAAATGACCGTCATATTGGATAATATATTTTTTTATATGTTACTGTTAATTCATTTATGGAAAAAATGGCATGTATAACATTATTGTTGAGCTTCAAAATTCCCATTAAGACCTATTTACATTGTACCAGTGGCGTATCTAAGATTTTTGTTATTGCAAACCGTTTAATAATTTTACCCGCTCTTATATTCCTTATTAATTGAGAAATCGGAATGACAACTTTTTTTTTTGAAAGATTGGAATAAATAATGCCGAATACTGCTTCAACTGATCTGTGACATCATGGCTTTCTTCCGGTTTTTCGAAAATAACAATAAATTGCAATTTATTTTTTAGTTTTAAATGGAAACCCACTTTTTTATTGAAAATTTAAATTTCTTGAACTTATCAATGTTTATTATTGTATGGTGGGTATTGTTTTATTATATTCTTTCCTTAAATCTTTCTGATGAAATTAAGCTACTTTAAAATTTAAAATAAAAATAAACATTTTTTAAATTTAAAGATCTGTTGTGTGTCGTATTAATTTATGTTTCTGCTACTGTGCGTTAAAGTACGTATATTATGCGCACTACGGAGTGCATAAAGTTTCGCTTTTTTCACTAGTGCATATAGTAAAAATTTTTCCGCACTAGTGCGTCAAAAAGATACAATTTTTAGTATTTTGACATGACAAATGACATTTTATTTCAAACTTGTTTTACACGTTAGTGCGTAAAGTAATCTTTGTATCTTTAATCTTACTGGGCAATATGTACGGTAGTAGAAATATCTTATGCAATTCGTATGTAAAAGCCTTTTTTGAAGGCCACTTTATACACTTATTATAAGCATAAATTACTATTTTTTGTTATTTTATTTATCAGTAGGTAGTTGACTGATTTAGTGGTTACAAGCGCTGAAATCGTATGAATTCAGTTCGATGACAGATATGCTCAAGAAATATAAATTTTCAATAAAAAAGTGAGTTCCCATTTAAAAATAAAAAATTAATTGCGATTTACCGATATTTTCGAATTATTAAACGGTTTGCTAATAACAAAAATCTTAGATACGCCACTGGTATACTGTAAATGGGCCTTATAAGAACTGTGTAGCTCACAAAGATTTTATACATTCCCATATTTTTCCATAAAAGAATTTACAATAACACATTAAAAAATATATTAACCAATATGACGGTCACTTTGACAGCTGACAGAAAAATTTCAACACAAACTTTTTGTCGGAAAATGTCCCAGAAATTCAAATTTTCAATAAAAAAGGGGTTTTCATTTTAAAATTAAAAATAAATTGCGGTTTTCAGTTATATCCGGGAAAATCGGAAGTAAGTCATGACGTCATAGACCAATTGGATCCAGTAAATGAAAGTATCTATTATAAGCTTTTAAACAAAAAAGTTTTCATTTCGATATCTCAATTAACAACGAAGATAAAAGCGGATGGAATTATTAAACGGTTTGCTAATAATAAAAATGCTTAGATACGCCACTGGTATACGGTAAATGGGTCACAATGATAATTTTGAAGCTTACAAAGATTTTATAAAGATCTCACATTTCTATATTTTTTCCATAAACGAATTAATAGTAACATGCTTAGAAACAATATTATTCAACATGCCGGCTATTTTGACAGCTGCCAGAAAATTTTTAATATACGATTATTATACAAAAATGTCCCAGAAATTCAAATTTAGAATAAAAAAAGTGGGTTTCATTTTAAAAATTAAAAATAAATTGCGATTTTCTGTTATTTCCGGAAAAACCGGAAGTAAGCCATGACGTCACAGAATAATTGTATTAATCATAAGAAAGTATTTGTTCCAGTCTTTCCAATAAAAAAAAAAAAATAATAAATCGATATCTCAATCAATAACGAAGCTAAGGGGGTGGAACTTTTAAGTGGCCTATCCTGTATACTTAAAAATGTTATATTTTTTGTTTGTGATTGTTCTGATTTCCAATTTTGATAAATAACTGCTATTCATAAGATAGGTAGGTATCATGAGCCATATAGTGTAATGCAATCGTAAAACTATAAACTCCTTGACGCCTTTATTTAATTATGTCTTCAATTAATAAAATAAAATATGAAAATAAAATATGAAAATAAAATATTTAATATAATTAGTCACTAGCCCAGATTCGAAACCGGGCCTCTCGCGTGGAAGAGACGCCATGTCCTCACCTTCACTGCCACATTTAGAAATTTAGTTTTAATACTCGTAATTAAATTTCATATAGTTTGATTAAAATTATAAAATGTATTTCTAAATGTGGACGAAATAAAAATAGAATAGTAGTTTGTGCAACAAGAGTGGATATGATAGCCATATCGCACGAAGACGAAATGTAGGCGTCGTGTTCAATCATCTGAGTGCGATATGGACAATCCACTGGAGTTGTACAATATATTTTTTCTTCGACCCACTAACGAAAATTACAAATATTAAAAATTATTTTATGTTATTGAGATAAAATAAGTAATTTAAAAATAATTTATGACTTTTACTAATTTATAAAATAAAATAAACTAGAAAAGGAAAGAAGATTTAATGTAAGTTTTCCCCATCCTAGATTTGAACTCGGGACTTTCGCATGAAAGTTGTTCATGGCAATATAGCGCTTTACCTGATTCCATACCATTTCGATCGGGTTAAGCTCGCAATGATACGGTGGTAAGCGTAGAACAGTATTTTGCAACTATTTCCTCAATCTTATATTTATCGTATTGCTCTTTGTATGCGTTGGCAACTTCAAGCAGCTCAGATTTAATAGGCGTCGTCAAAAAATGTTGTTTTTTTTTTTCAAACAGCCATTTTTTATTTCGGGTTTGTTCCATGAGGTAGCTGGAAAACTAAATTTATGGAAATGATACGAAGCGTTATCCATAACAACTTTCTTTCGTCCATTTTTGAATAAGTTAAAAATCAGCGACTCCCTTAACTATTGCTCCAAATAGTCGGCGTTTATTTCGTCATTTATCGTTTTTCTTTGCCAAGAAAACACGCGTGGCGCCAGGTAAAAATCCACCCTCATTACCTGCATGAACAATAACGAAACGTTGACCTCTTTGTGTAGGTGCTTTAAGGCCTGTAGTTAAACCCTTTATAGAAGCATATCTACCATTTTTTGGTATTATCACACCATGCATATACCGTTTGACCCACGTTGACCCAAGTTTCATATAAATAGATAACATTACAATTTTGTTGGCGATATTGTTGGATGGCTCTTAAATACCTGTGCCACCATTGAATGACGTCGTTTCGTTCTAACGTTATTCTTTTACGACCACGCTTCACATATTCAAAACCAATATCTTTCATCAATCTTCTTAAAGAGAACAATGGTGAATTATAAATCCCCGCGAATAATATAAATTGCATTCAAAGTTGGCGGAATGTAAAAAAAAAAAAAGTGCACAATATTCCTCTCAATAAGCTCTTAAAACCCTTATCTTAAGTATATTTGCGAGAATTTGACTGTATCATCAGCTTTTTTCTTCTTGCAGGAGATTTCAATTCGCCACTGTTTTGTTCCTCCTCTTTCTTGAAGGCATGAATTGTTTTTTCACTGATCCCACTCATTTTGAAAGCACGACTTACCGCTGTAGTCACACTCAATTTACTGTCATTGATTAAATAACAAATCATATTAAAAATCACAATTTTCGCACTCGCACGGTACATTTTTCCGCTAGGTACCAGAATGTGGCACGGATATTTTTGTCTAGTAAATGTTACGGTTCTTAATGCAATATTATGCGAAAGTTTAAAAATCACAAATTTGTGGGTTGCTTCTTTTCTGCAGAAAGATGTCCAATTAGACATCAAGGAGGATAAACGGACCTCATATACGCAACCAAGACATGCTCTAACAGAGTGTGCCGGTCGCATATTCGGAAATCGCCGACATATTAGATACTCGAATCAGTTCGGTATCGAGAATAACAGCCTCGTAAAATCTCGACGTGTTAGACTAATATGTCGGTGATTTACGAGTGCGAGTTATCTATGCATTAATGTAGAATTAGATATTATTAAGGCGGGTACAGATCTGAGCACGTACGCGTATGAGGTAAGCCGAGGCCGAACAGAATGTCTCGTGCGGCACATTTTGTATATACGAATGGTGGACGCATGAGGCGCTATTCGCCACTGATCCAGTGAATTAAAACAAAAATCGAGAATAAAGAGGACGTCGCGGAGTTGCGTTTCTGTTTTATTATTTTATTAACCATATTGAAGAAAAAAAGGAGAAGAAAAAATCGATGGCCGATTTCGTGTCAAGGATCTTCTTTATTATGTTGTAATAGAACTTGATGTCTTGCTCTCCATATGATATCTTGCTGATTATATAAATCCAGGAGAAGCAAAAGTTTTCCTCATTTCACTTTATGAAAAATAAACCTTGAAAACTCGCCATAATCTGTTCGATGGGCACGTACTGCGCATAGACCTTTTCATCATAATTTTTTTTTGTGCACATGCCACATCTTTTTCGTGTTAAAATGCCCACGTGAAAAAAATTATAATCGATAAATATTAATTTAACTATATTCATTTACAAAAAAAGGAAGAAAAAGCAAAGTAATAATAATTTTAGTGTCTTAATTGAAAAATATATTTTTGCAATCAATTATAATTATGTTATCCGTACGGAAAGGAACAACAAAACGGTGTTCTTATGGAGTATGTAAAATTGACATACGGTATAAATCATTCAAAGGCAATACATACAATACATATTATTTTATAAATATTCCAAAGCCTTGGCTGCAATATCGTAAAAAATTTTCAATTTATCAAGCAAATGTGCATTAGGTGCGAAAAAATGTGGTCGAAGACCGAAGTAACAACGGTTTTCAATGGATTGATGATGTTACTGATATACTTATATTTGTTAATTATATTTTCATGGAGAAAGTGGTATAACAGAAGAAAATTATTATCTGGTATTAAACAATATTTTTTTAATATTAAATTCTACTTCGGTATACACAGTAATATGATTAAAAATGTCATGTTGATCCTCAAAATATTAAATAATATATTTTATTAATTATACTCGTGATTAACTCTCATGTTAAAGTGTTTTTGCAAGTACTAATAGTTGGTTGGCATAATTAATTAGAGTAGAGTTATAATTATTGTTTGTTTTCATTAATTTTGTACACAGTTTAGAAGTATTGATACACAT
This sequence comes from Psylliodes chrysocephalus, assembly GCA_927349885.1. NCBI lineage: Eukaryota > Metazoa > Arthropoda > Insecta > Coleoptera > Chrysomelidae > Psylliodes > Psylliodes chrysocephalus. The sequence goes on from OV651816.1 coordinate 21,742,969, forward strand.
AACCTCTCAATCAGTCCACTTTCTTTGTTTGTATCAAACGTCTAAAGCCGGGATCCAACGGCGCGTGGAGCGGCACTCCTCGGCGCGTGGAATGGCAATCCTGGGTTGTGAGTTGAGTCTCAACGGTCGAACCGTTCCCACGGCGCATGAGGATCGCGCAGATGTGGACACGCGCCTATTGCAGTCTGTTTTACGAAGGCAGTGTTGGCGATAAAAAATTCATAATTTTGATTAATTGCATGAAAAGATGAACCGTGAGTGGACGCGTATCGTTGCTGCCTCAGCCTTTTATTTTATGTTAGGGGTTTACAGGATGGCAAGGGAACAAAAATAAAACGAAAACAAAGAAGATGGTGGAGAGTGTCCTTGTATAGAAATTGAGATAGGTAAGTACATTATAGAATATTTTGCAACAAGTGTTTAAAACTGATGTTCACAAGTGTAATATACTATAATTTTTCTACGACTGCAATTTGGTTCAGAAACCAAAAAAATGGGAGTCTTATTTTACACACATTTGGCAAAGGCTTGGAATAATAGACATAGTCTGACAGTCATAAAAAATAAACTTTGGAATAATTTGTAATTTTAATGTTTTTGCTGCAAATAATATAGTTTTCTTTTAATCATTTGTAGGTACAGTGCCACAGACATGTTAGAAGATTTACGCCAAGAACCCTCAGGCTATTTTAAAAACTTTTGTCGAAAAGTTTCCGAAATATTCCCATTAATGTATCTTTTTTTTTTTTTTCAAATCTGCGATTGAACATTTTACGCTCATTTGCTCCTCAATTCGCCTCCAGACATCATGAACTAAGTTCCTGTTTTTATGGTTTGGATCCCGTGGGTTCCAAATAATTGGCTCGGCTTCATAAAATGATAAAAAATCTAACACCACTTCGTTAGACCACTCCATGGTGAAAGTTACCACGGCACTGGTAGTACAACGCTCCTAGCCACGCCGTTGGAGCTGTAAGCACGTGTGGCGCGCCAACGTCCGCGCCCCTTTGAACCGTGTTGATTTACCGACAGACGACGGGACTCATCGCGCCGACCGAAGATTGGCAAGCTTGCCCTATCCAACGGAGCGGGAACTGGCAAGTTTGGCGCGTGGAGTGCCGCTCCACGCGCCGTTGGATCCCGGCTTAAGACACTTTAACCACCTTTTCAACTTCTCACAACTATGCGCTTCTACAGAGTTATGAAAAAGTTAATCACCATCAACGATTTTTTCTAATGATTAATTTTTCTGTAGAGATAATATTGGTTTCCCAGCCATTGTCGATCAAAATAGTACGAAAATTTTGAATTACCGCTATTTCAACATGGTGGCTGCGCTTGCGCTCATCACATGATAAAAAGGACTATTGCCTCCCTTTGATGTACCGCTAACAAACGGATTGGGGCGAGGCTGTTCGACGCACACAACGAGGCAATTTGCCGCGCCTCGTAAGCCCGTCTACATCTGCATGCTCATGCGTCCTCGGCTTGCTTCATACGCGTACGTGCTCAGATCTGTACCCGCCTTTAGGATAGATATATTAGTTTAATACCGCACATAATTAGGAAAATTTGGTAATTCAAATTTAAAAAGGTCAATTGTACATTTAACAAAAGTACGAGTAAATACATTAGAAATTATTGTCGCATACATATTTTTCAAATTTTAAATTAACTTTTTATTTTTAAGTAAAAGGAAATGTGCTAAACCTGCAGTATACGTTGTCGCGGATTACGCATGCGCCATCCTTGTGTTCACTAGAATAACGAAGTATAATTTTGAGGGCAAGGAAAATGTTTGGAAATTCACAAAAATATTCTATAACTCTAGAATATTTTGACGTATTATTTAGTGAAACACCGACTTTCCTTGACCCCAAAATTCAAAAGAGAAATTGATAACACAAGTATGCCGACGCATGCGCAACATACGGCGACCTAAATAAATTTAATGTACCTAATTACTGCTTTTTTGATTAAGTTTAATTTTTTTTAATGATTTTCTCTTAATCCCACAATATTTTTAACACACGTCGCCAAGAAATGAGGTGCTTTCGAAACTTTATTTTTAATTACCTGATGTGCTAAATTTGGTTTTGAATGCAGTTTCAGGAGTAAATGGAGAACATTGGAGAAAATGCATTGATGTTAAATAGGTGGAAAGTTTATTTTGGAAAATGGATATAGCAGTAGAAAACTTAATAGACTCTATAATAATATACCTCAGAAAAGAGAATGATAATGATACCAGTAGTTTTTGATTTTAGGTACTGGGTGTTACTTTTAATGCTAAGAGATTAAAAAAGTTTAATCCCATTAACAACATATAATCCTTCTTGTTATTTATTGGTTAAATTTAATTCGATCAATGTTAAAGTGCAACAATTTTGTCAGAAGCATAAGGTTTATTTTTATTTTTTGTAAATAATATAACTTTTAATTCAAAATTTAATCTACGAAGTGGGTATATACCATTTTATATACCGTGACCTTATTAACGTTATATCCCCACTTTTACTGCACTCCTCTTTTATTCAGACTAAGGGCAATAGAAAAAGGAAACAAACAAAAAATTGTCTCTGATGAGTGATGGTTAAAGTCCATTAAACAAACATTTCTTATTTCTTGTTGCATAAATCGCCGACGCATTAGTTCTAACACGTCGGGATTTTACGAATTTATCATTCGCGGCATCGAACTTTTCCGAGTTCCTAACGTGTCGGTGGTTTACGAGTATGCGTGCCGGTCTCCCATTAGAAATACATTGCCTATGCCTTGCCATACTGCATTCTCAGTGTGTCTCGAACTATAAAAATGTATTATTCTCAGATATACAGCCGGTTGCAAGAACGATTGTTAAAATCTCTCGTTAACTAAAGAACATATAACTAACTGAGATTTAAACTGGCAAAGGCGCTTTTCCAACTGATAGTTTGTCGCTTCACAGCTGATCACGGGATATTTTTATATTAATGAAGTTAATTTGGTAGTATTTTTTCAAAAATTAATTACAAATAAAGTAAAAAATGAAATTGAGGCTCAAACTTTACTGCTATGGTTAAAAAAATAGGTTAATCATCCTCACTCAATGTAATGACAGGTGTTTCAATGGATCTTGTGCTCAATGTAAAGAATTACTCCTAAGAATTGATATACCTACACAGTAAACAGGTTTAATTTTTAATATTCATACCTATATTTTCTTTAAACATTAATGTTAATACTATCCCTATCTTTTTTCGACATCGGCTCATATTTTTTAACAGACAGAAGCAAGGACAGTCGATTCTAAGAAAAAATGTTTTACACATGAATATAATTTCTTAAAATAAATAGAATGGCTTAAATGAAGAAAAGGTTCCAATAAGTCACTGGAAAAAGAGAAAAATACCTTTCTAGTAGTGCTCAATGCAACAGTATTTAAATATATTTTGTCCCTTTTACATAAACTAAAATTATTTTTCTTGTACTTACTTCACATTTTCTCTTCCCGTTTGTCACACCATGGAAAATCACATTTTGGTAAGCTAAATCTCGCCCTTTCTACTGTACATTATTTTTTCAAATAGAAGAACATAATTAAAAATATGTTTAGTTTCTATCATGTGTGCAAACCCCATTTACTGTGGTAATATTTTCGATGTATTTTCTAGTTTTAACAGACTTTAAAAAAGGAGTAGGTTCTCAATTCATCAGAATATATTTTTTTATGTATATTCAGCGATAATTCTTTACTATGTTGTCCGATTTCTGATTATTTTTTTGTTAGAAAAGGGGTTCCTAAGGGATGGTTCCATAATATAAATTTGGTCAAGATCTGATGATGGGATTCATGAGAAAATAATCACTCTTTGTTTTTGGAGTCGTCAGTTTTTTAAATTAATTTTATAACTTATACATTTTTCAATGAATCAAAGTAAAAACTGTTTAAATTGGGAAATTTCTAAAGTTCAGTATCTATTTTTTAGCTCGAAATGGAAAACTGGAGGAGAGATGGTGAAATCTCTGGTATGAGAAATAAATTCCCATTTGACCTATTCTTGAAAATCATATACAGTTCCTTTTTGAATCCCTTCAATTTGGATGCATATTTCTTTGCTAATGAACTAATGCTAGAATTTATTTTTTATTTAAGAACAACTTTCTATTTGTACAATATTGCAATTTCTAGATTTTTGAGAAAATTAAATAAATTATGATATGATGATTAGCTTTTATAAGTTGTGTAATAGTCAAAATTTAAAATATAAAATAATTGATACTATGTATAAATTACACTTATTTACCTAAATATATTTGCTTTCACATTTGTAATTTACAGATTTGTAGGTCATAAATAAAACACCAAATTCATTTTAAAATTTTATTTTTTAGGATTAAATTAATATACACAAAATACATAACATAATAAAAAAATATAATAAATCTACAATAAATAAAAATATATTTAATTTGCCCATCATTATTAATTATTAAAGAATTCTAATTCTAAAAAATAAAACATTTAATCCAGGATTTCTTTTTGGTTATGACAGGTTTCAAGTTGACTAGTAATTTTGTGTTAAAATTTACAGTGTTCCACATATTTAATAAATGTATAAAAAGAAATGGATTACTTCAACATAGGTACAAACAATAAAAATGTTATTACTGATAGTAGTTTACTGGTAAATATTTACTTTTTCTGAAAATAGGCAGGAAAAAAACTATAAAATAATATTAAATATTGTTGAGAATGTATTAATACATAACAGTTATAAGTTATACACGATTTAAAAGTGTTTAACAATAGAAGTAGGGATACCAAGCTCTACGCAGTTATATGAAGAGAATATAATTGATTATCTCTTACTATATATATTCAATACAATTTTCAGGCCTAAAATTATTCATGCTATCATCTCATGAAATTTTTTAACATACTTAGCAAATACCTATATTACTTCAAAATAATGCCTATTAAAAAATAAAAATATATTGCTACAAGGCTATACCGCCGTCATAAGCCCAACCCCCGTAACTGACAAATTACAAATATGTGAGGTTATTTGTCCATTCTGATACTAACCCATTTTTCTTATTAAAATGTAAACAAAATCCCAGTAATTTTTATTCTGTTTCCTAAAAAGTCAACTTGATTCTACAATGTAACTAACATTTTTCTAGAGAATTCTTATCAAAAACCTTTTAACCCACAAATTAACCCAAAACATTAAATAAATTTCTTTTATTGAATATATCTCCATTCTATAGTTTGCGAAGTTACTGGGGCAGTATAGATGTTTTAAAGTTTTATTTGTGAGCCAAGTCTGTTTTGTTTCAACATTAGTGGTCCATACAACAATATTTTTAATTTTGTTGTGTTACAAAGTTTTTCTTTTTTAACTGTAGGGTTTTGCTTGAGAGTCTGTGCTAGGGGACCGGAAGAGTCCACTTGGACCAGGCAAGGGTTTAGTAGATTCCTTGGGAGTGAAGAGACTACCAGCAGAAGCAGCTCCGGAAACTCCACTGGAAATAGGCATAATATCAATTATTGATTCGTGCACCTACAGAATAATAAATAAATATATATGATTCTACAGCTCTTAAAAGTATGTTCCGACATACAAAGTATTTGTGATAATTATACAGGATGGTCCAAATTTGACATGTTTATAAGATATCACTAAATTAGCAGGGGATAAAGAATATGATGCCGCAAATTTTTTTTTTTAAACTAAACATGTTATTTTAAATCCCGTTATAAATTCCTCCCCTGAGTAAAATGCAAGAGTGATTTTTAAAATATCATTATTTTGTTTGGGTGTTCAAATAAAAAATGGTAAATAGTATTACCCCGAAAATTTGTACCCCTTGAAAAAATAATAAGTACGACAATGGATTTTACATATTTAACTATGTCAAATTATTAAATTGTTTTTCAAAATAAGATATTTATTTGAGATAATAAATTATGACAAATTTAGAAAATCACCCTATGGCTTCTAAAAAGGATTTATAACATAAATAAGCATTCCATGTTTAATTTCTCAAAAAAGGTGACGATGGTGGGTTATGGTTTCGATATCCAGTTGTATCATGTAAAAGTGTCGAATTTTGTCCACCATGTATAAATAAAACAACTAAGTTTAAATAAAAAATATAAAATTATTTCCATTATTATAACATTATTTTCTTACCAAAGAATGCAGCAGTCGAATCAAAGGAATTCAACGGGGACTCTATATAATTATAAAAAAATGCTTTAATTTGAGCCTATCTCATCAAGTTGGAGATTTACCACGCCCCCTTCTCGTTTTTCACCCTCAAACAAATAAGGAAAAAATTTAAATAAACAAAAATAATACTAAACGTTAGTCATTTCCAATTTTATTTTTTTTTAACTTTGGTAGTTTGAAAAATCTTTAAAATGGGAAAAGACAGATATTGCTAAAATTGTATAAATAATAACACATAATAACAAAAGAAGTTTTATATTGTATACAGTATGGTTCAAATGAAAGGAATAAATTCATTATAATGGAAGTAGTTGGTTTTTCGAAAAAATGCTCGGACAGGTCAATTTTTTTTACTCAAAGCGCAGATTTTTAAATAGAATTCAATTTTCCCCCACTTCCCATTTTTGGGCAGTGACGTCATTGACAATTTATTTAAATAGTAACCCCAATTTTTTTTTCTTGATTTTGTTAGATCTTGCAATTTCCTACTCGGAAATATAATATTTGAAATATCTTACATAACAATTTTTTTTGAATAAAAGTCATTTAAAGATTAGACACATAAATTTTATTTTATTTTCAGAACACAATAATTGATTAAAAGATAATTATTTGTAATTAAGTGCTTAATCTAACAAAATAATAATAATAATAAAAAAGAATTTGTGAAATTGTCAATAAATTCTTTTTATTATTATTATTATTTTTTTTTTTTTTAGACGAAGCACTTAATTACAAATAATTTTTTATTCATTTATTGTGTTTCAAAATAAAATAAAATTTATGTATCTGATCTTTAAATGACTTTTATTCAAAAAAAATTGTTGTCAGATATTATAAATATTATGTTTCCGAGTAGGAAATTGCAAGATCTCTCAAAATCAAGAAAAAAAATTGGGGTTACCATTTAAAAAAATTGTCAATGACGTCACTGCCCAAAAATGGGAAGTGGGGGAAAATTGAATTCTATTTAAAAAATTGCGCTTTAAGTAAACAAAATTGACCTGTCCGAGCATTTTTTCAAAAAACCAACTACTTCCATTATAATGAATTTATTCCTTTCATTTGAGCCATACTGTATATAAAAGTGATTTAATTTCTGTTTAAATTAAAATCCTATAAATCAATCTTTTAAAATATAAAATTTGTGTTAAATAACATTATACCTAGATACTTTGCTTAGAAAATTAACTTTAAACATATTACTGCAAAAATTTTTACTTTCATTTCAAATAATTTTTTTCTTTTATTATTAAGAAGGCACAATATTCTATACTATATAGAAGGTAAGTATATTAATGTTACTGTCCCAGGAGGGTGGGTGTACAAATATTATGAATATCGTCGTTGATACTGCAATAGGGCCTATGTAAAAAAAATACAATTTGGGGTTAAGATGCCAAAGTATCCAATAAAAGCCAGACTATTACTCTGCAAAACATCGTATGTAAATACCCAATAGAAATTCCAGTTTCTTCGTCGTAGCAAGGTGGCCTATGTTATACGGGTTTTACATTGGCTACCCCAAACAAGCGTATGTGAACATATTTGATAGGTTGGTAACACGTAAGTCGTATACTGGTTATTTCAATTAGCCGTATGTGAAGTGCGATGTGTTTTTATGCTGAAATTAGTTGGAAAATGTGCTGATTTGTTTGTTACTATCACATAGAATTGGTAAGTTAAAAATAATTTATAATTATTAACGTAAAAAATGGTCAATATCAAAACATTTACATGATTTACCTTCTCAAACATGTGTTTGTAAATATTCTAACCTATAAATAGTTTTATTTTCTTGAAGGACTTATTCTTACCGGCATTACGATGCAATTCTAGTAGGCATGGATAGAATTAGCACTCTAATGCTTCACTTTAATGTTTTTTTTTTTCAATAAAGTTGAACTGTCACCTCCTGTTTATCGAAATAACAATCACATACGACATATTGCGGTTCTTATTTAATAAAATAATAACTACATACGACATATTGCAGCGTAAAGTTTAATTTTATTTTTCTTCTTTCAGCATAAAAAATAAGTAGCAGAGGTAGGCAGATAGTAGAGATGGTACTTGACCAGGCTTCTTCAACATGAAATCATGTGATCGCCAGAGATAGAGATGTTTATGACATTGCGAAAAACAATGTTAATGGTATGGAGTTAGAAAATGGTATTCATGTGGAATATCAGTCGGTCGATGCTTTGGAGAAAGTCGAACATGAATCAGTAGAAATGACTGAAAACGTATACGAAGATGACGAACCATTTCAGGATTCTGGTTCTGAATACATTCCATCTGAAGAAGAGAATAATAGTCGGAATAATATGTCAATAGTTGAAACTTCTGATGAAGAAGGTCGTAATCACCAACTAGTAGATGAAGAGCACGGACTTGTTGAGGCAAGAAGAAGATCTAGAAAGAGCAAAGGGCAGGGAGATCCTGCTAATTGGAAGCGAGCCAAAAATTCTAGTGCGCGACTAAAGGGTGATGCTTACATTGGATTCAAGAGAGATGCATCTGGAAAATACAAACAAATTGTAGAAAAAGAAAAACGTAAACTCGGACAAAGATGTGATGGTCACATAAGAACTACTTCAAGAGGACCAAGACAAAAATTGAATGCACATCCCTATCTGAGGAAGAACGGAAATCAATTTTCAATCACTTTTGGTCCTTGAATTCATGGGAAGCTAAAAAAGTTCTTGTATCATACACCAAACCAAAATGTAGACGTAAATCAACTTTACCTGAAGAATCACGTAAGCAGATAGGTTTCCAATATCATCTTATTACGGTGGGCGAAACGGAAAAGCTTAAGCGACTGGTCTGCAAAAAAATGTTTTTGGCAACTTTAGGAATTAAAGAAAAAACTGTTAAAATTTGGAGGCTTGAAAATGGTAGCTGCAGTACAAAAGAGCAGAATAAAGAAGCCCCACCTCCAATGCAAGAATGCTCAAAAAACGTTCGCGAGTTTCTAGACAGTTTACCAAGGGTGGAGTCGCATTATTGCAGAGCCTCTTCCAAGAAACTTTATTTGGAACCAATATGGAACAGTTACAGACATCTATATCGGGAGTTTCTTCATAACTGTGAAGTCAACCGAAAACGATCGTGTTCTTGGAGAACATTTTTAAAAACATTTAGGTCTATGAACTTGGAAATACACACACCTAAAAAGGATCAGTGTAATTCTTGTTTAATGTACAAAAATGGAAATCTGCCAACGTCAGTATACGAAAAGTACATTAAGAGAAAATACGAAGCTCGTAAAGAAAAAACTAAAGACAAACAAAGTGCAGCTGAAGAAAACACATGCGTTTATACTGTTGATCTTCAAGCTGTTTTAGTATGTCCACGCTTATTGGCATCGGCTATTTATTACAAGACGAAATTGAAAGTGCACAATCTAACTTTCTATAATATGAAGTATAAAGACGTTACTTGCTATCTATGGCACGAATCTAGCGGTGGCTTAGAATGCGATGTATTTACATCTATTATGGTAAAGTTTCTCAAAAATGAAATACAAACGCACCAGCCTTCCCGTGTTGTTTTATGGAGTGATGGTTGCTGCTATCAAAATAGAAATACTAAGTTATCTAATGGTTTTCTGGAATTAGCTACTGCAGAAAATGTTACCATAGAGCAAAAATATTTAGAAGTCGGCCACACGCAGATGGAGGTTGACTCCATTCACAGTGCCATAGAGAGGAAACTACACAAAGGGCGAGCAATTTGTGTCCCAGCTGACTACGTTCACATTATAAAGTCGGCCAGACAGAATCCCTCTCCTTATAAAGTGATTCAGCTTACATACCGTGATTTTGATAAGCGTCCTGAAGGACTTTATACAAGTTTACGCCCAGGATCTAAGAAAGGTGATCCGTGTGTTACAGACATTTGTGCTTTACAACATAAACCTGAGGGTATAATAAATTATAAATTGAATTTCGATGAAACCTGGCAAGAAATTCCTGGGCGGCCAAAAAGAAACTCATCAAAGTCTGTACCACCTTATTCTCCTTTGTATAATGCACCGTGTCCTATTGAGTTGACTAAATTTATTCACCTCCAAGAGTTAAAATCTCTAATTTCAGATGACTACCATGAATTTTACAACAAGCTTAGTCATAACTGTGGATCTGACGAGTGCACTCATATTCGTGCTATAGCTAAGCCTAAACAAGGTCCCTCTGTCATAGGGAATCAATCTGAAGATGGTGAAAGCTGTTCTCTATAATTATTTTGCCTTTTATAATTTCAAAGTCTAAGTTCCGTTAACTTCTAATGAGTAACTTTATATCAATGCTCTAGTTTAAACAATGTTAAGTTTTTCTAAAAAATTTTAAGCATTTAGGTCAAGTTTAAGTTCTTTTAAGTAGCGCCTATCTATTTTACAATGTGTCAGCAATATGTCGTATGTGTCATAAGTAACCAATTTTGAATTGTAAAATGTCTTATGTGAATTTTTTTCCAAAAAGGTAATATATAGATTAAATCACAGTATCTCATTTTAAACTAAACCTAATCCATCAATTTTTAACACAATTTTGAATCATTTCCATCAATATTGCTCCCACACAGTGGTTTTTTCCCTTTCCTGAAAATTCAACATTTTTGACATAGGTCCTATTGCAGTATCAACGACGATATGCAAATGTTATGTATTAAAACAATAAAAGTGTCCCTTTGAATGAGACAAATACGAACCTTGTCCTGTCTCTCCTTCTATTTGACCTCTTGTAAAGTTTAGTTTTCTTTTTGTTGTAAGTACCTCACTTTTAGATTTCATTGTATCAGTTTTATATTTAATAAAAGCTAGTTATTCCTAATTAGTATTTTGGCCAATACAACTTCTTAGCCATGCAATAAGGAGATCTTCTTTAATTACCTAAAATTTTAACCCCAAAAATGTATTTAGAAATACAAATTAATTATGTAATAAAGTGAATATTTTTAAAGGAATTTTATGTAATTATTATTAATTTACTTTCCAAGTGGTTTTTCTTCTATCGGTAGCAGTAAATTGCTTGCGATTTTTTTTTTCAACCATTATAATACTTAACTGAACGAACTCAAATTGAACTTTTATAATATATATTCAAAGTACCTCTTGACACTCACATAAATTGGCTGGAAAATTGAAAACAATAATTGAAAAATTCTAAAATTTAATCAATAAAGATACATATGTCGAAAGTAAATGAGATTTTAGACGAGACGGAGGAAACGACGTTGTCAGTTCACGTCGTCGTTAATAATTAACAGAAGAATGCAACCCGTACTACACTTTCAGTAAGAGATTTGGGTTTAACGAGTCATTAGATATTTAACGATCGTTGTTGCAACTTTTTTTTTATTATCGATTTTTTCTTAGACATTTTACATTTTTCTAGGCATTTTATTTTCCTATTTCCCTGCTATATGAATTATCCTCCTTTTCAGGGTGAACGTTGTTGCAACCCGCTAATAAAGTCTTAAATATTACCACTAGCTCCCCCCTCCTCCATTCTCAACCTTTGGATGTAATTAAAAAATAATGTACGAGACACGAATGAAAAGTGTTTTTTTTTCACTTCTACAAGTTGCCCGAAAAACTCAAACTTTTCGCCTTTGTAACATAAACTACTCTTTACTGCCACTGGAATAACAATAGTTAAAATAAAAATAATAATCTTGAATTTGTATTCTACTGGACGTTGTTCATGTCTATGTGCAGGAATTAAAAGTATTTTTGTGGTTTAGAACAAAAATAACATAATATGTAAACAATACAAAACAAATAAATAATTTATTTATAATAATAAATTAAAAATGAAAGATGGCCAAATAAGGATTTCTGTCTAATTCGGGAGTTACGTACATAATTGTCTATATAGGGAAACTTAATCAACTTTTTGTCAATATTATGTAAATGTAACGTAAACAGAAGAGGGACAAGAACATCGCCTTGTGGTATTCCAATATGAACTAATGCTTACGATAATTGATCTTTGAATTATATTTATAATCGTAAAACGGTTTACACTGTGTTTAGAAATTTAATATTTTATTATATTTTATAGAAGGTGGTAAAAATTTAAATAAATGTAAATACCCCACGCTCAAGGTATCTTTTTTGTGGGTTTGTATTTATTTAGCATAACTACCAAAACTCACATAATTAAATATTTACATATATTTTTTTTAGTACATTTTATTTATAATTATTTTAGTTCTTTTTAATTTGCTTTAAATTATAGAGAATAGCAATCATTCAAGTTTTATAAATTTCTTAATACATTCAGAATACATTTGTAGAATTTCTTATAGAAAAGAAATATTAATCCCATTACGTGGATATTGCGCAACATATTGTTCTTGGAACAATAAAATCTAAAGCGTTTAATTATCAGAATTAAAAACTGATATTAGCATGCCCGGTTTCGCTATTATCATCTTCCTCTTCAATTTTATTGAATTGCTGGCTGCACCGCATTGAAATCGTTAGATATATCTTTACAATGTGTCTTCCCACGGATTGAAATTGTACCTACTTAAACGTTGACTGGATAAAAACGTAGGTTTATTTAAATGTATTTATTTTATCGTAGAGATGTTGAATTAAAAAACGTGTTGTAGGCATTAAATGGCGTTTATACAAAACTACGACATACCCAAACACATTTTCCTGGTTTACTATAGGATCTTTCAGTTTTGTGTCAGGCTATAAATAAAATTTGGCAGTGCTTTTATTTTTTGACAAAGCGACTCAACCAGGGATCTTTGTTAAAAAATGTCAATCCATTGTTTAAATGACCAATAATTAAACTACATTTCCTGGGCCGCTTTTTCGAGAAAAACTCTAATCACGCACTTCCAAGCATTTATTTATCATTTATTTCTCTCTCAATAGAAATTCATCTTAGTAACCTTTGAAGAAAGTTTCCTCAAAAAATTAAAATCTAATCTTCTTAATGTAGAAAATAACATAATTAACCCTTTTTTTTTGAAACCCCCCACTTCCTCCATTTTTTTTCTATTCCCTTTTGGGTACATTATGCATTCAAAGATAAAAAATCCATTGGTATTGAACGTTTATTGAAAAATTTTGCGTAACAAAAAAAATTATTCATTCATGAAACCGCACGAAACAATTTTTTTTTATTAAAGCATAGATGAACTTTTGGCATTTCACACGATATTTTCCTTTGCATCCAAGTAGATTACACCTTTCCCTTTCAACTGTCCATTCTGGCTAATGAGCTATACTATCAGTCTGTACAATATTTAATGAATTTACAGCCATTTTTATACCAGAAAACTCATAATATTATTTAGATTAATTTTTTCTATTAATTACCATTATATTTCCCTACACTAAAAACTTTCTTAGAAATATTATGATTTCTCACTCATAATGAATATAATTTCGAAAAGCGAGAAATTCTCCACAAGGTCCATCAAACCAATTTGCAATATTGTAAAAGGTGGGTAAGCATTAGAAATGTAAAAAAAAATTACATGAATTTTAAATGGTAAAACTTTAAATTTAAATAGTAAGTACTTAAAATTGATATTAAGAGCTCAAACTTGGTGAGAATTTTTCTTTCTATATGTAATATTTTGCTTGAGCACCGAAAAAAAAAAAAAGAAAATTTTACGGAAATGAATCACCCTACCTTGTTTTCCCGAGAACAATTCGAAATTATAAGACATGCCAGAAATTCCCTAAGAACCCACATCTTGTAACCCCATTTATGGGGCTTCTTAGGGTTATGTTTTTATGTTTATTCTATCCTTGAATGGAATTATTTGTTCATCACATGACATGTGTTCTTCGAAAGGTAAAGCCAAACAAGCTTTCCTAATAGTTTCTATTACTGGTATAATTTTATCCAAGTTACTTTTATTTTCTGTATTGTCGCTAAAGTGTAAGAAACTTTTGATCAATTCGAAACGATTCACTGACATGACATCGGAAATTTGTGAAATCCTGATTTGTGGAGACCAAAAGTGTCTAGTAGTGGGTTGTCTAATTATTGACATCCATAGAATTACTCCTATAAATCTTTGAATTTCCTCAAGACCTAAACATATATACACGTCTGGCGAATGACTTCAGTCAAAAATTCTTCTGACAAAAAGTAAGAAAACACCTTGTATGGAGTATTCAATTTCAAAATTTCTTCATGAAGTACCTCACTTCCTAGAAATTCAGAATTGACTTCAATTCTTTCAGTCATTGATTTTTTTCCAATTGATCTTGGGTTTAGTAGCTGCCGGTTGTCTTTTAGGAAGTTCTTGGGTTCTTCGAGGTGCTTCATTCGAGATGCTTAGGTTTTTAAATTTTTCGGAGGATTTTCATCTTCTTCTGAAGACTTATCATCTTCTTCTGAAGGCTTATCATCTATAGAAGACTTATCATCTTCTTCAGCGGACTCATCATTTTCACAACATAAATTATTGGAGGATCCCTGTATCAATAATTCCTCCGCGTTTGTTTCTCCATCTGACAGCTCACTATCTTCACTATCAGCAGGTATTTCTCTGACTCGAAAGTTGTCTGTAGTTTTACTACGTCCATAAAATGATTTCGGGTTTATTGAAAAATTTTTCGGATTCATATTCTGAAAGAACACCGTTGTATTTACCAACAATAAATACATTCATCTATTTTAGTTTTCAATGCATATTGTTCCCGAGCGGCCACATACATTTATGGGAATATTTATCACGTAATTTTATGCGAAAGTAGCTCTTTTATTTTTAAACATACATTACATAGCTATATGAACCTAATCTACATACTTATTAGTTGAAATCTTACCTTTATCTGCCAATAACAAATAAAAATATCAAAGCATGCACAATATAACCTCACATGAACAAGTATCAACAAACAAATGCCACAAAGCGCGCGAAATTCCTTCCAAGGAGAAGCGCGCCGTTGTCAATTCATTTTGATGTGTTCCCAGAAAGGGGCATTCATGAATGTAGTGAAGCGGTATAGCATTTTAGAATCGTTAGTATTTTTTAAAGTTTGTGTTTCCTTTCGGTCACAAAATGCAATAGAGGGTTAAGAATTCCACTGCTGAAGTGATTTCGAAGAGAAATTTAACCTTTAATCTGGTATTTCTTCGTTGCTTTGCAGATCATTTCTAATTTTCTCCATTATATATTTTCATTGTTTTTTGAATAGTTTGTAGTTGGGTTCCAGAAGTCTAAAAGAAAATAGAAACGATTTGAAATTAGTTAAATGGTTTCAGCTTTATTTTCTTTTGTTTATTTACATTTATAATGACATTATGTCATTCACTTTAGACTAGCGATTGCATAATTTGAATATTAAATAATTAAAACCCCAGATAATCTGGATATTCTTGGAACTAAGTACGTGATTGTAAAAAATTGACCGCTGATATTTTAATTTACCTGACATGATTTAATATCACTTACATTTTAATTTGTATGTGCTTATCCTGCCATCATCATTTTTCTGGTACACCTTCATGAAACGTGAAGAACTTTTCATAAGGATTTATGTGCCAGAAAAGAGGTTTATTGAAAATAGATTTATTTGTTCCATTTGTTGGTAGATCAAGTACTCTTGAAAGAGGATTTTACAGTTATCATCCCACTTAAAAGGAACATTTTTCTTCAAAAGGGTAGTAAATCGAACAGTCAATGTGGAGCAGTTGGGGACAAACTTTCTATACCAAGAAACTAAGCCCACAATTCTACGTAATTCGATGGTATTCCGTGGTGGAGGTAGGTTTACAATTGCGCCAACCTTCGCAAAATCTACCATCAATCTCGCAGCATTTACTACATAACCAAGATATTTGAACTCTGGATTACAGAAGAAACATTTGTCTTGGTTTAATGTCAGACCCGCAGTGACTAACCTTTGTAGTTCCTTCTTCAGGCCTCGATGTGTTGTTCAAATGTGGAGTGCAGATTACAATATCATCTAAATCCACGAATCAAAATTTTTCTAAATCCACTTCCACAACTTGTTTAAAGAATCTCTGCCATGTAGCAGAGGCATTATGTGGACCAAAGGGCATTCTTCTAAATTGAAATAGACCGCGGGTAGAAACCACGAACGCTTTTAGGAGTTTCGAACATTCTTAAATCAACTCACATTTAAAATATACAGTTCACTTCTTCTTAAGGCTTTAATGAGTTAAGTGTATTTATTCATTTATTTTTTTACAGAAAAAAATCGACAAAAGAGGCCGAAAACTCGTAGACTACGACAGCCAACGACACAGTTTCCAAGCTCTCCAGACTAACATGAAGAAACGCGACGAAGCGAAAATCGCCAAGGGCAGAGAGGGTTTAGAAGAGGCCAAGCGAACGTACGAAATGTTAAATTCCGAATTGCACGACGAACTTCCGGCCCTGCACGATTCCAGGATCTTGTTTTTGGTCACGAATTTACAGTCGATGTTCAACGCCGAACACACTTTCCACACAGAATCCGCGAAGGTAAGTCGAACATATTTATACATATCTGATTATCATAAGGGAATACTTTTTCTTAAAAAAAATCTCTACGCATTTTGAGTAATTGACCAGTGAGCATAGTCCATCGCTAACGATAAAAAGTGCATATGTGTCGGGTGTCCAAATGAGACAGGACGCCGGCCATATTTAAGGAACCGTTCATCGTACAGACCTGAGAAATCTGTGTAAATGATTTTAAAGTTACTAACTTTGTCGCTAGAGGCCAGTGATAACTGTTTTTAAATTCCAAATTAAATTATGTTAAAAATCGTAATCTGTTCGAAATTTTAGTCAATTTTGAATGCCCTCTTTTATCTGTTTATCAATTGGTTATAATTATTACGCTATCTGGTGACGAAGTTAGAAACTTGAAAATAATTTTAAGCTATTCCTCTTCATCACTTATTTTCAATGGTTTTCCCAAAATTCTAAGACGACGCATATTTTCTTATTTGGACACCACCCGGTACACGTGTTATAAACCGCTAAAATTTTGTTAACATCGAATACATACTTTTTACAAAAGATAACGTAGGTCCATAGACAAATTATTTATAAGCAGAACCAATAAAATATTTCAAATTTAATCAAAATAATGTTTGTGTCAAGCCAAAAAATTACTTATGAGAGTTATGAGACCCTCAGCATTGCATTTGTGACCACGAGAAACATTTACGCCTAGTTTTCTCTACGTTTCCTTACACCCCGAGGCCGAAAACGCAAAAAAATCTCGTCTGGTTGTCTGTGCGTGCGTACTTTTGTAGGTGTCTCGATTGTGTTTTGTTTTTGAAATACATGTATATGTATATATTAAAACGTGTAGTAGTTATATTGTGTTCAAAAACGAACGTCAATATTTTAGCCGTGAAATTCTGAAATTTAATTAGTAGGAATATTCTGCTTTTTTTCTCGATCAGCCTTAATGCCGGACGTGAAATTAAATTAAACTTATTTCAAACTAATCGAACATGAAAAAAATAAAACTTTTAGTGTCTGGTTCTAGGCCCATACACACCTATTCCAGTTCCTTTTGTGGTTTTGGAACCATCGGTATATCACTGAACTGCATGCTATTCGGTTGGAAACATGGATTCTTGGATTAATTTTTTCTTGCAGCTCGGTGGTTTTCAAGTTTTTTACAAAACTACTTTTTTCTCTTTTCGTCCTGGGGCATATCTCAAGTATCTTCGGTTCTAATAGACCCGTCTGATTACTATGTTCCTGTTATATCTTGTCTTCTTTGCCACGTTGTTTATCATTAAACGTAGAGATAACCTCCATTGTAGCCATAGGCCATGTTCTCATTGCAAATACAGGTTAGTGCTTGTATTTTTGAGATATTAGCTCTCGTAGTAGCTAAACTAGTTCTGTTACTCCAGGCTACAGTCCCGCAAGTGATGATTGGCTACACTATTACTGTATACATCCATCGCAGAGTTTTCGGATTACATCCCCATCAATAACCCGCAATGTTCCTGCATACCATTAGGGCTTTTATGGCGTTATTAAATACTTCCTTATCATATATAATATTTTCCATGGTTAGGCATAGATATTTGACTTTTTTTTATCATTCACTATGCCGGTTAATTTTACAGTTTCGAGATATAGTTTTCTTTTCCTTGAAAAGACTACTATTATTGTTTTGGTTGGGTTTATACAAAATAAAACAACTATTCATATGAAATTGTACTACGGTCAATAACGTATCCTTGTTCAAATAAAACATAATAAAATTGTCATACTTCTGAAATATCTTCTAGTACAATAATTTTTCTTGGCTGGCAACTACAATCTAAGATCTGTTTAAAGTTAGGTACTTTATATTGTGACGCGAAGCGGACTCTGTTGTTTGTTTACTTACTTGCCCGCGGTATGAAGTCTAACGCTGGCCATATAGAGATAAACGCACTGCTTCCCGGACGTTCTAGATCGCGGAGAGTGTTCTGGGGAAGAGTTGGCTTTATATAAATAGCGTGAGTTTGTCGATGGATGGGAAGTTTCAATTTAAGTGTTGTATAGAAAAGATAAATTATAATAAATAAATTACAATCGTGAGTTATAATAGTGCCTAAGTATTATATAAATTATAAATAAACTCTTTCTAATAAATAAACAATTAAACAATCGTTACAATATCATTGCCATAAGAGCACATTTCTTGATAGAACTCAGTCATCGCTTAATTTGGATGGTTTTTCTATAAAAGAATACCGTTTAACATAATAAAGTTCCCCCGACACACTCGGATATAATTAAATTTTGTCTGTAAAATCTCTTCTGATGACATTGTATCCATTTATGCAATTTTTTTGTTTTTGAAACTTCGATAATGTCTCTTGTAGGAAACAATGCATAGTACTTAAGAGTTGGGTATAAAACACATGACTATTCTGTAGACACTGAAACAAAAACAAAATATAAATTTCAGTCGTAATTTGCAAATAAACAAAGAACATAACCTCTAAAATAATAAATGTTTTATCTGGAGACCTTTTTCGGTAACAATCGTTGAATTGACACACATACTTTCAATTTATTAAAGTCGCTGTTTTATTTATACATAATTTTTTAATAAACAATTAAAATAGTCTTATGGGTATTTTTAGAGTTTAACAGGTAGATTGGAAACATGGAGATATATTGAAGTAGAGACGACATAAACAGTAGTTTTCCATATGACAAGTGGACGCAATTTGAGTTGTATTTTGATTAATTTGAAGTTAATAATTTTGTATTTCAAGATTGACGAAATGAAAATGTTTTTATATCATTTATATCGCGCTATTTTAAAAAATGGCATTTATTCTCACCAAAACTGATAAGCTCGCTAGCTCGAGTTTGACATATAACGTAAAAGTATAATGCAAAAATGCGGACACTTTTAGTATCGTCTTGGTATCTCTTCTTTATTCTATCTCAATGATTGGAAAGGTTCGTATGCCACGCCCTACGTTGTGACGTTACGCCTGGTTTATGTGCGATCAACAAAATAGCGTGGTTTTAGGTAGTCACGTTGTTTGTTTAACCTGGTTTCACGGATCTATTGACTTCTCTTTTTAACTACAGAAATTTGCGGAAACGACTGGTCACTTTGGTCCTCAATCGGCATTGTAAACCGACAGAGAAGCAGCGAGTCAGAGCGCAGTGGCGTACCTAAAAAAAATAGTGATTAACATGTATGAAAATAATAAAAATATTAAAATTTATATTTTTGTTATTTATGTGATTTTAAAATAATATGTTTTTATGAAATTTAACTGGGTGTTCACTGCACAAATGAACCAATGGAGAAACCACCCCTGGTACCTACGTATTTGGTGTATGAGGCACTACAATGCCGCCACGATTAACCTTGAACGAAAGCTCGCATCGACCTACTTTTTTTCCTGTACTTGATAATTTCTTCCAACTATGATGCAAAAGGGATGTAAAATTTTCCGTCTACATTGTTTAAAAGATATAACAATTTTTTGGTTTGTCTCGTAGATTATTTTCATGTATTATATGTTCATGCCTACAGGATATCCTTCATTAATATTTTTGTAGGTGTTTGGAGAGTTGGAAGCGATCGTCGATAAACTAGCTACAGACAGTCAACGAGGATCGTATAGTGTTAAGAAAACAAACGGAGCAAGTCTTCCACGCCCCACCAGCCTTACTAAAAATAAGGAATTAATTATCAACAATACTTCCAATCTCAATTCGAACAGAAGTGAGTACCTAAATAGATATTATACAATGTGTGTGACGTTTTTGTGTACCGATGCACTCAAATCAATACCCTCGTATGTCTGAATTGGATATAAACATGAACGAAGCTTTTTGGATAGGATACTAAGACCAAATTTAATAATACAAAATATTAATAAATTATTTTTAATTCATCAAAATAAAAATTATTAAAATTGGGCTACAATATTGATTTGAGATCGTCTAATTTTTTTATTTAATAATAACTATAATTTTATTTAATTAATAACAGAACTATCATTTTATTAATTCGCATATGTATATACTTAATTTAATAAATTTAATAAACAATTACTGTATCAGGTGGATTAAAAAAAAAGTTCTTTTTTCCACTTTTTTGATACAAATTTTTTTTTTTTTTTCAAACTTGATCTAGTTTGCATTTAATGTTTCTATGCTGAGATCAGAAATATACAGGGTTGGGCAAAATTCATGGAACACTAAATTTCTAGTTTCATTCGCAAATTAACTAAAAAATTCGCGGACATGTCGATTTTATTTTTTAGATGCGCATTTTTTGGTGTACGTATATTTTTTTATGGCGTCGTCATTATTCCAGATAAATAAATATATAAATCTAAAAGTTGGATCGGAGTTAATGCTTTTAATTTTTAATACAGGAGAAATAGCTAATTGGTCTACAATTAACAATTTTTTCTGCTTCAATTAAAAACGTTGTTAAAATTTCTTCAGTTGGGTTTTGTTCTTTCAAAAGTGTATAAAAGTACTTCTTTCACTAACCACACCATTCTTTCGCAAACTCCTCCAGTATGTCCAGCTCTAGGAGTGTTGAAAATCCACTTCATGTTATTTTTGTACTTGTTTCCGCGGTTAGTTTGCTCTGATCCAATTTTTCTATACATTTCATTTTATTTTCTGGCCCTAAAAAATTTGTTCCATTATCTGAATTCATCTCTATAGGTTGTCCTATTCGTGCAATAAATCTTCTAATTACCATTATTGTAGAATCGGTATTTAGGGAGTTTGCTCTTGTATTTAAACAAGTAAATAGTGCTACATATCTTTTTCCTCTATTTCTTTTCACCTTAACCGATAATGTTCCAAAATAATCCTACCCACAGTAAGTAAATGGTCTACAGAAGTTCTTTAATCTATTTATGGTAATGGAAACATTTTTGGCTGAAGGGATTTTGCTTTATATATTTTATAATGTACTACAATGTTATACCGTGGTAACCAACCTCTGTTTATGGTTATTAAGTTAGTCATAACGGGCTAGCCCGGTAAAAATGTTAACAATAGTTATGACTGAACTGCCAGTTTTAAGTGAACTGTCATTATTTTAAGTCACATTCGAAAACTTGTAATGATGGTGTCAAATGATAAAATTTTATTTGATTTTAGGTTGTAAAACGTATTAAATTGCATATCATAATACGTTGTACGATACACGCCCGTTACCTGATCTCTACGTGCTCGCACGGTCATAGAACGCACATTAACGACCGTGCTCCCATGTAAAGATCTAGGTAACGGGCTTATAACGTAAACTACTATTACAGTCTTGACAATTAAGAATAATAAATTTTACAGTTTGTCTCATTTTTATTATCCAAAATTTTTATTTTAAGTTGTTTAGAGCTGTTTTATGACCAATATCTTCTCCTCTTTCGTGATAGTACTGAACATTCGTACTGCTTGATCCTCCTTCGCTGGTAAAATAATTGGAAATTTTAAAGCATATTCCAATTCTACTGTCCATTCTTAGCACACCATGACTGCCATTTTTTCAATTTTCTAATATGTTTCTCAACCATAGAATTTCTGCATTCTGAATTTCTTCGAACGTTAGTTCTCCGCTTCGTTTATTTTTTGTTCTTAAGTTGACTACATATCTTATTATTTATCCATGCTGTACATCGTAATAACCTCAACCATTGTTAAAATCTTTCGACCTTTGCAAGAGAATCTACTTTTTGTATACTTTCCTTGTCCACTTCAATAATTAGCACATTTTCTATATGTCGTTCCGCTTGTGGCCAACTCTTTACATTGTTTCAAAATGCTGGACCTTGAAACAAAAACGAGTTAGTTGTAAGATCAGGCTCATTTATAGGCTTACTAAGCCAGATCAGCAGAATTCAGATAAAAAGGAATCTATTTCCGATTGTTTATATTTATTGTTTTTACAATCTCTTGAATACGGTGACTTTCAAATATCTTTAATCTGGTGCTGGACCTCATCCAACATATAACAATTTTTACGTCTGTCTACCAGATAGTCTTGGAAAATGTATAATTTGTCTCGTTTTGTATTACATTTCCATACATTGCAGCTATTATTGTCCCCTAAAGTTCCGTTCTTGGAACTAACAGTTTCTTATTCATGTGTCCGAATGTACATTTGAATGCCACAAATAAGACCTCAAACTCATAGACTCTAACCGATAGTAGAGTACTACTAACGTTTTTCATGAAGAAAGTACTGACGAGGAATTTTAAAGCATCCTAGTTTTTTCAGATTTTCAAGCCACTTTCTCTATTTATTTAAAGTATCTTCCGAAACCTTTTGGTCCTATTCTATTGATTGCTTCCAACACTGTTGCATTGTGAGCCATACGGTGAATACTAAAGGTGATAGAAACCCAATGGGATCAAAAAGGATCATTACAATTCGGAGAACCACTCTTTTTGTTGGTAGGTGCCTTTGTGTCGGCTAATAAATCTGCTATGAGCTTCGAATCTTTTGAATTAGGTCGTAGATCCATTCCTGCTGTTTCGTTAGGCAAGCTTTTCCCACATCTCACCTACATTCGACATTATTTTGCTGCTTTTTATAACTCGAAGGATCAGTTGTACGCTCCATCCTTGTACATCTAGTAGAGGTACAAGATTATTCTGTATCTTTTTTTAATAAAAAAATTTAAACCTTGCTGATAATATATTTTTTCTACGATTACTATCGAAAGTAGGCTTTTGCGCCTTGAAAAGTAACTGAAACTCAAACTTCGTCTTCGTGTGATATGACCATTCATATCCACTCTTGTTGCACAAACTCCTATTATTTCGTTTCAAATCTGTTCAATCAATTGGGTTTTGATTTGTTGAACCAAGCGGTTTCTGTTCAAATTTCGGTTACGGTTCGAAGAAAACAGGCACTTTACAGTTTTGGCTTCGGTTCGGCTAACAGATCTGATCAAATTATACGCATCTAAAAAATAAAATTCGAACATGTTTTTGTTACTTATCCAATCCATATCTAGACTGAGTTGCTTATTTTGTACAAGCCTACAAAATATAGTTTTTATAATACATTAATTAGTTCTAATAATTTTCATTATTTTTTTTATAATTTCTACCCAGTGCTCTATAACAAATTAAAAAACTGCACGAAACATTTTCGTATTATTACTGAATGTAATGTTAAAAGCGTAGAAAAACATAGACACGGTTTTAGAACTGTATAATACTTCAACCTTGAAGATTTACCTAATTTACTAAAATCTTTTGTACACAATAAAATTACATAATACAACATCACAATTTCTATTGAGATATGATAGTTCAGTTAAAAACCCATTGTTAATGGAATAATACATTTTCTAATGGTTCAATTTTCATTTCAGTCATTTTTAATTTCAAAAATAAATCTTTTTTTTAAGTTATTGCAAAAATATTTAAATGCTTTTTAATAATATTATTTATGTGTAAATATTTGGATTACAGTTCAGAATCAGTTATACATTTCATCATATTGAAAACATTAAATTCTTGAAAGGCTATGTTTTATTTAAAACACTATGTTGTGTAGCACTTTTTAATGACTTGGATTTTTTTCTAATAATGATAAATATTTTGGTTTGTCTTCGGTAATTTCCGAATCATCGTTTGTTTAAATTGCTAGAACTTGCTCATAACTTTTTCAAAACTTTTCTATAAAACGAATAATAAAAAAAGTTTTCCATATGTAACCAACTCAGATAGACACGGTGTATATTATTATAGTTCTCTTTTGGCTCACAATCCTGCGTAGCATACTCTCAAAATAAAAGCCATATCAACCACTGTAAATGGGTTGACTACTATCATTTTCTTTAATCTTGTTTAGCCTCTTCCAAAAAATGTTGATCTGTGATCTGTTAAAAATTAGTATTCCATTTTAACATTTATAATGACCAAATTAGATTTAATCTCAATCTTCACTCATTTCTGTCTTAACATAATAACTCTGCTACAATAATTCCTCATTTCTATTCTTCTTGGTTAGTTAGTATATTTTCAATCTTCTTCGGTTTCTTTGAGGATTTACTTGCTTGTTTCTCGCCTTTCTACAGTGTTTATGTATTAGTACTAGTACGTACTACTTTCTTACACTATTTATACCCCAAACACTCATTTTACAAGTATTTTATTCATGTTTCACTACGCCTTTTTTTATTAAACTCTGTACTACTTGCATCACCGAGTTGTGCTTACTTTCTTAATACACTTGAATTAAATAGATAATACATTAATATTAAATAAACCACCACACCTTGTCTATTGAAATTCTGAATGTGCAAAGAAATTTTTTCGATTATCGGGACAGCTCGACAAGTTGTTAAGTAATAAACACTATTGTTCCAGCTTTTATAATCGTTTTTGAATAAAGAAATTTTAATTTTTACAAATATGTTAGAAAGAAATTCATATTAGTTTATTGAATTTTGTTTGTGTTCTATGATGATAATTAAATCAGACCAATTAAAAATCATTTATGCCGTTTTTTAGCACCTGACTTTCCAAATGTCAATTTTCTGCAACATAACCTGTATAATTCATAAAGTGTTGACAATATTATTGAACTAAGACCTATCTCTTTTACAAACAAACAAGACATGTATTTTAATTTTTATAACAAATTTTTAATCACAATTGTAAAAAATATTGCTGTTTATGAACTGTATTTCAAAACCAAAAAGAATCAAAATACTTAACATGTTTAATATGGTTTGCTGTGTTCTAACAAAGCCCTGTGTGTTTTTGCAGCCGAAGAACCCGCGCAATCTCCTTCCAAAAAACTATCCCTCACCAAATCCGAATCAACGGAAAAAACACCCCCCTCCACGCCTACCAAACCAGACAGTAAACAAGTCACGCCCTCGACAGACAAATCCTCTCCCACGACCCAAGAGAACCTTACCCCCACGACCCCAGAAAAACTTTTTCCTAGCACCCCGACGAGTACCACAGGCGTCACGAAACCGGAAGTGAACGGCACGACCACGCCAGACGGTACTCGTTCCCCCTCCCCCTCCCACACCACACAGCCAGTAAATGACAAGTCCGCTACTAACAACAATGCAAACAATAAAAAAGTTGAGGAGCTTTACGATATACCAGTAGGTGAGTAAAAGTTTTTTTTATACTAAAAATTTATTAATTGCATGATAATTACTTTTTAATAAATATTCTTTTAAATACATAAGAAATTCTTAGAGAAACTTAAAAAGTACAAATTAAGTGCCGAATAAATATTTTGTTTGCTGATTATTTTATTGAAATATCGTTTGTTAAAATTAAAATGTGTACTTCCAGAAGCTCGTATGCCCGTTTCATTGCGTTGGGTGGGGCTATAAGTAGTACTGGGCGGGGCCATACACAGTATTGGACGGGGCTAAGGATAATTTCCTGACCGCAGTAGAATTTTATA
This sequence comes from Psylliodes chrysocephalus, assembly GCA_927349885.1. Taxonomy (NCBI): domain Eukaryota; kingdom Metazoa; phylum Arthropoda; class Insecta; order Coleoptera; family Chrysomelidae; genus Psylliodes; species Psylliodes chrysocephalus. Next base: position 21,769,087 of record OV651816.1, read on the forward strand.
GAATAATTTTTAAAAACAATGAAGCGGTGGCAGCTTGTGGTAATTTAAAACGGGTGTTTACTTTTTCCAATAATTTTATCTTTTGTAAGTTCGGTTCAAAACCTTGTACAAGTGTACTGTTTTCAAACACTACAACTATTAATGAATGAATAAATGAATATTTTATTATTGTAATATTTGTTTTTAATACGTTGAAAACCATAAACATTATTAGTTAGTCAACTGACTTTTATTCATATTTTGAGATTATTTTTAAATGTAGAAAGCTTGACATTGATTTTTGTGTAAAAAAATAAAATTACATGAAACTTTACCTACCATTTTTCAGTTTTTATTTTAAATTTAATCATTTTCACTATTTGTCACACATGTTAAATAAAATAATATTTTTTTTAAATACCCTTTATTGGCAAAAAACAAGTGAACTAAAATGTGTATTTTATAAATTCAGTCCCATCACAATACATAATATTACACAGATACAAACTAGAATGAAGATATATAATGCGTGGCACTCTAAATTATAATTTTCACAGTTTAACAACCCCCTTAACCTCCATTTTCAATCAGATTATTTTCAGAATCAATAGGCTTCATCCCCTTGTAGAGCTTGATTTTTGCAAAAATTTCAAATTGATATTATTGTTTGTTTTTAAGTTAAATTTATTTTAAATATTTCAACCCACCTTAACCCCCCCTCACTTGTATTCATTTTTTTTCACAATAAATAGGCCTCATCTCCTTATAGAGCTTGATTTCTACTAAAAATTTCATGTTGATATCGCATTTCATTTTCTATTTATGATTCTTTTTTAATTTCAACCCTCCTTAAACCCCCATTTTTAATGAATTTTTTTTTTCAAAATTAAAGGGCTTTTTCACCTTATAGAGCTTGATATTTGCTAAAAATTTCAAGTTAATATCATTTTTCGTTTTTAAGTTGAGATTTTTTTTATATTTTAACCCTCCCTAACTCCCCTATTTATTCAGATTTTTTTTTTCAAAATCAATGGTCTAGTACTTTATCTCTTCTTATAGAGTTTCATTTTTAGTAAACATTTCATGTTGATATCGCTTTTCTTTTTTAATTTAGGATTTTTTTTATTTCAACTCATCCTAACCCCCTCTGTATCTGTAACGTGTGGAAGGTGGGTTACCCCCACGGCACTTAGGCCTCATTAGGCCCATTGTGCATCCTCCTAAGATGATAGGCACCTCCTAGCTCGTCAGCCAGCCTACATATTTAATGTAGTTGACAACGTCGCCAAGAGGTGCTTCTCTTATATCGGCCGGTATTAGCCGATACTCGCCGAACACAAATCTTCTAATAAATGAGAGTGTCGGGCAATCGTAAAGGATATGCTCGATGGTCTCATCTTCTTGTTCGCACCCTCTGCAGAGTGCGGATTCTGACAGCCCCATGATATGGAGATGCTTCCGTACTTGGCAATGACCAGTCAGAATGCCTGTGACCAGACGCAGATTCTGTCTAGTCATAGTCAAGTATTTGTTTGCTGCAGTATTGTCAGGATAACTTAAGAGTTCCCTGGCAACTCTGCAGTTTCTTGTTTCATCCCTTCTTTCCTTGAATTTCTTTAATTAGGTCTGTCACTACCGATTTTGTCAGGCCAATAGAAGGGCCAGGTCCAAAAGTATTTGGTTGGCTGCTTTCTTGGCTAGTGAATCGGCAAGACGGTTACCTTTCGATGTGGCGTGACCTTTGATCCATCTTAAGGTGACCACATTGTTGATGGATACTTCGGCCAAAGCTTCATGACATTCTAGACCCTGAATAAATTCGTGGTCTGTTCAGGGTGAGTAGTGCTTGTCTGCTATCTGTATAGATGAGCATGTTCCTTCCAGTGATATTATTTCTGGTTATTTCTTTTGCTGCTATGAGAATCCCCGTTAGCTCTAACCATTTGTGGAACATTCCTGTTGGTTAGTGAGTGTATTATCTTTGGGAAGGTGGTTTTATCAAAAGCACCTTCTATGTCTATGAAAACACCCAAGGCGGACTCCTTATTGTCCAGGGATCTTTCTATCCGGCCAGCAACTAGATGAAGGGCTGAATCAGTAGATTTGCCTGGGGTGTATGCATGTTGGTTTGGGTATAGTGGTGTTGTTGTAGTCACCGCATCCCTTATGTACCTTTTGCATAGTCTTTCCAATGTCTTCATGGAAAACGATGTCAGACTAATTGGTCGGTATGTTTTTGGGACAGTGTAATCCATCCTTCCAGGTTTGGGTATAAATACCACTTTTACCTCTCTCCATTTTTTAGGAATATACCTCAGAGCCAACGAGGATCTGAATATACCCACCAGGTGCGGTGTGAGTTCTTCCAGGCCCCACTGAAGTAGGGCTGGATAGATACCGTCAGGTCCTGGCGATTTAAATGGAGAGAAGCTGGATATTGCCCATCTAATTTTTTCATCGTCTACAATGTGTTTGGCAGTTTGCCAATCATAGACAGATGAATTGTATTATTCCTCTACCTAGTCGGCCACGTCTGTGATGACCGAGTCAGGAAAGTGTATTGACAGCAGAAGTTTGATGCTATCTTCGAGATTGGCAATTTTCGTGCCATCCTCTTTGATTAGCGTACCAATGCTTCGGTGTGGATCTTTTGAGAGAGCTTTTTGAAGCCTCGCTGCCTGCGGGAAATCTTCGATTTCTTCGCAGTAGTATCTCCATGCATCTCTCTGTTTTTGTCTGACGATTTTTTTGTAGATTTTTTTGTATTCTCTGAGGTGAGATTTGTATCTCAGTCCTCTTTGAGTTTTGTGGTTCTTTCCTTATTAAAGGATTTCCTAGCCATCTTCCTGAGGTGATCCAACTCGTGACACCACCATGCGGTAGTCGTCTGATCGTGTTGGAATAGCCTCAGGGGACAGGATTTCTTATAGCCATTGTTTATTGTGCTTTGGATAGTGTTTGAGTACTTCTCCAAAGCATTGTTATTGTTTGGTGTTTCGGCCTCCATCCCTCTCAGAGCTTCTTGGAGAAGGTGGGCATAGATTGCCCTGTCCGTCTTCCTAGGGTTCCGAGATAGCGTGGAGGTCGGCAACATCAAGTTTATTTTGAATGTTAACCAGCGGTGGTCTGACATCGAAATGTTGTCAGACACTTGCCAGTTTAGAATTGATTTATAGATACCAGTTGTGGATAAAGTGATATCTATTAGTGTTTGACTCTGAGTGTTTAGAAATGTTGGTATAGTACCTTTATTTAAAATGCAAAGATTTTTGGTAATTATATAATCATAAAGTGACTTACCTCTAGCATTATTATCCTTACTGCCCCAATTGAAGTGATGAGCGTTTGAGTCGCAACCTATTACCAGCTCAAATTTCTGTTCTAGGCAGTATGCAATCAGATCCTCCATTTCTTTGCTGGGTGGTGGCGTGGTTGCATCGGAAGGGAGGTATGCAGATGCCAGGATTAACGTTTTCTTTTCCCTTTTGATGGCGTATTCCATCCTAACCGCAGTTAAATCGGAGGTGGAAAGGTGCGTCATTGAGTAGGCTTTGTATTTCCTAGAAATGTAAATGGCTGTCCTAGGTTGTTGGTTGCTGGGAAAGCTAAAAATTGAACCATTTAGATTTTTAAGACCTATAATTTTGGTTTTTATTATCCAGGGTTCCTGGATGAGTGTTATTGTATCTTGAAGCTCATCAAGACGGCGGCATAATGTTGCCGTAGCCACCCTTTTGTGCTGCAAGTTACATTGTATGATAGTTACCTCTTTTATTGCTTCCCGGTCTTCCGTTAAAAATTGGACAGCAAGGTGGTTTTTTATTCGACCATCCCTTCCTCCGAAAGTGGGGAGGGGGTGGTCTCCTGTGGCTCCTCGGAGTTCTCATGCTGGAGGTCATCGATTACCATTTTTTCTGGCTCGACGTCCTATACTGTTGGCTTGAATTGGGGGGGAAGAGGGTCCATTACCAAGGAGTCTTCACTGGGCCCCGCTTCAGCCTCTTTTTCGACCTTTGGCCTTATAGTCAATGAGGTGAACGCATAGCTCATCCTCATTGATTTGGCCTTTAGGGTTCCCATGTCTTCGTCTCCGATGCCGAAGACAAAGAGATGGCCCTTGGGGTCTTTTTTTATTTCATGGTGGATGGTGCACCACTTCGCCACATGTAAGTTTGGGTTTTGCCACAACCTCCTTCTCGTCAAGGTCAGCTTGCGCTTCCCCTGGGATCCAGAGAGAGGCTTTGGTGAGCTTGGGGAGCTCGTCCATCCTCACAACAGCGAGTGTCGCTCCTTCCCATGTTTTTAAGGTTGGTACCTTGGCTTTTAGCCATTCCAACGTCAGGTCATCGTCGCACGTTACTCTGATGATTTCATCAGAGTGCGTCCAAGACCTGAAGGTGGGTGGCTTGGTTTTGCTGCAGGAGGCGGACAAAATTGTTTTGTCCAGCTCCCCCATCAATGTCTTTTTGACAAATATTTCACTTTCGGTAGTTATCTTGCCGTAAGGGTTATCCTTGTCTATTATAGCTACTTTCAGGTGGCTCGTAGCTGCATCCTTGTAGCTTAACCCAGACAGAACTTTGTGGTCCTGTCTGGGTTTTTTCCCCTTCCGGGGCGTAACCTCGGCACTGCCTGCCTGCAGCTTATCTCTCTTCCATCCTAACCCCCTATTTTTAATCAGATTTTTTTCATAAACAATAGGCTTTGTCCCTTTATAGAGCTTGGTTTTTGATTTAAATTTTCAAGTTGATATCATTTTTTGTTTTTGACTTATTGTGCAGACAAAAACCGTGACATCAGACAAAGTAAACCCATAATACTATTCACAGACTAATGTGTGAAGAGTAGAATAGTAATATTATAATCAAAGCTAAAACAATAATATATTAGCTCAAAAAATAGGTACCCTAAAAGAATGATAAAGTCAGAGTTGAAAATTATTTAATAGGTATATCAGTACTTCGGAGATAAACTGTGCTGACATTCTAGTCAGCTTTTTAGTAGAACAGACTGAATGTTCCATATTTACATATATTTCGACAAGAAATTCAGTTGGCCCCAATTATTGTCACAATATGTATTGTTTACTAATAATCTAACTGTTAAAACTTTTTTTTTAAACATAGATGAATTGTTGGTTTTTGTAATATATTTCTTTGTTCTGATAGCAAATTTTCTATGATGTACCTAGTGTCTTATACCTCCAACATGCCTCTACAAATAGTACGACTAACGTAAGAGTTAAATAGTGTTGATTAACGTTTAACTTGTAAGTTTATTGAACATTGAACATAGCGTTATCTTTTTTTAAGTCAACTTATATTGCGACATCACTATACATGGTATAGAATACCCTGAAAAGGCCTCGATGAGCCGATTTTAAAAATTTAACCTATATAAAACCGCACTGTCTACATAGTTTACCTTCCAGATATATATCGGTACATATTTAATTTAGTCTTCATGGTACGTACCTAACATAGACACAACTATTAAGTTTCTTGAATTAATTTAGGCCAGTGCAATATTTATATTTTATATCGTCTTAAAAACTGTAGTGTAAGTTTATAAAATCCTCAATACTATATTATCAGTTTGACACTGTTTATCAGTACCTCTGGCATTTATAAATAGGGCATTTTTCTATAACTTCAAGGGACAACCTACAAAATAAACCATTATTCATATAAAATTGTACTACAGTCAAGAAATTATCCTTGTTTAAGGGTCGATCTTTTCACCTCTGAGTAAAGTTACATGTGACAGATTAACAAACAATAGCCGTATAGTTTAATCAGCAAGTAGTTACTTGTTACTTTCAACTTGGTCAAAAGACTGGCCCTTGATAAATATATAATAAAATTGTCATATTTTTTTAAAACTTCGTTTGTCTTTTGTTGGAAACAAAAAAATTTGCTCAATGCATAGTTGGGTATATTCTGTATATATTCTTGGGTATATTCTATAGACTTTGAAACAAAAACAAAATAATTTAAACTCTAATTTGGAAATAAGCATAACCTCAAAAATAATTGTAATTTTTTTTCTTGACGTTTTTCGGTAACAATCGTTTATTTGACATACATACTTCCAATTTATTAAAGCCGCAGTTTTATTTAAACTTTATTTTTAATAAATACATTACACAATTAAAATTCTTATATTATGTTGATTTTTAGAATTTGAGAGCTTGATTGGAATTTGAACATAGAGAATGAAGTAGGTAGATACATAACATGAATACTATTTTGTGATATGACAAGTGGAGGCACTTTGAGTCATATTTTGATTAATTTTAAGTCAATGATTTTATATTTAAAGATTGATGGAATCATTTAAATCACCCTATTTTAAAAAAATGCCATTTTTTATTACCAAAACTGACTAGCTCGAGTTTGACATATGTCGTAAAAGAGTAATACAAAAGTGTAAACACGTTTAGTATCGTCATTGCTTCTCTATATCTATGATTTGAAAGATTGGTATGCACCGCCCTACTTTGTGACATCACGGTGTGCGTTGCGCAAATTAGGCTGATTTATGTTATTTTATCATTGTTTCACTACGTTTTAGGGATCTATTATCGTGTGACATCTCTTTTTAGCTAAAGATTTTAAAGAACGCCTCTTACTCCCACGGGATCACTTATAAAAGCGCGCCACGAGCGCAGTGGCGTACCCAATAATAGATATTAACACGTATAAAAACAATAAAATTATTAAAATTGAAATTATATTTTTATGTTATTTATTTTAAAATAATGTGTTTTTATGAAATGTAACTGGGTTCACTGCACAGTTGAACCAATGGAGAAACCGCCTCTGCAATGAAGGTCAAATAAGAAACAATTTAAAATGTTAAAACCAGTTAAACGCCATCTATTTGTTAAACGTGTTATTAGAAATATAATTTGGTTTAATAAAACTAGAAGAGTTTTTACAAAAATTGAAAATTATCAGTAGTGTTATATTAAAAATTGAGAAGCTTACAATTAGTTGATAAGATTAAAATAAACATTAGACAAATCTTTTATGTCTGTTTTATTATTTACAGAGTTATTTTTTTTTTTAATATGTATCGTCTCCAGTATTGTTCTCTTATTATAATTAGGTTCATTTTCGAGAATTCTTTTGTGACCGATATTAACAAGGAACTTTTATTTACTTGCATAAAATAACGATGTTTCATGACATTTGAAACGTAGGAACAGAAACATACCGGCTTTTAAAAATCTCATTGCATCGAATGAAAGTTTGAAAATAACATTTAGAACGCAATTGTCTATAAAAATATACGAATAAATTTATCGTCAAAACAATGATTGATATTTTAAAAACATTAATGACGTTTATGTTATTAATATTAAACTAATTTCTAATAGATACATGATTCACGTTTTTTATCTTACAATAATAATTAATTTTCGAAGTCTATTTTTGTCATTCTTGAACAATGGATTGAATAACACCGCGGTTATGTTTGAAATTATTTTTATTAAAAACAAGTAGTTTAATAGATCGTCATAAATATTTTATATTACATTTTTTTAATAGTCAATTTTTAGAAATGCATTAAATTGTACTGAGATAAACAGAATTTTTTTTTAAACTTCTCACGTATTAAATTCTATTATCGAACAAATATTTTCATAATTAATTAGATTTCGTTTTGAAAAACGGTCGCCATCTTGAATAATTTAAATTAAAAATTACTAAATTTTGGCTGTATACTATAAAACGTTAATTGTAGACAGTTAAAAAAACATTTTAGGAATGTGTACCTGATTTACTATATATTAAATAAATATTTTTTTTCTTCTCACAGTAGTCTGTAAAGAGTATTATAGGTTTACTTTCAAGAAACCGGTCCAAATTTAAACATGTTTGTATGAAAATCTTTCTAATCAAATTAAAAACAAATTTTAAAAATGTTTGTCGATGTCACGTTTTTTTGTCCACACGATAAGTCAAAAGCGAAAAATGATATCAACTTGAAAATTTCAGGAAATATCGAGCTCTATAAGAAGATGAAGCCCTATTGATTCTGTTCCTAACTCAAAAACTAAAAATGATATCGACTTGAATTTTTTAGAAAAAACTTTGCTCTATAAGGGGTTGGAGCCTTTTAATTTTAAAAATAATCTGATTAAAAATGGGGGTTAACAGAAGTCGAAATTAAAAAAAGAATCAAATCAAAAACGAATAGCAATATCAACATGAAATTTTTAGTAAAAATCAAGCTCTATAAGGAGTATGAAGCCTATTGATTTAAAAAAAAATCTAAAAAAAAATGGGAGCTTAAAGGGGTTGAAATATTTAAAAAACCATAACTCCAAAACGAAAAATGATATCAACCTGAAATGTTTAGCAAAAATCAAGCTGTATAAGGGAAAGAAGCACTTTAATTTTGAAAAATCTGATAAAAAAGGGGGGCTTTAAGAGGGGTTGAACTTAAAAAAAAAATCTGATGTGTCCAACACATGACTTTCCTATCTAGTTATTACAGGCTTTTTCCGGTTATTCTGTACAACCTATTGCAGCACCTCTATAAATGTTTAGAGGATAAACTAAATATATACATTTTCCACACACATCTACCTCGAAACATTTTTCTATAGATATTCATTGAAAATGAAAATACTGAAAAATTTAAATTTAGCACTTTTCCTACAATTGTTCCATTACAGTCCATTTTAGAAAAATCATGTATAAACAAAAATTATAGAGATAGATATCGCAAACAACTTTTATTTCAACAATTTTCATAAAAATCAGAATTTTGCACATTTTTTCAAATTTCTCGAATACAGACCATTTAAGGAAATTTTTACATAAAGCAAAACTTAAATTTAAAATTTAATGTTTTTTTTTAACCGTTTTTGAGTTTTCTTCAAATTTCGAAATTTACACATTTTCTCAAATATCTCGAATACGGTCCATTCTAGAGAAATTATGTATAGGATAAAAATTGTAGAGAATTATATTACAAACAACTTTTGTTCAAACAATTTTTATAAAAAAATATTTTTTTACATTTTGTCAAATTTCTCGAATACGGATCATTTTAGGAAAGTTTTGTATAGAACAAAAATTATAGGTAATAATATAATAAGTAACTTTTATTTGAAAAATTGTCTTCTCCAAACGTAAATAACAGATATATTCCATAAAATATAAAAATGACCACCCATAAAGTACCCCCCAGATGTTCCGACTTTGCCCAAAATCTAATCAGCTCATTGGACGCTGAAACAAAGCTTAAGTTTAAAATTTGGTGTTTTTCTGTGTATTGGTTCATGAGTTATGCGACACACAGACACACACACACAGACATCATTGCGAAAATAGTCAAAACGGATTCAGGGGACCTCAAAACGTAAAAATCCGTCGAAAACTCGAGGTCGAAAAAAATCATGATTCCTATACTTTCCTTATATCTGTATACAGATAGGAAAGTAAAAATTGTAAATCAAAAACGAAAAGCGATAACTTGAAATTTTTAGAAATAAATTTAGCTCTATAGGAGGACCAAGCTTATTGATTTTGAAAAGATCTGATTAAAAAAGAGGGGTTGAAATAAAAAAAAAATCAAAAACGAAAAGGGATATCAACATAAAATGTTTAGTAAAAATGTAACTAATCACTGCCAACTAAATCCTATTGATTTTTTTTTGTCAACGTTGGCAACGGAATAACTCCAGTTGCTACAGGATATTTAATGGTATTGATATTCTTCAAACTATGGTTTCAGGAATATCAATAAACATCCGATTGAGTTATTAAGGCATGAAGTAAAAGGCGATGTCGCGTGTAAAGAACCATTTTCAAATTAAAGGTACTATTTCGGTAGGCGCGACAGATGACCGCCGACGCGACATACGACCGCCGACGCGACCGAGAAGTGTCGCTTCACATCTAAAATACATACAATTATATGAAACACATTTCGCACGGCGCGACACGAGAAGTGTCGTCAAGACGACACTTCCTGCAGACACTTCTGAATCTGCCTTGGGGCAAAGGTTTGCTGCGTGTCGCACTCGGGGTCACTGTCCTCGAGCATCGGTTCATTTTGAGGGTTTTTAGGATGGAAATTTCTTTCGATCTAGGCAGCGTTGCCAGATTTTGGAACAGTATGGGTAAAAAAAAACCGTAGATGTGAACAGTAGATTTTAATACAGGGGGAAATAATTATAATTTGCAGTGTAGTAAATACAAAAACAAGTATATTAGAAACGAAAAATAAACTTTTTTCTACCCAAATTAGAAAGTAAACAAAGAATAAAAACAAATAAAAACATTTTTATTATATACTTAACGTACGGGAAAAAAACCAATGAAAAATAATAAGTACCTTCTTTTAGATCAGTCTGAATCAGATAATTCAAAATCGTAGGTTTGGCATATGCATATTCTTTTTATAATGCCCTAATAATTCTTTGTTTTATTTTAAATAAAAACAATGATTATCTTGATGTTTTTTTTTTATGGAGCCAACCTATAGTAGTGGGTGCTTATTATGCTGCTTTTATTGCAGTGAAAATGGTGTCGCCATCTGTTCTTAGTAAGCAAAATCAAAATGCGCTATGGTACCCAGTTTGAAAACTAGGTGGAATCAAATAAACCAAATAAATACTTGAATTTTATTCTCTCCGTAACCAACTTTATGGTATACTGGTGAAATGTGTAGCATTTGTTAATTCCATTAGAGACTGGAATTGAGAACCTATCTATTTCTTGCTGAGGAGTCCTAATAAGGACGAAACCGGTCCAAGAATGATGTTCTCCTTGGTAAGCAAAATCAAAGTAGAGAGTGTTGAAAATTAATTTCTATCTCTGCTGTTTTTCCTTCGGATGTAATTCAATGCCTGTTGTGGTATTAGCCAAAGGAGTAGTTGGTTTTTTTTAAGGGGAAACGGTCATTGTATTTTATGTGATATTCTGGCTTTGAGCTAAATTCATTTTATTTCATAACTCAAAAAGCTTCAATTCGAAATAATCAAGTTTAATTGATTGATTTACCAGGCTGAAACTTGAAAAGTGTACATGGTAGTAGCGCCGTTAAGTGAACACCACTATAACTACTGAAGTGTCGTTGTTTCTGTACAAAAAATGTACCTTTAATTATGTTAATGCAATAATATCAGAATTGATGATTTTTTAATTGTAACGGTATTCTCGCAAATGAGAGATATGGTCTCGTTCAGCCGAGTATGTTGACTTGTTGGGTCTTCCGAACGGCACTTATTGAGTTTAGGTTAAATCGTTACTCAACATCGGCACCAGGAAAATTATATAGTAACTTTTCTAAACGAAGTGTTATACCCAGTGTTGCTAACTTGAGGAATTTTGAATTTAAATATTTCTAGTGATTTTTTATTGATTGGCATGGGGATTTTTCACCCTCTAGTTTGATAAAGCCGATTATATGTAATTTTAACCTCGCATTTCTAAACTTTGATTTTGGTGTACACTTGTTTTTTATATTAAAGTTAAATGTTAAATGAAGAAAAATGTTTATTATGAGATATTTCAAATTTCTATAACGTCAGCCACTAATAGTGCCAACCTAATTAGAGGCAAATAAATTCAATGCTAAAAATTAAACCTATTACAAACCTAAAGTTTTGACATTAGAGTCCTTGTCTTTATACATACATATTCCTAACCTCATTTTAAAAACTTGAAATTATAGTTCAATTTTGTTGTTGTTTATAACAGTATATATTATGGAAGAAGCAACAGAAATTGCCATTTTAGGAGATTTAGATGATGATGATATTGAATATATATTAGAAAACTTCGAACTGATACGAATGTCGACAAGCGCACCCGAAAGCTAATAAAGTCGCCACTATTTGCTGCCGTTAAATATCCACAATTAAGAACAATTAATAAAGTTATGCTTAGATGACAAAATAAGAGTAATGCTAAAGCTACCATTTGGGAAGGCGAGACCGAGTCCCGCCTTCCCAAATAGTAGCTTCATAGTGGCTGACCTTAAGTGAACTTGCAATATCTCTCCATTGACTAGTATATTTTTACATGACCTTTGTAACCAAAAATTATTTCATGTATATCACCACTAGAGGTCGCCACATGTATGTATATTGTCTAATCGCTGAACTAACTTATATCGTTCAGGTACTTTAAATAGTTCACTTCCACGATATCAGAAACACATGTTTTCGGTTTAAATCAACTGTTGCGTCGGCTAAACGCGCCCAGTGATTCTGAAAATCACGTTTGGAGCTAATTCCAATTTTTTTTTTGTTTACTTTTAAAACGACTCTTATCTTCTTTACATAATAATGACGTCATCGTATATTATTTTTTTACTCAAAGTTTGCAAAAGGTTCTGTCAAAAAAATGATTATCTGTATTTAAATACGCTAGTTCAGTGTGATGTCATTTTGGTTCCACTGACATTTAACTAACCAAACTTTTAACAAAAACATCAATAAATTTGACATATACATTTTTACTGTTTTTATTTTATTTCAAAATATTGTTTACAGGTCATAAAAAATAGTTTAAAGGTATGTAATTGGTAACTAAACGATTGTATATTTCTACTTACTTTAGGAATATATTTATAAAAGTGAAAAAAAAAAAACGATATAATTTAGGTAAAAACGAACAAAACGCACTCAAAAAATCTACTGTCACTTTAACTGTCAGTGGAACCATAATTACATCATCACTGAACTAGCGCATTAAAATTTTAAATAAAATCGTATTCCTTGCCAAAAATAATAATCTGCCAAATTTATAAACATATTGTGAAAAGCAAAAGAAATTTGGCATCTTGTTCTTTTTAATTTTGTGTTTTATCAAAGAAAGTTGAATCAGATCATAATATTTCGAAGCCAAACACTATCATTACGCTATGGGCTATTAGTTACGAATCACCCTGTATTTATTTGATAATTGGGTTACTGTTGAACAAACCCTTAAAAAATTGTAACGCGCGACGGTGTGAAAATTTTACAAAAATTATATACTTCACGTCAATTGAAAAATTTGAAAATAACTTTTGTATTAAATGAAAATGCAGATTTATCCTATACCTATGTCTGGAAACATTTCCTCCTGGCCCGTATTTAGAGCGGCGACAGATGTCAGCATTTCATTACACATTCTTGAAATTTTTCCTGTCTCTACAATTAATATAACGTTCTTTTTATAATAACCATAAATTCTTCAATAAATTGAAATAATAATTATTATTAATTTGAAGGTGCCAGTACTGACAACTTACCCCCTGGCGTGCTCTACCGAGTGAAGGCCACTTATAAATACAATAGAGAAGATGTGGACGAACTGTCCTTTGAAGTTGGAGAAGTAATTTCTGTTATCGAGTATGATGATCCAGAAGAACAGGTAAGAAATGTTAAAATCCATCTACCATTCTCATGTAGCTGCTTCGAATATATTTGAAATTTATTATTAATAAATATTTTCTAGATTGATAATTATAATTAACAAATTATTTTTTTTTAGATTTTACTTGGGTGATTAATACATAAAATTTATTCATTGAGAAAATACTGCAATTAGTAAAATTGTGTACAATTCTAATCAAATTTGATTATATAATAAATTTCTAATGTCTATATAATGAATAATTTGTTTGCATATTTTACTTTTTAATGAATGAAAATATTAATTATTTTAAAGGTATTATTTAAAAACAAATATTTAAATTATTCAAAAATATGTGTGTGTAGCAGTATTTATTACAAAGCTTGTCTCAAAAAATATAATAATAAAAAAAGGTTTAGAAAGAAGAAAAATCCAAAAATCAACGCAATAAAGAATAGAAAAACAGTATTATATACAAATTGTTTAAATAAAAAAACATGGCATAAATGTTAATGATTAAAAAATGTTGTACGAAACTGCTTAAATTTCAATTTTGATTGTATTTTTGAACTTGGAAATACTCTTTATGTGCATAAAAAACGCGGTTTGCATAATGCATATTGAGATTGTAAAAATACGGATAACTTATCTACAAATATCTCGGAAAATTTTTCATCTTAGAGAAATGAAACAAGAATACATTATTTACGTAAAAATACAACCAAATTTGAAATTAAAGTAATGTACAAAACAGGAGGAGTTAAGGTATTCTACAGGGTGAATCCTAAGTTGATATTTTTTTAAGTGTGTATAGAAGTCATTAAAATAAACAAATTTTTTATATAACTTTTTCAAAAAAACTCAAACCAAAAATTAATTTATTCCAAAATGTATCCAATACTGTCCTTTATAACTTTTATCGAAAAATGTTGACTACATCCACGCCGTTGAACGCGAAAGGGATACAATTGGTTTTCCGCCAGTTGTCCATACTTTTCTTTGACTTATCCCACCTGATCTGCAAATCATTCGCGCACTTGTTGGATCTGCCTCGATAACATTATTTAAAATGTGTTCTTATAAACGCACTTCATTTATCTTACTGAACAGATAAACACACACTACGGACCTACTAAATTCCGACGACTAAATTACAAAAACTGGTACACCTAAATTGTGATCCATATTCATAAAAAAAAACGAAATGCAAACAAGTATTACAAATTAAAAATTTAAAAAAACCGACTTCAAAAACGTGCAGATGCCATCACCACTTCTTAACCAAATTTATATGGGACCACCCCTGAGGTACCCCCTTACTAACAAAAAAAGAATCGTATAAATCGGACAAGGTGGTAAAGCATTATCGCTAAACATACATAAAAAATGAAGAATTTGAGGATTTTCTCATGGATCCAATTATTAGATTTTGACCAAATTTATATGGGACCACCCCTAAAGTAGTCCCTTTCTAACAAAAAAAGAATTATTGAAATCGGACACCGTGTTAAAAAATTATCGCTGAACATACATAAAAAATGAAGAGTTTGAGGATTTTCTGATGGATCCAATTATTAGATTTTGACTAAATTTATATAGGACCACCCCTGAAATACCCCCTTTCTAACAAAAAGAGAATCATTAAAATCGGACACCGTGTTAAAGAATAATCGCTGAACATACATAAAAAAAAAATATCGCGACGAATTGATAACCTCTCCTCCTTTTTTGAAGTCGGCTAAAAACGTCTTAAACCTAAATGGTAACCCTGTAGGCCTGGTGATTTGACAGGGTCAATGACATAGATATAGAATGATCATCCATGTTTTTCAAAATGAACATAAGCTTATGCGTTGAAGTAAAAAACTAATTCTGATTAATGACCACTTGTGATTCAATAAGGCCACCCGCTTTGAGCAATATGTATCATTGATCCTCTCAATGACAACAGGCCCACAGGATTGCCATATCTAAACTGTCAGTTCCCACTTGCCAGCATTTTAACAGGTCTTTGGAATGCCTAATTGAATCCCGACCTTTCGCATGACAAGTCTCACTACATACAAGCATTATAATGTATTTATACAGTGTGTTTACTTAAGTTGGAACCATATGGAAAACATTTTTATTATTAATTTTAGGAAAAAAAGTTATTCTTGATAAAAAGTCCTGCATGACCCAAAACTTAAAATACAGTCATCAGATATCAAATTTTTCAAGCCGTATACGAGGTTTGTCAAAAAATATGAATTTTGCTCAAGAGTAAAGTACGTTTATTTTTTACAAAATCGAAAATTTTCATTAAGAAATTTGCTAAATTCTTCACAAACATCAACAAAAGGAAAGCGTATCATGTTTATAGTAGCTAACGTAATTTATAACGTTTTCAGATATTTACAATCAATGTGTAGAGTGTAGAGTTTATAAAAAATAAGAAAATCTGTTTTTTCAGATAGATCAGTGTAATTGCATATTTGAATGTAATATTCAATTCTAATCAACTTTTCTTAATGAAAATTTTCGATTTTGTCAAAAATAAACGTACTTTACTCTTGAGCAAAATTCATATTTTTTTACAAACCTCGTATACGGCTTGAAAAATTTGATATGTGATGACTGTATTTTAGGTTTTGGGTCATGCAGGACTTTTTATCAAGAATAACTTTTTTTCCTAAGATCAATAATAAAAATGTTTTCCATATGGTTCCAACTTAAGTAGACACACATTCTAAAGATGCTATAGGAGCCTAACTGCATATAATTTTACATTGAACATGTTTTATGAACTTAAGCTAAGTAGAATAGTTAATATAAATATCCGGAACCAAAGAATCAAAAAAGCTATTTTATTACTTATTATTTATAGGGATAATTCTATTAAATATTTCACAAGAGTACGTTTAAATTTTTTATATGGAGAACTAAAATCTAAATCACATATAACAACAATTTTATTTGCCCTTTTTGCATCATTCAAATAGGAGATCTTAAAATTATAGTTTTCGATCTATAATCTAAAAATCAGGGTATGTCTGGTAATAGTAATGAAATTCAGCAATTTTTATATAATGCTATCATTAATATTGAAAAATATATCATAAAAGAAAAAGAGAAAAGCTCAAAAACCGTGTCACAGAAACTCGAGCGACCATTTTCCTCTTGAAAACAACTACTCTCTTGGCTAATACCGCAACAGGCTTTGCATTATATTATATCAAAAGGTGAATAGCAGAGATAGAAAATACACTCCAACTTCATTAATATTGAAGTTAACTATTCTATATAAAAACATGATTTGTGCATTTCAAATTTCTTCCGAAGGTAATTTGACCTGACTGTTCTACAATTATGGTATTCCTTAAAATAGATAAATCGCAGGAACTTATTTTGAATCATATCAAGACATACACGTGACTATTCATGCCAAATAACATAGGCATATTCCAATTTTGGATGACCTAAATAAAGTATAAATATTTTGTTTTTATATTTGAACGATATATGCTGTAACGTTGTAAGCGCCAAATACTGCTTTTTTGGAAAATAAAAATAGTCTTTTTATTATTAATTGCTTAGACATGTAAACTGTTTATAAACATAATACTTTGGGTTGCACTATGTTACTTTAGGAATGATTGCCTTAAATGTATAAAGGACGGGGTTTTATGAACTTAGTTGCTATATTTTAATAAAACAACGTTGTATATCGACGTCGTTAGAACGTTGTTTTATGTTTAAAAATAAAGCACAAGTGACAGTAAAAAACGTGTTTATTAAATTTAAAATATCATTGGACTGAGTAGGTAACTAAAAGTTGTAATTATTATATTCTTAAGATTTTCATAAAAATTTACATATTTTAATGGAATATATTCACACATATCTAATAAGACAGGCACATACAACGTTGTTACACCGAAGTATTTTAGTCAAATAATTTTATTACTACTATAAAATATTAATAGAGGCCCCGTATACTCCTACCACTTCGCCAATTGATTATTTCGACCACATACAATGTTGTTCCTCGAAAAACTCGAATGTGCGCTGTTACAATGTTGTTCCAGCATACATTCTTTTGTAAATTTCTTATGACGAATCCTATCATTCTGTTTGTCCCTTTACTTACCTCTCGAACGTGCCTTTGAGAAGACATTGCTGAATTGAAGTTTCAATTTTTCTATCCATAATTGATCATCAAATTTTATACTCAAAAGTTAACACCATTGTTTCTTATTGTAAAACCTATACTAGTACATTTGTTTATAATATAGCATTTTATGAAAACTCCACTTAATTACATTTTGTATATTTTTTTGTAATGAACCACAATCTCTTACCGTTTTTATTTCTTTAAAGTCGTCTGCAAAAAGAAGCACTTTAGGCTAGTTGTAATATCTTTAATAAATAAAATAGGACCTAAATTTGAGTCTTGAGGGACTCTCGACTTTATATCAAACCAGTTTGACACATTCTCATTTTCCAAGTAACCAAGACAATTTATACCAAACGTACTTAATTTATTCCTTATCCACCTTATCAGATGCTATTTAGAAATCAGTAAAAATGACTTCCAGTTGGTTTCCGTTCTCAAAAGATTCGGTTTGTAAATTAAAGTAAGTTACTATAAATTTATGGATTTCTTTTGAACAAAGCCTGACTTACTGTAATAGATTTTCTATCATGAGTATAACTTTTGGCGTATAACATTTGCTCAAATATCTTTGCTGGTATGCAAATAATGCATATCCCTCTATATAGGTATTATTGCCGGATTTATAAATATGAACACATGCTGTTATTTTCCAGGTACGTGGAAAAGTTTCTTCCTTAAAGACAGGTTGTAAATAAACACAAGAGGGACCTCCAATTATTCTGCACATGTTTTAAGTATATATGTTAAAGTTAGTCTGTCCCTGTCAAACTAAATAAGCCTAATTTGTTTAAAATGACAATAAGAACACATCTACGTCATCAGTTGGCGAAGTAATTCATTGGCTATCGCTGCGTATTGGTAATTTACTGGCATGTTAATAGTATAAGAATATAGAAAATATTTTTTATGCCCAAAAATGTATTTATATTTTATTTATTGGCAGTTATAGATACCCATGAGAGATATCGCGCATAGTATCATAGCGGCACTGGCGTCATGCGTAGTAGAGTTAGTAGAATTGGCGCGAAGTAAATATCATATGACAGATGCACGTTGCAGTAGTTTGTAAGTCGTTTATAGTAATTTATAACATTTTAGGCTGATATTTGTATTATATTATGTTGTAAACTTTGTTCTTTGTAAGTAATATTAGTGAAACACATTTAAAAAATGAGGTACGCAGTTTACGGATCTAACAGTAACAATAAAAACAAAGGACTTAAAGAGGTTAGTCAGAAGTGGCCCAAGGGCGACTCCCGTGAGGGTCCCAGGGGACAACGGTCCTCCTTTATTAAAATTGTTAAATTCCATGAACCTTTTTTTAAACAAATATGCTAAAAAGGGAATTGTTATAGGCAATGCTACCCTCCCCGAAAATTCGACCTGGAGCCACCCTTTCAGTGGCCTGTGGTCGTTTAGATAAATTTAAATAAGAATATTGTCATGTGTGTAACAAGCAATTACAAGAGGGACCTTAAAACAGAACTTCACGTTGCTTCATTTGCAACTCGGGACTTCTTAACTAGAGACTCTTTTCTTTATCTGAAAATTTCTCAATATACAGCAAGGGTGAAATTGAATATGTCGCAAAAAAAGAAAATTGTACTTTATTGAAGAATTTAAAACCTGTCAGTGACTATGTCCAGGAATAATACAGTGACATTTTATTTTACTTTTGTATATACACCCACCATGTAACAGTTATTTGTATTTATTACATTATTTTTATTTTCTGCGTTATATATGTATAAAAAACTATTTTTGGTATCGTACTTATACATAAATCCCATCTTTTCCATAAAATAAGTAGTTAAGTTTATTATTCAATTGGGAAATATAATGCAGGTAAATGAGTCAACTGTTGCGAGAATCCTAATTAGTTAAATGTTTCCGGCGTCCCCAGAAGCGAAATTTTTACCCAGGATCTCAAGTTGACAAGTTCCGAGTTGTGAATATACCTTTATCATTATCCTTCATATAAAAACTATTTCTTAGAAATCGAATGTTCTCTAAAATTAAAAACCTGCATTCGAATTTGTATAACAAAAATAAATCAATAAAAAGAAAAAGAAAAAAAACTGTTACTTGTAATAAATATTTCTTTTATGTATGTATTCGCATTTATTTTTCTTCATAGCTCTTTCCCATATTAATATTCTTAGATATTTCAACTAATTCATAATATACTGTCCTTTAGTATTCATGAAATTTCTGTAAATAACATATATTTTCCTCGCACTTTGTCAGTATGTATTTTAAAATTCGCGCCTATAAAACTCTACTACAGTTGATATCATACCTTTTATTTTTTATACCATGATAGATATCATATATTTGAAATTAGAATTAATGGTTATGATGTAGCGGTGTTCTTCTTATTGTAATCTGATTCAATCATATTAAATTACACTAAGTTCCTACTTTAAATAGTAATTTACGGTACAAGACAAGACCTGAAAGTAGTATTTGCAGGCCATGACAAGCAGATTCCAGGGCGAGCCGTAGGTGAGACCTGGAAGCTTGGAGAGACCAGCTTAACACTAATTTTCGGTCGCGTGACGTACAATATTTTTTTGAAGACCGACACTTCGATTTAAACTCAATTATTTATTTAATTTAAAAAAGTGATCAACAAATACTAAAACTAGATCATGGATACAACTGCATAAACTAATCAAATACAATATTTTTGAATATTTATGTTAAATGTACAATTTTGCTGCTGCCAACATTTCTTCTAGAAAATAAGTTTGACATAAACAACAAAAAATTAAAAACGGGGTCCGGCTGTAAAAGCTTTTACCGGTCCCTAACATCTAGTCTCAGGTCTTGATTAGCAAAACGTTATTTACTGGACGAAACATTGCTCAGAAAGTGTATATTTTCTGGCCTGTCTTAAAAAAAATATATATTTCAAGAAGCGTCCGTTATATTCTTAGGGGGCCATAGGAAAAACAATTTATAAGAATTTGTCATGTTATTTTTATGTGTTCTGTCTGAATCAGGTATATTGGGGCAATGAAAATATGCTAGGAAGATGAATATAAAAAAATATGTCAAAATTAAATTTTATTAATAGATATTAATTGGTCATTTTTATTTTCAGGAAGAAGGCTGGCTGATGGGCATAAAAGACAACGGCGAGAAAGGCATGTTCCCCGCGAATTTCACGAGACCACTGTAAAAAAAATATATATAAAAGAAAAAACACATTTCGAGGGTAATTTTTTCAAATTATACTTCTAGCGATATTTTCAAAAATATATATATAAGCGGCGCGTAATTTTTGATGCGCCCTGTATAATGAACAAGTGCCTTACTTCATGATATATTTTTATAGGTTTTTTTATTGTTTGAAGATTATTTTAACATCGAATAATACTGTTTGTTATTTTTTTTTCTCTCAGTTCATTGAGTCGACGCGAAACCGGGCAATCGAACGTGTTTGTGACTGCATTGACAGATCGTGTCAAATGAAATTTATAATTTAATGTTGGCGCGTTGAATGATTGGGATACTGATAATCCACCTCGCAAATTACAGTGGTGGAATATTTGGGTGATACTTTGGCCTAAACATTCCACCACAGAAACGTTTTTGTTAATTAATTTAGCTCATAAATTTTTTTAGAAGGTATTATATTTAATTTTTATAAACATTTAAATTATATTATTTACGGTTGTCTCATAGAGTTACTCAGACTGATCGTTTATTATTTGAGTATTAAAAAAATTTATTTGACAAAAACTGTCAGTAATGTCAACCTGTAAAAACGTTCAAGCACTCGTTTGCCGATTCGACGTGGCCAATACACATTGTTATCTCTTTATAGAATCTATCAACTTGTTTTTTTTTGTATTTGAATACTCAGCCGAAAATTTTCCTCTGCATTTTTTTCTTATTATAATTTTTCGTTTAAGCATAACGTTGTTAACTTATAGGTTAGATTGTATCCACTTATATACGTATTTTTTATTTCGAATAGAAAGATACAAAACAGTGAAGGGTAAAATTTGGCAACTAAGGGAAACGAAATTTTTACGAAATTTTTATTTTTTTTTTTAATCGGCCAATTTTAAAAATATTTCCTATTAATGATTAAAAAGTAGATAATATTAAAAAAATTCTATATTTCACCGTTATTTAATGAATAATTTAATTAAAGCTGATATATACCCCCGCCCCCCCCAAAAAAATTGTCACATCTATTTTGATTCGCTTTGAAATTTGCTCAAATAAATCGTTTTTGAATTCGTCGAGGTAAGAAGTGAGTCTAGTCAAAGATATAAATCAAAGTTTCCTTGGAAATCGTTTATTTTTGTGCCTTATGCTCTTCTTCGTACCATAATAACTTTTTATGTAATACGCTTTAACGGCCTTACACTCTTCCCGTTCTACGGCTCTGCGTTTTTTGATATAAATTATTTTGTACAAAATCCTCCAAATTGCTGGTTAAAGATTATTTAGTACCGTAAAGTACCGATAATTCGAGATAGGAGCTGTGGTTGCCTCGGATTATATGGAAGACTATTTAAGAATTAAGTTAAAAAGAAACATGAATTTATATTAATAACAAATTGTCTTGGCTTCTGTTTTGTAAATAAATCCTCGAATTATCGTGGACTCTTCGGGTATTATCAAAAATTGTATTTTTTCTAACATGTTTGGAAAGTTTGAATAAATGTATTTGCTGTCTGGTACAAAATATGGAATATGTTACACACAATAATTTAGTTTAAAATGAAATATAAAAAACCTGATATTTTTAAATTTGATGCTTCATTAGACCCGTTATGCATGTTCAGAAGGCAGGAGAGACTTCCTCTTAGGCCATCAGCTCTCCTACTCTTTTAAAGTAGTTTATAACGTCGGCAATAGGTATCTATTTTATATTTGATAGGTTGCACATTCCTTAGCCAGAATTGCTAAGTGATCTGTGAAAACCAAGAAAAAGAAGTAATGTTCCTTTACATCCTCATATGCTTTTCACTTAGCATATTTTGCTCCTTCAACACATCCATATCTTAATCACCTCATATATGACAACTTCACCATCAGCGGTTTAGTCTCCAGAGGCTCCTTTAGTATCTCTCCATTGAGTGTTTGATGCCATTTAACGTAAGAGTCCAGTTACAGGCCTAGGCGTGACCATCGTAATATAGAATCCTGAACTATTTGGCAGATACGACCGTAGATTATCTATGATTTGTTTGTCCCTGTGTTCATTTTATAAATTTGCAGTTGTTTAATTTTTGAGATTTTGGCGTTGGGTTGTTTACTAATCCAATTTATGTTATTAACTTAATTATGAATTTTGAGTTGGGTCAGTTTTGAAGGAAGTGTACTATTTGTCTATTTTACATTCGCAGAAAATGTAGAGCACTTTGAAAGGAAAGGAAGTATGTGGTTCATGTTAATGGAGGTTTCAAATTAAAAAAAAAAAATATCAGAAATATTGGGCAGTATCTTGTATCAAGATTGGCCTAAAAAAAATTGTTCCATATTTTTATACCTACAATTGCCTTCAAAAGTCTGGCACCATATGGAAAACTTTATTATTTTATAAAAAAATTGGTGGTCTATAACCCAAAATTCAACAACCAAAGATGAAAATTTAACGGGATGTATCCGAAAAACATTAATTTGTATTAAGAATTTTTTTATTACAAACTGGTGCATAAATTTGTCAAATGTATTTTTTTTATGTAACAGATAAAATAACGTAAACTTTACACCAAGAATGCCAATAATTTAATAGAAGTTTTGAAGTAATTTCAGAAACTTGTCGAAAATCATGACTAAAGTAATAATTATTTCTATTATTTGGTCTATTAATCCAAATTTAAATTATTTAGATCAGAAAGAGATGGAAAAATTACTAAACATGTTTTTTAAGACAGTTGCTTTTACTACAAATTTAAATGTAGTGTTTTTTAATTCTAAAACAACTTTTCGATAATGTTAAAATTAAGAGTTTATTTGGACTGCATTATGCAATAACGAATTAAGAGACAAAATTCAAAATTCGAGTAAATAGTGCCATCCTTTAATAATCATTGAAATTTATATTACATAACTTATTCTTAGTTAAAATTCCCTATTTTACTTAACAAAACACGTAAATGTCGCTCAAATCACTTCACAGTTGCATAACGGGGTAATTTTTAAGTTAAATGTATGTTTTGAATCACACTTTGAATATGACTCAAACATTTTAATTTCTGATGAGTACAGTTTCAGTTTTAAACCAAGAACCAACCTTAATCTGGTATCATTTTTTTTTTTTTTTTTGAAAAATATGAAAAAAAAGTTTTCCATATTGTTTAGACTTATGGCGGACAGTGTGTAATTAAAAAAAAGTTAATTTACCAATTTTTGTGTATAGACTTTTTAACCGCAACATCTAAGGCAACGTTTTTGTCTATAGATAGCATACTGAAATTTGCACGGAAATTTTGTACAATTTAATAAATTTTCTTAAAAATTAAATTTCGCGCTATTTTTGTAGCTCGAAATTTGTCACTTTTTCTAGAATTTTATTAATATAATAACCCGACTGGGGAGTGTAAATTCTGTGAAGTATTTTTTCTCGTAGTTATCTGAATATACTCTAGCTAAGGATTGTTATCATATTATTATTATAATCAAGTATTGTGCGATAGATTTTAACTTATTTTTATTCTTTTTAATTATGTTGTAATATTTTATTAACTTATTATGTGGAGTGTATGTTTGATTTACTTGAAAAATAAAGAAAAAGTATCTAAACTCGGTTGTTTTAATTTGGTTGTAAAAAAAAGACAGGTATTTGTTATAAACCTTTTATTCAATTTATTACTTTTGAAACTATAATCTAATAGCAACATTTTTTTGGCAACAACATTTTAATCATTTCATTAAGAAAATTTCAATCTTAATAAAACTATGTATTAAAATCTTTTTTAGTTTTTTTGTTGGAAAAGTGTATGTGAAAGGAAAAAATCAAGATATGTCTCTATCCTCTTGGAACTTCGTCTTCAATGTAGCTAAAACGTACACTTCGTTTACCGTGGTGGAATTACACTAACTTATTTATTTTTACTAATTTACCGCGAAGTTAGCGGGTTAAATCCACCATGAAAATGATCTATATTAAATATTTCGAAATTATACACAGGTGAAATCAATGTTTTATTCTCTTATTTTTACCAATGATTTACCGCAGTGGAATAATTGGGACATCACGTCAATTATTATCAAAGTCAGAGATAAGGGACATAAAGATTGGGAAACGCAACGACCGCAGCAACGACGGCGTCATCTAGCGTCTCAGATGTTAACTACAGGTCTACGTCGTTTATAGAGAGACCAGTGTTGCCAAATATTTTTTTTGAGAGATCGTACAAGTAGAGTAGAAAAATGGTATTTCGACAAAAAAATTGTACAATAGATACATGCATAGCATAATATAACTTAAATGGAATAAAAAAAAGCTTTGACATGATAATTTATTTATCTATTTATAAAAATGTTTACAACGAAAAAAAAACTAAAGAAAATACATGAAATTTTAAATTAACACATTTAAAGTAATCAATGACTGTTACTTGAAAGTGATTGAAATTTTGCATGCAAGCTTTTCTTATGCCGTGATAGTCGGTGTACAAAATCACCATGGTCAAAATCACGATAAGTCCGAATGAAAATGACTTCCTTCAGAAATTACGAACGGCCTATGGATCTTTGCAAGTAGTTTCTGATTTTAATTGTTTTATATTCTGAAGATGTTGCAGATATTTAAATAAACTTACTAAAAAAGTGAAGATCGCATTTTTACGTACGATCTCACTGATGCAATCGTACATCGTACAGAGGGTTAAAAAATCGTATAAATTTTGAGTTCATGATTGTGTTATCCTCTAGATGAACTAAGCGAAATAGTTGTGGCTGTTTTTGTGTGAAATTTAAGGATAATAATTATATTTTGTAATATTACAATAAGCGGAAGAACGTATTGCATTAGTAACACATGCCACATGAACAAAGTAGGTAAGATCTATTCATGTAACACAAATAGTAATCAACTTTTGTTACAAAGTAGGTGTTTATGTATTATTTATTGTTTTAGAACAAGAAAATGGCTTTAAAACGTTAGAAAGAAGATTTGATATAGGAAGAAAAATTTTTGAATTCCCATTATTGAATTTGCACTCAAGATTTTTAAATAAGATACCAAAATAAAAACAAAAATGCAGTGTTACAAATAATCAAAAATTAAAAAATATTTGTCATGAATATAGATTTACAATAATTAATCGATAATAGACTGTAAGTGTACTATTTTTTTAATAAATTGGCGTAATTACATTGTGTTTATTTACAAGAACATGAGAGTGCAGTCGATATTTATGCAACCTTTATTATCAGGTTTTTAAATTTCCCGCTGCATTGTTTGATATCGATGAAAGCGCCACATAGTGGGTCAGATGTTAACTGCCATAAAGCTGGTCGTTGTTAAGCATTGGCTTCTTATGGGCGTTTCCTATCTTTATCTCCCTTATCTCTGATCAAAGTGAAACATTTCGAAGTGTACATGGCTCTAATTATTTCACCATAGCAACTGGTTTGTGTTTAAACCATCGAGATGAAATATAAGTAGAGACGATATAAACACTATTTTGTGATATGACAGATGGACGCACTTCAAGTGACGGAAAAGTGTAATGAAAATGGCGACTTGAGTCGTACTTTGATTTATTTAAAGTCAATAATTTTATATTTGAATACTAACGGAATGAAAATGATTTTATAGAATTTATATCAAGACATTTATTATCATCAAAACTGACTCCACTATTTTCGAGTTTGACATTGACGTAAAAATGTAAAGCAAAGGTGCGGACACTAGCATCATCATAGCATCTCCTCTTCATTCTATCTCAATGGTTTAAACGAAATAAATGTCTTATCATCAGGCCAACAAGCTAGCTGGTTAACCCATCTTTGACCGGGGATTCGTTTATATTTTTTTTATAGCATCTATATATGATATACTTATAACATGATCTAATTTTTTTCACAACAGTATCATCGAACTAAAAACATTAAACGTTTGATTTTTTTTATTCCTCTATAAAATGTTTGATCGAAATTTACATTGTTGGATAAGCAATTTTCAAATAAGCCCAACACATTTGTTTCTCTCTAGTTTTGGCAAATGACCGGCCATTTATAAATGGTTAAGTGACCTTACAAAATGACCAGTCATTTATGGTCACTTATGCAATCATTTTTATTCATGGACAAAATTTGATTTTAGAATATGTTTCATTATGAGCTCTTCAACGGTACCAAATACAGGGTGTCCCATTAGTGCGTAATTGTTCAATATTTCAATTTGTGTTATAGATACGCAAACATAGTTTCAAATAAAAGTGATATATTAAAAATATTTTTGCTTATACACAGTGTTGCGTTTTTGCCTTGCAAATAATGTATTATTTTTTTTTAAATTGAACCCTATAATTCATTTCAATTTTAGAATAATTTGGTAATACTGTCTTAACCTTTAACCTTTTTTTTTGAATAATACAGGGTTACCAAACAATTATTTTTTTTATGATGCAGATCCCAAATTAAATCATAATTTAAAAAAAACCAATGTTTTAAAAATTGTTTAAAATACAGATAAGATACTAAAGCTAATGAATAGTGAGTGGTGATAGAACTGGTTTATTTTATACAGAGTGTTTTGAATAAATTGCTAATTTTAAGTTTAATTTACTTAATTTTTTTCAAATGCAAACCCTGTATATTATTTTAGATACCAACATGTTAGTCTATAACACATATACAGGGTGTCCCATCAGTGCGTAATTGATCGATAGCTGTTTTATTATATACGAAAAAAATTAATACAAATTATTAATACAATTATTCTTAAATATACAGGGTGGTCCATAATCGAGGTGCTGACCAAACCTATATTTTTTTAAAGCAAAACACTGCATTTAATAATATAATAATAATAATACTCTCCCTAATTCGCCCCCTTACGAGTGAAATTTAACCCCAAAAGCTGAGCTTGTGCGGGGAAAGGGACGGCTATTATTATTATTATTATTTGCCGTAGCGCTCCGGGGCGACTTACAGATGATTGATGGTGCCATTTGACTTACAGGTGAGGAAAACCTTACCCACCATCATCGAGACGGTAATGCATGGCGATTTTATAATCTGCATTTACATTACATTAGTTTTTAAAAAATATAGTAAGAACCGTTTTCGAGATATCTTGAAATAAATGCATCGCTTGTTTTTTGGCATAGGCACTTCAAGAGTGTTAATTATGCACATTTTGATTGTTAATATTTCGTTTCACAGACGGTCAAAAAACTTTTAGTTACGTAACAGATACTTTCATTAACCTTATATTTAAATTTTATTGAACTCTTAAGAAAATTCGTTTTACGAATCACCTACCTTTATTTAAGAAGCATTTTAAACTACAATTAAGTTGTTTGTTTTAGTTTTTTATAATGCTCTTTTGACTCATTTATTTTAACCCTCTAAAGACGGATTTAGTTTTCCTAATCACGTGTGCTGGCCGGAATTGTTTTTTATACTTACACACATCTATATGCCTATTGTCGCTTTTATGTAACTCTTATTTTAAAACAATTTATATGTTTGGCAGTGTTGCCTGTTTTTCCCTAGGTTCAAACTTGGGTCGCTTATAAATGACATAAGGCTCTACGATTTGCTTTAGGAATGTCAATCACAAGCGACGTTCGGCCATAATACCGGGTGTCTCACTATATTTTTCCACATTTTGAGGACTTGTATATTCCGAGCCAATTAAGATATCCCGCCGCAGAAGTTTTATTAGGGCATACCGAAAATTAAATTGCAACTTCCCCTTAGAAAAAAAAAACAAAATAGCACCATTTTAAAGTTCATAATATTTTATTTAAACTAAACACCCTGTATATTAATACATTTTTGAGAAACCCTATTTTTTATATATATAACGGCGAGCTTAGTTTTAAATCTTTTTGAAAATGGCTACAAAATTTTTAATTTATTAGCTTCAAATTATAAAAGACAATATCTATTGTAGTAAATGTTCAATGTATTTCCCTTCTTCATATACACATTTATTAAAACGGACCAATACATTTTGAAATGCTCTTAATAATTTTTCAGGTGTCATAAAATTACTAATTGACAATTGTAAAACATAAACTGCTCAATATTTAATTAATTTCATTTAAGATTAAAATGTGCAAACATTTCGTTTCCATTTAATTTTGTACCATTTCCAAAAGATTTTGAAACTAATCACACCGATTTATAGAAAAAGGATGGCGTTTTTCAACAATGTAATAATATACAATTTAAATAAAATTAGAACATGAACTTTGAAATGGCGCTGTTTTGTATTTATCTAAGCGGAAGTTAATTGGTTCTGAAGATACAAGTCCTCAAAATGTGAAAAAATTTAGAGGAATAATATGCGCTAAGAAAATAAAATATTTTGATATGAATGTATCCTGATTATTTTCTACCTTTGTCGATTATACGCGACGTCGGCTATTTTAAGTGACTTGCAAATGTCGCGTATAGGAGACGTTCGTTATTAAAGACTTTACATCAGTGTCGGATTGGGCCGTCGGTCTACCGGTCAAAATACCGGTAGGCCCTCGTTCAAGCAGTGTGCCCTTGATCAAACAGCGGGCCCTTGAAGAAGAACAAACAAAGAAGTAAATGCAAGAAACCCCGTAATACGTGAGAGGTCTTTTTTTGCTCTTCAATGAAAATCGGACCACGAAAAAGGGGGTCCTTCTTTCTCCTGATCGGTAGGCCCTGGATGTCCCAATCCGACACTGGTTTGGTTGGTATAGAAGAACTTTACGGACGATGAAGATTTTAATGAATTAATATGTACGTTCATCCTAACAAATAAAAATTTATAGAGACAGGCTTAATCATGAATATGCAGTATTTGTTTATTCTCAATTAGATTCGCATGGCTTTTTTTACAATTGACTATCAAATTTAAATTAATTGAACTACTACGATTTCTTCTTTCATTTTTCATAATAAAATTAGAACTCCTCAAAATTGACCGACAAATATTCATGAACTATAAATTTGACGTTACATTTTCAGTGTCATTAGTTCAAATAAAACAGCGAATTCGATCTACTTCAATACCAACCTTGCAAAATAACGAAACGAGTGTGAAAAATCACTTTCACACAAACGATTTACAATATTTCTCCTACGATCACAAAATAATTGAAAAAAAAAAACGTAAAACCAGGAAAGCTGGCTATAAAGATTCCATCAAGATGTGTCTGTTTTTAGATTTTTTTTTATATGCCTTATTGAATAATTTAAAAGTTTTTTACCTATACCTAGTTGTTTGATCGAAATTAAAAACACTGTGATTCCATTTACAAACAATTTCATAGAATGATAAAGATAAAGTAATATTAGGTACAAAAAAATATTAGAATACAATAATGTTTTTCATTAGTTTATTTTTTTTTTAACAAAAAAACAAAACTTTTTATTTTTAATGATTACCCACAAAATAAATAGCGAAAAAACTGTAGGAGTTATATTATGATACTTAACATGTATTAAAAAGTAATAGAGAAACAATAGTTGTATTTTTCTAATTGTCATATTTTTTCAAAATAAAAACAGTTGCTTCATCAGGAATCGAACCAGCGTCACGACATGGTCGTGAAATGCAAAAAGTTGAAGATCCTATAACCTGCGTTATCAGGGTTATGTCAGTTTAGTTATCTAATCAAATATGTATATGAACAAAACAACAAAAGTAATATACGTAATTACTTTAAAATTCTTTTAATAATTTATTGAAAAGAAATATCTAGGTTCTATATTAATTATCAAATCGATTTTACTATTGGCATGGAAAGTAGATTCATATTCACACAAGGGTGGAAAGTAGATTCTTATATCCACATGCGTGTGATAAGACTAAATAGTGCGATAGGTGTCGCTTTCCTAAGTGGCCGTAGGAAAAATGTATAACATTACACATGATAAAAAATATCGGAGCTAGACTTTAGACCCTACATTGTTTTGTGCCTACTGTTGTTTCGTGCTTACCTTTTTATTGGCTGCTTCCAAACCTGTCATAAGCAGTTTATAGCATTTTGACCGCTGATGCGTTTACGCAACATCCTCTTTTTTGTAAAGTATATATTTCATTTTTATTTGGTTAATTTTTTATTCTCATGAAGTTATTTTAATAAGTTTTATAAAAAAAAAATTTTACTTCTTTCTTGGGTTGGTTATTTAATTACAACTTAAGTTATTAGTTAATTTCACCACGCAAATTATTGAAATGAAAAATTGGATTTCACCATAGTTAACTTATTGTTTTTAAACGAAATTCAAGTCATAACTTTTTTATTTTTACCATTGATTTACCGAGGAGGAATGATTCTGCGGACATACGCCATAAAAGTGTCTATAAATTTTGTTCCACTGAGAGTTAATTCTTACCAAACTTTTAACAATATTTGACATACGCTTTTACTGTTTTAATTTTTATATTAAATATTGTTTGCAGGTCATAAAAGTAGTTTAACTATCTATAATTGATTACTAAATGATTATATTTATACTTGATGCGTTATCTACTTACTCTAGAAATATATTTATTAAAGTTAAATGAAAATATAATTTAGGTAAACAAAACGAACAAAACGCGCTCAACAAAAAAAAACTGTCACTGTAATTGTCAGTGGAACCAAAATTACGTCATCACTAATTTAATGTTGACATATTTCGAAGTGTACACTGATCTAATCGTTTCACCATAACAACCTTTTTATGTTTAAACGAAATCCATGTGTCATTCACTCCGATTTTATTTATTTTTACCGATAATTTACCGCGGAGAGATGATTGGGCCAACAAGTTAGCTTGTTAATTCCGCCACGTAAATTATAGAAGTTTACATTGGCCTAATCATTTTACCACATATACTTTTTTGTGTTTAAACGAAATTAATGTAATGCAATTTAGCTTAAATGAAGATGAAATTCCAAATAAATCTTATTTTATTATTCTTTTCCAAAAATTTTATTTCACAGTTTAGCTTTTTCAACGGAAAATAAAAAAATATAAATTCACTTGAAAAATAAATATCAAATGACCAACAATGTTTTAGGTAAGGAATGAACAGCATATTTTTTTTCATGCACTTTTTTCTATTAATTATCATGGTTACATAGTGTGAGTATAAAAATAGTTAAAAATCAGACTTTTAGTAAAATATACAGGGAGTGGTGAACATTTTAAAAATAGCACCGTAGTGTACGTGATATATACCCTTCAATTCACAGCATTTTTGACAAATAATACTAATTGTTAAATTTCTTACATGTCTATATAATTTTTAAAAATTTTCACAGCCCCCTGTATAATTATTCAATTTTTAAAAAATATATACTTTATTTTTTAAAGGACAACTACGTTGCACCCCATAGCTTGCCCCCAGATTTTAGGAATGATCCGTGCAATTTTCTGCCATTTTTTTACACAAAATGATAAGTACTTTATAGACTGTACACATTTATATTTTGTCTAAGAAAATTATACGTTTGGATTTTTCAAACGTCAACCGTCAATATTAGTAACTATTTAATTGAACTATGTTATAACATTGCCTAGTTTTACCATAAAATATTAAAAATTAAATGTTTGTCCCTAAGACTAAGTCTTTATGTCAAATAGTTACAATTGACAAATAATCATGTAACACGAAAACAATTTAACATCGTGTCACCATGATAACAAACGTCATAAGAACTTCAAACGCCAATTGTCACTCATAATATCAAATCCTCAATCTAACCAATAAATTAAACAATCAAAAAATCAATATTAAAATAAATCTTTGTTCTCAGGTTATGAAATCAGTATAGATTGCTTTATTTGTAAATTAAAGAACCTATAAGATTTTTAATTCTTTTTATTTCCAATTGACATTGAACGTATATATAAATTCCAAAAAAACTGTCTACTTGACAACACTAAACTCTAACTATCTATCACTAAGAACTAAGGTATATCCTCCAAGAAAGGCTAATAAGAAGGGTACTAAGGTTAATCCCTACATTCTCCAGCCTCCAATCGAAGTAGACTATTAACGGGTCGTACAAGATAACCATTTTGAGTTTTTAACTCCACACTTCGAACTTGTTTGTCTCTTCCTGGAAATGTTTTGGTAACACGTGCCATCTTCCATGAATTTTTCATGCCTGTATCGGGTATGGCTACCACTTCACCAATTTTAATATTTTCATTTTTAACGTGCCATTTTTGTCTCTTCTGTTGAAGTGGAAGATATTCAATGAGCCAACGTTTCCAAAAATGTTGGGATTTAACCTGTGCTATTTTCCATTGCTTCCTTCCGTAAATGTTGCTATCGGGAAAATTTCCGGGAATGTTTTCCGTATTCGCTGTACCTATTAAAAAATGCATTGGTGTTATGGCTTCCAAATTGTCTTCATTGTCACTAGATATGAAGCTTAGTGGTCTTGAATTGACAATGCTTTCTACTTCCGCCAGAAGAGTTTGTAAAAGCTCTTCAGAGGGATGCATCTCCTTCAGTATTACCCTCAATACAGTTTTTACTGATCGTACCATTCTCTCCCACACTCCTGCCATGCTGGGAGCTAAGGGAACATTAAATATCCACTTGGTACCTTCTTTCTCTAAATTTTCTATTATTTTTGTCTGATTTATTTCTTGTAAACACCTTTTCATTTCTGCTTCCGCACCAACGAAATTACCACCATTGTCCGAGTGTATTTCTATTGGTCTTCCTCTTCGTGCCATGAATCTCTGCAAGGCCATCAGTGCCGAGTCTGTGCTAAGATCGCCAGCCATTTCAATGTGTATGGCTCTGGTGTTCAAACATGTAAAAAGGGCTCCATACCTTTTTACAATACTTCGTTTTATTTTCACCAGTAACGGTCCAAAGTAATCTACGCCACAGTAGCTGAAAGGGCGACTGAATGGCTTAAGTCTACATTCCGGTAATGGTGCCATTTCGGGTTGTATTGCCTTTGCTCTTCGAATTTTACAATATGCACATTCCTTAATTACTAATTTTACAGTTTCTCTAACACTAATAATCCAGAACTTTTGTCTTATATTATTAACAACAGTTTCTCTTCCAGTGTGCTTCACCTTTTCATGAAAGGACTTTACTAAGAGCTTTACTATTTTGTTTTTCTTTCCAGAAGGTAATATTATGGGGAATTTTGAATTAAACTCAATATCGGCGTAGATTATTCTACTGTTCATTCTAAGAACTCCTGCATCATCCAAGAATGGAGACAATTTCAACAGAGGAGAACTTGTAATCTTTTCTTTCTTTTTAAGACACTCTATTTCTTCACTAAAGGTTTGATATTGTATGTATTTGCATATTACTTCTTCCGCTTTTTGATATTCTTCTACTCTTAATTCTGCATTACTTTTCCGGCTATTTAAATTCTTTAAATTATATATAAATCTAAGTACCCAAGCAGTAGAACGTAGAAAACGAGACCACTTCGAAAATCTTATAGGATCTGGTAAGCAGTTCCTCAGAGAAATTTTATTTTCGGCTATGGCTACTACATTTACAGAAAACCTGCGTAGTTTTTCTTGTGATGTTTTCATAACTTTCTCCATAATTTCTTTATTTTTTAAAAATGGCGGACCTTGCAACCATATATGTGATTCTAAAGTATTCTCTCTTCGTCTATCTTTTGTAGCCAAATCTGCAGGATTATCTTTCGACGAAATCCAATTCCAGTTACGTGCTTCTGTTAGCTCTAATATTTCTTGAATTCTGTTAGCCTCAAAGGACTTCAGGCGATGCTTTGGAGAACATATCCAATTTAAAACAATTTCTGAGTCAGTCCAAAAATATGTGTTCAATATTTTATATCTAGTTTCACTATTAACTAATTTTCCCAATCTTGCAGCTAAAACGACGGCCTGAAGTTCCATACGTGGGATGGTAACTAGCTTTCTTAATGGTCCAATTTTGCTCTTAGCAGAAATAAATGCTACCTGGATATCGTTTTCGTCATGTTTACTTCTATAGTAAGCAACGCAGCAAAATGCCTTTTCTCCAGCATCAGCGAATACGTGTACCTCTACTTCCGTAACAATTTTGGAAAAATAACATCTGCAAATTCTGAAATTCTCAATATTCTTTAATTTTATTATCCATTCTTCCCATATCGTATGTAATTCTTTAGGAATCTTTTCGTCCCAACCCAATTCTCTTCCCCAACATTCTTGAAAAATAAGTTTTCCCAAAATGATCAAAGGTGACAAAAATCCAAGAGGGTCAAAGATGCTCATTATGACTTTTAAAATATCTCTTTTTGTGGGTACTTCCTTATTATTTAAAATATTATGTGAAACTTTATCAAATTTTAATGTAAATTCAAAATTATCATCTTTTGTATTCCAATATAAGCCGAGAATTCTATCTAAATTTTTGTAATCCAAATTTATATTATTCTTTTTGCATATGTATTCTTCTGGAAGTTCTTGTAGTAACTTTTCAGAATTGCTCATCCAATTTACCATCTGAAATCCACCTCTTCGGTGTATCTCAATAACCATTTTTACCGTGTTCAATGCTTCTTCCATAGAGTTTTTTGAGTCTAGGTAATCATCTACGTAGTGCTGCTTTAACATTATTTCCATTATTTGGGGGAAGTCGTTTTTATGAAGTTCGGCATTAAAATTTTTTACAAATTGTGCTATTGATGGAGAACAAACTGCACCAAAAATCAAAACCCTCATTTCATACACATCTGGGGCTCGGTTTCTGTCCATCCCCCTAAATAAAAAACGTTGACAACTTCGATCCTTTGCCCTTATGACCACCTGATGAAACATTTCTTTAATGTCGCCCGTAAATGCTATCTGTCCTTCTCTAAATCTAAATAAAATCCCAACTAGTAGTGGATAAAAATCCGGGCCAGTTAATAGAAAATCGTTTAAACTTGTTCCAGATACTGTAGCTGCAGCATCAAAAACAAATCTTAATTTTGGTTTCTTGGGATTGATTACTCCAAAATGTGGAAGATACCATGTCTTGGTATCCTCTTCTAGATTGATGGAAGACAGCTTCTTTGCGTAACCTTTTTTAATATATTCTTCTATTTTCTGACAATATTTTTCTGCGAAATCTCTATCTTTATCCATTTTACGTTCCATACATTTTAATCTGGTGTAAGCCATATTGTAGGTTTCAGGTAATACTATATTATTTTCTTTCCAAGGGAATCCTATTTCAAATCGATCATCCAATTTTCTAATAGTTTTATTATAAATTTCCAATGCTTTTTCATCATTTTTAGATAATTTTTTAGAATTTTCATAGCAATTCTCTATTTCAAAATGATCTTCAATAATTTTATTTAAGTAATCTTCATCATGTCTACATAGATTAACTAATCCTAAACGATGATCTTGTTGTGAATAAGGGCCATGAATAACCCATCCCAGAAGGGTTTTACTTAATACTACTTCGTTATAGTTTGGCTGAATAATTTCTTTAGGTATTAAAAGAGAAACATTGTCCTGACCTATCAGAACCCTCGGTTTTGCATGTTTAACTGCTTCTAATATTTCAGGATCTATGTAGGGATACTTCATGCACAAAAATTCTACATCAAGTGACTGTTCAGGTAAATCTAATTTGCTTATTGTTCGAGCATTTTTGATCCTATAGGACTTAGATGGATCTTGATGAGAACATATATCAAAATTTACTATCTTAGAAGAGTCATCATTATAATTAATTTGAGTAGCCCATTGCAAACAAATGACAGAGGTAGGTCCTTGCAAATTAAGGATTTCAGCAAGGTCTGAGTCTATTAGAGTTACCGTAGAACCTTCATCCAATAAGGCATATGTATCAATGCATTTGTTATTATTTTGGAGGGTGACTTTAACTATCTTTAGAATTACTGTTTGGGGCTTGATAGTGTTTCTTTTTAATACGCATGTTGTTTCTGTAGTTTCTAATATATTTGCAGCCAAGTGCCGTTGTTCATCTGTTTTTTCATAGTTTTCTTCATCTGACGCCTGTTCATCAAGTTTAACTTTACTTTTCCCATTGTGAAGAAGACGATGATGTATTCTTTTACAATTTCTAATATTACATACTATTTTACTGTAGCACCTTTTTGCTACGTGTCCTATATTTAAACATCTGTAGCATATTCTGAATTCATCCGCACATTTCTTTCGATCATCTACATTCATCATTAAAAATTTCTTGCACAGATATATTTTATGGGCTTCGTTTTTACATACTGGACATTCTACTATTTTAGCAGGCTGGATGTTGTAGACTTGTTTTGAATCTGCTGACATGGGAGATACTCTTCTGTAAGTAGATGTAGTAGGTAAGCTAATAGACATCAACAATTCCACTTCTCTCTTCAACCACTCAGAAAAATCTTGCAAATACACGTCTTCTTTTTGAATTTGTTTAGTTCTCTTAACTTCTCCCCAAGAACGTTTTGAGCTTCTAGGAAGTTTCTCTTCTAATCTAAATAGCAATTCTGGATTATCTAATTGCTTGGAACAGCCTACATTTTGAATGGCGTTAATCATGTTTGACACCGTCAAAGAAAATTGCATGAATGTGTCAATAGAATCTTCTCTGGGGGCTGGACATTTTTTTGCTTTTTCAATTTGATTTATTATTATCCATTCGTCTCTGCCGAAGTTTAATTTTAATGTATCTATGATAAGATCTATATTATCTGGACTGCGGAACAGATCTTTGACTAAATGATAAGCCCTGCCTTTCAAACATTTATTAAGACGCCCTAAGTTATCAGAGTTGGATATGTGCTTCTCATTTGTGGTTCTTTTAAACTCATTAATCCAGAAGGGGAATTCATTTATGTTGCCATAAAATTCAGGTAAATCTCTTGTAGACTGTTTATTTGCAAGTTTTTCTAAATTAACTGTTAAATTTTTCATGCACTTTACTAAAGTTTCTGACAAAGTATTTTCTTTTTCACCTTTTAGCTCGGTTTCCGCAGCTTTTGTACTTTTCCCTATTTCTTGCTTGGAATGGTTGCTAGTGAAGTTAGAATCAGTTTCGCTTTGTACAGTATATTTCAAACTTTTTTGATACTTTTGAGAATATTCATCATAAGATTTATTTTCCATAAAATCTTCTGGATATTTGATTGCATTTTTATTTACTTCCATTACCCATTTATTTACAAATGAATTCTTATCTGTAGCAGTACTCTCATCAATTCTTTCAGATTTTTTACTCTCATCAGTTTTCCTACTTTTCATTGACTTTTCTTTATATTTAAGATCCTGAAGCTGTAATTTGCTTAGTCTAACTTCTGCTTCAAGTTCTGCCATTTCAGCTTCCAACTGTAGCTGTTCTATAATCTTATATTCATATTCATCTTTTTTAATTAATATTTCTTCCAAGGGTTTTTCTTGTAACTCGTACTTTTTAATTACCATATTTAATATTTTCAGTTCAGCTTCTAATTTTTTTCCTTTAGCCGATAACTGTAGTTTCTTAATTTCTTTCTGCTCCAATTCTCTGGTTTCTAAATGGATACTTTCGACAACATCAGGAGTTGCTGAATGTACGACTGAAAAACTTTTATTATAAACCAAAGTCGTAGCTAGTCCATTGTCCCTCTGTTGCGTAGCTGTACCATTTCCTGAGATGACTGCACTGGTTTCCAAACCTGTGAGATTTTCTGTCTCACCAGGTATATACCTTCTAGGAGGTACTCCAAAATTACACCTAGTGCTCTTTCTAACTATAGCTTCTTTTTCTGATTCCATAACTCGAAGGACCAATTATAGATTGCTTTATTTGTAAATTAAAGAACCTATAAGATTTTTAATTCTTTTTATTTCCAATTGACATTGAACGTATATATAAATTCCAAAAAAACTGTCTACTTGACAACACTAAACTCTAACTATCTATCACTAAGAACTAAGGTATATCCTCCAAGAAAGGCTAATAAGAAGGGTACTAAGGTTAATCCCTACAATCAGTACAAACCCTATTTTATCAAATTGCTTTTTCTCAAAAATGCTTTTTCTCAAAAATAATTTAAATTTTTTATTTGTTAACTCAAAAGGCTTTACTCTAAGACAAATAATGTATGGGATATGATAAAATTAACTCTTTAATCAGAATTGACAATTGGCGCTTGTTAACAAAATCATTTTTCATAAAAGAAAGAGTGGTTGGTAGTATTAAAAAATCCAAAAGTATTTTTCGTTGTAACCATGACATTTAGGAGTCCTAACCCTAACAAGAATTTGAGCAGATTAGCTAGAATTCTTTAGCTTTCAGCGTAAAAAATTCATTCTAACATTGTCGATGTCGGCGCCACTTCCAGTAACATTTGCAGAAATACTGTCACGCCATCTAAAACAAAAATAGATACATGAATAACGCTTTAAGTGACTGAGAAATATCGTATAAAAAAACTAAATATATTTTTCTTAAGAATAATTTGATTTTATAACCAATAAATCGACGTATAAATTGTATATTCTGTCAAATACGAGATATTTCTTTTTAGTAGTTTTGCATACAGGGATATAGAGGGTATCACGAATCAAATGTCATTATTAAAAATAAAACTATATATTTATTTAGTTACATGGTGTTTTAGCTACAAAGTTCACAAGTTATTCGAACTATGAAATTAAATCGAGAACATTTTTTACAATTTTGAACAAGAATACGGGCGACAATTTCTCATTGGTATGGTGAATTTAAGGCATTTCTTTATAAGCTTACTACAACGTACTTGGTTACAGTATTGCGGTTACTGTGGTGACGTCACACATACCGTGGTAACCTATTATTTGTCATTTGTCAAATTTAAGTTTGGGGATTTATAAACGGAATTTCAATTTTAAGAAATTTTAGGATGTTTTGATTTTGTTATTTTTTATTATAAGAGGCTTATAAAGAAATATCTCGTTAGATATAGCTTACATATGCTTTGGCCACGGTTCGTAGACAACACGGTGGCCTCTTCAGACCGTTGTTAAGGAAGGGTGTGACGTCACGGAATGAAAAATCGAACTGATAGAAACTATTGTGCTGCGGTTCGTACATTAGTTTTTTAAAAAATCTAATATTTTATTAATATTTAATGGTGTTTGTCTTTATTTTTGGAAAAATACCTGTGTTGGAGTTTTTATAAAATGGGTAATTTGATTTTTTGAAAGACAAGCTACAAAACCGCATGGAACAATGATGTAATGTTTCTATCAAATTCCAAATGAATTACTGTTTATTTGAATTATAAAGAAAAATATTATTGTGTGAATGGTTTATTTTAAACATTTTGGATTAGAGTACGGCCTCAGGTAAATTCGGATCACACTTTGTTTATATCCAGAAATATTTTGAGAATTTGGCAAGCCCACATCTGTTGACCGATGAACAGAAAGGAGCTGGTCTCAAAAAACTCTAGACCGATGAAACGGAGGAAACTCTAAAAACTTGTAGAACATGGTTAGTGATGATGAACCGTGGATTTATTCATAGGAAATTCAAAAATAAATAACAATCGTCTGTTAGACAAAAGCCATCCGTTCTCGAAGTAATGTGTCCACAAAGATGGTCGCAACAATTGTCTCAAGAGCAGGTGATCTAGAAAGAAATCTTTTGCAAAGAACTTACTGCCGGTTAATAGATATACAATCATTTGATTCTGTCCAGTTTTTTAATTAGTTTACATTCGCGAGTTTGCTGGTTATGGTCAATAGGTTCTTTCGTTCGCTGTTGGTGTAGTGTCCACCAGTGTAAATTAAACCAGTTACACCACCTTATTTACCTAGTTTACTTCACATCGCCAAAATTCTTGGACCCCTTTATGTTTGTCAAAATGAGACTATTATTAAAAGTCAAGAAGTGTGTTACATAGTGCATTTAATTTGGTTATGTATCCAATACATATTAACAAATTTTAACTGAACAAGAAAAAAATACAAACGAAAAATAGTGCATAATAAAATGATTACTAGAATTTGAAATCCAGAAGAAAACCACTTTAGAGTGAAATCAAAAATTCATTATTATTCGGTATCCTCCCCTGTTCTGCAATAAGGTATTAACTCGCCTGTGCATGGAAACAATAAGGGTGTTCATTTAATCCATTGGGATGTTGTTCCATTCTTCTTGATCCGCGACAGTGAATTCCTGGAGGGTGATAGGGGGATTATTTCTGTTTGAGATTGCTCGTCGAACGAAATCCCACATGTGCTTAATAGTATTCATATCTGGCGAATTTGCTGGTCACGGTAATCTTTGAATATTCTGAATTTCTAGTGCATTTTATACTCTACTCGTGCGATGAGGCCTAGCATTGTCATCCATGAAAATAAAATTGGCTCCAATTTCATTTCGGAGAGGATAACTAATGGGTTCAATAATGTTTCGAACATATCTATAAGCTGTCATAGTGTCTGGAATGGGAATAAGTTGCGTACGACGACCATGCATTATGCCGCCCCAAAACATTACTATTCCTCCTTGGTATGGAACGACTTCTCTGGCAAAAGATAGTCTTCCTGGTCGCCCTGGCCCTCTCCAAACTCTGTGTCGCCGACTATCACTAATTAAACCATATCTGGTTTCGTCCGAAAAAAGAACATTTCGCCACTGAGCTAAAAAGCCAGTCTCTGAGTTCCTGTGCCCACTGTAGACGAGCAACTATATGTCTGGGAAGTAACCTGGGTACTCTTACTTGTCTCCTAGATCGTAAATTGGCTCCAGCAAGTCTCAGCCATATTGTTGTACTGGAAATGAATCGACCATATGTTCTTCTAAAATGAGTTCGGACAGCTGAGACTGTTACGGTTCAATTCCGACGTACAGGACCTGCTGCATAATGATATTCTCTTGGATTAGTTACCCTAGGACACCCAGACCTACGTCTCCAGTCAACGCTGTTAGTTTCCTGGTACAAACGCTCTATTCGGATAACTGAAGCGCGGGGAATCCCTAGTCTATCTGCGATTTGATGATTCGGCAGACCCTCATTATGCAAAGCCACTATTCTTGCTCTATTCAACACTGAAATTCTATTGCCAGGCATAGTTGCAAAGAAAAACTCAACAATCACTTAAACACGAAAAATCGATATGAATCACTTTTTAAAAATTGGTAGACCTAAAATTAAGGGATTTTTTTTGTAAACTTTTTTAGATGAGTATGTATCAACGGTGAAATAAATAAAGATTAAATGTACAAAAATAGCAGCCAAGATAAATATTTTGTTTTAGTATTTACGAGGGGATCCAAGAATTTTGGCGATGTGTGTAGAAAGAAACAACAAGCACATCTGCATTTAACACTGTTTATTTTTACATGAAGAACACCACACTACATTTTATTATTTATTTACACTATGTACACATATCGTACTTGGAACATTTATAATTTGATCGTCATTAAAGCGTGGGGTTTTACCCAATTGTCGATGTGTTTGAAGGACATCGTCGGCGAGGTTCCAAAATTGTTACGGCTCGTGCAATCATTTCGCACAAGCATATTATCAACCGTTTTTCTTTGTCCAGTCATTATTATTGATTTTGAATTCGTGGATGATAACCGCGCTAATTGTTTTTACTTTATTGACTTTGCCAACCTTGCTCGGAATTGATACTTAAGTAAATGTTACAGGAGCGGTCTAAAGTCAT
Organism: Psylliodes chrysocephalus; assembly: GCA_927349885.1. NCBI lineage: Eukaryota > Metazoa > Arthropoda > Insecta > Coleoptera > Chrysomelidae > Psylliodes > Psylliodes chrysocephalus. The sequence goes on from OV651816.1 coordinate 21,811,357, forward strand.
TTCCGCGATTCTGATATTTTTGTTAAGGGTATTCTTAACACATTTTATTTTAGAAATTTTCCGTCGATTTATGATGTTATATTGGGGTTTATCTCGTGGGTCATAAAAATTTTGCTATCATTTATTTTCAAATAAACTATAGCGATGGAGCGCTCGATAACGACGTTTAATATGTTGTATTTACGCAAGGCTCATTTTTTTGAGATAGAATATGATTAATGAAAATTGTTTGCTGCAATCGATCTTGCAAACAAGAAGGTAGTTTAACCCGAAATTCAAAAAGGTGGCAGCAAACTTATTTCTATTAAGTTTTGATCTAAATAATATCTGAAAGATTCAGGTTTGCAATTCTATGCCTGCATTTTGTAAATAGGCGTTTTTAAGACGTCGTCGTCGAGGAATTCATCGCTGCAGGGACTGCAGCAAACTATTTCCATGTTCTACAAGGTAAGAATGAACGAAATATTTGTAATTTTACCTTTCGCAAACAACACACCTAAATGTGTCACAGGTTCCCCTACCAATAATATGAAACGCAAAAAAAATGACATTTGAGGATGTGTGTATGGAACTCAGGGTAGGAAACAACTTCAAATTTTAATGATTTTAAGCGAAAGTAGAATTTGCGCATGTGTAACAGAGATTATATCATCAACAACGCGATAGGTCTATTGTACTTACCCATGAATGGTATGCGCAACTTGTAATGCACGAAAGGAATGTAAAATACCATCCCTCCCAGAATAAAAAAAGTGGCGTAAAGATACTGGATTGTAGGCTTATCCACTATAGGGCCTATTATCAGGTACACAGAGATCACTAATACCAAATAAGGAATGATAATCGGCACCTAAAACATACAAAAATGTCAAAATGATAATTATAAGTTTATTCTTATCGATTCAAACGACAAATGATGGTGCATTTCTTTACCTTGTAGGGCCTAGGGTAGTTAGGTTTTGTATGTCTCATGACAATTAGTGCCACCATAGCTCCTCCGTAGAACATCCAAGCTGTGAAACTGAAGAAATCTATCAACGAGTCTATAGTACCGTACATCACCATGGCTCCGGCTATCAAAGACTGAAAGAAAAACAAATAAATTTACATCATGCACATCTAGGTGCACCGTTTTAACGTTACTCTTGAGGCCCCTAAAAAAGGGGGTTGGGTGTGGGTAACCCCCATCGGTCTACTCTTTTAGAGTAAGTTCAATTATGTATTGCTTGGTTTTTCAAAACTGTGAGAATCAGATCACTTACGTGAAATATTAAGCCGGGCGAAGGCGTATACCTCCTAATATGCACGTACGACAAAATATCTAACAGATGTCCCTCTCGGCTAGCAGCGAAACACAACCGACCAGCGGCAAACAGCGTCCCATTGGCTGATCCGAAAGTCGACACGGTCACCGACAGCGGCATCAACCAGGCCATGACGCCTAACACCCGATTGCCGAAAGTGACAGCTACAGCTTCGCTGGTCATCATTTCCATGGGTGACATGACCGTCAGATAGGAGATGTTGATTAATGCGTAGCAGATGGTTACTAGAGGTATGCCTATTACTATGCTACGTGGCAGGTTCCTACAAAAAAAAAATGTTTATAATGAATTACACTATTCTATAAACGTTTTTTTAACGAGTCTTCAACAGTACCCTTATCCCACGTTATCTGGTAAAACAACAAATTTAATGAAAATATTTGATTTTAGTGACTTTTATGATATCTTAATTATCAGTTCTGTCAAATAGGTCAGTGATATTGTTTTATGGTTACTCCTGAGGTTGTTATTGTTACTTTTCGCTATGGTCACCTGAGATACGGGTATTGTTGAAGACTGTATAAGGAGCTACGAAAAAAGTGATCATCACTATTACTAGGATAGGAAAGATGAGTAAGAAATAAAGCGATAAAAAAGACAATTAATAATAACTAGCACTTGAGTACAGTACACTTTTAAGATGGAAAGAGGTAGAAACGCTTGTTAAATCTCTCGATAGCCAATGAACCCATAACTTTGTTAGACTGTGCGTCATTTAAAATTTATATAATTTAGACATATCACATTCTCAAGTTATTCTGTTAAAAATCATTGGGTCCATTCATTTTAAGTAACATTATTGCAACCGGCTGTCAATCTTTTAAATTATAAAGCGATTGATTGCAACTATAGCTACTTTCTGTTGTAATTATAAACTTTTAACTCACCTGGATGGATTTTTTATTTCTTCTGTGACGTAATTTAGGTTATTCCATCCGTCATACGCCCATAGACCGGTGTAAAATGCAGTTGCTATATTGCCTATTGAATACTTGGTATTTTTAAATGGCTGCATCAAATGCTGAGTATTTCCTGCAAAAAATATAAATTAAATCCTTAGAAGCTATACCATTGAAATGTCTTATTAGCCATAGTCATATTTGCTACTATCTTGATTCTTTACTGTTGCAAAAGACAATAGTAAAGTTGTAACCAAAGTATTTATTATTTTTAAGGTTATGATATGATATTGTTTAAGCAAAAAGTCATGCTACAATTGCTTCAATCATAATTGGCCAGATATGGAGCTATTCTGGGTCTGTCAGGAATCTTTATTTTTAGTCAATAAGTATGAGCATTTGCAACCAAAGAAAACGGCCAGTAGCGAATCAGGAATTACTGAAATTATTTTTCATATTAAAGTTTAACATCCACATTACAGTTAGAGTAAAATTATGGCAATTTGTATTGCACGTCTGAGCAGGCCTAGAGTGAACATGACCCGTATTTGACATGTTTTGCGGCAGTTGCGTTATGTAAACTAACTTAATGGAATATATTGTAAAGTATAGTTTATTCAATTATTGAATGGTACATTAAGTTAGATCGCTGGCTGACTGGTGAAAGAAATTCAAAATACCGATCACAGCTCAACAGTTTGAAATGAGTCACGGTCACTCATATAGCTCGGTGCCCATCTAGATTGTGGAATATAAGGTTAAAATAATGTATGAGTTGAATGAATAAAAAGAGGCGTAGGGATGGCGAACCAATAGAATGTGTGCTGTTACTGGCACGCGACAAAATAATTTGGGCACAATACCTATTAAAATTATGGAATCGTGGAATTCAATTCAAGACACATATTTAGCTATTTGAAGAAGCTGGTGTTTTGCTATCTTGACAATATTTTCATCTACCTGTAACTCTCTTATTTTCATTATCTTATATAAATAGGAAAATCCAAAATTGTTGAGTACCATTTTTTTCTGTTTGTGAACAGATTTTTTCTTTTTTAGTGTTGTTTAGTAGCTATTGACGTGTTATCAATAAAAAAAATGGAAATAGTATTTTTTTCAACCTTCGATATATGAAATTCATTGATCCACAATTATGATTGACTAATAAAATTGGGTGGCAAAAAATTGATCGAAAAACATTTGATCGAATTGGAAATTTGATCGAAAATACATTTAGTCGAATAACATTTGATCGAAGATACATTTTATCGAATAACATTTTATCGAAAAGACAATAGATCGAAAATTCATTAGATCGAAAGGACAATATATCGAAAATCAACATTAAAAATAGTAAAATTTCAAAAATCAAACGATAACATTCAACCGTCCGTCTACTCCCTACTACCAGGGAAACTAAACTAAGCTGCTATCAAAATTAGGTACTACATTTTAGGTAAATTATATATATAAAAAATTTAATTAATTTACCAACCTGTGCGACCTGGAGCCGTCGCGGTTTGCCCCGCAAAAAAATATAGAAAAATAAGAAAAATTCAAACAAAAATTTTAACTAATTTACCCAACCTGTGGCCGCCTGAAGTCCTCGAGGGTTGCTTCGCAAAAAAATTATACAAAAAATGGAAAAATAAAGAAAACCTAACCTAGTTACCTAGCCTGTACGGCCTGGAGAAATTTAACTGATTGCTCTGACACAGGTTAGGTAAGTTAGTTAAGTTTTAGGTAAGTTAGTTAAGTATTTAAAAAACCTAACTAACTTACCTAAAGGCTTGGTTTTTAAGAACATTCCGTCGCGAACTTTGCCGACGTAGTTCGTCGACGGAAGGCGTTCGCGAAGTTCGCCGTATTTAAAAATGTACTATCCAAACCGTCCGTTTTCTAAAACCTGTTAGGCGTTTATTTTTAACGGAATGCGCCGGCGTTGTCCGTTGGAATCAAAACATATTTGGTTTCAGCGCAATTCCGCTGTCAGTTCTTATTTGAAATTCGTGAGGTGTGGACATTATAGTTATAAAATATGTCCAATAAAAGTTATTAACAGCTCCAATTTTCCAACGACGATGAGCAGAAATTGATAGATCTTAGAACTTAGATCAAACAAAACTGGCGTCAATCGAAAATATTCTCTAAATTTTTCTTCATTTTTAAGTAAATGTCGCATAATTAGTACTTTATAGGCTCCTTCTAATTTTCATCTTTTAAAAATGTTATCCGATTTTTCATTTTTTAATAGCTTCAGCAGCAAGTCGTCTTCTTCATCAGAAAATTCTTCATCTACTAAAAGCTGTAGAAAACGCTCCATAGCCACAGCACAGATTGTAAACTACTGATTTGCGTACTGAAATTGATAATTTCCGTCTAATTAAACGGTCAATCTGTCTTCTTAAAAAAACACGGTGTCCTACGAACTTTGTGAACGGAATTCGCTAACGCATTCCGTCGACAAACTTCGTCGGCAAATTTCGCGACGGAAGGTTCTTAAAAACCAAGGCTTAAGCTCTGTTAGAACAATCAGTTAAATTGCTCCAGTCTGAAAACGTCGCGGTTAGCCTCGCAAACAAAAATTATAAAAATAAAAAAACTAATTTACCTAACCTGTGCTATTCAAATTTAACTGATTGCTCTCGAACAAATTAGGTTAGTTAGGTACGTTACTTAAGTTTTTTTTATTTTTTAATTTTTTGTTTTTGCGAAGCAACCAGCGATGATTCTAGGCCACACAGGTTAGGTAAATTAGTTATTTTTGTTTTCATTTTTCTTATTATTCTAAAATTTTATGAATATTTGGTTTTTCTATCAAATTTTCGACCAATTTTCTTTTCGATCATTATTCTTTTCGATAATTTTTCTGTTCGATCATTTTTCTTTTCGATCAATTGGTATTCGATAAAATGTTTTTTCGATCAAATGCATTCAATCAAATGTTTACGATCAAACGTATTCGATCAAATGTTTTCGATCAATTTTGTGTCACCCAATAAAATTAGCCTATGGCAAACATGAGCACCCTTTAATTTCGAACTAACATACGACAATATTATATGGACGGATAGAGGATCGCGAAAATCGAAAAAAAATTACTTTCCTCCACTCATCCAACCCGTCCAGTTTATGTCTTACTTTGGTCCTAACGTCTTGGTACGTAAAACGGACGGTTTTAAGACGCGCTGCTCAGGACATGTTTAAAACATCTTTGTTGGGATGTTTTTTGGACGTTTTAAATATGTCGGTAATGTGGACGTTCAACTCTTTTCACTATATTTGAATATGGCGCCACGACACCTTTCTTGGCGCTGCCTGCAGCGCATGTGTGATCGTCATTCGTCATTGTCATTGTCTGATGGCATATTCTCGCGCGCTTATCGCGTCGTGTTTTTCCTCTGGCTGCCTTCTTGCGTCAGCCATTGTAATTTTTATCGTCGGTGTGTGGAAATTTGCATTACTTTTTCGTGGTGTTTTTTATTTATATTTATATATTGTCTTTTTATATTATTTATTTGCCATTATTGGAACTGTGGTATACCGGAAATAGTAAACTTTATTATTAAAAACGATAAGTTAATTTATGTGCCTTTTACTTTCATAACCTTACTTTAATAATGTCTTATTTTTTAGAAAAACACCTTAAAACAATAATTCAACAAAATTATATGTTACAGACGCTTTGGATAAAATTAATACCATAAAAGAAATTTTTGAAGCGACCAAATTAGAAAAAAAAATAGAATTTCCGGGAAAAATTTCTCATAACAACAAGAACAAGTACTTGAAGTCATTTTCTAATTATTTTATCCAACACTAAAATAATATTTACTCTATGTGTCAGTTTTAATTTAATAGTTTAATAATGTATAATAAACATAGTATTAAATATAGTAGACAAGTGTTCATTTGTTTTTTTTAACGAATTTCCATTAAGTAAATAGACGGCTTAAATACGTCCAATAAGACGTACAAAACTCTTCGAGCATATATTACTAGAGCCATCGTCCAAATGGGCGACACTAGTTTTTTCACTTATAGACACAGGTTATCAGATGACTCTAGTTCAGCTTGCATTCTGCTAAAAGTAACAAAGCATGATATGTATATTTATTTGACATCTCATTTGCAACAACAGAAGTCTCACTAATTTTTTCTTTCATGTAAATAAACAGAACTGTTAATATTGTGATTGTTGTGTAACATGTTTATTAATGTTGATGTATTTAGTTTTCTTTCCATTAATGACTAAATCAAGATTATTTGTTGACAGTCATGGCCACATTAAACATTTCTTTCGAAAAATGGCATGTAGACGTATACATATTCGTTGTCCCTGGAGTAGGACATCCAAATGGTTGCGAAATAAGCATATAGGGCTGCAGTGCCGCCATACAAACCCCATAGAAGGGAATACTGGCTGGAACCCAAGCTGGATTGGGGGAAGCAAAAGAATGCCTGACGCAAATGTACAAGTATTTGCAGCACGGAACATTTCGAACTGTAAAGTGGCTCTTAGTACTAAATGTCTTTGTTCGAATAATAGTATACAGTTTTTTTTTAGAAAAATCTGCATCATGTTTCATTATTATAGACAGTCAGATCGAAGACGAATAAATGTAATTGATAATAATCTCAATTCATTGGTAGAAAACAGTTCCATTTGCAGTGTTCTGAGGTTGCATTCGATATAGGTACCTATACTAAACTACACGTTCCAACTTTTTTCAATACACCACAATTTTGTATTACTTTAATCAACAAGGTACATAGAATAATAATTTTAAGAGTTATTTAACAGTTTTCTAATTATCCTGTAAGTATTTAAATTTCCATCTCAATCAAATAACAAAAAAAAATCCTTCGATGCGTAGCTACATAAAAGTTTACGTCAGGAACATTAAATAGTTACGTTGATCCTTCTGTCTTTTAATGGCAAAAGGTCACAAACCTCCATAAGAACCAATAATCCACTCTATCTACATTCTAACTGAGTAAGATCAACAACCCCAGACGGGGTTGAAACAATTAACTTTTATTTAAATACAGACACAAATCCTGTATCTATTCTAATTAGTTCTGTTGAAGTTACATTGAGAGTGCTATTTTTTTAATTAGAGGGGAAGTAATTCGAAGTTCCGCCAGATTTTTGAATTTGTATTGGGTATAATACTTCCGCATATGTTATTCAAATAAACATTATATCGAAAACGGTTAAAACATCGTATATATTAGAATTAGGCATTATACAGGGTATTTCAGATTGAAATATACCAATCTGCTTTTTTGCCGAAATATATTGCAATATTTATGGAATATTCACAGAATATATTTCATATTCTACATTCTAGAAAGATATTCCAGGCATATGTATTTTTGATATGCTCTGCATATTCATTTTTCATATTGTATAGATATCCCTGTAGAATATTATGTTATATTTAACTATTTTGTTTTATTATCTAAGTACAAATGAAGACATAGGTAGTTAACAGGACCATCCTTGTTTAGTATATAAAGACTTAAATCATTATCATGCAAACTTATTTTCAATTAATAATAAAAATTAAACCTCCGATATCAAATTATCTTTCTCTTCATAGATAAAATAAGTATGTATAGTTTTGCTATAATGTAGAAAGAAAAGGACAAAACAATGATTCTAACAGTCAAAAGTATGCGCCTAGTACGTATTGGTAGTTGGTAGTAAAAATTACCTAATAGGGCCTTATTGGCTCCACTCATAATCTAGCCTATCATCGAATGTAAAGCCATATTCGAGCGGTCTCTTTGGTTTAAAAATATTTTCAACAACTTTTAGAACCAGTTTTAATACTACGTCATAGATTTTGAAAGCGCTCAAATAGATGATTTTAAAACAGTGATGTCACTAACAGCTATGGATTTGTGAGTGTGTAAATCTCTAGCAACAGATCATTTTTTGACACAAAAAAAGCTCTTATATTACCAGAGTTTTATAAAAAATAGATCGTTATATTTAGAATCCGATTTTAACCAGTTATTTAGAATAACAAGGTCAAGTTTTTAAAAATTACTAAGAATTATAAACCTTCATAATTATGCATTTTCTATTTTTTCTTATAACCGTAATATAAAAAAATCTTTTTTGATAATTAATTTTAATTCATGATCTTCGCTACTATTTTTGACATTAATGACATTTCTATTCCCTTGAACCGTTCAAAAATAGATGCAACTGGTTTAAACCTATTTCAACGTGACGTCATTGTTTGGTCACTCGAATGGGAATAGTTCAAACCGTTTTCGAACCGCATGAAATATATTTAAACCAGTGGTCCGCTCGAATATGGCTTAAGTCTTTGTTGCACGGGAAGTTAAGATTGTGAAGAATATTTTGTCAAATACTCTAAACGGTGAAGGCCACTAATGAAAAAAAAAAGAAGAATATGACACATAACCAAACATTGTCAGATTTGCTAGAGACGTGATGAAGTTTTTGTTTTTTCTCACGATATATCCACCTAAGGGGTAAGTCTGATTAATTATAATATACGGTCCTTCTGTATTATCAGTGTGTTGCTTAACATCATACATATTTTGTAAGAAGTGTAAATCAATTGGTAGACGAGTCTCTTTTGTTCTCAAATAATGATAAAGCATTAGCTTCAGATGAATGTAAAATGTAAGCTTCTTACTGAATCTTCCGAGGAAATACCATTATTCTTTTCACTAGGAAAAAAACTCGTGTAAAATTCAAGAATCTGAGTTTACTTCAACATCTCTCTTTGTATAGGATAATATTAATTCAAAGACATCTAAGGCTAATGAATTACCTATTCTTAGTAATAAAGTAACTGATCATTATAAAAGTGTTTAGAGGAAATCAAAATATAGGCAATTCGTAATAAAATTGCAGACAAGGCACTATGCAAACCTATTTTTGTTTTTTTTTTAGAGATATGTGGGAAAATCCACAGTACACAAATGGCAACGGAAAATGTAGAGGCCTTTACTATAAACGTGACCCAAAGATGCTATAGAAGTAAGTATTACTGTAATGTTTGTCTCAAGATTTTGAAATATTTCTATTTTACTGATATTTACATTCTAACACTTATTATTAAAAGCATCAAAATGTAAATAATTTATAAATATCTCATAATACATATCTTATATATCATTTTTTTTAGGAGAAAAGTACATGAAGAACCTTAGCAAATAAATTTAAATTTTTAGTTTTTTGTATGTATTTTTTTTGTGTCATCGGCATCAACTGCTACGGTTCTGTGTAGGCTTTGTTACTGTTTCCGAGCGCCACTTTAGGAACAGCACTGTTAATTAGTACCCAACATTGAATGGTCGAGTGGGGAATCCTACCAAGGCATCAGAATAAATTTTAAATAATTAAATTAAATGAAAAAATCCCGAAGTATTGTTTTATTTTTTAAAATTTGCTTTATTTTTAAAATAAAATTTATTTTGTATTTAAGTATGGGTTTTATTTTCTACCGCATTACAAAAAAAATTAAATATGCCATGAATATTCAAAATTCCATGAATATTGACATACATAGATATCCTTAGTAAATCCAGAGAATATGCCATACATATATTTTGGCAGATAAAAACATATCGTGGGCATATGTTTCATGGTGACCTTGAATATTCCTGCAATCTTTCTGTCATATGCCATGGCGGATATGGCATATCCATGGAATATAGGAGATATATACGCGCAGTTGAGTTATGCATTGAATATTCATGCAATATTTTTGTGCTGTCTGGGATATAATACTGTAGAAACCTAATTAAAATCCAGGTATGGCTCAACAAAATTTGGCCTCAAAACCACACATAACATAATTTTGCAATTTCAAAAGAATGGCAATAATGGATTTAAATATTTTATTTTATTTTTAATTTTCACATTTTGTTGAAGCCTATTTTTGGTTAAAAATTAGATTTTTTTTTAATTTTTCCCATTTCGTAGGTAGTTTTTAGGCGGAAATTCTAATACTAAAACTTGAGAAAAGAGAGAGAATGATTTGATTTGTAGGTAAAAGAAAGATGAAAGTTTACCGATAAAAGGTAAGTTCGGGCTACGCACTCTTTTCACTATATTCACTCCTAAAGTACCTAAGGCGTTCGGGAACGGAAGGAGTTAAAATAAAAGTTCCTTTTTGACCGTTCGGAGATCGTGGAGTGGAGTGTGGATCGGGCATGCGCATAAGGTAATTTAAATCGATAATAAGATAATTGTGACTAATTCTTAAGTGAAAATGCGTTTTATTTGGTTCCCGTGCATACCATTAATATGGAAGAAATTTATACGGTTGTAACTGATAAGTACGATTAGGTTTTAGGTATTAGTATGTCACATTGACAACTGACACTGAACTCTGAGAGTAAAAAGGAGTAAAACCATATGCGCACTCCGTCTACGCCTATTTACTTCACTCCACTCTGGAGTGCGCAGCCCGAACTCACCTAAAGAAGGAACCTGCTTCAAATTGGCGGTAAACTCAAGTTATTATAAAAAATAGACTCAAGCGCCTGACTATTAGCCTTTTTCCTGGGAAGATTTAAAAAAGATCCGCTAGGGGCAGCACCGGTGGAGGGGTACATATGTTTTGAATTTTCTATTAACAACAACGTCAAACGTATAGATTTTTAATGGAAATGAACGGAAAATGATGTACCTGGAGCGAAATTGAAAGTTGCCAAAGTGCAAGATCAGAGGCTAAATCATTATTTAATTGGGATTCTTGATTACTATTAGCATTTTTATTACTAATTTGTAGTGATTCAACATCAGTAACAGTAGAACAGATAAGTTTTTGATGTTTATTTCTTCCAGTGCTTGAGTCCTCTTCAATACATCGTTGCTGTCTTTTATATTTCATTCACAATTAAAAATAAGTTCAAGTTCATTATTTACTATCAATAATGATAATAATATGTAGACTGATATAAAATATAACCTCTTTAAATAAACAATTACTAACCTTTGAAACTGTCGCTGGCAATGGATTTGGGTTTTCTATTGTTGGTCCATTGAATTAATAAAATGTCTTGTACAAATAAAAGTCTGTTTTTTTATTTTTTTAACTGTTAAATCTGCCCTTTGTGATAAATGTATCCACTCCAAACTTTTTTTTGTCAACTTGTGGTTTTATAAAATACACAAATTTTACACCATCTTGCTTGTAACGATTGTCAGACGTACAATTTGCAAACGCACAATGTTTTGTAGGCATGACAATTTGTTTTTTAATTTTATTTATCACAATATTTATTTATTCTAATAACAATAAAAAACGTACGTTTGACGTTGTTGTCAATAGAGAATTCGAAACATACTCGTATGTACCCCCTACCCCCCACCGGTGCTGCCCCTAGCGGATCTTTTTTAAATCTTCCCAGGAAAAAGGCTAATTAATGGAGGCCGGCTTACTAGCTAAACCACCCTATGTACATTTTATTCTGAACAAAAATAAAATAGGGAAGGATGACCAGCGCCAAGGTGTTCTACCTAGTTTTCAATTCAGTGGAGGGATACTGTAGAAAATAATAAAATTTGATACTTTATAAATGCGATTTTATACGTCTTTATACTCGTAAGCCGGCGAAAACATTTTCTTATACATTTTTTACTTTTTAAATTATAAACCTACATTTTTTAATATTCAAATTGCAACCAAGGCATACAATCCGGCACACAGCGCATAACAAAAGTTTCCGGCTCTTGGCTCTCGGAAGTTAGGGGTCCTTTGTCCTAGAAATCCATTCAAGGACATCCAAAGGACACGTTCGCATTTGCGAAATTTATAGGCACGACAAATGCGAGCTGTGTGCCGTATACCGTATATGGCCGTATCGTATTCGTAAGTGATTTAAGAAGTTGATATCTACACGAGTTTATGATAATTGCTTGTTATTCGGGAGTTCTCGGCCACGTTCTGATTTCTTTTTTGGTCGTAAAAAGGGTAAAAATAAATTACTTGTGCGTTTTGCTTTTATGAAACATATGGAATTATATTTTTTATGAGTAATACAGACATCAGAGATTCCTTAAAAGTTTATTTTTTACTTCTTATGAAAATTATAAATTTTATGGAATTCGTAAAGTTATAAAAGTTACAGACATGGGCGTCGGCAGGAGGACAATAAGAGGGGCGGTTGCCCTTTGGAAATTTCCAAGTTTGTGACCAAAAATAAGCCAAGTATAAAAGTACCTAGCATCCTAGCAACTTGTGTTAACCATGTTAATTTTAAATCTAAAATTTAATTAACTATTGCCCAGAAATATTATACACCATTTTGTTTAAATACTAACATTCAGTTTTTGTCATCTGGAGATTGAACTAATTGAATTATTGTATTTCCAAAGATGAAGAAAAATATTAGTTCTTTTTAATTTCACAGTGGCTTTGTTGGCGGAAAGAATTCTAAACTCCCATACAGCACACATTATTTCAGAAGTGCTTTAGAAATATTTCAAACGTTTCAAACATATAACATTTCAAGCACAAGTTTGTGAAATATTTTTAAAATATTTTAGTTAAATATTTCACTGAAAATGTTTCTAAAACATGGTATAGATGTTACACAAAAGGTTACTAAACGGGTTATGTTGTAAAAAGCCAACACTTAATGAAGAATTTCTGATTTGTAAGAAGATCAAGATGGGGTATATAGTTATTTTATTTCATCGGTCCTATGTCCAGCCAGAGACAAGATACAACCCTATATTCTAAATAATTATAGATTTGAGTTGTCGGTTTTTACCATTTTTTTTTTTTTATATGTATGCGTTGTGCTGTTGTTATATGGGAAGCAGAATGTCCCAAGTAGCACCGAACGGTTTTATTCAGTATTCAAGGATGCTTTAAAACTGTAAAATAAAACTGCAATTAAAACCAATTAGTTTTAAAAGGAGTCTTAAGGTTGTAATAAATACGCCTTCAGCATAAAAGGGCACACTCTGAAAGAGATCAATAAAACCAAAAATAAAAACCACCATATTACCTTGAACAACTGATTTTAAAGCTGCTGTGAAGACCCTTTTAAAACCACTTTAAATACATTTTAAACACACGCGGTTTTGAAGTGGACTTAATAATATTAGTTACATATACTTTTAAAGATAATTTATCTTATTGTTAACATATGAAAATAGTTTTTTAAAACTATATACATAATTTTTTTTAGCAAATAAAAGCAATTTATATTTGAAGATGATAATATGGTGACGCTCTAACCATGAATTATAAAATAATAAAAAGTAAGGTAATGATTTCGGAATGTCAGGGTATACATATATACTGCGCACCCGACTTTATCGATAAATGTTAACGAAAAAGTTTTAAAAAACTTAGGGGCCTTAAAATTTCTGAAGTTTTTTAATCCAAAACAACAAAATTGAAAATTGAAAATTGAAAAACATAAATTAGAAAGAAAAATAATTTTACCTATTATTTTAGATTTTTCTGAATTAAAAGAAATCGAAATTATACGTTTAAGTGGTTAACTTGTCGTTTTTATGCAAGCCTAAATATTTTTATCTATCATGGCTTCCACCATCTCTAAAAATAAAATGGCCGGAAATTAAACAAAACCGTTTGGTTAATGGACAAGGAAACGTTAAGATCAAAGGGTTTTATTTAATCGAGTTTTATACTGTTCCAAGAGCATATACCCTAGACAAAAGAAAGATTGGCTTTTGATTTAAACGGTTTAGTTTAAAACATAATAAAACTAAACAACCTGTAAGTCCTTCATAAAACTAAGTAGTTTAAAAGTTAATTGAAACTAAACCATTTTAAAACTACAACAAGACATACAAACTTTTAAGATTAATTGCCCTTATTAGCGAATCTTATTAGATACTTTAAAACCAGTATTAAATGCTAAACGGCTTTTAAGTGCCCGCAGTATACCTACAAGGTTACTTTAAAACCAGTATCTTCTTATTTTCCACATTAAAACCATTTTAAAACTGAAATAAACCCAAAATGTTTTAATGGTGCTACTTGGGGTGCCTAGAAATTGAGGTGAGTACCTACTACAGAAATAATACCTGTTTAGGTTAGATTTATTTACTCTCTTTTCTCTGAGACGAGTGACGCTATTTCGTTCATCAAATTTACAGACAGTTTTTGTCTTATTGTTATTTAAATATATATTTGCTGTCCTCCACCAGTTTTATTTATTAGTTCTACATCTGAATTGAAAAGCGGAGCTTCATGTTTTGTTTAGGCATAAGTATTGTTTTATTATAGTCATTTTAAAACAATTTTAATAAAACTATTGTTAATCAAATAAATTTTATAAATCCTTTTTAATTACCTATAATTTGTTTCAGATTAGTGCATTTAAAGGAATTCGTGTAAATGAAGCAATTTTTCAGCTTTGGGGCTGTGGCCGTAAAATTAACATCCAAATTATTCAAAATGTTTAGAATAAAATATTAAGGAACATCGTCGTTGTACTGTACTGCCGCAATACTGATCTTCATAGGGACCTTAAAGTGGCGACTGTTGAAAATAAAACACTAAAATTGGCCAGTAGTCGCCAACAACGACTGCTCCAACATGGAAACCTTGAGATTATCCAGCTACTCAACAATGCCAATCTAATAAGAAGAGTTAAGAGAACCAAGCCTTTTGAGTTAGTTCAGTGATGTTAGATTAAAGCAGAGTATAGTGCGGTATTGTTATACGTAGTGTAACTAAATACTAAGGTACACTAGTGAGTAGAATCTTAGTTTATGAAGTTTTTCATCCCCAGATAAGTAAGGTTAGAATAAAATTGCTAATTGATCTTGATGATCAGATTGTAATAATCGTAAATGTTTTTTACTTGGGACATTTATTAAAAAAATAAACCTATTTGTTTCAGATTAGTCCATTCCGTGAAACTTGTAAAACTGAAGCGATTCGCTTTCATATTTTATGAAATAATGTTTAAAAATTATTTACTTATTTGTTTGTTTAAGAATCAATGTTCAAGTTTTGTGTATTTTAAATAAACATGTATATTTATTTTTCACTTACAACTTATAATTTACTTTGTGAATAAGTATTATAGTTATAGTTTTTTACGTGATTTTTTGAAACTTTTTCATTGTGATCATTTCAGATATGTACCTACCTATTTACTACCTATTTAATTAAGGTGTATCAACATTTATTTTGTCTTTTTACTTCTTTTGTAAATTTTTCTTCCTTATAGGCCTGATAATCGCCTTTGGGCCGAAACCGGTTGCCGCTATTTAGTTTAAATTTATAATAAAAATGTATGTGGGATTAATTTTTATCTTTTTTTCTCATTATTAAGATGTTGAACCCTCTTCAAACGTTATATTCATTTCTGATTTGTTTTGTAATTGATTTGTGTTAAATGTAAAATAATGAATCCATTATTTAAGCCATATCAATAAATAGTTCATAATAATGAAGAAAATGAAAAAAAAAATCAATAAAAAAATTCAATGTCACATTAATTAAATTACTGCTATGCAATGTCTAAACAAATCTTAAAATAAATAATCAAACAGACACATGTTCGATTTCAAATTTCAAACTTCTCTGTTTATTAATTATTAAATTCAATGTCGTGAGAAATCTCGAGTGTCTGGTTGTTGACGATAAAATATTTTTAAAATTAGTCCTAATAATAAATTAATAAAAGGAACGAATCAATTTGAATGGCATCAATAGAATACATTTGGGAAAATAAATGGGCCACTTCGAAAAATAGTTTCATTCAGAATACCTATACGGAATGATTGAAGTTTTTTTTCTGACATAAAAAACAGTATTTTTTTATCATATTTCGGAGCTAAGCAGCTAAGAAGAACTTCAAACAGTGTTTGGAACTGGTGGCCCAAGTCGTGGCAGTGTTTATAGATGCTGATATTTATACTTGTAAGCAATAAACGTGGTGTCGTCCCAAATCTGCAGTTAATCTAGAATAATTGGCCGCCAACAGTTGCAAAACTAAGAGAATAACTGTCACATTTCATATGAAATTATATAAACTACTTTAAAGATTCATGCACCAGGCAGGCTCTTATGGAATTCTTTATGAAAAAACATACCTTCGATCATTTTGTAAGCTCCTCCCAAAACGACAATTAGGACAGCCACCAGCTTGGCTGCTGTGAAGACATTTTGAACACTTGTCGCCAGATTCACACTGTAGCAGTTAACGTATAGAATGACGACTGAAATAAATGAAAAACATTAAAAGTATGACATTATTGGGATTATCAGGAATAATATACAGGACGGTATGCTTGTATCACCAAACAAAACAAACATATTAATAAAAAAATATCGATTCTAGTAAAAATAATTAGAGTCTTATCTACTATTTACTAAACCGATTTTTGTAACCTAAATATTGTTATTTTAAACAAACGAATAAGCTTTTTGATAATAACTTTTAAGTGACTATATTGTCCTTTATTTTTGAGATTTCTAAAAAAGGACATTTTAAAAAATGTACTTAGTATTTTGACTGTGTTAAATGGAAAACTCCAATTTAAAAGACACCTTCTATAGGTACCTCTCAATCGTATTTTAAATTTAATTCAACATTTATTTATATACACGGGTAATACCCATTTGACATTTTTACAATAGAAAAAAATAAATTACAAAAAGGAGTAGGTATATGCAATAATAATGCAAAATGTAATTTAGGTTAAAGATAATACAAAGATTTATTAATAGGGTTGTAGTTTTGTCAAAACTTTTAATTTTGATTCCATTTTGTTCTATTCGTTCTGCCATTCTTGGTACACGTCAGTTTTGATTAGTTGTTTGTTGTCCGACTGGTGTAATTTTAACTGACAGATTCAAATATGAGGCTGTTTTTACTACAAATTGGTCTGCTTCTTTATTTCTTCTAATTCACACATGTGATGGGACCCACAATAACTTAACTGAGAGTTAAATAAAATAGAGCAGTTCCTCTTTGATAAGGCTGCAGTTATAGTCCCTC
Source organism: Psylliodes chrysocephalus (assembly GCA_927349885.1). Taxonomy (NCBI): domain Eukaryota; kingdom Metazoa; phylum Arthropoda; class Insecta; order Coleoptera; family Chrysomelidae; genus Psylliodes; species Psylliodes chrysocephalus. The sequence continues at coordinate 21,828,575 of OV651816.1, forward strand.
ATCTAACTACAAAAAGTGCATTTCGTGATTTTTGCTTGCTATTTGTAATTGGGTACAGGGGAGGGGAACGAACAACAATTAAGTACTTCGTCCCGTTGGTGGGAGCTGTAGTGTAACCTGTCAAATTCCCAATAATGTTGTTTGTCGATGAATTTTTTCTTTGCCGAAAATGAAATAATTTACTTACACCGAAAGTAGCAAAATCGGACGTCAAAAAATGCTTGCAACGGGATTTTTAATTGTTATAGACGTCTAGAACGAAAAAATTAAAAAAAAAATCCATCGGTAAGCAAGCTTACTTTGAATTTGACACGACAGCTCGCACCACTGGAACAACCCCCTCTCCTGTACCCAACTACGCATAGGAAGCAAAGTGCTGATTTTTTCAATCAGATAAGGGACTATTATAGGTACCTACGAAAGAAAAATATTCCAGCATCTCTCTGCAAATTACCGCTCCTGCTAGTGCTACGTTGGTTTTCGATGCATCTGTGAATATGTTAATGTGCTTTGGTATTTTGAGGTTGCTTCTTATAATTTTTTTGAAGGTATAGCAGGTTCCAATTATGAACGTTCTAAGTATGCCCAGTTTAGTAAATCCTCTGGACGTCAAGAAATAGATATCTGCAGAACATCAATTCTACTTGCTTTACTATATTTCCATGGATTCACATTCGCATTTTATTATTATTTGGTTATATTATATAGAAAACATATATAATGAGATAATACAAATAATTATTAAAGATGGCAATGTCCCAATATCAATTTAATGAAGGCCAAATAGATAAAAACGAAGAAGATCAAGGGACACTGTTGACAAGTGACATTTTATTTTTTATTTTTATTTATTTAGATTCAAGATTTAAGCACTAAAATATTCTCAGGGCACAGGTTTTATTAAAAAAAAAAGAAAAGAAATATGTTGTTCAATGTTCAAGATTCGATGGTATAGGTATACATATTATACGAGTATGTTAGAAATAATCAATAATAAGGTTGTCACAATTAATACTGATTTTGATATCTATCGTTCTTTAGTCTATGTTCTTGTGACATGTGTCACTTATGTCACTTGTAATAATGTCAAGCGAGTAAGTCGTTGATTTGACTGTTAAGTTGTTCGTTATGTTTTATAATTAAAATTCTGCTAATAGAAAGTTGTAATAATCTACGTGTCTTATTACCCAGCACTCTGCGAGATATAGAAAAGTAATATCTCCAACAGGTTATGGGCCCAGAGTTCGTGTAAACGAAAGACATCAAATTTTACGTTTTATTCTATTGAGCAGTGAACATACATTACTCTTCACAAAAATATGGCGGGTGAAACTAGTATGGCGGCAAGTATTGAAAATTATTCAGAGTGGAAGTTTCAAATGGCTGCTTTATTAAAACTAGATGGGCTATGGAATTGTATTTCTAGACAAGTAGCGGTAACGTCAGAAGCAGATATTGCGGCCAGTGCACGTCGTGAAGAAAAAGCGTTGTCAAAAATAATATTATCCTTAGATAAATCAACGTACCCTCATGTAATGCAAGCCAAAACTGCAAGTGAAGCATGGATAGCACTTGAAAAGGCATTCGAAGACAAAGGGCTACATCGAAGGTTGAGATGATTGAGAAGTCTGTGCTCAATAAAACTTGAAAACTTTGATAACATGGAAGACTATGTAAATCAAATAATGGGCCTCTCTCAGCAACTGATGTCAATTGGAAAACCTATAGATGATGAATTTCTTGGTGTGATAATGCTACAAGGTCTCACAGAAGAATATGAACCGATGGTCATGGCACTTGAAAATTCCGGTGTAGACATAACCTCAGATTTTGTAAAAACCAAATTGTTACAAGACAAAAAGTGGCAAAATGGAAGACATGGAGGTGATTCTGCATTAGCTGTGAAATATAATAAGTTTAAGAAATCTCCATGGTGTTGGGGTTGTAAGCAAAAAGGCCATTACAAAAATCAATGTCCACAAGCACAACACAAGAAAGATATGACACCAAATAAAAATAAAAACAAACAGAGTGATAACCGAAGTGAAAATAAAGCTTTGTTTGCCGCTGCATTAGGTGTAAATATGAAAAATAATGCTTGGTACATCGACAGTGGCGCATCCGCTCATATGACAGGCAATAGTGATATTTTGATGGAATTGTCCAATAAAAATTCTGGACAAGAAATTTCCATAGCAAATAATAATAAACTGTTTGTTAGCGGAACTGGCAATAGTATTGTGAAGTTAAAACAAGATGGAATTGAAAGGAACATTGTTGAAATTAAGTATGTTTCAGATCTTTCAGTTAACCTTCTGTCAGTAAATTCGATGGTGTCCAAAGGCTACAGTGTATGTTTTGACACTGAAGGTTGCAAAATAATTGAGCAAGAGAAGTGCTCTATTGAGGGAGAAATTATTGCTACAGCCAGTAATGTTGATGGGTTATATAAACTTGATACTTTGCCGGAGCATATAAACATAGCAAAAGTAACCACTTCTCATATGCTATGGCATAAACGACTAGGTCACCTTAATCACTATAGCATGAGTTTACCAAAAAACAGTCTAGCAACAGGAATGGTATATGAAGAAATTAATGTCCCTGAATACTGTGAAAGTTGTATTAAAGGAAAACAGTCAAGAAAACCATTTCCTTATAAAAAGAATAAAGAAGTTGTTAAAAATAAACTTGACCTAATTCATTCTGATTTAGTTGGACCAATGGAAGTAGAATCATGGGGTGGTAAGAGATATATTTTTTCTCTAATTGATGACCATACAAGAAAAATATTTTGTTACTTTCTTAAATCGAAGGACGAAGTTCCTGTTATTTTCAAAGAATTTTGTTTGATGGTAGAAAATCAAACTGAACGAAAAATAAAAGTACTAAGGACTGATAATGGGGGAGAGTATTGTAATAAAACGTTAGATGCTTTTCTTAAAGACAAAGGAATCAAGCATGAGCTAACTGTACCCTATAGTCCTGAACAGAATGGTGTAGCAGAGAGGTACAATCGTTCAATTCTTGAGAAGGTACGTTCCATGCTCATCGAATCAAATAGCCAGAAACAAATGTGGGCAGAAACAACAAACACTGCAGTTTATCTTTTAAATCGTTCACCGACAAAGAAAATACGTGGTGCAACGCCAGAAGAAAAGTGGACTGGAAAGAAGGTAGATCTTAGACATCTTAAAGTGTTTGGATGTAGTGCTTTCGTCCATATACCTGATATAAAGAGGCGAAAACTGGATGAAAAGAGCAAAGAGTATATTTTTGTTGGATATTCTGAAGCCAGTATTGGTTATAGATTAATGGATCCTAACAATCACAATCTAAAGATAGCAAGAGATGTTGTGTTTTTGGAAGAAAAATTTTCAGAGACTTTGCAGCCTGCTATGTTAAGCATTTTCTTTCCACTTAGTGTCAGGAGTGAGGATCAAATAATTGAGATACCTGAGAATTCAACCTTAGTGGATGAAGAATCAAACTCACCACCTTCTTCAGAATTATGTGAGTCCAGCCTGTCTAGCGAAGAAGAAAATAGTGCTGTGGAAGTGAGTGATAGTGAAAATGGTTCTAAAAATGGAGAATGGGATAAATCTAAAGTAAATATTAGTGAAAGTGATTGTGAATCCAGGTATCCAAAAAGGAATAGATGTAAGCCAAAATTTTTTGATGACTATTTACTTGATAATGATAATGATGTATCTGATAATTCAAATTTTGCCATGTTAGCGAGTATGGTAGCTATATCAAATGACTTAGAACCATCAACTCTTTCTGAAGCACTGTTGAGCACAAGAAGTGCTGAATGGAAGCATGCTATTAAAAAGGAACTAAATGCCTTTAAAGTCAATAATGCTTGGGAATTGGTTGATAAACCTAATAATAAAAATATTGTTAAAAATAAATGGGTTTTTAAAACTAAGTTGAATCAAAATGGAGATATAGCTACATATAAGGCTAGGTTAGTTGCCAAGGGTTTCACCCAGAAATATGGCGTAGATTATTCAGAGACGTTTTCTCCAGTAATCCGATTTAGTAATTTAAGATTACTTCTTGCAATGGCTGTAGAATTAGATTTGGAAGCAGACCATTTAGACGTGGAGACAGCGTTTCTGAATGGTGAGATTGATGAACAAATTTATATGGCTCAACCAGAAGGTTTCGAAGAACCAGGTTCAGAAACTAAAGTGTGTTTACTCAAAAAGGCTGTTTATGGGTTAAAGCAATCATCAAGATTATGGTATGAAAAGGCTCGAAATGTTCTTGTTAATTTGAAATTTAGCCAATCGAAAATAGAGCCTTGTATTTTCTTTAAAAATATTGAAAACTCTATAGTTATAGTTGCACTGTATGTAGATGATTTCTTTATCTTTTACAATGACCTTGATTGTGCCAATTTTTTGAAAACTGAACTAAATAAACATTTTCATGTAAAAGATCTTGGACCAATGTCACACATATTGGGTATGAAAATAGTAAGAAACCGTGCTAAGGGAGAGTTAAAATTAACTCAGGAACAATATGTAGATAAAATTCTAAATAAGTTTCAGATGTCAGACTGTAATATTGTAGGTGCTCCCTTAGAACCAAACCAAACTTTTGTAGTTGATGGAGTTTTTTATGATGCTCCTTTTCAACAGTTAATTGGATCAATCATGTATCTATCAGTATGTACAAGACCAGATATTACCTTTTCAGTATCATATCTAAGTCAATTCAATATTAACCATTCAAAAGAGCATTGGTTGGGTGCTAAAAGAGTACTTAAGTATCTGAAAGGTACAAAAGATGTAGGTATCACTTTTAAAAAATCAAATAGCCCTGTAAACGGATTTGTAGACTCTGATTGGGCAAATGACATTTTAGATAGAAAATCATTTTATGGTTATATTTTTTCTTTGGCTGGAGGGCCTATATCATGGGAATGTCATAAGCAAAGAACCGTAGCTTTAAGTTCAACTGAAGCTGAATATATAGGGATATGTGAGGCAGTAAAAGAGTCATTATATATAAAATCTTTATGTTGTGAAATTTTTACCAATAATAATAACTGTAATTTTTTAAATTTGAAAATGCCTATCACTATTTACAATGATAATCAGAGTGCCTTGATGTTGTCAGAAAATCTAAGTTTTCACAAACGCACTAAACACATACATGTCAAGTATCATTTTGTTCGTGAGTGTGTAAAGAATAATGAAATAACATTATTATATATGCCAACTAAAGAAATGGTAGCAGATATTCTGACAAAATCGTTAGGTTCAAAAAGACACAAATATTTATGTGAAAAATTAAATATGATATAAAAAAGTATTGTCATAATGTTCTTTCACATAATTTTTTTTTTGTAAAATTTGACACCCTATTATTGAGGGAGAATGTTAGAAATAATCAATAATAAGGTTGTCACAATTAATACTGATTTTGATATCTATCGTTCTTTAGTCTATGTTCTTGTGACATGTGTCACTTATGTCACTTGTAATAATGTCAAGCGAGTAAGTCGTTGATTTGACTGTTAAGTTGTTCGTTATGTTTTATAATTAAAATTCTGCTAATAGAAAGTTGTAATAATCTACGTGTCTTATTACCCAGCACTCTGCGAGATATAGAAAAGTAATATCTCAAACAGAGTACACGTTCTATCATTCCGTCATTTGACTGTGATTCGACTCTGTGAGTTTGTGGTTAATCAATATTAATGCTTTTATTTTGAATAAGCGATTAAATTATTTTCAGATTCAGCTGAGAAGGTAAATATGGCCAAATCAAGAAAAAAACAACTGCTGTCAATCCAGGCATGGTTAAAAAGAGCAAAGTAGAGGAGAGACGGGCTGAAATAGACGAAAAAGTTTTAATAATTTTATTATTTATAGGTTATTTGCTTCCAAATAAAAAAATTCAAATTATTCATTATTTTCACTAATTTCCTTACATCCTGTTATTCTCCATTTGAGCTTTTGAAAATGTCCTTGAAATGTCTTTAAATTGAGGTTCTTAAGACATCCTGATTATTAACAATGGACGTTCCAAAGACGTCCATAAAACGTCCACGTCCGTGAAATGGACGTTTTAAGGATGTCCTGAATGTCCAAGCAGTACGTTTTTAGAACGTCCATAAGACGTATTTGTGCTAACTGGGAAACACTCCTTAAGGAGTGTTTTAAATATTCGGTATTTGCTAGTTAATAGAAATGTTTGAAGCATATCTTAGAAAGAGACATTAACAGCGATATTAGAGGACTTATTGCTCAATTAGGTCCTACTACTATTCTTAATGCTGTAGACTGGATTACGTCTATCTTTTTTACTAATCTAGAGCTAGATGAATTATGGCATAACTATAGTCCAATTTACTGCTAGTAAAGGCTTATTAAATTAAATGCCTTTTATATGTCATAGTTGTCAGTTTACTTTCGACATCTATTCGCGATTCAAATTAATTTTCGCGCGCCTTTCATTTGTCACCTATAAGTAGGATGTTTGTTTATTTACAAGTTTGTTTTGGGCGGATTTTGTATTTGTGATTTTTTCAAACTGTTTTTAGATAATATTCTCATTGAAATAGTGTTTTTGAGTTTCATTTAGTTTTAATTTAAGTTTAAGTCTCGCGCTTTCGTCATAAATATAATATTTATCATGTGTATGACTTAATTTGTTAGAAATATTCACCTATTGGTTGCTACAAGAATATCTAGAAATATGTATTTACTAAACCCAGGACATGTTTTATTATGTGGTTTAAAGGTCATTTCAGGTTATTGATGAACTTATTTAAAAATCTTACTAGATAAAACCGTCACAAATCAGATTACAGTTTGATTCTAAACAAAGTTTTGCAAAATTTCAATATTGTGAATTTGTAGATATCCATTTATCGTAAAAAACAAAATTTTACGACTTGCACTTGGAAAATAATGAATACTTCAGTTTTGATTTTGACATTAACACCATATAGATTGCAATTTGCTGGGGACTTTTTCGCAGATATCATTTTTAATATAAACACTATCACATAGGTACTATAAGAAATAAACAAATTTAAAGCTAGAAAGTAAGAAAAAAACTCAAATTGTAATTGATACAAATTAAAATGTAAACAATGAACACGAACGCCAATGTTGCCAAATGATGAACTGATTTTAAAACAAAATTAATAAATGAACTGAAATTTAAAAAAAAATCAATATAATAAATCGGTTTTATAAAAAATTCTTAAATAAATATAGAGTATGATTACATATTACTATACACAAATTTTGATTCTTAAATAAAAGGTCTTATCCACTTCTTCAAGAGCTAAAATCCGACGACGCAACGAAATTTTGCTACTTCTGGCAACACTGAACGATATCCTACTTATAGGGACCTTCTACAAATTTCCTCCAGAGGGCGTATCACTTAGCTTGAATCGCGAATCACCTCGGTACAACAATGTTCAATTTCTATATAGTTTAATATTATTGTTATTGTACCAGGTTGCCGTATTAGTCTTATTCTTTTTTGTTTGTTTTTTTCTTTAATAATTCTATTAGTTCCTCGCTATCGAAATCAGATTCATTATCAGAGCCTGAATCCTGTAAGCATACATTTCTGGATTTTATAAAAGAGTAACAGGGTGAGTACCAAAAAATATTTTTCTAAGTATTTTTTGAAATTACTTTAGAAACGTTGTTACCTAAAATTAAAACAATGGAGAAGTCTGTTGATAATTATATCAGAACGGAAGTCCTGGAGAGGATTCCACTCCACCACAGCCAACACGCCAACACAGCCAACACGAGCAGGAAGATTTACAGAAACTGCTCTGGTACAGTTGACTGACGTAATCCAGGATGCACTGACAAACAAAGAAACGGTCGTGTGTGCCTTCCTAGACATAGAAGGAGGTTTTAACAACACGCCACACGAATCTATAAAAAGAGCACTTGCATACAGAGGAGTTGATAACATCACATCCAGATGGATGGCTCAGCTGTTATCTAAGAGAACTGCAGATACACAGATAGGGCAGGACACCATCTCCATCTGCACAACCAGAGGATGTCCACAAGGAGGAGTTATATCCCCACTAATGTGGATCCTAACCGTAGACGAACTTCTATGCAGATTGACTGACCTCGGCATACCCTGTCAAGGTTATGCCGACGACATAGTCATATTTGCTAGTGGCAAGTTTAGTAATATCCTGTGTATTATAGTCCAACGAGGACTAAAACATACCACCAAAAGATGGTGCCGTAAAGTAGGACTTAGTATAATCCATACAAGTAGTCTAGTAGCCTAGCCTAGTAGCCTTTTCAAGGAAAAGAAAACAATCTCAAAACCGTTAAATTAGACGGGATAGATATAGAATGGAAAAATGAAGTCAAATATCTATGCCTAACCCTGGACAACAAACTTCTCTGGAACATACATGAGAATGAAGTAGTAAATAAGGCCACAAAAGCCCTAATGGTATGCAAAAATATTACAGGTAAACGATGGGGATGTAACCCAAACATACTGCGATAGATGTATACTGCAATAGTGAGATCAATCATCACTTACGGGGCTATAGCCTGGAGTAACAGAACTAGTTTAGCTACTACGAGAGCTAATATCTCAAAAGTACAAAGACTAGCCTGTGTTTGCATTACTGGTGCAGTGAGAACCTGTCCTACGGCCGCAATGGAGGTGATCTTAAACCTCACCCCTCTACATTTGATGATAGAGAATGTGGCGAAAAGGACACGATATAGAATGATCAGAAACGGAGTAATCAGACGAAAGTCTACTTGCTTCAGGACTAAATACACCTGGGACATGCCTCAGGATGAAGTATAGTAAAGTAAAGAAGTATAGTTTTGTGAAAAACTTCAAAACCACAGAGCTGGGCTGCAAGAAAGAATGGAGCCAAGAATCCATTGCGCTTGCAACCGAAAGACGTGCTATTCAGTGGTATACGGACGGTTCCAAAACCATAGAAGAAACTGGAATAGGAGTATATGGGCCGAGAGCCAAGCACTCCGAAAGCTTGGGAAAATACCCAAGCGTCTTCCAGGCGGAAAATCACGCCATCAAGAAGTGTATCCAGTTTAACATCGAGAGAAACTATCATAGACAAGAGATTATCATCATGTCCGAAAGTCAAGCAGCCATCAAAGAGCTGAGCTCTTACGTAATCAGCTCAAAAATGGTCTGTAGATGCCTAGAACAATTGAATGAGCTAGGCGAGAAAAATAGAGTTACTCTCACTTGGCTCCCGGGACATAACGGGGTATAGGGTAACGAGATTGCAGATAGTCTTTCAAGGAAAGGGGCTCAAACACCTTTTGTAGGACCTGAGCTGTTCTGACGTATCAGCAGTAACATAACATAAGGTGAGATTAAAAAAGAATTGGGCAGTAGAAGAACAGATAATTGGAACAATCTCTTGGGGCTGAGACAGGCCAATATACTTCTGGGTGAATATAACCAGAAAAGATCGGAAGCCTGCATCTGCCTGAGCAAGAACAGGCTACGTATTGTAACAGGGATCCTTACTAGGCATTGTCGACTAAAAGGACACCTAAGTAAACTGAGAGTAGTAGAGGATGGTGAGTGCAGATTCTGTGAGGAGGAGGACGAAACCTCCATTCACATCCTAACTGAATGTGTAGCACTCCAGAATCCAAGGGCACTATATCTAGGAGGATATCAAATAGAAGAGGGAGATTTACCTAACTTGAAGCCACTTCAAATCCTACACTTCCTTGAGAAAATAGGATTGGAAGGATCGTTATAGACATTGAGACATTTCGTTAGTGCATTGGCGACAGAAGAGGACACAATAGATCTTTTAGGTCGCAGTGTATTAACACCCCATTCCCAACATAACGTAACATACCTAAAATTATAAATGTTATAAATGATTGGTACCTAATATAAATTTTCTATACTACAGTGACTATACCCAAGTTTGTGAGCATACCTAAAAATCATCCAGTGCCTAGGTATGATAAAAATAAGGTCGTGTGCTAATTTATCAGTTTTAATATTGTTTTTTAAAGTAGTTTTTAAACATATTTTTTGCAGATTTTTATGATGACAGATACGAAAAAAAAATGCAGACAATACAGTTTGGACTACTTGAAGTTTGGATTTATTCTATCTCTATCAAATCAACACTTGCAGATGTGTCTCGTATGTGAAAATATATTCAGTAACGATGCCTTCAAAAATGGAGGACCACTTATCAAGAGCACATGCTGACAAAAAAAGTAAGCCACTGTCATTATTTCAAGCACTTAAAGAAAAACTAGAGAAAAGGCCAACCATAAGATCGTTGTTTGCGTCATCATCTATGCAAGACGTTGATGGTTTACGAGTGTCCTATAATATATCTTTACTGATAGCGAAGTCGGGGAAATCCCACACAATTGGAGAATAGCTTAATTTACCAGCCATTGCAGAGGTACTCAACAATGTATTGCACGAGCCCGCACATGATATTATAAAGAGAGTTCCTTTGAGCAATAACACCGTTCAGAGACGAATAGACGAGATGGGTCGAGACGTGGAAAACATTTTATACAATTTCTTACAGACCAACAGATTCTCTCACCAGTTGGACAAGTCTGCATTACCCGGCTATGAAGCTCCGTTATTAGGATATATTTGATATATTAAAGATGAAAATATGTGCCAAGAATTGCTTTTTGCTATATATTTAGAGACTGATACCAGAGGATAATCGATTTTTCAGGCCGTGGAACTTTTTTTCCCGACAGAGCTATTCCATGGAAGAAGATTGTTTCTGTTGTGACTGATGGTGCACCATCTATGGTTGGTCGTCATCGTGGTTTTATAGCTCACTTAAAGCGACAACTGCCTGAGGTACTGGTCATTCACAGACAGCATTAAGGTGCAAAACATTTGAGTCCTAGATTGCACCAGTCTTTACAATATGTTAGAAATGCTGTCAACAAGATTCGAAGCAATTCTTTGAACTCTCGGTTATTTTCTCAGCTATATGAGCAAAACCACGAAGTTACATCTGCACACTGAAGTTCGTTGACTATTAAGAGGCTCCTGCTTAGCAAGATTTTCAGCTATTTTTGAATTTGTGTTTTCACAAGAAAAAGATCCGAATTTAAAAGAAAATCTGAACAATTGTAAAACAGATATTTATTACTTGACTCATACCTTTGGTATGTTTAACAAAGTTAATTTGCAGCTGCAGGGTGACAATCTCAACTTAATTAAAACAAAACAATAATATAGGCCTTTGTGGGTAAACTTATCCTTTATAAACAAAATTTAAGCAGAAAAAAAATATTCACAGTTTCCGCATTTGTCAAAATTACCAGAAATGTTTCAAGACGATGTTATTTTATCACATGTCATCACTTGGATGCATTACAAAAGGATTTTACTAAAAGGTGATCGCTTAAGTTTACAAATTCCTCAATAAATAATACATTCATCAATATCACAGTAAGGGCGGCTCCAAGAGGAATTTTCGGGGGGGGGGCATTACCTTTAGCCTTTCCCTTTTTAGCATATTTTTTTAATAAAAGACCCATAAATCGTAAGAATTTTCACGGGGGGGGGGGGGGGGGGGCATGGCTCCTATAGCCCCCCCCCCCCCCCCTGGAGCCGCCCTTGTATCACAGCCTTGCAAGAAGAGTTGATCACCATCAGCACAGACGAGGAGCTTAAGCAGAAGTTCAACCAAGGCTATCAGAAGTTCTGGTTGCAGCGCAACATTGAAACACAGTATTCTGTATTGTGGAACATTGCTGAAAAATACGTTATCGCTTTTTCATCATCTTACCTAGTCGAAAAAGGCTTCAGTGTGGTTAACATTTCGAAAAAAAAAAAAAAAAGAAACCGTTTGAAAATCAACGAACGCGGAGATTTAAGGCCGCAACTCACCAATATTGAATCAGATTTAGCTGAATTTTTTATTTTTTACTTACTTATTTTTACGTAATTTGTATTAATAATTATTAATTACACTTGAAATACTGAATTTTATATTTATTTTGTTTAAAGTTTTTAAATCTATAAATATTTTGTATCAATAGGAAAAAATCTAGAAATAGGATTTTTAAATTAAATTAGCTATGGTGGTCTAAGGTATTAGTTTATTTAGGAAAAGAGATCTCTTGCCCAAAATAGTTTGGGATTCCCTGTTCTAGAAGATTCGAAAGACATAGAAAGAAGCAAACAAATATAAATCGTCGTCCAGTTTACCGATTCGCCGGCCGATATTTCATTTGACTGCATCTCGCACATTGTATCAGTCGGTTCGCTGGTCGGAGGAGTTTGCATTAGACTTGCATTTCACACCAAATACATGCCATCAACATATTAATAAACTCGAGGCATTTTTGCCGTGCAATTATATATTAACTGTTCTTATCAGCTCATTTACTTTAGTTACCAAGTGATTGATTTTCTGGGCAAATTCATATTTACAAATGTGATAATCATTGCTGAACTTGAAATGTGCTTTTAGTGAATCCACAAATTCAGAGAAAGTGTTTATGGAATCACTCAACACCAGGTAACTTTAATTAAAGGTATACAGTCGCACTATGTTTGGCCAAGCAGGACCGTCTTTAAAAAGCGTACTATAATCGGCATACACTCTCAAGCTCCTTATATTACACTGTTTAAATGCGCTGCATTAGTGTGACATAATTTGTGTGCCGAAAAAAAAAACAGTTTGTTATTGATTTTGACATACAGCGTAAATCCTAATCATATAGATACTTTCCACTTACTCCATATACCCCGTTCTTCTCAATCTAATTATTGTTTAAGCAAACTGCAAGTGATTAACTAAAAGGTTTTAGCAATATGCAATCTCCTTTTATAAATATTTCCGTTTGCATTAGAGAAACTTATCGATGGTTTTGCAATTAATCTAAAATACAATACCTATTTCTATCATAAAATCATTTAATGAAAGTTTCTGACTTCCTTTTATTTGAATAACTAATAATAAACGGAATCAGTATTCCATACAGCACGTTCCTCGAAGAAGAAAAAATTATGTTTTTTTTTCTTCCATTTAGAATTCCCAGTGAGAAAAGTAACTATTTATCTCACTTTCGAGGTTAATGTTCTATCATGTTTCTGACCCCTTGTATTTCTCTAGGGCCGCTTTGTTCTTTATATTTTTATTACTTTTTCCATTTTATTTCAAAGAGAACACTTTTACAGATTGGCCGCAAACTTCATTATTTTGCCATTACTAATATTTAAATAAATATAAAGATCTAATACTAAAATGAAAAATCTTATTTTACCCTTTACACATAGCACTGTCAAAAGAATGTAGATTGTATTGGTTGAAAACGTTTTGTAACCTACCGCATCCAGGTACCTTAATAATTTATTAATTCCATTTATTAAATATAATATTGCATTCTTATTAAATTCCAATTAAATATAATATTGCATTCTTATTAAATTCCAAATCCATCATTTAACGAAAAATCTCCCAGATAATTAAATCTTATTTACGACACCAAATAAATAATAGCTATAACCACGTCCGTAATATATCCACGTGTCTCTGAGAACCAGCCCAAAGAAAATATTTCTTTCACGAAGTAATTATCATTAAAACACTTAACTCGCTTATCTTGCTAGTTTCGATGTTAAGACCTATTTCGACAATATTTCGATACAAAAAGCTTTCAAGGCACATAATAAATAACCCACCCCCTTTTGCACCCACATTCGTATTTTCTATGAGAACCAAAACGATAGAGACGTCACAAAAACGATTAAACTGTGTATAAAAAGTCTGACAAAAAGGAGGTCATGCAGATTCAATTTTTAGCATTTGATGTGCAAGCATACATTTTATTATTTTACATTCACGCAATCACTTTATTGTCTGTACCCAGTTATATAGCCTGTACCTTTCCTAAACGCTCTTCCTAAACGACGTCTATCCCACAATACCTCCTATTTCCCAAAGGTGTCAACGTCTCGACGCCCAACGTCCTGCCGTCCTACTCCCTACGTCTCGAACGCTGTCACATTCCTCACCATCTAAGTATTTCCTACCGTACACACATTTCGACGCTCAACGTCCCACGCCTTATTTCCGACGCTTGCCGTCCCCAAATATTTCCTTCATAATATCACGTCCCGCACCACCTACATAATTCTACCGTATATCTGTCCCAATACAGTACCGTATTAAATACCTTCCTTTACACCACGACTCTAGGCGTCTCGACGCGAGGCGGCGCCCAACGCCGCGACGTACCTAAATCGACGCCGTCACAACGCTAGATGAAATTGTTACATAATCTAATGTCTGTATTTTCAATGGTGAGTCAAAAGATTTATTAACCTTTCTTTGAGATTCCACCCGGGTTTCGTTTGAGGGCAGGCTTGACATTTGCTGTAAAATATTATCAATAAACCACATGGCCTTCAGGTCATACACCCCGAAAGACAGGATAGACATCTGTTTTTCGATGGGTGAAATTTTGAGTATTTTAATAGAAATTATAAAAATCAATATTAAGAAATATACAGGGTTGGATTAAGTTATTTCAATAGAAATTATGATAATTAATATTAAAACATATACAGGGTTGTATTAAGTCATATCAATAGAAATTATAAAAATCAATATTTTGGAAATATACAGGGTTGTGCTATCTTGGCTAAATTGTACAAACCAAGATGGTAAAATTTAATAGTAAGTTAAGCAACTGGCGAATACGCTGTTCGTTAGCTCAAGGGGGGGACACCTATACGCTAAGCAATCCGTTCTACAAGGTTTGAAACAAAGTATATGTGAAATCAACATAGTAAGGTAATCAACTGGCGAATTGACGCTGTTTGTTACTTCCGTTGGTCATCACCTCTATACTCATCGTAATATTTACCTAAGAGGGTTCAACCTGTATATATCTAGAATAGAATCAAATCAACATCAACTCAATAGTTAACCAACAAAAGGCCAAATACAGTAAGTATAGAATTTAAAATAAAATAAACTTGTGAGGTAAATAAAAACATTTTAAAGAGAGTAAAAATAATGAACAAAAACAAAATAAAGAAGGGACAGGGGGTAGGCCTTCACAGTTTTAACTCTTTACTTTCTAATAACAAATGCTGACTTTTTATTCTATTAGGAGAAAATTTTAAAAATCCATAATTTAGAGGATTTCAGCTACTAAACATTTTTGGACTTACCCATAGCCAGCAAGGCCACCATTTTGACGACAATTTCCGGAGGTTCGCATTCGAAGACGAATGCCTCGACAGCGTATTTTCCAAAACTCAAGCAGATGATGGCCATCTGAGAGGGCTTGAGCACCAGGGTGCTGGCCCAGGAGAATAGAAATGCTGGAGGGGCACCGAAAGCGTCCATGAAGTAAGCGTATTCGGCGCCTGATGAGGTGTTCATCGTGCCCAACTCGGCGTAGGACAGGGCACCTAAAATAAAAAAATAAACATAAATATTCTACACAATGCTTTTAAATTACAGTTTGAATTCCTTCTGTGGTGAGCTACAATTGATGCTACCACACTTTGGGAACATTAATTTTAATTCATTGTTTGCTGATCTGTTTAAATGACTGGAGAACAGCCCATATTTTTATAAAATCGAATCTTCACGTAAATTTCAACAAAATCCTCTTCTCAGGCTCTGTCATAGGATTGTTACTATTCTTGAAGTACGCTGCAGATCTAGGAATCGGCTTAAATAGACCTTTTCATCATGTGATGAGCGCAAGCGCAGCCACCATGTTGAAATAGCGGTAATTCAAATATTTCGTACTGTTTTGATCGACAGTAGCTGGGAAAGCAATATTATCATTACAGACAAATCAATCATTAGAAAAAAATCGTTGATGGTGATTAACTTTTTTATAACTCTGTGGAAGCACATAGTTGTAGCAGTTGAAAAGGTGGTTGAAGTGTCTTGGACGTTTGTTACAAAAGAAAAAGTGGACTGATTGAGAGGTTAGGTGTATCAATACTTCTTAACTGAGTAAAAAATTAATGGAAACAAATAATAATTATAACTCTATTCTAATTAATTATGCCAACCAACTATTAGTACTTGCAAAAATACTTTAATTAACATGAAAGTTAATCACGATTATATTTAATAAAATACATTATTTAATATTTTGAGGAACAACATGGCATTTTTAATCATATTACTGTGTATACCGAAGTAGTATTTAATATTAAAAAAATATTGTGTAATACCAGATAAGAATTTTCTTCTGTTTGACCACTTTCTATATGAAAATGTAGTAATCAAATATAAGAATCTTTAGTAACATTATCAATCGATCGAAAACCGTTGTCACTTCGACCACATTTTTTCGTACCTAATACACATTTTGAACGTGTTTTGATATGGATTTTGCCTGAATTTGATAATTTTTTACGATATTGCAGCCAAGGCTTTGGAAAATGTATAAAATAATGATTGAATGATTTATACCATGTGTCACTTTTACATACTCCATAACAACACCGTTTCGTTATTCCTTTCCGTACAGATAACATAAGTATTCTAATTTATTGCAAAAATGTATTTTTCAATTAAGACGCTAAACTTGTTATTACTTTGCTTTTTCTTCCTTTTTTTAAATGAATATACTTAATATATTATTTATCGATTATAATTTTTTTCACGTGGTCATTTTAACATGCTTGTTTACAAAAACAGTACGAAAAAGATGGCTGACACTGATGCATGCGCACAAACAAAATTGTGATGAAAAGGCCTATTGAAATAGTTCAAGATACGCAGAAGACACTAAGATATACTTCATCTCTCTAAAAGTCTCGGCCAAGTTACAAAAATATCTTCACACGCTAGTTTAGATTGGTTTGCTAAATCTAATTCTAGAGAAAAGAAAAAGTCCAAAATAGAAACGACTGCAACTAAGATCAAAAAAGTTCCAACAGTAGAAAATAAGACTAAAAGGTCAAAAAGAAAATTGGTGCTTCAAAAACAACTGCATTAATTTCTTCGGTTGCCCTAGAAGTTCCAACACAAAAACCAAAAACTACGAAATTAGCCAGTTTTCCAAAAGAAAGATAAAGAAGAAATAAATTGACATTACTTATTATACTCTTCACACAGTAGTCTGTGAAGAGTGTTACGCATTCGCTTCATCCGTCCGTCCGATGTCACATTTTTTGTCCGCACGATAAGTCAAAAACAAAAGATATTAATTTGAAAATTTCAGGAAAAATCAAGCTATATAAGGGGACGAAGCCAATTAATTAAAAAAAAAACTAATTGAAATAGAAAAAAAATCAAAAATCAAAAACAAAAAGTGATATCGATCATGAAATTTTTAGTAAAAATCAAGCTCTATAAGAAGATTGATTCTGAAAAAATCTCAATTAAATCAAAAATGAAAAGCTATATCAACATGAAATGTTTAGCAAAAATCAAGCTCTACATAGCAATGAAGCCTATTGATTCTGAAAAAAAAAAAATCTGAATATAAATGGGGTGTCAAGGAGGGCTTGAAAGTAGAAAAAAATCAAAAACCAAAAGCAATATCAACATAAAATTTTTAGTAAAAATTAAGCTCTATAAGAAGACAAAGCCTATTAATTCTGAAAAAAAGTCTGACTAAAAATGAGGGATAAGGATGATTGAAATTAGGACTGGGCAATTATCAAAATAAATAATCGATTAATCGAAAATAATCTTTTAGTCGAAAATAATTGATTAATCGAAAATAATCGATTAATCTAAATTAATCGAAATTATTCGAATAATCGACTAATTAAAAATAATCGTCTAATCGAAAATAAATGATTAATCAAAAAGAATAGATTATTCGAAAATAATCGATTAATCGAAAAGAATAGATCATTAGAAAATAACCGAATAATCTAAAAAATCGATAAATCTAAAATAATCGTTTAATCGAAAATAATCGATTAATCGAAAATAATAAATTATTCGAAAATAATCGATTATTCTAAAATAATCGATTATTTGAAAATATTTAATTGAAAATAATCGTTTTCTATTAGAAAAAAATTACGTCAGATTTACAAAGACCCCCCTCTCCCCCAAGTGTGATTTGGAAAGGTTTAGCTTGATCCCCTCCCCCCTTGAACACCTCACGTAATTAATGGACGCCCCCTAATCAAAAATAACCGATTAATCGAAAATAAACAATTATTCGAAAATAATCTACTATTCGAAAATAATGGATTATTCGAAAATAATCGAAAGAAATCGATTAGCCGAAAATAATCTATTAATCGAAAGTAATCGATTGATCAAAAAGAATAGATTATTCGAAAATAATCGATAAATCGAAAATAATCTGTTATCGATTAAAAAAATATATTAAATCGATTATTAAACGATTAGGCTAAAATAATCGATTAGGTATTTGTAAATAATCAATTAATCAAGAGCAATCGATAAATTAAAAATAATCGATTAATCGAAAATAATTGATTATCAATTAAAAAATATAATAATCTATTACTAATCGATTAGTCTAAAATAATCGATTAATTGAAATTAATCTATTAATCGAAACTAATAGATTAATCGAAAATAATCTATTATTATCGATAAAAATATAATAAACAATTATTTTGCCCGCCCCAAGTTGATATATAGAAAAAAATCCTAATTCCGAAACAAAAAACGATATTAAAATGAAATCTTTAGAAAAAAATCAAGCTTTATAAGGTGATGAAGCCTATTGACTCTGAAAAAAAAAACTAAAAAATGAGAGTCAAGGTGGTTGAAATTTTTAAAAAATCCTATCTTAAGAACGAAAAACAATATCAACTTGAAATTTTTAAGAAAATATCAAGCTCTATATGAGGACAAAGCTTATGATTAAAAAAAAATTGTAAACAAAATGGAGGGTTAACCCTTAAGGAGGGTTGAAATACCAACAAATAGAAATCAAACACAAAAAGCGATATCAACATGAAAAAATCAAGATTTCTAAGCGGATAAAGCCTATTCATTCTGAAAAAAATGTAATAAAATAAGGGGTTAAGGGGGGCGGGGTCTGTTAAACTGTGAAGAGTATAATACAGAATGCCAAGCATTATATATCTTCATTCTAATTTACTTTCTGTTTATGTATTTATTTTTTCAAACGAAAATGATTATCGTGGGTGCACAAGACGGGTTCTGACTAACTCCAAATTATAGGGCACGGTCCTGTTTCTTTTAACTGCAGAACGTAATATCCGTCAACTTTGCGGTAATGAAAATTCCTTTAAGTTGCACTGTAAACACACTTGTAAAATCTGATGTTTGCCAACGGCTTAACAGTTTCATTTGATATCTAGTCAAGTATCTAGCTGTAGTGGAAGGATGTATGGAAAGGTCCTTCAATCATCTTTTATGTAGGATCTAGTGTGGAAATATGTCATAGGAAGATTAGTTTTCATTCGATTTTTATTCTTGAAAAGGGAGAATTGAATAATTTGCTCAGTTCCCCCACGTTTGTAACTCTAAGTAATTTTATTCGTTCTTATAGGTAGTGCGAGCATGGAGGACGGATAGTTAGGAGTTGCCGTATCTTTGTAGAAACTTGGCAACAAGTTTGCTTGCAGCGACCTGTAATGTTAACTATTCAACTAATACTCTGTTGGTAATGTATGTATAGTTACCCGTATTACCATATTTAATTTGAAAATTGGCGGGCTTATTTTACTTCCACTAAGAGGAGAATTTATTTTACCAATTATTATTTTCCAGCTAATACGAAACATAAGCATCCAAAATTTCAGTTTATTTTTTTCATATTTAGTGAAAGAAAAAACATGTAAGTGAAGGCGGTAGACATTATTTTTCTCTGGAGCAATTTTTTTAAAATTTGGTCAATTTTGATGGCAAAAATCGCAAAATTTTCAGAAAATAATTAAATCAGATTTCGGATTAGTGGCTCCAGAGAAACAGATATTTCACTTTTACTTAAATGTACAAATTGGCGGAGACGCCTGTCTAATAAATGGTGAGAAGGAGAATAATCTAGCGCCTACACCAATTTATGCATAAATACACACAAAAGTTATATTTATATATATATATATATATATATATATATATATATATATATATATATATATATATATATATATATATATATATATATATATATAAATGGACTGTGTTGCACAGTAAGTTAGTCAGTCGAAGTCGAGTCATAGCAGTGCAAACATCGATAAAGTAAATATGATATAAATTAGTATAAATAAATTATAAATATAAATAATGATTAAGTATTAAATAAATTAATTAGCACGTAGTATAAATAAAGGATAATCAAACTGTTTAAAATAAATAAACTATTTTTAAATTGTTGGAAACTATCCAACACAATGCAAATCTAGGGAATTATATAATTTACCATTGGCAATTAGAACTAGTGATAGTTAGGCTAGTAACTTATTTTCTGCTAGTCACATATTTCCAGTTAGTAACGTTATTCATATTTTCCGCCATGTTCAACTACTTCAAGTAACAAAAAACGAGGCAGGTAGAATTTGTCATATTGTTATGTCATTAATTTATATATCTGAAAGCTTTGTAAATCAGAACACTATTTGTAAATAAACAATTTAAAATTCAAACCATTTTATTTATGTAGTGTTATCTACATAAATTAAACCATCGTTACATTGTGTCAGAAGTGGAATTGTAAATAAATAGTGGACAAAAATGACTAAAAAATTAGCTGATATAAAAGTGACGGAGTTGCGTCAGGAATTAGAAGATTGTGAGCAGCTTAAAGAAGCAATAGATAGTGAAGCTTTTGATCCATAAACGTATTTATTTTCGGATGATGCTTCTTCTATAATTTCTTCAATTAGTTCCGATATGAAAACCGAAATATCTACTGTAAAATCGAAATTTCCTCTCTTCTAATATATATTCTTTAAAAGCAGAAATTTTTTCTATAATGACTTCATTTTCATTATGAGATGAAATTTCTTCCGACATGGAAAGTAAAATGTCTTCTATAAAAACTGAAATTACTTCTGATACATAACACTTCCGCCAGAATCAGCGACGCACAAGAACTGGCATCTGTTTTCCTGAAGAAGTTTGGTTGATTGCCAGAACTTCAAGGTCAGTTACGGACTTCGGGAAAAGCTTTGAAACTTCAAGATGGATCGAGTAATCTTTACTGGGGTATATTCTGTAACAATTCCTTTATATTTAACGGCCTTTAAAAATATTGGCGGCCTATAAAAATATGTTCGTATTCGTTAATTTACTTTTGTCATTATTTAAACAGATTTCTCTAAGATAGTCCTCTAATGTATTTTAAAGATCCGTTTAAATAATGACAGAAATAAAAAAGAAAATATTTTTAAAGGCCGTTAAATATAAAGGAATTGTTACAGAATAGACCCCACTATCTGTTAAAATAGAACACCTTCCGTGATCGATCCACTTATCATGATGTATGGGAAGCATTGCTTGGTTTGAGGGAGCACGAACTGGAGTCTATAATCTATAATCATTCATTAAGGAATGTATTAGAACTCTTTATAGAAGCAAATTCGAGAAATTGCCGGATACGTCTGTCTAATAAATGATGAGAATGAGAATAATCTAGCGCATACACCAATTTATGCATAAATGGGCTATGTTGCACAGGAAGTCAGTCAATCGAAGTCGAGTCATAGCAGTGAGAACATCGATAAAGTAAATATGATATAAATTAGTATAAGAAAATATGTTAAATAAATTAGAAATATAAATAGTGTTAAATTAAGTGTTAAATAAATTAATTAGTACGTAGTGTAAATAAATTATAAATAAACTGTTTTAAATAAATAAATTATTTTTAAATTATACAATCGTTACATCGAGTTAAAATTATTGAATTTTTTTAGACACACCAGATACCACGTTGTCAGTAGATTGTACCAAAATAATTCGCTCTCACTTTATACAAAAAAATTATTAATGGAATGGATTCTCCACCAAAATGATACATGATGCGGTGTGATGCTAAAGATAGATCGTTGCGTATTTTCTGTAGTCATGTGCTTTTAAATTACGTCAAAAACGCTGTCTACTTAACTCACTTTCAACATTAATTGTTGCTATAACAAATGGTAATACAAACAAAAGCCAGTGGAAATATATTTACAGCGGCGTAGCGAAGGTGCAATTTTTTACAAGTTAACCAGTAATATTTCCATCATTTGTTTAATATTTAATCATTTAATTACGCATTATAGAAGCCCCTTTTTTCTATCACACCAATTAAAATGCTATAAAATGTGTTTCTTATATACTTGTATTTTAATAAATATTATCAGGATTATACAACTGTAAAATCATACAGGCTAAGTGCAAACTTTAATATTATTTCAATATCAACTAGACGTAAACTTACAATGATGGTTTTTACTTTCCTGTCTGTATACAGAACCGGTAACTTTCCTACGGACCATTGTTAATATGAAACTTTTTCCTTAAAATTTTACATAATGTATGACCTTCGAAATAGGGATCTAGAATAATTTTATTATTAAATTTACTATTTAACTAATTATTAAATATTAAAGAAAAATTAATGAGCCATGAGTAAAATTAAAATGGAAAATATGTAACTGAAACAGCCCTTCCACAACTTTAATAGTTATATCCCTTTAATTAAAGAACATGGATATTCATATTTTTACTTTTCTGTCTGTGTAAGGAAAGTATAGGAATCATGATTTTTTGTCCTAAAGTTTTCGAGGGATTTTTAAGTTTGGGGGTCCACTGAATCCGTTTTGACTAATTTTGCGATGAAGTATGTGTGTGTCTGTGTGTGTTTGTTTGTATCCACGATAACTCAAAAACGGATGAAGAAAAAAACACTAAATTATAAATGTAAGCTTTAATCCATCATCTTTTGAGTTTATTAGATTTTGAACATAGTCGGGGTGTCTCGGGGCTTTAAGAAATTTTTCTGTTAAATACGCTTGGAGAAGAAAATTTGTCAAATAAAAGTTGTTTGCGATGTTATTTTTTATAATTTTTGTCATGTACAAGATTTCCCTAAAATGGTTCGTATTCGAAAAATTTGACAAGTGCAAAAATTTAATTTTAAAGAAAATTATTCAAATAAAAGGGCCTTGTAGTGTCATTCTCTATAATTTTTGTTTTGTCACCTTTTATTGGGATCAATAAAATATATTTTTTTATAATATTCTGAAACCAATTTTCAAACATAGGGCCATCCATTTCTTCATAGTAGTCTTTTATTTTCTTTGACTCGAATATTAATAAACCATGTGGCAAAAATCGATATTAAACGATTTCCTTTTCCTGTTAAATTTTTTAATTCACAAGAGACCCCTTCCATAAAGGCCTGTTTTCAGTTTTGATGGAGGTATCTTGCCAAATTTTTGTTACTGTATGTCCAGTATTAACCCATGTTTCATCTAATTAAAATACCTGTTTAAGCTGATTCCTTGCGTCCGCTATTTTCCTTAAATAATCATGTCTACACGCAATGATTGCAATGATTTCGTCTTTCTCTTTTAAAAAGCTGTTTCTGTCACGTTTTTTGTAACGACAATTTAATTTCGGCGGCCCTGGTGGTACATTCACAATTTACAATATTACTAAATAATTACATCCAAATGAAGCCATAAAGGTTAAAATCTTTTAAATATTTTAGGGCTTTTCGTAGGTCCGTACTATTTGTAAGAGTGTAAATTTTATTAGTATTCATTAATCGGTTTCGGATATTAAGCCACCATCAATTTTTTTCCATATTTTGAGGACATCCGAACCAATAGATATCCCGAAGCGGTTTTCACTAAAGATATAAGTAGGTTCATAAGTTTTATTAGGCTATACCGGAAATGAAATTGTAACTTCCACTTAGAAAAATCAAAAATGCGCCATTTCAAAGTTCATGATCTA
The DNA here is from genome assembly GCA_927349885.1 of Psylliodes chrysocephalus. Lineage (NCBI taxonomy): Eukaryota > Metazoa > Arthropoda > Insecta > Coleoptera > Chrysomelidae > Psylliodes > Psylliodes chrysocephalus. The sequence goes on from OV651816.1 coordinate 21,852,492, forward strand.
AATTTCTTTAAGTTGAACTTCAAATTTTTTTCAAAAACTCTATCCTTTATCAATATAATAATGCATTTTCGAAAAGTTCTGAAAATACGCATACGGTTATATAAATAAAGGACGTGGTTTTTTAAAAACTTAATTAATTTATAGAAAATAAGATTATGAACTTTGTTTTTTCTTCTTAAATAAAAAAATTACTTAATTATCCTGGTTAATAACTCCCTTTAAAATAATCATTTTTCCATTGTCCTCTAACAACACTGCCATCTGATCACGTTTGAATTTGAATAGAATTAAATCACCTACGAACCTGAACTGAAATAAAAGAATATCGAATTTTTGCGTGTACCGTTTCCAAAAATATAAATTTTATCGATTCACCGACTTTTTTTATATTCATTTATCACATTAGTCACTGGTTATATTTTCTCAACAATGAAATATTATCCATCTTCTCAAAAGTTGTCAGTTTGTAAAACTCGAAATAAATATGTATTTTTAACAAATAGATAAAAGTACGACAAATATCGATCTATTCGCTCCGTGCGAAGTCATGGAAAGGGAAGCAAAAGCGATACTAGCGCTAGCTGCGGATAATTCGTGCATTTTAGGGGGATATTTTGTAATTTTGGCATATCAAATACACGTATACATTTTACTTTTTTTCAAAAAAGTAGGTAAAAACAACACAATAAGCAACCGGAGTTGCTGTGTTGAAAATTGTACAAATACTAGCAAAAAAAAAACAGTGAAACTTATATAACAAATTTCACTAACAAAGTGGAAATTAAATCAAAGAGATAAATGGATAGGTGTACAATAAGAAGAAAAATTACCTTTATTTTTGTGATAATAACAGTAATGCTGGAAATAGTAGACATCAGAAACTAGAAAGTTTTTAAATAAACAATAAATTATCATTTTACGATGTTCTTTAATATCCCTTTATTCTTAAATGTTCATTCAGCAAGGACTAGATTTCAAGATTTCTGCCGTTGATTTTATATTTGGCTGGTATGCAATTTTGTGACTTACTGATCGGAAACCAGTTTTAATCATTCATTCTATGTTTTCTTTAGAACAAGGAGAAGAAAATTGTTTAAATAAAAGTTACTTCTAATATTATTATCTATAATTTTTGTTTCATGTCAAATTTTCCTAAAATGGTCCATATTCGAGAAATTTGACAAAATGTGCAAAATTCTAATTTTTAAGAAAATTGTTAAACTAAAAGTTGTTTGCGATATTGATCTCTATAATTTTTGTTTTTACATGATTTTTATAAAATGGACCGTAATGGAAAAATTGGAGGAAAAGTGCTAAATTTAAATTTTTCAGTATTTTCGTTTTCAATGAAAATATAAGTAGCGATCCTTTTTACACATTTTAACTTTACGCTATTATAAATGGTTTCTTCAATGACAACTTATTAGACTTAGGCAACTTTTCATACATTTTCCAGTAAATACTGTTGCCTGCCTATATTTTATTATTGATTTTTAATGATTATACATAATTTTCTTCAATTTAAGCGTGAAAAATATATAATAATAATAAATTAATGTTTTAATTGTTTTATAAATCCATATACTTTTATTAAAACTAACATATATACTTTTTATTTACGAATTCTATTAAAAATTGTATTTGTCAGTATAGGCAGAAATACTCCTTTAATACCAAAACAAATTGGCGCTGCTGTCGCGCACGGAGCGAATAAGGCCTGTGATACAAAAATGAACTTACTGTTAGTAAAGAATAATAATAGTTTTATGTACTTACAATAATTAATATAACAAATGAAGTAAGTGGTTTTCTGTAGAATTGTCTGAATTTCACGTGATGCAGTTTTTGACCTAATTAAAAGTGTCCATAGATACAAATTTCTTCAATAACTAATTTTTTAGATTTTTAAAAATAGCTTAAGATATGAACGTTGTAATTTTGCTGACATTCATAAATATTAATAGTTACGTTTTGACTCTCTAAGATAGTTGCGACTACCAAAATACAATACCTATACCTACTTGGGAAACAACTGTACAGAATAAATGTTTTTATATAAATTAAAGTACTAAAACTGGTTATTTAAGAAATCGTTTACCGCCTAAAATAATGATAATAAATAGGTTTTTTATACATGGTTATATAAATGCCACCGGATCGGTAGCGTAGGTGTCTAAACGCGCTCGCATTCATTTGCGAGCAATTTTGTGGTTTGAAGGCACACTGGATTCGAATCCTACCAAAGACCATGTGAATTTATTGCACCCCTGCTATAGGGTGGCCAACAAGCCAATTTGGTCTGAGGTGGAATTATGTGTAGTATGGACTTTGAAGCGATTACAGAAGACAAAACTTTCTAGCAATAGGTTAATACATTCTGGGAATTTGCCAAGGTCACGACATTTCTAGAATTATGACAGCTTGACACTGTGATCTCCGCCCACCCAGCACAATATATGTTGACCAACCAATTTTAAGAGAAATTCCGACACATGCGCAAAAAAATCCTATTCTTCCCACACAAAATTTTATAGTTCCTACAATTATTCCCACGTCCGCTTTCATTTAAAATCAGTTTCTGATTAAAAAAAAATATACATTTTGTCTATTGAAAAACACAAAATATTAATTATTCGACGTTTTTACAAGTTCATTCACCACAAAAACGAATAAATGGTCTCTAAAAACTGTTAAACAACCCAAAAATACAACGTAAACACAATACTTTCTAGAGTGACAAACCAAACTCTGTGCTGATGCCTACGTCATCAACTGCACGGAGAAAACGCAATGTGGTTTCTTATTAAACTAGTCTATCTTGTAGTGTATATAGTCGTTGGATCAGTACAATTTTATTTTCTATTTTATTGGCGATGATGATGTCAGGTCTATTGTGGATTTCAAGACAGGACCAAGTTAGTACTGATAATATGGCACCTCTTCGCTCAGAAGGTTATATATCCGAGTCAGGCTTTGATGAACAATTAGCTACATCATTGTGTCTAGTCAGATATTCTGTCAGTACAATGTTTGGGCAAGCGCTAGTTATATGTTGGATGGTCTCGGGTTGTTGGTGACTCTACATAAGTCATCCTCCACTTGAGCCCTTATTATGTACATACGGTAGTTTTTGGTAGATATTACCTGGTCTTGGATGGCTATCATAAATCCCTCTGTCTCTGCAAATATGGCGGCACGTCTTAACCATCCATTCGATGCCTTTGTGTCGACGTAAGGCTAGCTGAGGATACTTGCATGTCGATCATGGAGAGGTTTTGAAGTCCAGTCCTCTTTCTTCCCTTGAACATATGTTTCATCCGAGACTAGTTATGTGCTATCATGTAGCAGGTCTAAGGGTGTGTACCTGTTGTCTGACTTTTTTATAGCATGATAGAGGCCGGTGTTCTGTTTACAGAAATATTTTTGCAGTTTAAGCGCCTGTTTCTGACAAAGCCTGCTGATGTCGACCAGTCCGCGTCCTCCTACGTGGCGGGGAAAAGTTAGTCATTCTAGTGCCGATTTGGGATAATGTATTCCATTTTTTGTCATTAACATACGTGTGGTTCTCTCAATGTCTCGGATCTCCGTTTCTGTCCAATTCACCACTACAAAAGTATAAGTTAACACTGGAATGGCAAACTTATTTATAGCCTTAAATACATTTTCCTTTTTGACTACCTCCGTATCCCGTTGTCGGATCTCTTTAGGTTTTATTCGTTTCGTTTTCGCCAATCACGGCAATAGTGCCTTCATTAACTAGGTCAAATCAACGGAGCATTGCTTGGCCCTTCTCGATGGCGAGGAATCTACATTTGTCTAGCCCAAAGGACATCAGAATGTCATTGGAGAACCTTTTTGTTAATTGTAACAAATTCGTTATGTTATTCTTAGTGGATATTGTCCATATATGATAGTAGGTGGCCAAGCCTATAGTGAACTGCATTTTCTCCAGTGAATCAACAAGACGGTGGCGTGGCGTGGCGTGACCTTTGATCCTTCTTAAGGTAACCACATTGTTAATGGATACTTTAGCCAAAGCTTCGTGACATTCTAGTACTAACCCCGAATAAATTCGTGGTCTGTTCAGGGTTAGTAGTGCTTGTCTGCTGTCTGTATAGATGACAGATAAGCATCTTCCTTCTAGTGATATTGTTTCAGGTGATTTATTTTACTGCTATGAGAGATCTGCTTGAACTACACTGGCAATATTGCTCACAGCCCATTTTGTGTTTAGGTTTAAGGATCTGGAGTATATTCCATCCTGAGCCTTGTTTTGTTTTAGAACCGTCGGTGTAGAATAAGTCGTACGTATCGTATGTGTGCCACTTCGGGCTCTTCTATTTGTTATGTTATAACTTTATATGGGTAATAGAAGATATATCTCAGTAAGATGGACTCCATGTTCATTTGAAGCAGTGGAAGCGTATCGAGTGCCTCCTGCCAAAAGCTACCAGATTCTACCTCAGGTTCTATTCCAACCGTGCGGAGGCGTATAATTGTTAGAGCAACCTCCTTGATGTAAATATTGTCACGACTCGTATAAATTCATATTTTTCCTAATTTTAATTAATTATTTAAATAACATCCTGTACCTAAAACTTTGTTTAATTATGTCGACAATTTGTTTTAAATTGCAATAATGTGCAAGGTTGGTTATTTAATAATTATTAAATATTAGTTTTATAATAATAAACTAAGGACCCCAAATTTTATTATTATTATTATATCTATTTTTTATTATATCTATTTTTTATTATATCTATTTTTTATTATATCTATATCTATTTTTTATTACATATTAATTGAGTCCTTTAGGGAGTGGGTGGCTCAGTGGTAGAGTCTCTGCCTGTGGATCCAAGGGTCCAAGGTTCGAATCCCACCATTGGCCAGGATTTTTTATTTAATTTAATTATTTAAAATTAATTCTGATGCCTTGGTAGGATTCCCCACTCGACCATTCACTGTTAGGTTCTAATTAACAGTACTGTTCCTAAAGTGGCGCAAGGAAACAGTGACAAGGCCTGTCTGTAGGGGTGTAGGAGCATTAGAGTACTAATACTCCTGCACTATGGAGTATTAGACTACTAGTTTAATCCATAACCTACATAGAACACTAGGCTAATGACCTTAGATGTTGAAGCCGTACACCAAATAAAAAAAAAATTGAGTCCTTTAATTACGGACTGTTAATAAAGTGTTTGTTGGTTTTTTATGCATGGTGTTTCTCTTATTACTAGTCTAGTTCACTATACGGTAATTTAAGTCTTCCGAGATTCATCTTAAGTGGCGCAGATTCCTTCTAAACCAAGAAGTTAATCTGAGCTTTTTCAGATTAACATCGGCTAGAGCGCGCTTAGCGGAAGTGGGTGATTATCTATTTTTACCTCTCGAAGCCAAGCGACGACCCCTATACACATAAAAAAGGATCATCACCACCCCCTAATCGTTAAGCGTGACAATATCAAGGGTAGTGAGACTAAGAATTAGTTCCATGGATCTGATCGGTGTTGTTTTCATGGCTCCTGTTATGTTGAGACATGTTGTTCTTCGAATTTTTTGTTCTAGTTTGCGGATAGCTGGTAATTTTTGAACTGCAACATATATAAACATATAAAAAGCAGATTTGACCAATAACTATTTACCATCGGGAAACTGTAGAGTCCTTTATAAACTTAAATAACAATAATAACCCGTATCCACATGGATGTTTATAAACTAGTTACATTAATAATAATTGTAAGTATATAACATCATTATTAATGTATTTCCTTACTAACAGTTCATTTTTGTATTACAGGCATTATGGCCTTATAAGCCGAAACGCTTTTATCTATTTATTATCAATAAAAAATATTTTGTGGTATTGTAGGTTCTGCTTAATTGAATTTTTGAATATTTTATTAGATTTTGAGAATAGATTTATTCAACCTCACACTTTTAACTCGGATTAAAAATTTTTAAAAGCCAAATCTTGATCGTATCAGGATAAGAAGAAGATAAAGAAAATAACCTGCAAGGCAAGCCAAGTGCTTAATTTTTTTCAATTATAAAGCTTGTTACAACTTTGATTTAATGAATGGTTGAAGTGGTTATTACCTTATAAAGTATAACAACCAACCACTTCTAATCTAAAATTAGGTCATTATGATACATAGAAATACTATTATAGGGATATGTTTAGGTTTAAAATGAGTTTGACTGAAACGGACTTACCTACAGGGTTTAAGCAGAAAAGAAGGCGTGCTACAGTAAACGCCAAATCTAAAGAACCAGCGTTCATTTACTTAAAAATCGCCACGCCCGTTCACAATTTGAACCTTGTCCTTGCTTACGGTCAGTAGCGTAACGACTAGGTCATTGTTTGTTTCTTGTTTATGTGTTTTGGTTAAAGTGACTGGTTTTATTTTTGATAATGTCTTCTATTAGGGTGACAAAAAGCGCAGATCTGTTATTAACGGACAAAGTCGTGAAGTAATATAGAATGTTTTTAAATATTTTGACGCAACAAAAAAGGAAGGAGTTACTTTATTAGATGATATTCTAACTTCAAACTGCACAAGCAACAGGTAAACATATTTTGTAGTTTATTTGCAAAACTTGCGTAGTTTTCCATATTTTTTTGTATTTTACACACATATCTATGCATTTTATTTTTGATTAGTATTTTATATTTAATTTTTCACTGTTAAAAGGTTAATAATAAAATTAAGGATGATTTGGATATCCACATATCAGAAACTTCATTAAGAAGAGTTCTTAAAAAATTACAATTTAAGTGGAGAAAAACACAAAATAATTGTAAAGTTTTGGTGGAAAAAATGAAAATAAGAACTTTAAGAGTAAAATATTTGAGACAGATAAAATATTTTAGAAGTCAAAATAGACCAATCGTTTATTTAGATGAAACATATACACAGCGGACATACTTCTTCCAAGAATTGGACAGATGATTCAACAAAATGTTTGTTTTTTGTTATTTCTAAAGGCCAAAGGCTTATTATATAGTTCACGGTGGGGGAGAAATAGGTTTTATCAAAAATAGTTTGTTGATATTCAAATCAGGGACCAAGTCTGGAGATTATCATTCCGAAATGAATTCGGAAAATTACCCCAAATGGTTAAGAGAGAAGTTAATACCTAATCTTCCACCTAATTCAGTAATTGTTTGTGATAATGCTAGTTATCTTTGAAGAATGATATGATCGAATGGTTGACAAAATACAACATATCTGTTAATCCAACAAGTTTGAAACCAGAGTTATATGAACTGATTAAATCTCATAAGGACCGACATGTAATATATGCATTTGATGAGTTGTGTCGATAATACGGCCACACCGCTTTACGGTTACCCCCACATCATTTCGACTTGAACTCTATTGAATTGATTTGGGCAACTGTTAAGAATAATGTCAGTCAAAGGAATGTTACCTTTAAATTAGAAGACGTAAAACAATTAGCAGAAGAAGAATTTAACAAAATCGGTATGGAGGAATGGAAAAAGCGATGCGATCATGTTATAAAGGTAGAAGATATATATTTTGAAATACAAACTGATTTATGTTAGAAAATTAATCCTATCGTCATTAATCCTAATGAGGATTCCAGGGACGACAGTGACGAGTCTTCTTCCAAGAAGGATTTGACGAAGACATGAACATTATTTATTTGTGATTTACTGTTTACGTTATTTGTATTTATTTATAGGCTATATAATATACAATTAAACATGTCTTTGTTTTTCTTAAATTTACGTAAAATCAGAAGTTATTTGGACTATCCAGTTTTGAAATGAAGACCCGGTATAAATATCGGAAGGATATATTACTTCATACACATATTATTTCATATTTTGTTTATAAAAAAATTAATGTCAGTTAAAATACAAAATACTAGACCACCAGAGCACTCCTTAACCTAAAGTTGGCTTACCTAAAAATAATGATTTTTTTTTAATTGACTATAGAATTATGTACTAATAATAACACTAAGCAATATGTATGAACAAGCATCATTCACTATTTTACATTTATTTTATGTTTTAAAATATACGCGCCCCTGGTTTACAACTTTCTAGGTAAGCTACCAATTCTATTCATCGGTAGGCGTGTTCGTAGCATTATAAATGCGCGTCCTTGGTTCTTTAGATTTAGCGTTTACTGTAAAAAGATGTAGTCGTCAAAAACTTCTTTATCCTATTTTTTAAACACAAATTGTTAATTGGCTTGTTTAAACCAGTTTTAATTCTCAGTACAGATTAAATCAAGGCTTTTAAGCTTGAAGAACAGAAGACACTAACTCTTTAATGATATGTGACTAAGTTCACTCCAGATATTCAAAACTCCATAATAACGCGGCATCTCATACTGACAAATTATTAATAGATGAATTTTGGTAGGATTTGTAGGATATAGATTTTAAAAAGTTGAAACATCCATAGTATTCAGCAGATTTGGCTACGAGTGTCTTCTGGCTATTCTTTGATTTAACAAATATCTTCTATATTTTCTAATAAAGACGAAATTCATTCTGAAGTTATGACGTTTTTTGAAAACTTATCTTCAGAGACCTGGTTGAATGCAATTTAACATAAATATCGGGAAAAATGTAAAATAATAATTGTTGAAGAGATAAATAACTTATGGAGCAGGGTAAGAAAACATAATGGTAAAAGAGAAATATTGTTCTAAAACATGAATCGAGTTGTTTAAATAATGTTAGTTCTAGGTTAGGTTCACTTAAATTCGAAAACGGCAACAAGAATATCTATCGCATAAAACCTAATAATTGTGACTGTGATTCGCGCAACCGAAAGTTTAATATAAAGAATACTTGTTAATGTTGAAAATATTTAAAGTACTCACGTTGTTGACCCTGTTGGTCATAACGATGACAGTTGACAGTTTGTCACTAGAATTTTCAATGTTATATTTTATATAATAATGTCACATTATTTATAATAAATCATTTTTGTTTAAAACCTAAACTTTATATGCAATTATTTACCCAACAGTATTTATTAGTTTTATTTAAATAAAAAAATACAAACTACGGTATAATTATTTGTCGTGAAGCATTGACCTAAAATGATGCGCTTGTTACTCATTACTTCGGCCACCTACTCGTTTTGATTTTTTAAATAACGTCGAACGATCTTATTTTTAGATTCTTAACGTATCAATGAAGTGTGGAAAGCAAAAATGTATTTATATTTCTCACTTTCAGTGCCAATTTCCTGTCTGAAAAAGGAAAACGTATAAAAAGGAAAAGTATTTGAAATGGGATATGCCCACTTTCGCTTGATTTGCTATTTTATTAATGTGAATAGGTTTGGTTTGGATGCAATTTAGGTTGTCATAAACAGAAGTTTATCGTTAGGTGCTTTGTAATTATGGAATATCGATTTTTAATATAAATCCGGTGTGTTACTTTTAATAAATCCTATTTGTAACACAATAAATAATCTGCATAAAAAAGAACAAAAAGATTAAAGGTGAGGGTAGCCATATACGAGCATATCAGGATTACCTCTGATGACAGGACATTTTCGTCTGCGTAACCTCATGAGAATCTGTATCTCTAACGTGAGGAGGGTGGGTTAATCCACGGCACTTAGGCTTCACTAGGCCCATTGTGCATCCTCCTAAGTCGATAGGCATCTCCGAGATCGTGAGTCAGCCTACAGATTTGATGTAGTTGACAACGTCGCCAATAAGTGCTTCTCTTGTATAGGCTGGTGTTAATCAATTCTCGCCAAACACAAATCTAATACGTGAGTCAGGCAATTGTAGAGAATATGCTCGATGGTCTCATCTTCTTATTCGCATCCCCTGCGGAATGTGAATTCTATATTATTTGGCAATGTTCAGTCAGAATGCTTGTGATGAGCCGCAGATCCTGTCTAGTCATAGTCAAGTATTTGTTCGCTGCAGTATTGTCAGCATAACTTAAATGCACCCTGGCAAGTCTGCAGCTTCTTGTTTCATCCCATCTTTTTTTGAATTTCACAAGGGAATGTTCTTTTATTAGGTTTGTCACTACCAAAGTTATAAGTCCAATAAAAGGGTCAGGTCGAAAAAGTATTTGGTTGGCTGCCTTCTTGGCAATGCGGCTACCTTTCGATGTGACGTGACCTTTAATCCATCTTAAGTCGACCACATTGTTGATGGATACTTCGTCCAAAGCTTCGTGACATTCTAGAACTAAGCCTAAACAAATTCGTGATCTGATTAGGGTGGGTAGTGGTTGTCTGATATCTGTATAGATGAGCATGTTTATTCCAGTGATATTATTTCTGGTGATTTCTTTTGCTGCTAAGAGAATCCCTATCAGCTCGTTTTAAACGTTTTAAAGACCAGGAGTAAATGCCACATCCTGAAACTAGTTTGGTTTTAAAATTGTCTGTATAGATATGAATCGTACCTGCCACTTCCGGCTCTTCTATTTATTCTATTATAACTTTATATGGCTTATGGAACATATATTTTGGTGAGATGGAGTCCATGTTAACTTGAAACAGTCGAAGCGTATCGAGCGCCTCCTGTTAAAAGCGACACCTCGCCTCACCCAGTTCATACATTAGGTTCTATTCCAACCATGCAGAGACATGTCATTGTCATAAGAGCAACCTCCTTAATGTAAATATCAAGGGGAGTGAGACTAAGAATAACTTCCATGGCTCTGGTCGGTGTGGTATTCATGCTTCCTGTTATGTTAAGACATGAGGTTTTTTGAATTTGTTTTGGTTTGCAGATAGCTGTCAATATATGAGAAGGATAGGTCTACAACAAACATTGGACTGTCGATTCTGCAGCGTGGAAGACGAATCTGCAGAGCACATTTTAAGTCTCACCCAATCCAACCATGACCTTCATTAAAAAATGTGGCTTGTACGGAACTATAAGTTAGACAAGAGCCCCAATAGCTAAATCTGAGTCGTAGTAGAAGGTGATGAGATCATTTTCAACCTAACCTAAACTCATAAGTTATTTATTAGTGACCGGTTTAAAAATTATTTCTTCATAATCAGGCACGCCATAACATATTCAATATGATAGTTCACTAAAGTGGTTTGAGTCATACTTAACTGGGCGGTATTGTCTTCGAGCATATATTACTAGAGCCATCGTCCAAATGAACTTGGTTTTGGTACAGGGGGCAAAATAGTATCAATGGTCCACGATACACTGTAAATGGTCTGTTTCGATTTGCTTGGCATGTCAAATTTTCCGAAATTGTCAGAAATGTCATTTTTTTTTGTTTTCATCAATCTTGAGCTTATTTTAGCCGTTTATGAGTAATTTTATTAATGTTTTATAGATATTATTGTATTTTTTAATATTAATACAAATTTGAACAATGGTGAAAGTTTGTGTAGTTTGTAAATACAAATATGAAAAGGAATCAGGCCATTTCACAAGCAAGTATCCATTAGCGTCTATAACATTTTTTAAAAGGGAACGTACATTTCAGAGAAATAATAATAAGGGGTTAAACTTGAATTTAAAATAAATGGTAAATTTAGGGAGAGCGCGTGTCAAAGTTGTGCTTAAATTTGTATTACAAATGACTTCCATTATTTCTTCGTGTGTGTTGGATATATATTTTTTCTAAATTGGATATTTAGCTTGATTTCTTTTTATAGTATATTGTTTAGTAATCTATAGGACATTGCTTGCGAACAATATTTTTATATGCAATATATTATTGTTACACTATTAGAATAATATCTCGTATCGTAATTCTCATACACGTGTTAATAGCTATCATAAATATTCGTACAATATACCTACTATTCATTTATATTTTAAATTGTTAAGAACATTTCGTCGCGAAAATATCCGGCTAATGCGTTCGCGAAATAAACAAGTATTTTTTTACCACCCCTGAGATACCCCTTTACTAACAAAAAAGAATCATAGAAAATGGACAAGGTGGTAAAGAATTACCGCTGAACATACATTAAAAATGAAGAGTTTGAGGATTTTCTAATGGACCCAATTATTAGATTTTGATCAAATTAATATGGGACCACTACTGAATCTGTCAGTGTGTTAAAAAATTGTCGCCTAACATACATAAAAAAAATACTACGACGAATTGGGAACCTCCTCCTTTTTTGAAGTCGGTTATTAAAATATATAATACATGTACCAAATTTACAAAATGTATTTTCAAGGTAGGTATTTAATTTATTATTTATATTAATTACAAACCCCATAAAAATGATGCCACACTGGTTATAGTGTCCTGTCCGCAAACATTTTCCCTCTGAATCCAAATAAACGCCATTGAATGCGGACTCTATGAAATATATATGCTCGAAGGGTATTGTGCACAAAATTTTGTCTAGTAACTTCTAGGCTACCCTAGGGGTCATATTTGTGATTATTTTATTTTATTTAGACATCAGCAATATTTCTAAATGTTTTCACTTCGCGAAATTGTCTATTGTCTGTATAGATAAACATTTTCCTTTCAGTAATATTATTTCTGATTATTTTTGGTAATTTCTTTTGCTGCTATGAGAATCTCGGTAAGCTTAGTTTTAACTACACTGGCACTATTGCACACAGCCAATTTTATGTTTAAGAACGGAGTAATCAGACGGAAGTATGTTAGTTTCAAGACCGACGATTCTTGGGATATGTCCCAGGACGAAATAGGAAAGAAGTACAGTTCTTTGAAAAATTTCAAAACTAAAGAGTTGAGCTGTAAGAAAAATGGAGTCAAGAATCAGTCGGGTTTGCAACCAAAAGATTTGTATTTCAGTGGTATACATATGGTTCCAAAACTACAGAAAGAACTGGAGTGTATGGACCTAGAATCAAATACTCTAAAAGTTTGGGTAAGTATAACAAATCATCTTCCAGGCAGAAATTCCAGCAATTGAGAAGTTCAATATTGATAGAAATATTCTTTCGCAAGAAAATTTTAAGACTATATTCTCATAATTTCCTATTTGCAGAATGGCTTGTCAACGGATAATATTTCTTGTATTAATAGTGCTCTAGTTTAAAAATATTGGTTCTGTATCAATACAACTCAAGTTCTTTAACTTTTTCAAGTTACTGGAATTATAAAAACAAATTAATGTTTAAGTCAAAAAATTATTTAACGATAAAACGTACCTATAACACTAAATTATCTAGAACTTACCCAATAAGGATAACAATCCACATGCCATCCATATCACAAAACTCATCCCGATTGATCCTGTTCTTTCAAGAAGTCCAGACGGGGAAACGAAAATTCCGGATCCTGAAAAGAATACCTTGATATGAATCTTGCATTGAAGTTTTGCAATAAAAAAAAATTCTATAAACTAAAAACATCTAAAAATAATTTAAATAAAAAAATTAACTTACCAATCATAGTCCCAACAATTAAAGCCACCCCACTGATGAGTCCCACCCGTCTCTTGAGGTGAATAGCGTCATCCTCAATTGCGCCCGGCCTCTCCAGCTTGTCCTGCCCTGCTGCACCCCCTTCGGTCCCCCCCGGGGTGCCTTCGCCGTCCCCAAACCCCCCGTCGAGCCCCCCCAGACTCCCGCAGAGGGATGTTCCGTTGCACCCTGTGTGCCCCCCATTGCTGATGCTCCGGTTGCCGCGCCACTGCAGTTGACCTTCTTTTGAGGACGCATTGTTATTTCCTGCAAAAAAAATTTTTATTATTTACACAATATTTCTAATATTTAAAATGATCCGCTTATTCCCAAATTGGATATAATAGGAATTGAATCAAATAGGCGTACTACATTAAGATCTCATATGGAGTACCAGTGTGCTTTAAATTTAGGTTCTGTTTTATAAAATAATTTTTTATTAGAATATGTTATAAAATGAAAAGTAGAACTTTAAATATTTTTACAACCCACCCCCTCTCCCCCTCCAACAAGTAAAGCGACTTTGCTATTTAAACATTCTGTTTTATTTTCAGTTCACTTTTTAACAATACTGTTTGTTCTATTTTTTTTTTTTGTTATAAAATAGTAGTCCATAATTTTTAATTGAATAAGAGAAAACCTAAAATAATTCGAATAGAACATAAATGGCTTGGTTTTAATTCGATATAAAATAAAATATCTGAAATAAATGAGTTATAGCACCAGATCGCTTTAAAATGCTAAAACTCAACAAGTCCTCAACAATTTTACACCAAAATTAGACAAAATCATATTCTAAACGTACTATCAAACTTCTATTGTTCAACAAAACTGAACAAATTACGTTCCCATTACAAGCTATTTTATAACAAAACAACAAATATTGATATGTTATTAAATTAGAAATGAACCCCTTCACCGCAAAATTAAACAAGTATTTATGGCCCTGTATTAATATTTGTAGTATAATTTGTAGTAAAATTTGTAGTAAAATTTGTAGGATAATTTGTAGGATAATTTGTAGTAAAATTTGTAGTATAATTTGTAGTAAAATTTGTAGTAAAATTTGTATAAAATTTGTAGTATAATTTGTAGTAAAATTTGTAGTAAAATTTGTATAAAATTTGTAGTAAAATTTGTAGTAAAATTTGTAGTAAAATTTGTAATAACATTTATAGTAAAATTTGTAGTAAAATTTGTATTAAAATTTGTAGTAAAATTTGTAGCAAAATTTGTAATAAAATTTGTAATTTGTAGTAAAATTTGTAGTAAAATTTGTAATAAAATTTGTAGTACAACTTGGAGTAAAAGTTGTAGTAAAATTTGTAGCCAAACTTAATAATTTCCATCCTTTCAAGCAAAACTAAAGCAGTCCAAACTGTTTCTTTGTATATCTCATAATCTGCGAGCGATTTTTGAAAAAATGTTTGGTATTCAAAACTCAAAATACATCCTAAAACTATTTTTATTGAAAACAAAATCTTAATTAAATGAGAAATCGGTGTAGGTAAAATATTACTTTTCTGACTTTTGAGTTATGCTGGACAGTTTTGCGCGCAAGCTCCTCGAATAAACTACAGGTTTTTCCCAACAGAACCGGTCCGAATTTATCTGCGCATGAGCAGTACCTTTTAACTGATCTATTCTGTACTGGAGTGCGTTTATATAAACCACATACATTAGATTAGGGTCCAGACGCGCCGTGCGAGGTTTCTAAACGCACTCCTGCTGTTGGAACAAAGCTATTAATTAAATCGATTTGACACATAAGCACATTGACAACAACAAATATTCAATTGTTATTAAAAATATATCTAGCTATTCTTAACGACCACAGCCATCTCAGTTATAAGAAAAATTGGAAATAATATCATTTCGGATTTAATATTCTATTTTTTTTAATCTCTAAGCACATTCGAATAAAAAATAATGTATAAAAAACGGACGAAAAGTGTATATTCAAACTCCTACGAGTTGGAAAACAATAACTACTATTTTATTATAGACATTTACAATTTTTTGCTAATGATTTATAACTGTTTAATATTCCATTGTTAGTTGATTCAAGATCTAGAGTTCAAGATCAAGAGTTCAAGATCTAGAGTTCAAGATCTAGAGTTCAAGATCTAGAGTTCAACATCTAGAGTTCAACATCTAGAGTTCAAGATCTAGAGTTCAAGATCTATAGTTCAAGATCTAGAGTTCACGATCTAGAGTTCGAGATTTAGAGTTATAGATCTAGAGTTCAACATCCAGAATTCAAGATCTAGAGTTTAAGATCTAGAGTTCTCTGCTTATCTCTTATCAAACGATGAACTTTCTCAATCCATTCCAAGACAATAACAGATGTATTATCTGCATAAATAGTAAAATAGATATGTTTTCTAATCCACTGATATTGCGTAAAAATGGTATCGGGTCAAGAATGGAGCAATGTGCTAATAATTGTTTGACAATTTATTTAGATTTTATAATGGTTTCAATTGCCGCGTTTGAAAATCCGCATCCGATGCATTTTTTACATCTCGAGAGTTTGTTTATCCACATCGGACAGATCTACTACATCTACATCTGCGTTTGTTTATCCATTATCCGAGATGTACCTGTCCGGATTACATTTTTTACATCTCGATTTGAAATGAGATGCGAATGAGATGTTCGTTACATGCCAGAAAGTAAGTATTCTGTGAAGCCAAATTTGTCAATTTATTTTTTGTTTTGGCTAGCATGAATTTAAAAGTGATTAATTTGTTTAATTTTTGTTTAGATTTCAAATTTTAGTTGATTTGTAGTCTCAAAAGTCAAATTTAAAAATTATAAACTTCTAATTTGTCATTTTATCACATGACCAATAAAGTCTAGAGCGTTTGTTTATTACATCTTCATTCAGATCTAATTCTCTATCACGTGATAAAAAATTTACAACATCTCAGATGCATCCGATGTGGATATTCAAATATTTAAGAAATCACTACTTTGTAGAGCGTAAAAATATCATTGTTTTCGGCTATAAATTTAATGATAACAGGTACATTTCATCATTGTGTTAAAAAAAGGAAACACAGTTATTAAACTGAAAAAATTTATGGTTTGTAATTAGAAATATAAGAATGTTTTTGTTTCGCTGGAATGTAAGACGTAATAATGTGGTATTGTTATGTATGTTACTTTACATCGTAATATAGTATATAATAGCTAAAATTGCACGAACTAAATTAAGCAGATATACGTTTCGTTAATTAAATTTAAAATTCGCATATTATACGTGGATCGTCTGAAAAGTTTTGAGTCTCAAAATTAATTATGGTACTATAACAGGGGCGTTTCTCCATTGATTCATTTGTGCAGTGAACACCAAGTTCAATTTCATAAAAACACAATATTATTAAATCGCATAAATATAAAAATATAATTTAATTTTAATATTTTTATTATTTTCATTGGTACGCCACTTCGGTTTGTCTCGTCGAGTATCTGTCGGTACACTATGCTGATTGAGCACCAGAGGTTTCCGCAAATGCCTGTAGTAAAAAAAACAGGTCAACAGATCTGTGAAACAAATAATGTGACTACTTAAAACCACGTTATTTTGTGCATCGAACATAAACAAGACGTGACGTCAAAAAGTAGAACGGGGCATACAAACCTTTCCAATCATTGAGATAAAATAAAGAGAAGATGCTATGACAATACTAAAAGTATCCGCATTTTTGCATGACACTTTTACGTCATGTCAAACTCGAGCTAGTGGCGCTAGTCAGTTTTGGTGAGAATAAATGCCATTTTTTTAAAAAAGCGAAAAAGAAAGCTGACCAACATGATTAGTCACGAGTAATCAGTTGATCGGTTAGGATCAGTTCGAATGGTCGAGAAATCTTGTCTGAATTTAGTAGTCAAAACTGTCTAGCGAATGATTAATGGTCAATTATAAGTTGTAATTGCACTTGCACACCAAAAAAAAATCTTCCGCCATTTAATATCAGTGAGTTTAGTATTTTAAGATAAACCTCAACGATGACCCATTTTATAATATTTTTTAATCAAAAATAGGGATAAAGAAATACAATAGAGAAGAATTGTTACCACCATTAAATTACTTGCTCCCCAGGGAATAGCACTTTGTGGATTCAATGAGGATTTAACCAGTCATAAAGAATATTGCTTAATTTGTCTTGTATATTTGGCTAAATTTGACAACTTAGCTGAGCATTTACAGCGATATACGAATAAAGGAAAAGGGTCAGTTAGCTATCTGTCTCATCAAATTTGAAATAAATTCCTGGAAGTGATGAAAACAAAACTTGTAGATACTTTGATACTAGAAGTCAAAGAAGCCAATCAGTGGCGGATTTTAACCAAAACATTGGGTTTCACAATGACAGAATATAGTGTGTATACTGTATAACATATCTTTCTAAAATACAGTTTTTTACCTTAATCTGTACTGAGATTTATATTCTCTCATTGTGAACTCCCAATATTTTGGTAACGAGCCGCCCGTGCAAATAATTATCTATAATAATAATTGTAAGCTCTACCCCGGACATCAGCCATCAAGACCAGCTTACTTTTATTCTGATAGTATTATATGGCAATCTGCTAATGCCAAATCAAGAAAAAAAGTTTCATGAATAATTTTTGTCTTGTGTATTTTTACTTTCCTATCTGTATACAGATATAAGGAAAGTATAGGAATCATGATTTTTTTCGACCTCGAGTTTTCGACGGATTTTTACGTTTTGAGGTCCCCTGAATCCGTTTTAACTATTTTCGCGATGATGTCTGTGTGTGTGTGTGTGTGTGTGTGTGTGTCTGTGTGTGTGTGTGTCTGTGTGTGTGTGTGTGTGTGTGTGTGTGTGTGTGTGTGTGTGTGTGTCTGTGTGTGTGTGTGTGTGTGTGTGTGTGTGTGTGTGTGTGTGTGTGTGTGTGTGTGTGTGTGTGTGTGTGTCTGTATAACGCATAACTCATGAACCGATACACGGAAAAACACCAAATTTCAAACTTAAGCTTTGTTCCAACGTCTAATGAGCTGATTAGATTTTGGGCAGAGTCGGAACATTTGAGGGGGTACTTTATGGGTGGTCATTTTTATATTTTATGGAATATATCTGTTATTTACGTTTGGGGAAGAAAATTCTTCAAATGAAAGTTACTTCTTATTTTATTATCTATAATTTTTAATATATACAAAATTTTGCTAAAATGGTCCGTATTCGCGAAATTTGACAAAATGTAAAAAAAAAATTTTTTTTATAAAAATTGTTCAAACAAAAGTTGTTTGTAATATAATTCTCTATAATTTTTATTCTATACATAGTTTCTCTAAAATGGACCGTATTCGAGATATTTGAGAAAATGTGTAAATTTCGAATTTTGAAGAAAACTCAAAAACGGATAAATAAAAAAACATTAAATTTTAAACTTAAGTTTTATTTCGGCCTGACGTGAAATGATTAGATTTTGGACAAAGTCGGAACATCTAGGGGGGTACTTTATGGGAGGCTGTTTTTATATTTTATTGAATATATCTGTTATTTATGTTTGGAGGAGAAAATTGTTCAAATAAAAGTTACTTCTAATATTATTATCTATAATTTTTGTTTTATGTAAAAATTTCCTGAAATGGTCCGTATTCGAGAAATTTGACAAAATGTGCAAAATTCTGATTTTTATGAAAATTGTTGAACTAAAAGTTGTTTGCGATATCGATCTCTATAATTTTTGTTTATACATGATTTTTCTAAAATGGACCGTAATGGAAAAGTGCTAAATTTAAATTTTTCAGTTTTTTCGTTTTCAATGAATATCTATAGAAAAATGTTTCGAGGTAGATGTATGTGGACAATGTATATATTTAGTTTATCATCTAAACATTTATATAGATGCTGCAATAGGTTGTATAAAATAACCGGAAAAAGCCTATAAAAACTAGATAGGAAAGTCATGTGTTGGACACATCAGATTTTTTGGAATGTTTTTGTTTTGTATTGTTTGAATTTTATTTGTATATTTGGAAATGTTATTTTCTGGATTTTTCCTTTTTTTTGTTAAAGTTTTATTGTACGGTTTTTACAACAAACATTAATATTTAAAGCATTTGTTTTTGTTAAAAAAACTAATAACAAATAGTTATGAAGGGTGCCCTAAATATCCATCTCCCAAGACCCGAAGTTAAGTTAAACAGGCACTGGTCAGATTTATGTAGAGCGTGAGGATTTTACTCAAATGATGATATCGCTTGCATCTACAAAATAATGGAAGATAAACTTATTTTACAGTTTTTTTTTTAAATGATATAAAATAGTTTGTGCAACAAGAGTGTATATGATGGCCATATCGCACGAAGACGAAGTTTGGGCCCGACGCCATAGGCGGAGTGCTCAATCGTCTTGTACAGTATATTTTTTTCTACGACCCACTAATGAAAATCTACAAATTTAAAAAATATTTTACGGTATTTAGACAAAATAATTTATTTTAAAATAAATTATGAATTTTACTAATTTTTAAAATAAAATAAACATGAAAAAAACTTTTTAGTCTCCAGAAGAGATTCGATCCCCGGCTTTTCGCGTGGAATGGAAGCGCCCTGTCCACGCGTCCACGGCCACTTTTAAGATTTTGGTTTAATACTCGTAATTAAAATAGTCTCATATAGTTTGATTAAAATTTTATTTTTTTCAAAATATGGACCAAATTAAAAAATGCTATTATTTATCAATTTTATACAAAAATAACTCATTTAATCTCAATAACTAAAAAATATACTGACAAATAGTTTGACAGGATTGTCACTCATTTAAAATTTTAACAATTGGGTGTCCAAAATATAAACTGTGCTGGATTTCATTTTTTTGAAGTGTTCTCACTACCTAGAATGGATATGAAATATATTCGTTCAGTTGAACGCAATGATATACTTTTTCGTTTTGTAGTCTGTGCGTAGATAAGGTCATATCCATGTGAGTGTAGAAAAAGTAAATATATCACAGGCCTAAATTAATTTAAGAAACTAATTAGTTATGTCCATGTTAGGTATGTACTTATATCATGAAGACTAAATTATATATTTACATATATCAGTACGGGTAAACTGAACTATGTCGACCTGGTTCAATTTTATGAAGGTTATATTTTTAAAATCAGCTCATCGAGATTTATTCAGGGGTATACAATACCAAGTATTAGTGATGTCACAATAAAAGTTGACTAAAAAAAATAACGCTATGTTTAATAAACTTACTGGTTAAACAGCACCATGTGCACATGTTTTTAACTCTCACGTTGGTCGTATTATTCATAGAAGCATGTTGGAGGTATATGACAATATGTCAGAAAATTGGTTATTGTAGAAACATGTTACAAAAACAACAATTCATGTATATTCAAAAAATAGTTTTATGGAACACAAAAGGGTCCAAACAACATTCAGTCTGCTATACTGAAAAGTTGACTAGAATGACTTGTGCAGTTTACCTCCGAAGTACTGATATACCTATTAGGTAGATACTTTTCAAAACTTTATCATTTTATTTTACCTATTTTTTTAGTCTATTATGTATAGTTTTAGCATTGATTATATTATTATTTTACTTTGTTTATTGTTATGTATATAAAAATAGTATATTATTCAACTAGTGGGTAATAGCCATTACCAGCGAGTAGAATACTTTACTTTTTCTATGATTATAAAATTAAATAATGAAAACGAGTTATGCAATATTTTATTTCATTTATTTGATACAAAATTAATTGTGGAATTAGAACAGTTTTGAAAATTAACAAACGCTTTTGAATCCAAATTAACAGTAGTAGTTATATTTCTACTAGTCAACTGATTTTCCGTGTAGGTTCTAGTTGTTCTTAAATAGTTAAGTAATGACATTATATTTTTTCATTAGTTGAAAATAATTGAGTAATGAAAGAAATAATTGAGTAATGAAAAAAAACTCACTATATGAGTAACCATTTATATTATTCAATAGAAAGTGGATGTATAATAATTATATTGTTAAAAAGTCATTTGTAATTAAATATGATTAAATTTACAATAAAAACTGAAAAACGGTAGTTAAAATTTCATATAATAATATTGTTAGACAAAAATCAATGTCAAACTTTCTGCCTAACTTGAAAAATATTTAAAATATAAAGAAAAGTCAGCTGACTAAAACTAATAATGTTTATAGATGGTTTTCAACGTATTAGAAACAAAACAAATATTTCAATAATTAAAATATTTACTTTTTAACACAACAAAACACAAATAAATCTTCAATATAAATCAAATGTTTGTGTTTACACTCCCCTAATTTATGTGTTTGTGTGTCTACATGTCGCCATTTTTAAAGGGTCAGGGTCACGTGTTCTGGACAGCCCAATTTTAGTAATGATGTAATGACATAAACCAAAAATATAATATATCTATTACAATTGTAATTAAAAAACAATCCTGTTTCGCTTGGTCGGTTCACTCTGACTTTGATCCAACATTGCCACATTTAGTAGATTTCTACTTTTTGATATATTTCAGCTTTTTTGGCTAGTTTTATTAGATTTTCTTTTGGTAAATTTTAATAGATTTCTATAAATTTATAAAAAAATTCCAATTGTTCTAATTAAACTTCCAATTTAAATAATTGTGTTGCTAAAAATGATTGCTAAAAATGATTGCTAAAAATGTTAGGTTATAACTAGAGTACAAAATAAATAATCAAACTTGAAAATGCTAAAATTATTGGAAAACATTGTACATCCATTTTAAATTACCGCAAGCCGCCACTGTACTACAATAGTGTAGGTATGTTTTGAAAAATGTGTGTTAAAATTTCGGTAATTTTTGGCTCAGTTGTTTGACATTTTTTTTATAGCAGTCGTGTAAAACGTATTTATCTACGCCCATGTCAGTAAACGTTATAAATCGCACTGTCAACATTCCTTGTAAATGACATTTAACAAAACATGCACGTAATGAGATCTCATAACATACACGTGCATTTTGATAAGAAAACTTAAATTTCTTAGTTTAATCAAATTGCAATCAAATTTTTATCTACGTACGACTTTATTTGGTCTATTAACATAAATTTATTCAATTGAAAAACACAAAAACTTTTAGAATTAGCGAGATACGTTTTGGATTAAAAAAGTGATACCCCTAAAATGTCGGCAACATATTATACAATTTTTCAAAAAAAGTCGCGTTTTCTTAGTATGCTATGGAAATAAACGTCTTGCCATTTATATTGCCAATTTTTGTAACAAAATATTATTGTATTCGAACATTTTCTCAACTTTACCTCGTAGTGAAAGTGATGAAATTAAGAGCATTCCACCGGATATTTTAGAAATAGCTCAAGCTGCCACATAATTTGTTACTGCTAAAATCCAAAAGAAGGTACGAAATTACCTATCGAAAATGTATGGGTTGGCGACACAAGCATGTCTTTTATTTAATAGAAGAAAATAAGTGGGCGTAGAAAAAGTATAGTACGTTACACGAGTTGTAAGCCCATTACGCACTCGTGAAAATTACGAACTCGCCGCTGTGCGGCTTCGTGTGTAATGGATTACTTACAACTCTTGTTACGTAATATACTATTATCGTTAAAAAATACTTTACATTAATAAAAATAAGAAATAAAAAAATGCAAACAGTAATTTGAGGTCTGAAATATGGGATTCATTTCTGATACGTGATGTAACGGTATCTTCTCTATCCGAGCGAACCCCTATCATAAAACAATTTCTGAAAAATCGCTTGAAATTTTTAAAAATAAAACATGCGTCCTCTTTTATTTGACAACCGGGTATAATTTAAAAAATAGATTCTGATAAACCCGTTCGAAATAATGTGTTAATTAAAAGCCAAGCGCTCACGCACCACACCATTTCTTTTTAATTAAACCATACCACAATACAGTGTAAAAACAGACTCTTAAACTCGACACGACAAGATATTTTTCATATTGAGAAAAATTTGAACCTCCATACGAAATAGACGCAATTTTAACATTAAAACAAATAATATATTAATAAAATATTTTTTAGACATAATTTGTGTTCAGTTTTTATGTAAAAATATTTTCATCAATTAACTCTTTGTTATGCGGTTATTGAATTCAAAGTTTAAGAATATAAAATAAAACCAGTTATCAGAAGCAAGTACTTTAATTTCTGTATTCCACAACACCTTTTAATCAAGCAGCAATACTTTCTACAAGATTTATTACTTAGGTACAGTCCAAATTTTCTACCCGATAAAACGAAAGACATCCTTACGCAGACTGCGATAATTTAAGAAAAACAAACATCGCCCAACTAGGACAGTTGCAGTTTTCCGAAAATTACATTTAAAGAATTAGAGAAAAAATAAATAAGAAAAGTGTGTTCAATAAAATAAAAGTACACTAACCAGAACCATTTTGAGGCATTTTATTCCAGAGTCTATCTTTATATTTGTCACTAATTGATTTTTAGAACTACACAGCTCTGCAGATAATACATTAATGGTATATCGTAATCCCAATTTATTCAAGTAACTAATTAGGTATGGTCATTTTCAAATACTGTTTCCGAGAAAATGTATTTGGTTTTTCCGATTTTTTAGATACATAGATTTATTGGCCATAAAATTTTATGATGGATAAATTTCATTTTTTATTTGATTTTTATTTCCAAGCTTGAACATAATATTACAACAATATGAATTATTCGATTTAATAATTATTATATTGTTGCGTCAATTTTATCCAGTAATTAAATTTTATAGAATTAATTCGATATATGGGGTGAGTGGCTCTGTGCGTGGTTGCGAATCGAGGGTTAACGGTTCGAATCCTACCGTTGGCCAGAATTTTAATCAATTTATTTAAAAATAATTCTTATTTATAGGTAGGGTTACATACTTGATCATTCACTGTTTTTTTCTTCTAATTAACACTCCTGTTCCTAAAGTGGCATTGGGTGCAGTTTCAAAGCCTACACATAACTCATTAATAAAGAAAAATAAAATAAACTGAGAATGGCTAATTGGGTAGATACTATCAAAGGAATAACACTAAAAAAAGAGAAAAAAATTGATTCTATTCTAATCAATATTCAATTATATAAAAATTGTATGTATAAAGAGATAGTTTTTTTTATATATTGGTGTTGTTACGATTTTTTTTTTACTTTTATGAGCAATGATTTCTAGAGTATATAAAAGTTTGAATTTTAGGAATTTTGAGATCTAGTAAAATATTTTCTTTAGAAACGTTGCATAAAATGCAGGAAAGTTTATTGATCAGGAGAAGCTTTGAAGTTTTTATTTCATCCTTGTATATCAAGGGAATTTCGCAACCGAGTAACAATATTATTGTTCTAGCAAATATAATTCAAGCTACAATAAATTTGAATCGTGACATATTGGGAATATTCCAAAATCCAATTGAATGCATACGACTTACTGCAAGTATATACCTAATTGCTTGGCTAATAAAAACTCGTGCTTTAAAAAGATTCCAAAATACTTTTTAGGTAAACATGCCAAAAATTTGATCTTACATCGCTTTTGGGCAATTTAAAATCACAAGTTTAATTCATTGATTCATAATTGCCTAATTATAATATATAAACATAGCATTGAGTTGAATAAAGTGTATAAGAATGTTTATGATACACTGCAATGTTATAACACCGTGTTAACCAATCTCTATTTTAATTGTTAAGGGAGTTATAACGGGCTATCCCGGTAACACTTTTAACAACAGTTATGACTGAACTGTCAGTTGCAACTGAACTGTCATTATTTTAAGTCACATTCGAAAATTCGTGATGATGGTGTCAAATGATAAAATTTTATTTGATTTTAGGTTTTAAAACATAGTAAATTGCAATATATCAAAAAACGTTGTACGATACACGCCTGTTACCTGATCTTTACGTTCTCGCATGTAAAGATCTAGGTAACAGACGTATAACGTAAATTACTATGAGAGATCACCAAAATTTTAATAACATGTAGGTACAACAATTTTTACACTAACTATAATGTGCACTATTCACTGATGTACACACAAATGATTATATTATTTTTTACGACCATAAGACAATTTTACCAAACAAAAAATGTGAAAACAGAAAATCTGACTATGTTTAATCAAGAAGAGGCTTGCATTATTTGCTTTGAATAATTTAGAAAGTTCATGACGGATAGTAGTTTGTGGATGAGGTAAATGGGAAGAGGACGTGCCAATAAGGGCTGGGAAAACACAATGTTTGCATTTTACCATATTAACCATTGTGGATCCTTATTTTAAAATGTAAACGCTGAAATTCACTTTTAATTAAAATCCAATGTAATGTACAAAATTAATTGTGTAGTCTGTGAAAAGTGTTATATTGGGTAGGTTGAAAATGGGTGGGAAGATTTTCCACTTCGACCCAAAAACATTTTATTTTGTTACATTGGTATAACAAAATTGTTGAGATTTAACTTTACTTTCAATTAAAAAATATAGATTCTTTAAACTTATATTTTATTGAACTTGAACCTATACAAAGATGTATTAGTTAATTCAATTAAGCATTTCAACGACCTATCAAACAGTAGCTGCAAGTGAGAAGGGCTCGTATAACTAAGGGGGTTGCGACATAGGGGGTTATGATTGACAACCTGTATTATTTTTAACAGGTCTGTTATTTTATAAACACATAGAAATTACAACCTGTTCACAAATAACGTGTCTGCTAAAAATAACATTACTTGTCCATCATAACCCCCATAGTCTTTTATCTTGGACCCTATATTTATTCGAAATAGTAGTCGCCAAGCCGGCAAATTTATGAAAAGTGTATAAGCGGTTCATTAAAAATAATATTTTCATTGTGTATAAAATAAATTTAGTCCGTCATTCATGATTTCACGTATTGCAGATAGAATACATCGAATGTCGCAACCCCTTAGATATAGTAATCCTTCACACAGTTCTTTTGTTTGGAATGCCCAGTTGTTGAAGATTCGTCCAAAATTGAACAGGACTCAAAGTATAAATGGTTAAAATACTACCGTATTATTAAAAAAAAAATAAAAATGAATTTCTTCATGCATCTACAACATTAACAAAAAAAAGTTTAGAGGGAAATGCATGGAACACAATTTTTGACTTTGTAACTTTGTTTGGACTAGTCCCCGCCCGTAACCTTTGAGCTTATTAAATTTGCTAAAAGTTTTACTCAGTCAAGTTTTTTGATATCTTGTATAGTTTTCGATATACCAGCTCTTAAAAGTCTGTAATTCTGGAAAAAAAAAATTGCCCCACAAATTTTGCTCTTTTTGACCGAATAACTCTTAAACGATGCACCCAAACAATAAATGCCGACCATAGGATTATAGAGAATTAAATTTCCTATAATATTATACATATATTACATTACTGTTTTATCTATTTTCCTTCAAATGTTTCAATTTTAAAATTGAGCATGAAAGTTTTGCGACAACTGTCGACTATTGAATCTTTCAATTTCTCACCATTCTCATTCTGGTCAAAATATGCACCATTATATACTTATGGTGAGTACTGGACGTACTCATTTTAGAATATATGTATAGTTGTGGGCCCTCTGACCAGGTTCATCACACTTAATTAAAGAATATCTAGACCATTTTATTGGGAAAATATGTTGCTATGACCATGTTTCTGCATGTATGAGTGTCTTTAAGACAGTGGGATGGTTTTATAAATCACAACCATTAACTGAAAACAACGTTTATTGACATAGAAAAGTGAATTAACATAAAATATTACAACAGTATGTAACATTGAGTCAATTTCTTGTTCTTTTGGGGTGGGAAGGACCTTCATCCTCGTCTTCGTTTTCATCTTATTTATCTCAAATATCTCCTCCATAGGACCCCTGTTGGAAAACGGTCCTGTTCTTCTTCATCTTCAGAGTCAACTTGAGAGACCAAATTCAGGCAGTTGTCCTCACAATTTTGGCAGGCTGTGGAACATTTGAGGTTTACTTTTTTGCCGCCACACTTCGTGGTGGCACAGTCTTTCGTGCATAGGCAGAAAATCATTTTCAGGATGTCCTCCGGTGCAGCTGCTAACTCACTGTGCACTGAGACCAGGCAGTTGTTCTTAATCTTCCACCCATACATCGAGGGGGCAGGTCATTTCCCAGCCACAGTTGAACTTGGTGGAATGTTCGGAGGGAATGCTGTTTTACTGCTCCCTCGGTGGAAGGAAGACAAGAAGATGAAAACGAAGACGAGGATGAAAGTAATACCTACCCCAAGAGAGCAAGAAATTGACTCAATGTTACATATTGTTGTAATGTTTTATGTTAATTCACTTTTCTATATCAATAAGCGTTGTTTTCAGTTAATGGTTGTGATTTATAAAACCATCCCACTATCTTAAAGAGACTCATACATACAGAAAAGAATGGATAAAATAGTAAAGTAATATATTATTGACGGGAATTTAATTCTCTACAACCCTATTTATTTTTTGCGTGCATCGTTGAAGAGTTATCCAGTCAAAAAGATCAAAATATGTGAGGTAAAAATATATTTTTTTCAAAAATATAGACTTTTAAGAGCTGATACATCGAAAACTATACAAGATATCGAAAAACTTAACAAAGTAAAACTTTTAGCAAATTTAATAGGCATGTCGCTAGGATGCATAGTTTCCAAGATATAAGCGAAAAACCAAAAATGGAACCATCAGACCCTTTCACCTCTTCCGGCTCAAAGGCTACGGGCGGGGACTTTTGATATGTTCGCTTCCTAACGAGTTCAAACAGAGTTACGAAGTCAAAAATTGTGTTCCAAACATTTCCCTTTATACCTTTTCGTTGTCTGGAATACTACCATAAGATTTTAATTTAATTTTACAAGCAATTACAATCTGTCTTTATGTGAATGTCTTTTAATCTTAAGCTATGTGTACACTTGAGAGAAATTATCCTACTCTCCACTGTGTCCATTCCATAGTATTTTGACTATCCGAGCTATAAGGTTTGTTCCAACAGCAGTACAGAACCGTTCTGAATTTGTGTTCGCATTTTCAGTATGATTTAACTGTTCTACAGTGCCAGATTTATATTTTTTATGAGTGTAGGCCACTTTATTTTCACCGCCCCATGTACCTTTCTAAAATAATAATTTTCCATTTGAAGTAAGGAAGATATTAAAGTTAAATAAACGAATGAATTAGTCATTAAGAAAGAGCGTAAAAAAGAAACAACAATTATAATTTTTACGAGACTTTTTAATAGCAAAATTATCTATAATATCATCATAGTTTATGGTGTTTATTATCTCTGCTTCTTTGTAGAGAAGAGCTAAAGAATTCATTTTTTCTTGAGACAATGAAGACCTTTGATAATTTTTCAGGCGTTTTAAACAGGAAAAACTTCTTTTCCTAGAACAATTTGTAGGCGGAGTGGAAAGTGCGATGCGGAGAGCTATATCCAAGTTAGGATAAACATTAGACAGATATTGATTCCTTAAAAACGTTGAGAGACAGTGAGTTTGATCCAGGCTTCACTGCACACTCTGTAGTTTTATAAGAGGAGATGTGCCTGTGAAAATGTACACATTATTAAACCAAATCGTCGTAATATAGATAAAATAACAGTAGGTACCTAAGATTGATAATTTTCGATAGGAATGAGATTCTATAGGGATTTTACATATTAGTATAAAAAAACAATGAGAAAACCAGTGAACTTGTTTGACTTTTATTCTTCGAGCATATATTACTAGAGCCATCGTCCAAATGGGCTTTGTTTTGGTACAGGGAGGAAAAATAGTGTCCAGCATTCCCATTGGTCTGTTTCGTTTTGCTTGGCATGTCAAATCGTTCGAAATTGTCAGAATTGTCATTTGATTTTTGATTTTCATAAATTTCTAGCTTATTTTTATAGTTTACGAGTGATTTTTTGTATTTTATTACTTTAGTGATACAAATTTAAACAATGGTAAGAGTTTGTGTAAGTTTTAAATAGAAATACGAAAAGGCAGTAAGTAACCATTAGCGTCTCTACCATTTTTTTAAAAGAAACATAAGTACCTACATTTTATGAAAAAGGCCGTTAAACATGAATTTAAAATAAATGGTAAATTTAGTGAATTAAATTTAAAGAACTTGTATTATGTATGAAGAATATTGTTTTAGATTTTGGACTCTACTTAAAAGTTAAAAAAAAAATAATCATAATTTTTCAATATAAACAAGCTTTTCGTTTTAAGTCATTTTATCATGATAATGTTAAAGATGTTAAATCAATAATTTTTGTTTTTTTGTAGGTTTCCAACTAATCCTGCCGAAAAACGCATTTAGTGAAACATATTGAAACTAGAAAACATTTCAAATAGTGATGTTTTATGTTCCAATCATTTTTCTGAATATATTTATGGCAAAAACTGGATGCGGAGGAAGAACTAGATTAATTCCAGGTGCATTGCCATTAAGATTTACTAAGGCCCCAGAAGAAGATGAATGTAAAAGATAAAGAACCCTGTACTTTTCATGTGGGTTAGTTGATAAAAATTGAATCAATAATTAACCGTTCTAAGCAATCTCACATTTTTTGAGAATTGTTATTTCTGGCATGCGCACAGCGTCTTTGTTCACGGGGTTTCTTCTTTTTTTAGGTTAGAGTCACGTGGTCGTATTTATTGTGAATAAGTGGCTTTGCTTTGTGTTGTACAATGTTTTTTGCCATTTATTGTGTAGAACTCGAAGAAACCAGCTAGAAACTAGCTGGAAACCAGCTAGAAACTATAGATAAATCGGTAAAAAAGAAACCGTTCGGAAACTGATGAGGTACGTTTCAACTGAATTAATTATCGCGCATGCTCAGAAATATAGTTCATTATTGAGTTAAAGCCTATTCTAAACCTATAATAGAATTGTGGGAGAGCTTTCTCTCAGACTCGTGTTCACTCTTGAATTGTGTCCAAGCTGTGAGAATGCATCAGCTTAAAATTCTAATTTGCAAAAAACAGTCGTTCTGTGTTTGTTGTTTCTCATATAATTATGGATGTTCGCCATTGGCTATAAAATCATGAAAAAAAAAAAGAAAATAAAAAGAGTCTGCCGGAAAAACTATGTACTATGTGCAGTTCATAATTGGCTAACAAAAGAACTTGAAATAGAGGATGCTCAGCAATTTCTCAAATTTATTTTAATGAATGCTGTTGACATATAATATAATTTTCCATGTGACGTACTATTATTATTAATTTGATATATTATCATATTAGGTGATTTATTGTTAGGTAGTAAAATAGGTGGCCCCAGCTACGTTCTAAAGGACAAATATTAAAAAGAAAATGTATTCAGCTGTGTATTCATAAAAAGTCAAAAACAGTTATAATGAATAATTATAAAATTTTTTGCAAATGTGGTGTAGTCAAACGAATTATAAAAGGTTGCAGTAGGCGAGAAAGCACTAGAAGACGCAGAAGTAGGCACAAATTCTGTAGATAAATGAAATATCGAAACGAAAGACTCTGGCTTAAGAGCTAGGAGGTGCCTATAATCTTAGGAGGATGTACAATTGGCCTAGTGATGCCTAAGTGCCGTGGTGGTAATATAATTATTGGCATTATTATTTGAAAATATAAAGAATTTACCAAAAATTCTAAAAAAAGTATTTTTAATGTTTTAAATTAAAAATTCAAAGGGAAACACACATATAGAAATAAAACAAACAATCAGATTATTACTCCAGTCAATGGCTTACATTGAACTAGAGAATTCAAGGTAGAACGTGGGCATTCTAATAAGTACATCTGTCCGGCAAATTTTGGATTTAAATAGAAAGACTAGACTGAAAGAAAGAGACTCGAGTGAGGACTGAGGTGCAGAACTTTCGCCGACGACGAGAACTCTTGTTTTCGGGACCCTAAGTGTGTAAAGTAAAGTCTTTTATGCAGCCAGAAAATAAATAGTATCGTTTCTGTAATAAAACATACTAGCTTTTATCATTAATTCGTTTCGAAAACAAAAATGGTGGGAAGTACTAATTTATAAGATCTTAGTGAATTTTAAATGCATGACTCTACAAGAATTTTGGAAATTTCATAATATGAAATAAAAAGTGAATAAATTTGTTATTCTCGGACTAAACAATCCAAACATAATTATGGATGTAATTTGTTTTAGTGGTATTAGATAGAAAATATTGATGGCTGATCTATTCAGAAAACGTCTATTTTATTTTGCAGTATTACATACAGAAATGTATTTTGCGCTCAATATGAATCGCTGTATTACTCTATTATACAGTATATGAAACCATGAACAAACAAGATGTGTTTTTACAATTTTGCAACTTTTTTTTCTTCCTTTTCGCTTCTACCGCCAATGTCCTAAATTGAATCTAAAGCTTTAATTGCCTTGCCCCCTTACTTAAAGACGAGCAAATTTATTGAAAGGTTTCTCAATTTCTTAAATATAAAATATCACTCAAAAGACGCTGGCGCAAATCAGTTTTGTCGAACAGATATTCTTAAATCCGTCTCTGTTCTTTGCTATTTTAATCAGCGTCGACCCAAGTAATTCGAGACATCGATATTGTCTACATAAGTTTCGCTTGAATTGCTTTTAATTTTTATTTTCGACAGAAATAGAAGTAAACAAGTAGTTGTTGATGAAATCGAAAATAGATCGCAATTCGCTAGTTAGCAAGATCGCAAGTGACTGTTGTCATAGTACAGATTTGAATTCATTATAAATGACCTTCCACAGTGATAAAAATGTATACTGCACAAGAATTCTAGGAGTCGGAATAATATGCTAGCGATGGTTGATACCTCAGTTACTACGGATTTCTGGGTCTGGACTTTGAATTATTTTTCTGATTGTAGAAGAATTAAGGTTCAAATAATTAAAACAACACTCAAAAAATACAACACTATATTAATACTTTGATATAATCTGACCTCTCGGCTTGTACAACTTAATATATATGGGCTGATTTTTAGTAAACTGCTATTTACCTTTGACAGATGCTATTTAAGCTAAGTTGGTTTCAATTAATATCGGCTATTACAAATCGATGCCAGTTAAATAGCAGTTTACCTTTTCACTATTATTTCGATACATGCTCGCTATAGACGTTTCCCGTTATCTGATCTTTATTACTCATGCGCAAATTCTACTACCCTGAGTTCCAATTATACATCCGCAAATGTCAATTTGTTTTTAAGTTCGATAGTATTGGTAGGATATTTATGGCCGTTTGCACCGACAATTTCTTAAGATAGGTATAGTTAAGTAACCCTTAAATCATAAGTGATCCTTAAATGCGGAGGCGTTGCACCGAACGAATGATTCCTTAACTTTACTAATCCAGCAAACCCCGCGCAGAGGCTAGATTTCCTGGTGACTTCTAGGGATTTTTGTTGATTATCTTTGTAACTTGATGATTTTAACCTAATATTTTTTGGTTCATGGTCTATGGATATAAAAGCGTGCTAATTAGTGTTAGATGTTTTGTTGAATTTCTACATATTTATGTACTGTTTGGTTTTGTCCGATAATTTCAAATTTCTTTTTTTAAAATAATTAAAAAAGGTTATTTTTTTTCAACGAAGGCAACAAAGAAGTTGGTTAATTGGCGAAACACAGTTGTTTCTAAAATAAAAAAAAATCACTTCATATCGACTGGTTATTGTAAAACATAAACTTAGGTATCTACCTATCATTAGGGTATTCCAGATCTACTTCTATTTGTTCCAACAGATGTAAATCTTTCCACCCTCAAGATCTCAACGAAACAAGTACTTTGTGTCAAATACTTACTAAAGAAGGTATAAAGCCTGCAAATTTGGCCGCTTTAGTAGTAAACCCTTAAGGTTCGAATAAGTGGTACTTAAACATCGGTGCAACGAGCTTCGTATACTTAAGTATTACTTAACCTTAAGCTTCCCTTAAAATTGTCGGTGCAAACGGCCATTATAGTGACAATTTTAGGTGTGTTGTTTGTCCATTGAGGTAGTATTATAAAGAGGCGCTACAAGCATTATTTCCCCCCGAGATAAAACATCGCACTAGGCGTGGCTTAGAGCCCTAAAAATATGGCTACCTCGCCAGGTCCTTACTCTCTAAAATTATAAGAATTTTAATATATTTTGAATAAGATTTTTTATTTTAACTAGGGTCATATGAATAGGCAATGCATTTTTTAAAGATCTAAACAAAATAAAATGGGAAAAAAAACACTTTCTCAAAGAAGAAAAACTTATCACTGTGATGTTTTATGCTCTCAAATTTATTTGATTTTTGTTTGGCAGCACATTTATGTACTTTACTGTAACAGTTTTTAATAACAGTACCCGATGGTTAACCAATGTTTATTGATCATGACCATCAAGTAGTGAATTTGAAAAAATATTTCTATTTACAAATTGTGTATGGATTATATTGACTACAGATGCTGCTGATATTTGCTCATAGATTGGTTTTTAAAACTTTTCCCATTGAATACATATCTCCAAAACATATGTTAAGGGATATTCTAATTTACTTTTATTTTTTTATCTATAAAAGAAAATAGATACAAATCCCTCGTGTGACTTGTTAAAGCAGTTTTACATATAAAACAAAATATTAAAAAAAAGGGACAATATATCCCCTTATATAGGCAATAATATATTTGGAAAATTGTGACAGAGGATCTGGTAAATATTCATTTAACTCACTATCAGAATTTTCTTCTTTGGGAAATCGAAAGGAAATTTTGTTTGTTATTTGGTCTTTATTCGTTAGTTAAAATATTTAACAGTTTTATATAATATGGTTTTCTGCCATTTTTGGTTTATATGCGAAAAATTCATCTCTTGCACAGCATAAAATGGAATTTCTAAACAATAATCAGAAAACCGTAAGTCTATAAAACAATTACCGTAAAATGTTTTCATCTAGAAACTATTTAAAAAAGGGAAATATAAAAATATTTTTTTTAATACTACCTTGTTTATTGATATCAGTTTGTTTACTATGCTATGAAATGTCGATTTCTTTTTATCAAATGCATTCCGGCTATTACAGTTACGAAGACCACATGAAATCATTATTTGCTTTCACAGTATTATTTAAATATCACACAAAGAGGAAATAAAAACACGAAAAATTGATCATACAAATCACATGAATGAAATTGAAATTACAATGTGACAGCTGTGTGACACTAGTGTCGCATTAATATGGCATACTGATGCCGCATTTGAACACATGATCGCGTCTGCTTATAATACTACCTCAATGTATTTGCCAAAGGTGTTATTACGTTCATTCTTACCTTGTAATACAAGGAAATAGTTTGCTGCGCAGCCAAGACGCCCTCGACGATGACGTTTAAAAAAACCTGTTGTAGAAAATGCTGTCATAGAAGCGCATACTTGTAATTTTTAGATATCATTTATATCAAACTTAACGATACATTTGTAATTTAGCCTTGTGCAAATGTGTACCAAAAAAGTTTTAGTGGCTCCCCTATTATATAGAATCGATGACAGTTGTTTAAAGTAACAGTAATCGTTGTAGCTAATTCAACAGTTGTAAGGCGAGATTAAGAAAAGATGAAAAAAATTGTTTGGAAAATCACTAGATTCAAAATTCCCGCGCTTTTTTCGCGCATGAGTAATAGGAAATTGTCGAATAATGGGAAAGATCAATTTGCTAATCCCGTAATGTATTACGTTTCCGTCTTCCCGTGTTTAACCAAGCTGCTATACCTGCTGCTATTCGGAATTTTTTTACATTTTTAACCTGACTGGTTTCGACGCGACGATGGCAAGTTGCTAATCTAACACCGCTAAGCAGTCGCCCTGGCGATTGAGGTAATTTGAAAGCTGTTTGGAAAAAGCAGTGACTGCTACAACTGCTTTAAATAGTAGTTAGGTATACCAGTCACTGCATTACAACTGCATTACAACTCAAACTAAATTGATTTATTTCTAAATTAAAACAATTTTTATCTAAATATCTTCGAGTCAACAAAAAACGCTGTATTTAATGTTTATATTCAATATTTATTTATCGGTCCCGGCACAACACCCATGGACATCCATCGATAATAACCCTGACAGCTCGTCCATCATAATATAACATATAAAGACATCTATCCGTTTTCGGGATATTATTAATTATAAGGAATAAATAGTTGATTCAGCAATATAGAAAACCGCTTTTAATACTCCCGAGGGCAAATAGGAATTTTTAGGAATGAGCTTTAGTCTTTCAAATGCGTTTTATATTTTCCTGCGAATGATAAATAAGGTTATTCGGGAACTACCACATAAAACTGTTATTGTCTATTGTAAGAATGATTTTATTTTCTATACAAATTTAATATTATTTTACGAAACACTCGGTTTTTAAACGCACGAAATATTTGTCTTCCAAAACAGTCACAGCCTATGTTTATGTTAACACTATTAAGCTACGGAGGTATCGGATTACGAATATGCGAAACTATAAGGGTAAAATGTCAACCAGACATAGAATAGAGATTATTTAAAATTTGAGTTAATTGATTTGCGGAACAAAATTAAAGTTTTCAATAATAACAAACTTGTGATTAATTATAATTTTTGTGAGTGGCTGTTTACAGAATAGGGTTTTTCTCACTGAGTTATTATGCTTTATCAATTAGTTTTGTTTTAACTTGTAATTAAGTTATTTTGGAAATTCTATTACCCAATTTTTATCCACCAACCTTTTATAGTTAATTTTGTCAATTCTGACGTAAAGATATTTTGTCAAGTATTGAGGGAACCTTATATCCTAAATTAATGGGGTTATATTAAATAATTAAAACTTATTTGCCTATTTACTTATATTTTGTTTTCCTGTACAAGGTGTTATCAAAAGTAAAGTTAGTTACATTGTTTATTCTGGTGTAGTACATTGCGGTCAGTATATGCGTTTATTTTGGGATTGCTGTGGTCAGTTTTCCAGAGTCGCCGTACCATGGTTGGTGCGGGCTAGTGAAACTGCGGTCAGTGTGCTAGTAATGGCTTGATTTATATATCGATCGATAGTTTGGGCATTGCGGTCAGTATTAACAGAATTGAAAATCTAAATTTGTGTCAATTATGGAGAATTTAACGTTGTGTCAATTATTTTTTTTTAATCAATAGTTTGACACAAAGAGTTATCAATATAATTTGTCAATTAAAAGGATAATAAATATTTTGTTTATGAATATCACCTTTTCATAACTTTCTTAAATATAAAACTGCTTTTGGTAAACTTGATTGCTCATACTTATTTTTCTTTATTTCAGGTACGCCATCTCATATGTGCATTAATTAAGTATTTTATCTATTTTATTTTACTTATATTTTATTTACATTTTATTGCTTTTAATCATTTAATACTTATTTCTATCTAATTTTATTTTGTTCTAAATTTTACCCTCCAATAGGTTTGGAAAAATGAAATAAGTTTTATCTGTTTTGCAGAAGTATTGAACCTCGGAAAATGTAAATTTTTCCAAGCAGAATTCAAGTATTTAGGAAGATTAATCTATAATGTGTTAATACCACAAAAAAAATAAGAAATAGGTGTAGAAAGTTTTGGGCCTTACTGGATATTTTCGAAAATTTATAAAAAAATATTTCTGTATAATTTTATATTAGAAGTTTAAGGATATACAAAGCATAGAAGGTAAGTATTTTAAATTGTTTGAATAGAGGTGAATATGGAATGAAATGAATGGAGAGATGTCAGCTAAATTTCTTGATTTTCTTTTGGATTATAAATACTTCGTCAGCATATGATGAACCCGCCCCATATACGGATACCATACAGTAATCTTGAGAGGATATCAACACAATAAATTTGATCTACCTAAATGATGGAATTTTAGAACGTGTTTGATATTTTTAAGTTGGAAACACTTTGAGCTTAATAAAAGATGATGAACTTTTGCAATGGGCTTTAAAACCTAGAGTTTCATCAAAGGTTATTCATAAACATTTTGTAGATGCATTTTTTATTTATCTGTATATTATTTTCATTTAAATCTAAAGTAACCGACTTGGTATTCTGATAAGTATGAAAGCATTATGTTATTGTTTTATGGTATTAAATAGGAAATATTGATTGTTGAACTATTCAGAAAACATCTTAAATATTTCTTCAAATGAACTGGAGAAAAGTCGAATCATCTGAACTAATTCAAACCCTTGAATTATCCCACATTGTTTATTACTTTCTGCGAAAAAAGTAATTGTCGGAATAATTTATTTTAACTGATTGGAGGCGGTCCTTAACGTAGGATTGAAACAATTTATTTTAAATACCTTCGATTCCATAGGAGTAGAGCTTATCCAGAAGAACGCCATGTTGAACACAGTCGAAAGCTCTGCCTACTGAGATCATTGAAGATTTCAGTTGGGTAATTGCCATACTTTATTGACTCATAAAAGGATATATTCCTGACGAAATCTACGCTGTGATCCCGTTTATTAGGCATTATTTACATTGAGATAATTCTATTAACATTATGTTTTCATAATTAGCGAGATTCGCTGAATAATTTAACAGTTCGTGTGGATTATCTTTTTACTTTCCTATCTGTATACAGATAAGGAAAGTATAGGAATCAGTATTTTTTTCGACCTCGAGTTTTCGACGGATTCTTACGTTTTGGGGTCCCCTGAATCCGTTTTGACTATTTTCGCGATGATGTGTGTGTGTTTTTATGAAAATTCTGATTTTTAAGAAAATTGTTGAACTAAAAGATGTTTGCAATATTGATCTCTATAATTTTTGTTTTTTATATGATTACTCTAAAATGGACCGTAATGGAAAAATTGGAGGAAAAGTATAAAATTTAAATTTTTCAGAATTTTCGTTGGCAATGAGGGTATAAAGAAAAATGTTTCGAGTTAGATGTATGTGGAAAAAAGTATATATTAAGTTAACCTCTAAATATTTACAGAGGTGCTACAATAGGTTGTACAAAATAAATCGAAAAAAGCCTGTAATAACTAGATAGGAAAGTCATGTGTTGGACCCATCAGATTTTTTATTATATGCGGAACTATTGATATCTTAAGCTTATCGGAAATAATCCTTCTTCTAACGATTTATTAATTAACATATAAGGTGCAATACCTTTTATGAATTTTCCAGAAAACCTAAATAAGCCGCTAAAAAATAAAGTATATCTAAAGAAGCATTTCTATAATAATATAAAATCTCGGAAACACTCAAGGTCCATTCGCTTTCTTTATTGTTTAAATGTAAAATGGATGAAACAAAAAGTTACTAGATTTTGACACGTCGTAGATTAATTACATTATGTTATTATGTCAGGTGGCAGATATCAAAATAATAATTTGTCAATTTGTTAAAAAATTGTTAAAAATTTGTTGTATTCGCTCCGTGCAAAGTCATGGAAAGGGAAGCAAAAGCGATACTAGCGCTAGCTGCGGATAATTCGTGCATTTTAGGGCGATATTTTGTAATTTTGGCATATCAAATACACGTATACATTTTACTTTTTTTCGAAAAAAGTAGGTAAAAACAATACAATAAGCAACCGGAGTTGCTGTGTTGAAAATTGTACAAATACTAGCAAAAAACAACAGTGAAACTTATATAAAAAATTTCAGTAGCAAAGTGGAAATTAAATCAAAGAAATAAATGGATAGGTGTACAATAAGAACAAAAATTACCTTTAGTTTTTTAATAATAACAGTAATTCTGGAAATAGTAGACATCAGAAACTTGAAAGGTTTTAAATAAACAATAAATTATCCTTTTACGACGTTCTTTAATATTCCTTTATTCTTAAATGTTCATTCAGCAAGGACTAGATTTCAAGATTTCTGCCTTTGATTATTATATGTGGTTGGAACGCAATTTTGTAACTTACTGATGGGAAATCAGTTTTAATCATTCATTCTATGTTTTCTTTCGAACAAAAATGAAAATATAAGTAATGATCCTTTTTTAATACATTTTAACTTCACGCTATTATTAAATGATATTTTTTTATTTTGACAGAATAGACTAATTCTTCAATGAAAACTTATTCGACTTAGGCAACTTCTCATACATTTTCCAGTAAATACTGTTACCTGCCTATATTTTATTATTGATTTTTATCGATTATACATAATTTTATTTAATTTAAGCGATAAAAATATATAATAATAATAAATTAATGTTTTACTTGTTTTACAAATTCATATACTTTTATTAAAACTAACATATATACTTTTTAATTACGAATTCTATTAAAAGTTGCATTTGTCAGTATACGCAGAAATAGTCCATTAGTATCAAAACGAATTGGCGCTGCTGTCGCGCACGGAGCGAATATTTTGAAACTTTTTTCCTACACGAAGTTTCATATTTTAAGAGACACAAATCTATTCGCAAGGCTCTTGAAAAGAGGTACAATCAAATGGCTGCAGAGGTATTAGATATTTCCAGGAAAAATTATCTATAGACTTGGTAAACCAACAAATTATGATACAGAGTATCTGTAAATAATATCGTTATATAAACGATTTTCGGAAGAAATGCCTGATGTGAAATGTTCTGCACGGTCAATTAATACATGGATTAGAAAAAATTGGCTTTTGCTTTAAAAGAAAAAACAACAGACAATTTTTATTGGAACGAACATCGATTCAGTCGTTTTTGAAAATGTTTAATAAGGAGATATAGCTGGGTAACTGTAAGTAAAAAAATAGGAAATGGAATTCGATACATATGTGAAAACACTGCAACATGCAGTGTTTTCACATACAGTTTCTTTAGATTGCCGTGTGCTGGAAAAAAGAGGATTTTCATTGGTTGAGGTATTATAGTGTTAATAATCAAAGAAAGAGTGTACATTTACAAAAGTATATATACACAGAAAAATGTATAGAATTCATTGCTTTACGAGAAAAAAGTCACAAAAACAACAATGAAATTGATAATGGAACTAATTACATCTTGGCACATTTGACCATTTTAATATTTCTATGATTTTAATTCCGAAAACACATACTGTCTCTATTCTTTAAAATAAATAGCTACTTGTGTATAAAGAGCAAAAAGTGATACTTGGCCGCTTGAGACAGAAAGTTTCCCGAGCGACGCGTAGCGGAGCGCGGCAATCTGTCGAAAGCGGCAACGAACTTTTCGCTCAAAATGCAGACAATATTTTTTCTACGATAACATTATTTTAAGAAATAGATATAAAAAATTTGTCGTAAGTAGTGTATAATGTATTGCCTATATCTCAGTTAATTCTGAAAAATTGAGTTGATAAGGACTGTGCGTGAAATATTATAGAGACAGCACTACTGCCGAAGTTAGCCCTCTCTAGTGTTTAATTTTAGAATTAAATGGGGTAAACATTGCAAGTAAATAATAAAGTATATTTTTTTAAATATTAAATATAGTTAAATATAGATACCGGCCCATAATGAACAATTGTGTATATGGTCTAAATTATATAAAATGTAAAAAATTATTAAAATCTGGACATGCATTTTGAGCAAAAAGATTTAAATGGATAAATGACAATAAATTGTAAAGTTGTACCTCAAGCAAGTGTATTCAATGTGAAAATATCGGTATTTAGTAACAAAGAATTTAAAAGTATTATAATAACATTTAAAAAATGTAAATTAATAAAAAATATTGAGAATAATAATAATTCTTTTTATCTTTATGTTACTCGAAATGTCATTCGTCCACCTTAGATGTTTATGAGACACCCAATGTTATACATAATTATATAGATTGCTCACCCATTTATAAAAAATATTACGAAAAGCGGGTTGAAATGTGCACTACTGTATTGCCTTTCTCAGTGCCCACTAAATAGAGCCGTTCTAGCCCAAATGTGTTTTAAAATAAAAAGAGCATTTTCATCTTTAAAAAAAAAATTAAAGTTTCACTTCAAGACACGTTATTATGTATTTTGAAAGTTGAGTTTCCATGTAATTATATAATATTAAGAGATCTAAATAATTTTTATAACAGATGGATGTAAATAATTTTAGACCACTCTCATTTCAGAAATAACACTATAAATAAAATACATAATTGCAATACAACTTTGATATGAAGATATTCTGAGTAATGTTTAATTGTAATGTTACTAAAAATTTTTACAAAAAAATCACTTGATTTTTAATATTTTAAAGTTTGTTGTAATCTCTTTTGACAGTAATTGCAATGTATTAATTAGGATTTGTTTATTTTAGTGATAAATGAGAAATAGTCAATAAATTGTAAAGAGGGCCATGATATTTTTGTCAAATTCGACATTCTAATTTCACAGTAACATTCTACATTACTTTTAATTAACAGAATAAACCATTAATTATCTGTAAAATTATATTTATAAAAAATGTTCATTTAAATATGTAAAAATCTTAATGACAAGAAAACAATAAAGATTCTAATTTCTAAACCGGTTCTGTAAATGATTTGTTTACAACTAAGTGTTCAAAATTGATACAAGCTAGATAAAAAGAAATTTTTGCCTAGTGAAATACGCTTTTCATCGTCTGATTTACACATGGATAAGCAGTCTGAATATCATTGGGTGTGAAACACTAATAATTGTGCTCTGTGGAAATTTATAAAATTTCTTTTCTATCGAATCAAATCCAGGTTTCCAAAGTGATGTGTTTGTACATCCACGGATGTAACAAGTTTTTCCGATAATGATATTACGAAAATAATTCTACTTTATTTAATTAATAATTACTAAACAATAAATGCCGTATAAAACATTAATAAATCCCCTCCATAAAATTCACATTTTTGTCACCAGTTGGCGTCATAACGCACGGTCCCTATTCAAAGTCAATGTTACCTTGGATAATAAAACAAAACATCAATTTACGTACAAATAACTTGAAAATCATTTATTAAAAAGAAATATTATTATATTATACCTAATTTAAATCAGGCGATCAACAAAGCCGCCAAGTTTTCCGCTCGGCGGGCGACAAATCTGTCACTTAATGTCAGTTCGCGGAAAACTCATCTTTGCGGTTTTATTTCGAAGCCTACTTTGATAGTGATCGTAGAAAAATAATATTTTCGCCATGTGCAAATATACAGAAAATTACATATACATTCTAGAAAATAAAAAGGAGTGATGTAAGCAATATTGAGTATTGCGCAGATAAGTATATCAAAAAGAAACAGTTAGATATTACTACAAAAAATTAAAAAAAAAACAATTATATACACTGACATGTAGCAAGTATTTCTCTTTCGAATAGAAATAGGTGTGTTGAATTGAAGTAAATACTTGCCAGAGCCAGAGCCTTATAAAATTTATTTCTAAAAGAGTCGTCCTGTGTTTTTGCTAATCTAAAAGTCAGAAGGCATATATCGTCCCTGATTCTAGTATTTATATTTGTGGATATGAGTGTACGCTGATATATTATGGATAATATATATTTTTTATATAAATAGGGCATTCTAAAATATAATTGTTTTGACAGTTTTTCATTTTGATTCAGAACTTGTAGCTACCATTTGATGAATAATTTGTATTAAATACTTTCGCCAAATATACAAATATACAATAGTAGTTTGTGCACAATTTATTAGAGCTATACAGCACATTTTTTTACGACCCACTAAAGAAAATCTACAAAAATCAAATTTTGACTTAAATTATTTGTTATTTACAATTACTCATACTCGAATATTGTTGCAGATAAATCTGGTGTTCTTTTTACTTATCATGGAATTAATAAAAATAATAAGAAAATAAATAACAAAACAAAGAAGAAGTAAAGAAATAACGGTTGATTATAGAATTTTTTGGTGTTATGAGTAGTACGCAGTAAAATTGTAATACAAAAATACTGATATACCTTCGAAATACTGCGAGTTACCAGGAGCAGATTTGTGAAAATCCTCACTGAACTTGCATCCAATTCCAAATAAATGTTTAATAGAATCTAACATTCTCCAACACTTCGCGGCCGTGCAATATTTTTTTCGTACTGAGCTCAACATAAAACAATTGGCGCCCGATCGCGCCGACTTGGTGGTTAAGGTCCCGTGGTCAGTGACAAATTTGGGGCACATTTTTGGCTTGAGGCCAATATTTATACCATTCTTATTACTCATTACCGATACGACACCGGCCGAGACACAATTAGAACAACTCGAGCTTGAATCTAATTGATGGTTCGAAAATGTGGCGCTAATAATGAAATTTGAAAATTTTGTTTATAGGTCAGTGGCGTCGTTGCTCCAAGCAAATTGAAGATGAAAGCACAGAATTTGTAGACATCCTTAGGGTTCAATCATATTCTGTCGTTTGCGTTTTATTTTCATCTGAATTTAAAGATGATTAGTTGTCATATCTGCCATTTTAGATAATTTTTTATTTTCAATTCTTCGGTATAATCGATTTAATTTTTTTCATACTTACTAAACATCGTTGGGAAGCACACTATTTTAAGCCTTATACAGCGTGGATTTATTTCCGGAGAAAATATGGCTTTTTCATTTTCTGATTTCGCAGAAGAAAATTTAAAAAATTTAATAGATAAAGCAATAAAAATGTTTTCATAAAATTACC
Organism: Psylliodes chrysocephalus; assembly: GCA_927349885.1. NCBI lineage: Eukaryota > Metazoa > Arthropoda > Insecta > Coleoptera > Chrysomelidae > Psylliodes > Psylliodes chrysocephalus. The sequence continues at coordinate 21,896,459 of OV651816.1, forward strand.
TACAAAAACAAATTACTTAGGTATATTTATTTTGATACATATATTCCAAAATTAGATGCATAATATATAGCTTCACTCCATTTAAATCGCCAGGACCTGACGGTATCTATCTAGCCTCAGTCCAGTGTGCTCTGGAAGAGCTCACACCGCCCTGGTAGGTATATTCAGATCCTCGTTGGCTCTGAAGTATATTCCCAAAAAATAGAGGGAGGAGGGAGGTAAAAGAAGTTTTTATACCCAAACCTGGAAGGATGGATTACAGTGTCTCAAAATCATACCGACTAATTAGCCTGACATCGTTTTCTATGAAGACATTGGAAAGGCTATGCGAAAGGTACATAATGGATGTGGTAATTACAACACCACTACATCCAAATCAACATAAATATACTCCAGGCAAATCTACTAATTCAGCTCTTAGTTGCTGGCCGGATAGAGAGATCACAGGATAATAAAGAGCCCGCTTTGGGTGTTTTAATAGACATAGAAGGTGCTTTTGATAAGACGAACTTCCGCAAGATAATAATACTTTCACTAATAGGAATATTTGACAGATAGTTAGTGGGTAGATACACCCTCTCAAAACGAGCAGTAAACATAAGTGTAGAAGATGTGAATACAAGAGAGAGGGGTCTTCTCACCTCTACTGAAGAAAATGGTCCTAGTCACCCTCATCAGCCGCATCAATAATGACGGTCTCCACATATCAGCGTATGAACATGACCTGGTCATTCTGCAAACAGAGAATTTTGATAAAATACTTTGTAAAGTAGCAAGTAGCTCTAAAAATTATAAAACAATGATGTAAGACAGAAAATATGCTTTTCACAAAAAAAGGATGAAAATGGAACTAAAATGTCCCGAGCTCCTAAATACAAAACTAAACTTTGCAACAAAGGTGAAGTATCTAGCTCTCACCTTTGACAGCAAGTTAACATGGAACTCATACTTAGAAAACAAAGTAAAAAACATACATTTACATTACTTATGAACAATGCTGTCATATCGTGAGGTGCACCTGGGGTTTCTCCTTAGACTAGTTAGTTTTTCCCACAGAGTCAGCGTTATGTCAGCGCATAGACTTACATCGAAAACCCAAACTTTGACAGCTATCCACAAACTAAAACAAATTCAAAGAACAGTATGTCTCAACATAACAAGAGATATGAAAACCACACCAACCAGAGCCATGGAAGATATTCTTAGTCTCACTACCCTTGATATTTACATCAAGGAGGTTGCTCTGATGACAATGACACACTGCACAGTTGAAATAAAACTTGGTGTAAGATCTGGTGAGGGTAGACGTCGCTTTTAGCAGGAGGCGCTTGATACGCTCCCACTGCTTCTAGCGAACATGACTCCATATCACCGAGATATATCTTCCATAAGCCCTATAAAGAAAGATATAACAAAACAAATAGAAGAGCCGAAAGTGGATTGTACGATTAAGGCACAGGATGTGGAATATACTCCAGATCCTTATATTTCAACAAAAAATTGGCTGTGAGCAAAAGTGCCAGTGTAGATCAAACCGAGCTCACGTGGATTCTCATAGCAGCAAAAGAAATCACCAGAAATAATGCAATTAAAAGGAACATGCTCATCTATACATCAGTAGTGACGAATCTAATTAAAGAACATTCCCTTGTGAAATTCAAGAAAAGTTGAGATGAAACAAGTTATCCGGAATCTGCGCCTGATCATAGGCATTTTGAAGGGTCATTGCAAAGTAAGAAAGCATCTCCATATCATGGGGCTATCATAATCCACACTTTACAGGGGGTGCGAACAAGAAGATGAGACCGTTGATCATATCCTCTAGTTACCCGACGCCCTCATTTATTAGAAGATCACCAAGGAGGATGCGCAATGGGCTTAGTAATGCCTAAGTGGGTTAACCCATCATCTATACGTTACAGATTACATACATATCAAAAATCGAAAATACCTTCTCTAGATGTAAACAACACATGCTTCGATTCCACAAAATTTCTAGAAATAACTTTTATAAAAACATCAAATTTAGCTTAAACAATAACTGTTGTCAACTTCGTATCCTTAAAATTGTTTTAAAATCTCACCATCTTCGTCAAATTTAGTTTCCAGATGTACATTCTAGATTACTTTATGGGATATATGTGTGCGGTGGGTCAGCACATGCTAATGAAGTATTTATACGTCAAACCTTTCTAAAATATTTCCATTCTCAGTGCAAGAATATGTCCAATACTTTAAACCACATGCTATACCCTAAAAATGTTCTGAACATTAGACTAATAATATGTGGCTTGTATCTTTATTTCTTTCATGTTAGTTTATATTTTTATTTATTTTTATAATTGCATCTTTATACCATTTTGTTTCTATTTATGGCCTAGGTGTATATACCTAATATGCCAGTCTCAAGTTTGTGTTTTTAAATTCTCAATCGTGTTTGGTCTGTGCAGGCTTTGTTACTGTTTCCCAGCGCCACTTCAGGAACAGCACTGTTAATTAAAACCCAATAGTGAATGGTCGAGTGGGGAATCCTACCAAGGCATCAGAATTAATTTTAAATAATTAAATTAAATAACAAAATCCCGGCCAACGGTGGGATTCGAAAATGGGACCCTTGGATCCGCAGGCAGAGACAATCACTGAGCCACCCACCCCTATCTTTACACTTATATTTTTTTATTTGTTCAGTAACATTATAATTGTTAAAATTAAAAGAATTTATTGAATTAAAATTGCTGTACTGTTGTCTTCAACCCGGGATTACTTGTGAAGCTTACAAATGGTTTCACTGAATTATAAATGTTCTTTACTCGTCTCTCAGTTATTGAAAATATTGCTTGAATTAAAATTTTAAAAATTCTTATGTTTTATCAAAAAGTAACAGAGCCATATTTTGCATCCATTTAAAAGTTAATCACTTTCGTAAACTTAAAAAAGATTTGGATCGATCTGTAGATTGTTTCCTAAATATCGAAGGAAATTCAAATTTTCTTTGTACCTATGCGAACGAAAGCTGTTATTTTAGAATTAATGAAGATCCTAGTCATATCACGTAGCGTCGGCATATTGTGTAAAATCATGAAGCTACACAATCTGCCAAGGCTTTTCGGCAAATTATGTGTAACACAACCTGCCTGAATTAAAACATTGCGGTTACATGAAATACCCACAAAGGCAAGGCATATTGTGTTTAAAAGACTCTTCTGAGCTTGTTACCGAGGCATTGGATTATATAGGGCGGGTCAGCATTAAACAGAGATACAAGAAAAGCTGCAACTTGAATCAATACTTCCATCCTAACGTTTTATCGTATAAAATACTTTATATCGCTAAAAATATTGAAAACTATTTTAAAGATTTTTTTGATTATGTCCATTAAATTTGAAATCGATACCTTAAACCGTTCGGGAGTTACGGTGGACACAAGGACAATTTTTTTTGTCAAAACTTGTTTTTGATCATTTTAGAGCTAACCTGACAGTTTTAGGCAAAAATAAATAATTTTTATCTATACAATATCTACCATCACCTTGTGTGATGTGGATCTATATCTGTTACGTGTAGAGGGTGGATTACCCCCACTTCACTTAGGCATCACTGCACCTATTGTGCATCCTCCTAAGAAGACAGGCACGTCCTAGCTCATGAGCCAGTCTACAGATTTAATGTAGTTGACAACGTCGCCAAGAGATGCTTCTCTTATATCGGCCGGTGTTAATCGATACTCGTCGAACACAAATCTTCTAATAAATGAGAGCGTCCCCTGCAGAGTTCGGATTCTGACAACCCCATGATATGATGCTTCCGTACTTAGCAATGACCAGTCAGAATACCTGCGACCAAGCGCAGATTCTGTCTAGTCATAGTCAAGTATTTCTTTACTGTAGTGTTGTCAGGATAACTTAATGGCTCCCTAGTAACTCTGCAGTTTCTTGTTTAATCCCATCTTTCCTTGAATCTCACAAGGGAATATTTTTTAATTATGTCTACCGATTTTGTCAGGCCAATAGAAGGACCTGGTCCAAAAAGTATTTGGTTGACTGCTTTCATGGCCAGTGAATCAGCAAGATGGTTACCTTACGAAATGGTGTGACCTTTGTTTCATCTTAAGGTGACCACATTGTGGATAGATACTTCGGCCAAAGCTTCGTGACATTCGTGAAATTCGTGGTCTGTTCAGGGTGATTAGTGCTTGTCTGCTATCTGTATAGATGAGCATGTTGCTTCTAGTGATATTGTTTCTGGTGATTTATTTTCACCCTCACCTTGTGTGATGTGGAAGTAATAGAATAAACAAAAAAATATTAAATTATTTTATATTAGGAATCTTACGATCAATATCCGGCAACTGAAATGGCCGGCAATATAAAACAAATTTAAACCAGTTCTAAAGCTTATAGTAATTCTTATAGTAAGATTTAAACGCACCCAATACGAATTTATCCTACGAATATACTTAAATAATTATTATTGGGTTCGCCCTATATCAGGCCTGCACAACTCAGATTTTCAAAGGGCCAGTTCAAAAAAACCGTGTGTCAAGAGAGGCCTTAGCCTATAGTGGTCAGATTCTAGAAAGAAAAAAAAAACAAATAAAAAAGGTCATCACCTTGTAATTCTATAAACTTTTATAAACGAAGACCTTCTGCCGAGCTTTAAAAAAAAGGTCGTCAGTTTATAATTTATACATTTTATAAACCAACTTCTGCTGGTCGAGCTTCTAAAAAAAAGGTCATCAGCTTAAGGAAACAGGTCCTTCTATCTTAAAAAGGGCAACTGATGTCTAAATGCAATTTTGTTACTGAAAAATGTGTAGTTTGACGTAAACGGGTCAAACTGGTCAACGGCCAACGGGCCACGAAAACGACAATGGGGGACCGCATACAGGCCTGCCCATATTATCTAGCTTTGATGTTTACGTAAATTTCACATGTTTCATATGACATATGTTTCATAACATAACATAACAAATACTACTTACTTATTTTAAAATCTAATGCTTCTACAATGATTTTCATGGACTACTAGATGGCATTAGATTTTTCCTTACTTTAGTTATGTTTTTGTTAAATCTCGGTTGGCATTGAAATAAAAAATATCGAACCCGAAATTTTTGAATTCGTAATAAAATATTTTATTCGAATTTAAAATAATATACTGTTTTATTAAAAAATTTAAAATCGATATTACTTCCAGTTAAGCCGGAAGTTCAAAATTTTAAAAAAAATCAAATCAAATAGGCAATTTAATGTAATACCTACCTTCCAATTTTCATTTCGATATCTCTAATAATTCCAGAGATATTTACTTAGTTCCACATATTTGCCCATCACTGTATATATATCCAGTAAAAAAAGTGATAATGTAACCTTTAGTAATAGATGGTAAAAAATGTCATGTTAATATCGAACTGAAAATATTAAAATAACCTTATCAAATCATCTTTACTTTTTATAGATGGTAAAAAATGTCATGTTAATATCGAGCTGAAAATATTAAAATAACCTTATCAAATAATCTTTACTTTTTAATTATTTTTTTTTTATTTTTTATCAAAATAAGTTGAGTTTTCCATTTTTTAAGTGCACTTTTTCTTACAGTTTTAACCAAAATAGTAGCACACAAATTAACACGTCTACTCACACCAATACAATAATAATAATAATAATAATATAGTGTGTAAATTAGTTTCGTCGTGACATTATGAGGTTTGGGGCCATTCAATTTCATGGATAATGTCAATTTAAATTACCCTCAAGACCAGTGATTCCCAAATTTTTCCGAGTCGCGGTGCCTTTTTTCAATTAAAATTTTTCCATGACGCCCTACCCTATGTAAAATTATGACCAACTGCAAGTAAAAGATATAAAATAAATAAAACTCGTGTATCTCTAGAATTTAACTTTTTTTATATTATTTAATTGATTTTTGCTCTATACTTGATTTTTATTACAGAGACCGCCGAATACCCAGCTTCACACAAATACGACGTCGGAAATGGAATTAAAATCCACTAAGCCGTATCCCTTAGACGAGAATATTCATCTTAAACATAGCATTCCCAGGCCGGGCCTTTGTATAAGACAATAATTGCATTCAAAACTCGCCCGGCAACAAGAAACAATCAAAAAATACACATATTCCATCTCTTGAGTAACAACTATTATAAGAAAGTCACCTACACAAACCAGCCTAGTAACAGTAAAACACTCCATCACATATTCTGTTTGAAGTCGTGACACACTTTTTTGTCTAACCTAATCCAAACGGAACTAAAAATATTTCGTAATAAAAAAGCTTCTCCGAATGATCACCGGTTCAACGTCTCGTCAAACATCAAACACAAGATGCAGGAAGCAGGAAGAATAAATTCAACCGCAAGGCAATTTGCACCGTACCTACTTATCTAGTTCAGAGGTATAATGCGACAATATAAAAAATACAATACAAAAATACAATATAAAAATACAATATAAAAATACAATATAAAAATACAATATAAAAATACAATATAAAAATACAATATAAAAATACAATATAAAAATACAATATAAAAATACAATATAAAAATACAATATAAAAATACAATATAAAAATACAATATAAAAATACAATATAAAAATACAATATAAAAATACAATATAAAAATACAATATAAAAATGCAATATAAAAAATAAAATATGTATAAAAAAATACAATATAAAAAATAAAATATGAAAAATACAATACCAAAAATGCAATATAAAAAATAGAAATATAAATTTATGAAAGTAATAAAAGTACCAAGTTACGAGAAACCGAACTGATTCTAAAAAAAATTCATCCACATTATAACGGCAGCATTTAATAGTTGTCTTTTTATTTGAATTTTAAATTTTCTAATCGATAATTCTTTTAAATTTGTAAAGTTTTACTGCAATGTGGCTTAGAGGTTGGTGTGTTTTTGTTAGTCGATGGTATGGAATACAAAGCTAATTTTTATGAGAACCTCCGTTTTTCGTTAAATTTCTTTCTTTATTATACCTATTTATTAATTTAAATAATGGTGGGCAATGTTCAATAGAACCAGCTGAAGATAAAGACCACTCTATCTTTTCTGTTTTTTTTTATTTCTGATTAAGCCAGAGCTTACCAAACTATAAAATTGCTGTAATTAAATAGATAACGCTGTATCCCTTACTAATAGTATTTGGCTTAAAAATAATATTCTCCGTTTTCTCAATATTCAATTTAAAAGAATTTGGATGAAACCACCGATTTGCCTTTGGCTTCCACAATCGTCGAAATGTATTATAATAGTATGGTCTGCAAATAATGTTATAATTTCGACTCGAATAATTGCCTGTAGATCATTAATAAAAATTAATATACAAAAAGGTCCAATAATCGATCCTTGAGGCACACCAGCATTAATTGGAACGTGTACTAGAGACATCGCCTGATGGAAGAATAACTACTACTTGTTCTCTATTATCTAAATAGGACTTAAAAAAGTTTAAAGTTTCTCCACGAATGCCATAAAATAGTTGTACGAAAGCCTTTGAAAGATCTAAGAGTGTAGCAGATGGAATTATTTGATCATCTACAGCTTTGATAACTTTTTTTAGAACTTAAGTTCTATTTTTTATTTTTTACTCTAATATTTTTGAGAACATCGGTAAAACAGAAATAGGATGAAAATCATTTAGTATTTAATAGAATATTATTTACAAAAAAAATGTTAAAAGAATCAGATGGAATATTTATCTTTTCTTTTTGTTAAACTGAGAATTTATGAGTTGCCAAGTTGCTTTAGATTTATTAGTGGCTTTATCAATAAATTATTTATTATTAAAGGAACCAAAAGAGGTGAAACATTTTTTACACGATACACAAATTTTCTTATTTATTATATAATCGCTTTGCAATATTAACTGTTTTTCTATAATCCTTTTTTAATTCCGATAGTAAATTATAGGATTCTTCAGATGCTGTACATTTGCATATTGTAGAAATAGCTTCTAATTTACTTTTTACTTTTAAAAAATAGTAATTCATAATTAATAAATATGGTCATTATTCTTATTAATTCTTTAATATTACTGGCATCTATAAACCGCAGATAGCATATCAAATGAGCGTCTTTATTATCCGTAGTCGTAGCCGACGCCGTAGCCTCATCAAGCTGCAATCCAAATTCCACCCCTTTAATATTTATATTATATATTATATTATGTTATATTCTCCGATTAATTATGTTATTCGACAAAGTCACTTTTAAAAACACCAACCGTAATGTTTAGGTATTTACTTATTGTGCAAAAATTAAATAAAATACGTTGAATATATTATATAGTTGAAATAAAACAATGTGATAAAAAATAAACTACTGCGATAAAGATTAAGTGAATTCGAGCTACGCACTCTTTTCACTCTATTCACTCCTAAAGTGCCTAAGGCGTTCGGGAACGGAAGGAGTTAAAATAAAAGTTACTTTTTGACCGTTCGGAGATCATAGAGTGGAGTGTGGATCGAACATGCGCATAAGGTGATTTAAATCGATAATAAGATAATTGTGACTAATTATTTAGTAATTTTTTTTTTTTTTTTATTACCGTGAATATCATTAATACTTATACGGTTATTACTGATAAGTACGATTAGATTTTAAGTACTGGAGTGTGTTTAGAAACCTCGCACAGCGCGTATGGACCCTATTCTAATGTATGTGGTCAGACGCGTCGCGCGAGGTTTCTAAACGCACTCCTGGTATGTCACATTGACAACTGACATTGCACTCCGAGAGTAAAAGGAGTAAAATCATATGCGAACTCCGTTTACGCCTCCACTCCTCTCCAGTTTGGAGTGCGCAGCCCGAACTCGCCTTGAATGTTCACTATATCAGCCGGTAGAATAAGTTCTTCTGCTACGATGATTTGAGACTTCTTACATTTCGCGATTCTGTAAGCCACCTTGTAAGAAGGCGGAAAAATTAATGTGGAAAATGAAACGTAAAGGAAATTTCTGCAACAACATGTTTACAGTGACAGGAATACATATACGTTTATTCTATTCTTTTTCTAGAACAACCTTGTGAACGTTGTAAACCAAAGACTGAGGATAAAAACTATTCATATTCAAAACAAACTACATTTTACAGGACGATATTTTTGTTTTAACAAATTTTTGTGCGTAATAACTAACATCGATTCTCACAATAGTAGTTTGTGCAGCAAGAGTGGAAATTATGGACAAATCGCACAAAGACGAAGTTTGAGCACGACGCTGTAGGCGGTGCTCAATCGTCTGAGTGCGATACGGACAATCCACTCCATTTGTACTTTATATTTTTTCTAAGACCAACAAACGTAAATCTAAAATTTTTTTAAATTATTTTAGGTTATTAACATAAAATAACTAATTTAAAAATTATTTAGGACTTTTACTAATTTATATAACAAAATAAACTTGAAAAAAAATAATTTAATTAGTCTCCAATCTTAGAATAATTGAAACCGGGACCTCTGCGTGAAAGCCAAATGACCTAGTCACTGCTCCATCACCTCACATATTATTTATGTTTTAATACTTGTAATTAAATTATATATAGTTTTATTATTATTTTTAAATATAAAAGAAATAATAATAGATATGTTATTTATCGATTCTATACAAGAATAACTCATTTTAATGTATATTTAATCTCAATAATAAAAAAATATACTTACAGCTAGTTTGAAAGAATTGTCACTTATTTAAAATTTAAAAAAAATAGTAGTCGGGTGACCACAATATGAACTGTGTGGTGGATTCCATTTTTTTTGCAATCTTCTTACTAAATAGAATGGATATGAAATATATTCGTTTATTTGAACGCAATGACATACTTTTTCGTTTTGTAGACTGTGCGTAGAATGGCTAATATGCATGTGGGTGGAAAAAAAAAAGTTTTATACAACTGTGTGAGTCTTCTCAAAAATAAACATTTTCAGATAAAAGATGTTACTCGAAGATTTATGTTGTATTTTATAGGAATTTTAGAAACTTAAATTATGGGTGTAGATAACAGGTTCATAACCACTGAGCTTTCTCCACCTTTTTTCTTAAAAAATCTTAGTTTTGTTTTAAATGTGTTATAGAGTACAATTAAAAAAAAGTTTATAAAGTAGGCCATGACCCACGGTTCGTAAAATAATACGGTTGCCTCACTTTGCTGTCAAGATGGCGGGTCATACGTCACAAGTATGCTAGAGTGCTAGAGTTGAAGTCTGCTGCTGACCGTTTTCGTAGTTTTATTGTACTGTTCTGTTGTTTATTGTGATTTAAATTAAAGTTTTTGTGAGTTTTCGTGTGTTTTTTTTATTTATAAACTTTTATTAGTATATCTCTAGACATAGACTATTTTGAATTAAACTTAAATATTATATTTTTTTCATCGCGGATAGTCAGGTAACCATAACCAAAAATTTATATTTATAATTTGAAAAGCTTTATTTTTAATATTCTATCGTAGAAATGACTGGAACAATTTGTAGTGTGGCTACGTGTAAAAGTTATAGCGAAAGAGCAAAAAAAGATGGGGAATTAATAAGATTTTTTCTTTCCCCGAAAAACCGGAAATTTTAAAACAATGGGTTCGTCTTTGTAGAAGAAAAAGCCCCTTTGATCCAAAAAATAAACGTATCTGCAGTAAACATTTTGCGCTGGATCAATATGAAGATATAATTGAAGCTCAGATAACAAATAAAATGCCAAAAAGACTCAAAGAAACAGGTAAGCTTGTCAATAAAATTTTGCCTGAATTAAATAAGTGCATGCAATTAAAAGAGGAGAAACGGAGTGTCGAAAGTCTCTTAATAGATGAAGATCCCAAAGAGAATGATTCACCCCAGGATATGCCAGCTTGTAGTTCGAACAGCATTTTACAAGATATCAGTAATCAAAGTCCACATGATATTTTGTTTCAAAAAAATATTGCTCTTCAAGAACAATGCGAAAAATGTAAAAATTAAGCACAACAAGACAAAGCAGAAATAGAAAACCTTATTGCGATAAACAAGAAATTGCATCTCAGTGCTGATCATAGTCAAAAGACGTTGGATGCAAAACTAAAAAATGTTTTAGCAAATTTTTTTACACCAAACCAAATTGAAATTTTATTAAAAAATAAAACCAAAGCTAGATGGACCAGCGAAGAAATTTCTAAGGCATTTACGTTAAGATATTTTAGTAAACGTGCATATATTTATGTTAGAGAATCATTAAAATATAATGGATATTTGCCAGGACATTGCCAGGTATATCAACACTGCAAAGATGGGCATCAAACATTAATGTACAACAAGGAATACTAAAAGATATATTAAAAATAATGAACATATCTGGAAAAGATAAAACTAATTTCGAAAGGGTGACTGTACTGTCTTATGATGAAACTAAAGTATCATCACTTATTGAATATGACCAAAAGCTGGATAGAATTGTTGGTCCCCATTCATATATGCAGGTTATAATGGCAAGAGGCCTCTTTAGCTCATGGAAGCAGCCAGTATTTATTGGATTTGGTACCAAAATTACCAAGTCTTTATTACTAAATGCTATTAAAGAGCTTAACAATATAAACTATGATGTTGTGGCCTGTGTATCTGATTGTGTAGGTGGAAATATTGGGCTTTGGAAAGAAATGGAGATAACAGTTAATAACACATATTTTGCTCATCCAGTGACAGGAAATAAAATATATATTTTTACTGATATACCTCACACCTTAAAATTAATAAGAAATTGGTTCCTTGACCATGGTTTTAATTTAGAGGATGGGAGAGTAATAACTAAGGAGCCAATTATAGCTTTAATAAATGAGTCAAGCAGTGAAATTAGTTCGTGCCACAAGTTAACACAATTACATATTACTTGTGAAAAACACAAAGACAGAATGTGTCTTTAGTAGCTCAGCTGTTATCTCATACGACAGCTACAGCTTTAAAAAGATATCGCCCGGGACCAAATAAACAGTTGGCTGAAAATGTTAGGGAATTCATTCAGCTTATTAACAAATGGTTCGATATTTTAAATTCATATTCTCCTTCGGAGACAGTCAACTCTAAAGTTCCGTATGGAAAAAATTTAGAAATACAAAATGAAGTTTTAGACCAACTAATGAAAACCATTTTAAACATGCGCGCAATTTCTAAAAACAGTGTGCAGATATTTCAAAAGGCAGCTGTTATTTCCACATCGTCTATAAAGCAGTTATTTGTAGACATGAAGGAAAGATATAAAATCTCATACATCTTGACCCACAGGTTGAATCAAGATTGTCTTGAAAATTTATTTTGCCAGGTATAGTTATATCTTTTATTAAAGCTTAGTATATTTAAAGAAAAATATTTTAAAACTTTTCAGATTACATCAAGAGGCGGCTTGCATGATCATCCTGCCCCACTTAACGCAATATATCGGTTAAGGATGATTCTTTTGGGAAAAAACCCAGGGATGGTACAAAAAAATCCCAATACTCAGCAGCTGCTAAAGGAGACAGAACAAGAAGAGTTTATACTTGCTAATGCCCTCAAACATGCTAGTATTGATTCTTTAAAACAAATTGTGCCAAAAGATACTAACGATGAAGAACTAAGTGAAATTCCAAGTACAACTTCTTCTGATATGTCAACCAAACAAATTTATGAGAAAGATGGTTTGATATATATAGCTGGGTATTTGGCTAGAAAACACCAAAAGGAATTTCCAGAACTTCGTACCTACACGTATATGAATGAGGCAAAAAACCTTCATTCTTATGCAATGCCATCATGGGTACAAAGCCTTTCCTTTGGTGGCTTAACTGAGCCCTCATCTTCATGGAAAAGTGATGTTGAACGTTTGGATAAATGGTTCGTTAAAATTCACAAAGAAAAATTTAAAATTAAAACAAAGATTGTAAATCGAACAACGAATTTTATTAGTAAAAAAGAACCACTTTTGGCAAAAAAATTAATTAATTCATTTGTTCGACAGAGGGTATTTGTCCGAATAAAATACCTAAATTTAAAAAATGCTGAAGAATCATATTCATTAAATAAAAGAAAAAGGGACACCGATGAAGATAGAAGATTTTCTCAAAGAATGAAAAAAACAGTGACATAATTATTTAAGTAAATTGATTTTTTTATTTCTATTATTACATTTCAATTTTTACTAACTAATGTTTATTAATTTTACACCATTTTTTTATTTGCTGTGTTTATTTTGATCTAAATATATTTTGTCGTAATACTTGTTTTATTTAAGAACCAAAATAACTATTATAATATAGGTACAAATAAACATTGATCATGTAATTCATATAATACCACCTCCTTTTAAGTTTTAATAATAAAAAATATACTTTTTTAGTTATTATCATATTAATGAAACACGTTATTATAATTTCTGTTTATTGTCTTTATTAAACTTTTGCCCTGTAATGTAATTTATTATTAAAAACATTATTTCCATTATACTTGATATGCTCGGAATTTGTCACCAGCATACTTGTGACGTCACGACAGGTCGTGTCGTGATTGGCTAGAAGTTACGAGGCAACCGTATTTTTTTTACGAGCCGTGGCCATGACCTACAAAGACAGAGATACAAGTCATGCGCCTGATAACCACGCAACCCTATAGATCAGTGATACAAACCCATTAATGAAATACAAACTGTCATTTAAGAAAACAAGAAGAAGAATGTAGTCACTTTGATGTGGATCGATTAATTAGCCAAGAAGGCACTGAACCAAATACTTTTTAGATATAGTACTTCCATTGGACTAACATCGGTCGTGAAGCACCTAATTAAAGAACATAACCTCGTGAAATTCAAGTGAAAGTGGGATGAAACAAGAAGCTGCAGACTTGCTAGGGAGTTTTTAAGTTACTCTGACAACTACAGCAAACAAATATTACTAGACTCCGTACTCTGCAGGGGGTGGGAACAAGAAAATGAGACTATTGAGCATAATACTCTATAATTGCTATATGCTCTCATTTAATAGGAGATTTGTTTTCGGCGAATATTAGCTAACACCATGCTAAGAGAGTCACCTCTCGGCAATGTGTCAACTACAATAAATCTGTAGGCTGGCTGATGAACTAAGAGAGGCCTATTAATTCCCAGGGTTAAACAATGGTTTTAGTGAAACCTAAGTCCTGTGGGGCAACCTACCCTCCTCTTACAGCAGGGCCGTCGAGAGCCATGGTGGGGCAAAAGACTTGCAAGGGCCCGCCCCCTACATATTATAATCTATTTTTTTAAGGCAGCCGGGCTTCCTGGGGCAGGGCCCCGAGGATTTTGCCCGTCCTGCCCCTCCCTTTCGTCTGGCGCCGGCAGATACGAGTCATGCCTCTGATATCTTCGAAATTCTCTGAATGAAATTCAAACTGCCATTTAAAAAAAAAAGGAATATTATGTTCCTACATGCAAGATTTTTTAACGGGGTAGTTGTCACTTGAAGGGTGTTTATTAATTGAAAATTCACATGTTTTGGGATTTTCCACAAAGATCAATAATTAGGCAGACAATTAATTATTAATTCGGTACTTATTATCCTCACTGTATAAACAATATTTTTAGACCTTAAAACAAATTAAAAATTAAAAAAATAATCAGATAATTTTTTAAGTATTCTTTTCCGTAATGCAAAATTATCCGAATTCCAATGTAATGTGCTGGATAATGTCCAATTCAGTTAGATTTGTTATTGTCTTAACAGAGACAGGTCTGCACTTAATAAATTTTCAGCATTCTGCTTTCCAGTATCTGTCATGTCAGTGTATTAATGTTCGTAATAATTTTGAATTAGGTACATTGTTCATACATACACTTATTAGTTTCTTTAATAATAACTATTTATTTATTTAATTCATATAGCTCTACAGACAAACTTTGCAAATGGACAAATAAATATTAAAATAATTATCGTTATGTCCTAAAATAAAAACATCATATTACATTAAAATAAATATGAAATATTACATACAGGGTGTTTCCAAAAACATGTTCCATCGCTCGTGTGGTAATTCTTACCCAAAAATAAGACAAATAGTTCCTATCAACATGGATCCACAGATGATTTGTTTCACAGATACATGTTACAATGTTTAATACTTTTCGTTATTTAAATAAAATTTTGGTTATAAAATGTACCTAAAAATCACGTATTTTAGCAATTAAATATAAACAGGTTTACTATGGGCGCGCGTGAGAACGGGTGCCTTAATAATTTTTAACAAAAAATATGTACGTCATTATACTTTTTGATGGCATATTTAGTTAGATATTTAAATGGATAATAAAAATGATATTTTAATATTTTTTTTAATTTTCGACTTCGTTTGAGAGATAAGTTCAATTTTTTATTAGGTAACGTATGAAGGCAACATGATTTTAGAATACATTAATAAATTATTTATTTATTATAGATATTTACGTAAAAAAATTACAGAAATGTTAAAAATGGCCACCAAGAGCTTCATTACAAGCATTCAATATTCTTCTCACCTTGACACAAATACGAGGATTTTGACGAACCCTGATAAACGCCATTTCAATTCGTTAAAAAGTTCTTCTCTTGTTTGTACTGTTGTTTTATGGAAGAAGTTTTTTTTTTAAATTTCCCTACAAATAAAAATCAAGTGAATTTAGGTCAGGAGATTGAGATGGTTATGCTATTGAACCACCACGACCAAACCAACAATGGCCATATGTTTTCACAAGGTATTCCCAAACAAGTGCTGCAAAACGTGTTGAAACCACATTCTATTTCTCGCTAATACAGGCCACAACTCCGGTAAATTAGTTGTTAGAAAATTTAAATAAACCACTAGCTCGGGTTTTATATGTGCCGTAAAAGTGTAGTAATGCTAAGATGCGGACACTTTTAGAATCTTCATAGCTTCTTCTCTTTATTCTTTCACAATGACATACAGTGACGGAGAGTATCATCAAGTTTACTAACAATTCTAAAAAATTTATATTGACTTGCAGTCGAATCATATTATTATACTCTTCACACAGTAGTCTGTGAAGAGTATTATAGGTTTACTCTCAAAAAACCAAAATTTTAAAAATTTTGTACCAAAATCCTTCTCATCAAATGTTAGACAACTTTTAAAAATGTCCGTCTGTCCGCCCATTCGTGTCTGATGTCACGTTTTTTGTCCGCACAATAAGTCAAAAACCTAAAATTTTCTGGAAAAATCAATCCGTACGAAGCCTATTGATTAAAAAAAAAATCTTATTTAAGATGGTGGGGTTAAGGGGCGGACTAAAACTTAAAAAAATAATAATAAAATAAAGAAAAAAAATATCAACTATTCGTTTAAAAAAAAATCTTAAAAATGGGAGGTTAAGGAGGTTAAAATTGAAAAAAAATTCCTAAATCAAAAACGAAAAACAGTTTCAACTTGAAATTTTCCGGAAAAATCAAACTTTACAATGAGACGAAGTTGAATGATTTTTAAAAAAATCTTATCAAAAATAGGGAGAGCTAAGAGTGTTGAAATTAAAAAAAAAAAACATAAATCAACAACGAAAAACGATATCAACATGACATTTTTATTTAAAATCAAACTCTATAAAAGCTTATTGATTTTGAAGAATCTTATTAAAAATGGCATTGTTAAGGGGGAGGTTAAGGTGAAAAAAAAAATCATAAAACAAAAACGAAAAACAATATTAACTTGAAATTTTTAAGAAAAATCAAGCTCTACAATGGGACGACACCTATTGATTTTTAAAAAAATCTGATTAAAAATGCGGGGTTGGAAGGGGGTTTGTTTAGCTGTAAAGAGTATCTTATAAATGCCAAGCATTATATATTTTCATTCTAGTTTTGTTTTGCAAAATATACAGCAGGCTCTTCTAACAAGAAGAACATTGAATTGAAACATACTTTTACTTATTAGCTGGTATGAAAGGTAAACAGATGCCTACTGAATTAAGTAGTGCTTTATTTGCTTTATTAGGTTGTTAATGGAGCATCCGAGGTTATATTTTATACTGATTGCTCTGCAGTTAGAATAGAATCATGTTGTTAATGTACGTCTAGGCTGCCAAGTTATTGAGGTAAAACGTAATTATGGAGCAGATGAAAAAGACAAATAATTTCTTCATAATAACAATAGTCCCATTCTCGAATTCACTTGTAACACAGCATAAAGATTTTATGCTGTGCTTGTAATGTTCCGTAAATGGCGCCCAAGCATATTGACTTAATTACTTAATAAATTGAGTACAAATCACTACGAAATATTCCTTTAAATTGAAGGAAGCGCATTTTTTAATTTAAAATTAACGTATCTCATAGTGATGCCGCGAGATGATTCTCGTCTCGTCTCGTCTCGTCTCGTCTCGTCTCGTCTCGTCTCGTCTCGTCTCGTCTCGTCTCGTCTCGTCTCGTCTCGTCTCGTCTCGTCTCGTCTCGTCTCGTCTCGTCTCGTCTCGTCTCGTCTCGTCTCGTCTCGTCTCGTCTCGTCTCGTCTCGTCTCGTCTCGTCTCGTCTCGTCTCGTCTCGTCTCGTCTCGTCTCGTCTCGTCTCGTCTCGTCTCGTCTCGTCTCGTCTCGTCTCGTCTCGTCTCGTCTCGTCTCGTCTCGTCTCGTCTCGTCTCGTCTCGTCTCGTCTCGTCTCGTCTCGTCTCGTCTCGTCTCGTCTCGTCTCGTCTCGTCTCGTCTCGTCTCGTCTCGTCTCGTCTCGTCTCGTCTCGTCTCGTCTCGTCTCGTCTCGTCTCGTCTCGTCTCGTCTCGTCTCGTCTCGTCTCGTCTCGTCTCGTCTCGTCTCGTCTCGTCTCGTCTCGTCTCGTCTCGTCTCGTCTCGTCTCGTCTCGTCTCGTCTCGTCTCGTCTCGTCTCGTCTCGTCTCGTCTCGTCTCGTCTCGTCTCGTCTCGTCTCGTCTCGTCTCGTCTCGTCTCGTCTCGTCTCGTCTCGTCTCGTCTCGTCTCGTCTCGTCTCGTCTCGTCTCGTCTCGTCTCGTCTCGTCTCGTCTCGTCTCGTCTCGTCTCGTCTCGTCTCGTCTCGTCTCGTCTCGTCTCGTCTCGTCTCGTCTCGTCTCGTCTCGTCTCGTCTCGTCTCGTCTCGTCTCGTCTCGTCTCGTCTCGTCTCGTCTCGTCTCGTCTCGTCTCGTCTCGTCTCGTCTCGTCTCGTCTCGTCTCGTCTCGTCTCGTCTCGTCTCGTCTCGTCTCGTCTCGTCTCGTCTCGTCTCGTCTCGTCTCGTCTCGTCTCGTCTCGTCTCGTCTCGTCTCGTCTCGTCTCGTCTCTCGTCTCGTCTCGTCTCGTCTCGTCTCGTCTCGTCTCGTCTCGTCTCGTCTCGTCTCGTCTCGTCTCGTCTCGTCTCGTCTCGTCTCGTCTCGTCTCGTCTCGTCTCGTCTCGTCTCGTCTCGTCTCGTCTCGTCTCGTCTCGTCTCGTCTCGTCTCGTCTCGTCTCGTCTCGTCTCGTCTCGTCTCGTCTCGTCTCGTCTCGTCTCGTCTCGTCTCGTCTCGTCTCGTCTCGTCTCGTCTCGTCTCGTCTCGTCTCGTCTCGTTTCGTCTCGTCTCGTCTCGTCTCGTCTCGTCTCGTCTCGTCTCGTCTCGTCTCGTCTCGTCTCGTCTCGTCTCGTCTCGTCTCGTCTCGTCTCGTCTCGTCTCGTCTCGTCTCGTCTCGTCTCGTCTCGTCTCGTCTCGTCTCGTCTCGTCTCGTCTCGTCTCGTCTCGTCTCGTCTCGTCTCGTCTCGTCTCGTCTCGTCTCGTCTCGTCTCGTCTCGTCTCGTCTCGTCTCGTCTCGTCTCGTCTCGTCTCGTCTCGTCTCGTCTCGTCTCGTCTCGTCTCGTCTCGTCTCGTCTCGTCTCGTCTCGTCTCGTCTCGTCTCGTCTCGTCTCGTCTCGTTTCGTCTCGTCTCGTCTCGTCTCGTCTCGTCTCGTCTCGTCTCGTCTCGTCTCGTCTCGTCTCGTCTCGTCTCGTCTCGTCTCGTCTCGTCTCGGCAGAATATTTTACTCGAAAACAGATTCGAGACGAGACGAAAGAGTGTTAGCTCTCGACGAGAATTTCTCGTTTCTCTAGAGCAATTTACTCTCTGCTTATTTGAAATTTTCAATTGCTTATCGTAACTTAAAATTTAAACTTACTCGATTTCCAGATAGTCAAAAAGTTAACTATAACACACGTATTCTATATACAGGGTGTTTGTTATATTCAACCGACAACGCTCTACTCCAAAGACCTCTCGTTAATTGATTAATTCTAATATAGGAACATAAATTCTTAAAGGGCTTAGTCACCGAGATAAAAATTAAAAACGCCTTAAAATGTAGTTTTTTTAAATTTGGTGATCAATGCTCTTAAGAAAGTAAAAATTTAACAAGTGTTGCGTTATTAAGGTTAGTAACAACTTTTCCCTCTATTTTTACGCCACTAAAAAACACATTTTTTTTGTTTTTATTTATTTATTTTCAAATTCTCTTTTAATTTTTAGTTAAAAGGGTAATAACCTTGTTGTAGAAATTTGCTTTTTAATAAAAGTCTGCATGTACTGTACCGATTCAATATTTCTATATTTTAAACTAATAAACACGTGTCAAATTTTTAATAGTTTGTTTATTTGGCAAGATATTGGTAGATCAAATTTGAAAAAAATATATTAAAAGACATTTTTAATTTATGGCAAACTTTGAATTTCGAGTTAAAACTTTTAAAAAGATCATATTAAATGGTAAAAAATTACTTTCTATGACATTTATTTAAAATTAATTTAAAATTAAAATTTCAAACGAGAAAGGTTATATTCATTGTGATTTCAATTTTCTCTATGTATTCAGTAAATATTCCTAATCAATGATAAATGTGTATTAAAAATTTTTGAATTTTTATTAAATTTGATGTTTGATTATGGATTTCGAAGTGATGCAATACTTTTTAACAATATTTTTTTTGTTAAATGTAGGATAAACTTTTTTCCAATCGTATAAAATTTTTTGGGACACACTTTTTGTGTCAGATTTTATGTTGTACAACTTATTTGGTAACCTACAGCAATTTTTTATACCGCGAATTATTCCACACAACAGACAAACAAGTCATTATTATACAAGTTTTAAAGCTAAATACTAAAATTTGACCAAATAAAATAGCACAATAGTGTTCCTTACCGCAGTTTTAAATTAATTGATATGTTAATACAAAGCATCAGTAGGTATAGCAGAACTTTTTTCTTTGTATAAAAAAAAAACTATCAAACGTTCAGCAATTGTGATAATTTTTATTTAGCCAGATTTTACTGATGTTACTTTTGGAAATAAGTTGGAAAGACAGCAATTTTTAACGTTTTTTGGAAAAACTGTCAAAGATTAAACAAAATGAAAGAATCGTAGGGGAGGCCGGGGTATAACGGGCACCGGGGCATAACGAGCATTAGCCCTACTTCCCTTGATGGATGAAAGTCCGACAATAACATCCTGTGCCAGTTTACAAAGACCCTTTCACCTCACAAGCAGCGGCACTGTCTTGTCAAAGCATGTTCATGGCCGTCAGCGATATTTATTTGTTTCAAGCATAAGTGAAGTAAAAAATTTGTTATTTTCTTCCACAAATAATTTAAAGTGCTTGCAAAATTGTGCAATACTTGTAATACTGTGGTGATATAGCATATTACATTACGAGTGTGGAAAGTGATATTTTTCACACGAGTGGGAAATATTGTCGCCCGAGGCACAAGCCGAGTGCGACTATCACACGAGTGTGGAAAATCACTTTTCACACAAGTGATGTACAATATTTTTCCTACGACCACAAAATAATTTCATCAAAAAATGTAAAACCAGGTTATTATTACTATAATAATTAAAATGTATTTAAAAAAATAATCAACAATAATCGTATTTATTCAATTTTCATATTTTCTAAACAAAATAAAACTGAAAAACAAAAAAAATAAAAAAGAAATGAAAACAAAAAAAAAATTCTGCCTCCGGAAGGATTTGAACCCGGTCGCTCGCCAGGTTTCAAATGACAAAGACGGTAGTCTAACCACCTGAGCTAATGGGCTTTGCGTCAATAGAATGATCTAATCGTTTATGTGCTTAACCAGAATAAAAAGCAAACATAACTTAGTTATTTTAAAATTATTTTAATAATAATTGTTAAAGATAAAGATCTAGGATCTAATTTACAGCAATTTCAATAATTTAACAATCATATCGATTTTAGTATTAATATGGACATTACATAGATCAAAATAGAAATGATGCATTTGACATTTTGTGACAGCTTATGCGGAAAGTAGCATATTCGTACACGGGTGGAAAGTAAATTCTTATTCATACGCATGTGATATAGGGCACTTTCCATAGGACTATATAGTGTGATATGTGTCACTTTCCTAGGTGGTCGTAGGAAAAGTAAACATTGCTGTCTCAAATCATTCATTAAAACGTAGTTTAGCTATAGCTATTTTAGTAAGTTATTGCAAATACATAATTAGCGGGACAAAATGAGCTGCTCGTTTTACCCCAGCACCGATTACAGCTCTTGAACGTATTTAATGAAACATCTTAGTGCCTACTATGCTAATGAAGTCAAAAATGAGTTACGTACGAATCCCGAGCGAGTTGTCTCACATAATTATGGGTATTCCAAAAGCCCCCATTAAATAACGAATTACTAGAAAACGAGGAACAAAGCGCATACTAACTGATTCCCCGTACAAAATAGAAGAATATGCTACAGTCAAAAAGTCCCAAACGAAAAGAGCGAAGAATAAAAAGAGGAAAGTTTTCGACTGTACACAAAATTTTAACAATAAAAATTTCATGATGTAGCACCATCAACATAACAGACAGAATCAAACTTCAAGATAAATAGCCAAGGACGAGGGAAAAGAACAGCGATTCTAAAGAGGATGTCGAAGATGATGTTCAATGTTTCTATTTTATAGATTTCTACTTGGATTCCGATGAAGATTGGGTGGCGTCTGGCATGTACCCATTGTTCATGTGCCAGAGAAGACGATGTAGATGATGAGTGTTTTCATATTTGTGATTTTTGCAAATAAATAACAACAAACTTTCCCGTGCGCCCATTTTGCCCCCATCCCGGGGCAAAACGAGCAAATATATGACATAATTTACGTTAATTCAATATATTGTTTATTTTTTTATTAATAAACATGTAAGTAAGCAATGTAACTCGACTTGTTATTTTTAGTAAAATTTATTTAAACGAGAATTATGATTTTTTTGTCCTTAACGTGTCCGTTATGCTCCGGCTTCCCCTATTATATATTTTTGAAAACTAGCTTCAAAATGCTTTCATTTGATATCACATGATGGCATCAGCAAAATTTAAACGTCCAATTAATTTTGTATTTTTGTAAAATATGTACAGGATGGGCCCCTTAAAAGTTCCACCCCCCCTTATATTCGTTATTCATTGAGATATCGAAATAATGTTTTTCTTGTTTGAAAGACTAGAACAAATACTTTCTTACGGTGGATTCAATTATTCTGTGAAGTCATGGCTTACTTCCGGTTTTTCCGGAAATAACAGAAAATCGTAATTTATTTTTTATTTTTAAATTGAAACCCACTTTTTTTATTGTAAATTTGGATTTCTGGGACATTTTTGTATAATAATCGTGTATTGAAAATTTCAGCTTTCAAAATGGTCGCCATATTGGATAATATTTGTTCTAAACGTGTTACTATTAATTCGTTTATGAAAAAAAAATATAGGTATGTATGATCTTCATAAAATCTTTGTTATCTTTGTTATCCCATTGAGACCCACTTACCGTATACCAGTGGCGTATCTAAGCATTTTTAATATTATCAAACCGTTTAATAATTCCATCTGCTTTTATCTTCGTTGTTAATTGAGATATCGGAATGAAAACTTTTTTGTTTAAAAGCTTATGTCATAAATTCCTAAGCCGACCCTGTATACGCACGCAATCAACTCGTGACCGAAGCAACGCTGACGTGTGGAAACAGCCGGACCGCTCTCGAATATCTGCCGCTAATTCACTCGAAACATCTGGAATGGCGGGGGAGTGCCGTTTGGTCATCTTCGCGAAGTTTCTAGCATTTTCCAGTAGCGGAGTTAGACTAATATAAATAGACGACGTATCAGCGCCGAGTTAAGTTGAATATAGAACGTTGTATTGAAAAGTAAAAGTGTAAGAAATAAATTAGAATTGTTAGTTAGTGTTCAAATATTATATAAATTAAAAAGTACGTCTGAAATAAATTGTAAATAGTGTGTTTTTAAATAAATAAACTTTAAATAAATTAGACTTTCGTCACACTTATAACAGATACTTTCATATACTGGATCCTATTGGTCTGTGACGTCATGGCTTACTTTGGATTTTTCCGGATATAACTTAAAATCGCAATTTATTTTTTAATTTAAAATCGAAACCTCTTTTTTGTTGAAAATTTGAATTACTGGGACAATATTGTACAAAAAGCGTATATTAAAATTTTACTGTCAGCTGTGAAAATGACCGTCATATTGGATAATATATTTTTTAATATGTTACTGTTAATTCGTTTATGGAAAAAAATATGGGCATGTATAACATTTTTGTGAGCTACAAAATTCCCATTAAGACCCATTTACATTGTACCAGTGTCGTATCTAAGATAATAATAATTTCACCCGCTTTTATATTCTTTATTAATTGAGAAATCGGAATGACAACTTTTTTGTATAATAATCGTGTATTGAAAATTTCAGCTTTCAAAATGACCGTCATATTGGATAATATATTTTTTAATATGTTACTGTTAATTCGTTTATGGAAAAAAATATGGGCATGTATAACATTTATGTGAGCTACAAAATTCCCATTAAGACCCATTTACATTGTACCAGTGGCGTATCTAAGATTTTTGTTATTGCAAACCGTTTAATAATTTCACCCGCTTTTATATTCTTTATTAATTGAGAAATCGGAATGACAACTTTTTTGTTTGAAAGCTTGGAATAAATAATGTCGAATACTGCTTCAACTGATCTGTGACATCATGGCTTACTTCCGCTTTTTCAAAAATAACAGTAAATCGCAATTTATTTTTAATTTTTAAATGGAGACCTACTTTTTTATTAAAAATTTAAATTTCTTGAACTTATCAACGTTTATTATTGTATGGTGGGCATTGTTTTATTATATTGATTCCTTAAATCTTTCTGATGAAATTAAGCTACTTTAAAATTTAAAATAAAAATAAACGTTTTTTAAATTTAGAGATCTGTTGTGTGTCGTATTAATTTATTTTTCCGCTACTGAGCGTTAAAGTACGTACATTATGCGCACTACGGAGTGCATAAAGTTTTACTTTTTTTACTAGTGCGTATAGTAAAACTTTTTACGCACTAGTGCGTCAACAAGACACAATTTTTAGTATTTTGACATGACAAATGACATTTTATTTCAAACTTGTTTTACACGTTAGTGCGTAAAGTAACCTTTGTATCTTTAATCTTAGTGGGCAATATGTACGGTAGTAGAAATATCGTATGCAATTCGTATGTAAAGGATTTTTTTGAAGGCCACTTTATACACTTATTATAAGCATAAATAACTATTTTTTGTTATTTTATTTATCAGTAGGTAGTTGACTGATGTAGTGGTTACAAGCGCTGGAATCGTATGAATTTAGTTCGATGACAGATATGCTTAAGAAATATAAATTTTTAATAAAAAAGTGGGTTTCCATTTAAAAATTAAAAACTAATTGCGATTTACTGTTATTTTCGAAAAACCGGAAATAACCCATGACATCACAGACCGTTAAATCAATTATTTGACAATATTTATTCCAAGCTTTCAAACAAAAAAATTTTCATTTCGATATCTCAATTAATAAGGAAGATAAGAGCGGGTTGAATTATTAAACGGTTTGCTAATAACAAAAATCTTAGATACGCCACTGGTATACTGTAAATAAGCCTTAATAAGAACTGTGTAGCTCACAAAGATTTTATACATTCCCATATTTTTTCCATAAACGAATTTACAATAACATATTAAAAAAATATATTAACCATTATGACGGTCACTTTGACAGCTGACAGAAAAATTTCAACACACACTTCTTGTAGGAAAACGTCCCAAAAATTCAAATTTTCAATTAAAAAGGGGTTTTCATTTTAAAATTATAAATAAATTGCGATTTTTAGTTATATCCGGGAAAATAGGAAGTAAGCCATGGCGTCATAGACCAATTGGATCCATTAAATAAAAGTATCTGTTATAAGCTTTTAAACAAAAAAGTTTTCATTCCGATATCTCAATTAACAACGAAGATAAAATCGGATGGAATTATTAAACGGTTTGCTGATAATAAAAATGTTTAGATACGCCACTGGTATACGGTAAATGGGTCTCAATGATAAATTTAAAGCTTACAAAGATTTTATAAAGATCATTCATTTCTACATTTTTTCCATAAACGAATTAATAGTAACTTGCTTAGAAACAATATTATCCGATATGGCGGCTATTTTGACAGCTGCCAAAAACTTTTTAATAAAAAAGTGGGTTTCAATTTAAAAATAAAAAATAAATTGCGATTTTCTGTTATTTCCGGAAAAACCGAAAGTAAGCCATGACGTCACAGAATAATTGAATTAATCATAAGAAAGTATTTGTTCCAGTCTTTCCAACAAAAAAATATTATTTCGATATCTCAATAAATAACGAAGATAAGGGGGGGGTGTAACTTTTAAGTGACCCACCCTGTATACCTATATATCACACTGTTAGGCACAAAAAAATATTCGATATTTAAATGTGTAGAAAATTGTAGTAGATAAAATACATGTCAAACAAATTAATTGTAAATGTCAAAATTTTCTTTTCACATAATTAGTAATTTTAAAACTGTGGGATACAGTTTTCTAAAAAATATTTGATATTCGATTGCGAAATTTTTTTACATTCCAGAATGAATTTTCATTCTCAAAGACAATAACAATTTTTAACAAAAATTTTGCATTAAAAATAACTATGACCATTGTATTTAGATCAACTAGTAGAACAATACCAATGCAAATTATCTTGGAGGACAATGGACAGTATCAATAGATGGCAGCAAGCTCCGTGGTGTCCAAGTCATGTCTTTGATAATTTTGTCGTCTTCTACCGAGCCATCGAACGGTTGTCGAAACTGAATAACGAACGTAATTTCTCTATCTTCCATATACAGTGTGGAAACCACTCATTAAAAAAAAAACAACACCGACTATGGCATACTTGCGTGAATCACCCTGTACATTTAAATTTATGTTTACATAACGCACAACTCAATTCAAAAGTTGACGTGTCTCGGCATTTTTTACAATTTTCTAAAATAATGACAAAGAATTTTATTCCATAAGTGGTTTCCACACTGTATATAAAAATTTCGTGTCATGATGTATGTTCGCGATAAACTCCGAAATTACTGAACGGAATTTGGTAACTATCTGTAATTTGGTCCAATTTAAAAGATAGGATAGTTTTTATCTCAATTATTGACCTCAGTAGTTGTTATTACCAAAGAGGTTAGAAAGGGTAGAGGTAACATAGGAAGCTTTTGTCACTGCGCGAATTTTGCCAAAACCGAAAAACTGGGTGGAAGGAGTAGGGAGATGTTCTGGGCCGGACTTAAATTTTGGTGAAGATGAAAAATTATGAGACTTTTTTTGACCTTATTTGTTAGCACGATTCATTTATGATGAGGGTAATAACACTTTATCAATATATAACTAGCTAAGGGCCGATTCCACCGTTGTGTCAAACGAAGTTTAAATTACTAAACGAAGATTAAAATGACATTGTTAATGTAAAAATGTCATTTTAAACTCCATTTAGTAATTTAAACTTTATTTTTGTTAATATAAAAATGTAATTTTAATCTTCGTTTAGTATTTTAAAACAAAACGGTGAAATCGACCCTAAGTAAAAGTTTATAAAATTATTATAATAAAATAACTGTTGAGACAAAAAGTTATCAAAACAGCCAAAGTACTTTTTGCTCGAATTACACACAATATTTTTTCTACGATCACATCAAAATAAAATAAATAATTAAGTTTTATTAGAAATGGGCTACCTTTTCGTTCGTTATACTATTTTAAGTTTATTTGACATAAGCCTACTCTTCGAAGAGAAAAAAATGTTTTGGTACTTATATACCGGTAATTATTTATGATTTAATTATTTACGGAAAATACCGGTCAATGATTTAAAATATTAGGAAATCAATTAATAGCTATTTATGTAACCAGTTTCGAAATGCCTTATTTTGTGTAACGAGTAAATATTTGCGGGACGAGCGGAGCAAGGTCCCACAAAATGAACGAGTTACACAAAACGGCATTTCGTAACGTGTTTACATACAAGATTTTTTCTAATTTTGTCTTGATTATTTATAAAATTGTGTTGAAAAATGATTCAACATCATTCTTTTGTAGGTACTTCCAATCAAATGTTTCAGAAAATTGTTGTATTTGATTGCCTCACCGCGTTTGTTTTTTTTTTTTTTTCATTAGTAATAATAAAGATAAGGGAAAAATTTTTCCGCCTACCTCTATCCAAAGTATACATTTCCTGACCTCATTGCAGGGAGCAAAGTCATACTTTTCCTCCCTAGGGAGGAAAAGTACTTTTACTCCCTAGGGAGGAAAAGTAAAAGTGACGTCATGGTATGTCATAAATGAAATAGCTTATACGGCATTGACGACCTAAACTATATTCTATTATATAAGTATGAATTTTACCGTTTATTTATAGAACACCCTGTATTTTGCAAAATAGTAAAAATCAGTAAATTGTTATTTTAATTTAACGATTTTTACAATAATAATTTGACTTCAATTCATAGATTCATCCGATTTTCGAATTTAGGACAGAAATATTATAGCATGCTATGGTCGATTGACAGATCAGTTTTAAAGTGTGTTACGCTATAATATATCTACAAAATATAAAATAATATTTAAAAAATGAGTGATTCAAGCGAATTTAAAGATATAAATAATACACCACCGGATATTTTGGAACAGGTTAATGCAACAGTTAAATCTCTATTACCCCAAAAATCTAAAGAAAAATACGAAAAACAGTATTTACCTTTGAAGCAATGGGCCGAAGAAAAGCATATTCATACTTAGAAAAATAATTACTCTACCACAAATTAAAAATATGTAGGATGCAAGAATGAAAATAACATGCCTATAATTTATACTATACCTACTTCATAATTTTAGTTCTTTAATAAATTTTGTTTATTAGTTTCATAAATAAATTATTTAAAAATGACTTGTTATTTGAGGGAGGCGGAAAAATCATATGTATTACTTGGGAGTAAAGTGCCTTTTCCTCCCTTGGATGTTTACTGCCCTCCGCTTCGCGTCGGGCAGTAAACTTCATCCTGCGAGAGGAAAAGTGGCACTTTCCTCCCTAGTAATACAAATAGCTATATTTTTACCCATTATTCTTAAAGGAGTACGTCAAAATTTTACCCCTAACATTTCTAGGTAGTTTTCAATAACATTGTTCAATTATTTAAAAAATAAAACGCAATTTACAGCTTTTCTTTTTTGTTTTCTTTTTTGTTGTTAAACGTAATGTCATATTTTCAAATGTGAAATGTCACTATTCATTGCTTTTTTCGATATTTGGTTTCTTCGATTTTTCGTTATTTGGATTTTTGGATTTTTGAATTTTTGAATTTTTGGATTTTTGGATTTTTGGATTTTTGGATTTTTGGATTTTTGGATTTTTGGATTTTTGGATTTTTCGATTTTTAGATTTTTAGATTTTTCGGTTACTCGATTTTTCGATTTTTCGACTTAAAAACCAAAAAGAGGCAGTTTTATTTATTTTGATTTTGTAACTGGTGACATAATCAACTTTTCGTAATCAGTTGCATAATGTTCTACTTTATGCAACTGGTTGCATAAAGTAGATCGTTTTGGCACTGGCTGCGATTACAAAATATATTACTTTATATGTCAAAATTAGAGAAAATAACAAAATGTAAATTAAATGGATAGATTCCATATTATTATAGAGCAGTGTTTCTCAAACTTTTTTGGCGACGGAACCTTTTAGAAAAGCGAAATATTTGACAGAGCTCTCAACAGATAAAACACATAATTTAAAAAATATTTTTCAATTGTTTCTTCATTTTGACTTTCAATAGGTAAACGTGATAAAAAATCGGCTTTATATTATGCTCCGATTTCACATGTTCAATTTTATAGTTGTAATTTGACTTACTGCCCATCTACGTAGTCTGTTCACTGAAAATTGGGGTATACCTTTAGCTGGGTTAAAAATAGTTGCCAGAGGTAAGTGATCTATAACTAGGATAAAGAAATGTCCATATAAATATTCATTAAATTTATTTAAGCCAAAAATTATTGCTCTCTTTCAATTTGGGAATATTTTTGTTCGGACTTTGATAAGGTACGCGAAGCAGAAGTTATAGATTTTTCAATATTTTTTCAAAAACATGACATATCATGGCCCTTATTCCCACATTTGATGCATCTACGATTAATTTAATCGGCAACTCAGGCTGAAAATGAACAAGAACATAATTTGTTGTTAATTTATTTTTAATTAATTTCAAAGATTCCTTGCAAGAATTATCCCAAATCGATTTCACCCATAAAAAATAAAATAAAAGTCCTAAAGCAAAATCATATCCTCCTTCCTCTTAGTGACTTAAAAAAATTACTTCTCAAAAAAAGGTCCTCAAGCCAGGTCCCTCCATTTTGTGGCGAGAGTACTGTTTTTTTTTATTGTGAGTCCTCACAATGGCTTTGCGGAGCCCCAGGGCTCCGCGGAGCACACTTTGAGTAACACTGTTATAGAGAAATACTAAATAGTTTTGAAAAAACTGTTGAAACCAGTTGTGAAGTTTAAAACGAATAAATTGGCAATGCAATTGATATTTTTGTATTTGATTGTATGTTTCTCTTTCCACTTCTTAAAAACAGATTCCCATGAAACAAGAAATAGTAAACAGTATATAAAAATAACCTTTATTTGCTACTTATAACATGTACCAATGACCAAGTCCGATTCTGTTTATTTTCAAATCAACAAATATGGATATCGACAGAATCTTTAAAAATTAAATATCTCACCGAAATAAATATAAGTCTCTTTTATCTCCATCACATTTTGCACTTTTATTATAAATAAAGCTTCTTACAACACATCTTGGCATTTTCAACGTTAATTCCCAAAATTTAAGTCACTAAAACACCAAATTAATTCTCGTTTACACATTAAATTTGGATGGACAACGCTCTGACATGTGATGTTCTCAAATGTGATTGGTGGGTGTGAATAATTTCGAAATGGGATTATGCGCAGTGTCTTATGTTCCATCTAAGGTTTGTATAATCTTAGGTTATTACCACTGATCTGTATTATTTTACTGGATAGGATATAGCCCTCTAAAAAACGTTCCGAAAAATTGGCCGATTTGGGCAAATAATATGGCGGACCGGATGTTATTTAACATAACCTCTATTTCCATTTGTCATCACATTTGTCATTTAATTGTGTCAACAAGTTACGATGAGATGTTTTTTTTTTTATTTATTTAGGTAGTATCGAATAGCATTACTATGATATAAACAATAAACGTTCATTCGTGAAGACAGAATATGCTTCACATTTCCATTTTTATATTTTCTTTCATAAAAAAATCAAATTATGGGTGAATTGTCCCGAAGGACGATTGCCCGCAAAAGGAATAGAAGAAGAATAAGAAGAAAAACTAATCAAATTATAGGTTAGGTATGTCAAATTATCCCAAAATTCAGTTATGTGATCCCACCATAATTTGCCCAAATCGGCCAGCAGTGATGCACTTCCGGTCTCCTTGGTGGAACGGATTTTTAGTATGTTAAATATAGCCTATATCCTATCCAGTAAAATAATACAGATCAGTGGTTATTACAAAGTAAATGTTTATTATATGACAATTAGGCCTGTCAAACAATAGCTGATAGCGGGAAGGGTTAGTAAATTTAAAGGGGTTGCGACATAGCCTTCCATATTGGACGCTATTTTTATTTGAAATAATAGTCGCCGAGCCTGCCAATTTATAGAAAATTTATAAGCGGTTTTCTTAAAAATAAGATTTTAATTACGTTCAACATAAAATATTTAAATTTCGTCCATTATTTATGATTTCATATAATGCAGATAGACTACATCGTATGCCACAAAACCCTTTAAACATACCAAACCTTAGCACCGCGTTTCATTTGTATGGAATGCCTAAATATTGTGTATTTATTGGTTAGTTCTATGAATTCCTAATAGATGACGGTGTAAGGTGAAGACTTTCGCCTTTTTAAATATAGGAACTTGAAAATTGGAATTGCAACTACTCATAAATGTAAATAAGGACGTATTTCAAGGTTTTTGGATTTTCACATTTTAAGGAGGGGGGAATAAATAAATAAAAATAAACAAATAAAAAATAAAAATATATTAAATAAATATAAATAATAAATAAAATTAATAAAAATTAATAAAAATAATAAAAATTAATAAAAATTAATAAAAATTAATAAAAATTAATAAAAAATAATAAAATATAATAAAAATAAAAAATAATAAAAAATAATAAAAAATAATAAAAAATAATAAAAAATAATAAAAAATAATAAAAAATAATAAAAAATAATAAAAAATAATAAAAAATAATAAAAAATAATAAAAATCAATAAAAATTAATAAAAATTAATAAAAATTAATAAAAATTAATAAAAATTAATAAAAATTAATAAAAATTAATAAAAATTAATAAAAATTAATAAAAATTAATAAAAATTAATAAAAATTAATAAAAATTAATAAAAATTAATAAAAATTAATAAAAATTAATAAAAATTAATAAAAATTAATAAAAATTAATAAAAATTAATAAAAATTAATAAAAATTAATAAAAATTAATAAAAATTAATAAAAATTAATAAAAATTAATAAAAATTAATAAAAATTAATAAAAATTAATAAAAATTAATAAAAATTAATAAAAATTAATAAAAATTAATAAAAATTAATAAAAATTAATAAAAATTAATAAAAATTAATAAAAATTAATAAAAATTAATAAAAATTAATAAAAATTAATAAAAATTAATAAAAATTAATAAAAACTAATAAAAATTAATAAAAATTAATAAAAATTAATAAAAATTAATAAAAATTAATAAAAATTAATAAAAATTAATAAAAATTAATAAAAATTAATAAAAATTAATAAAAATTAATAAAAATTAATAAAAATTAATAAAAATTATTAAAAATTAATAAAAATTAATAAAAATTAATAAAAATTAATAAAAATTAATAAAAATTTATAAAAATTTATAAAAATTAATAAAAATTAATAAAAATTAATAAAAATTAATAAAAATTAATAAAAATTAATAAAAATTAATAAAAATTAATAAAATTAATAAAAATTAATAAAAATTAATAAAAATTAATAAAAATTAATAAAAATTAATAAAAATTAATAAAAATTAATAAAAATTAATAAAAATTAATAAAAATTAATAAAAATTAATAAAAATTAATAAAAATTAATAAAAATTAATAAAAATTAATAAAAATTAATAAAAATTAATAAAAATTAATAAAAATTAATAAAAATTAATAAAAATTAATAAAAATTAATAAAAATTAATAAAAATTAATAAAAATTAATAAAAATTAATAAAAATTAATAAAAATTAATAAAAATTAATAAAAATTAATAAAAATTAATAAAAATTAATAAAAATTAATAAAAATTAATAAAAATTAATAAAAATTAATAAAAATTAATAAAAATTAATAAAAATTAATAAAAATTAATAAAAATTAATAAAAATTAATAAAAATTAATAAAAATTAATAAAAATTAATAAAAATTAATAAAAATTAATAAAAATTAATAAAAATTAATAAAAATTAATAAAAATTAATAAAAATTAATAAAAATTAATAAAATTAATAAAAATTAATAAAAATTAATAAAAATTAATAAAAATTAATAAAAATTAATAAAAATTAATAAAAATTAATAAAAATTAATAAAAATTAATAAAAATTAATAAAAATTAATAAAAATTAATAAAAATTAATAAAAATTAATAAAAATTAATAAAAATTAATAAAAATTAATAAAAATTAATAAAAATTAATAAAATTAATAAAAATTAATAAAAATTAATAAAAATTAATAAAAATTAATAAAAATTAATAAAAATTAATAAAAATTAATAAAAATTAATAAAAATTAATAAAAATTAATAAAAATTAATAAAAATTAATAAAAATTAATAAAAATTAATAAAAATTAATAAAAATTAATAAAAATTAATAAAAATTAATAAAAATTATTAAAAATTAATAAAAATTAATAAAAATTAATAAAAATTAATAAAAATTAATAAAAATTAATAAAAATTAATAAAAATTAATAAAAATTAATAAAAATTAATAAAAATTAATAAAAATTAATAAAAATTAATAAAAATTAATAAAAATTAATAAAAATTAATAAAAATTAATAAAAATTAATAAAAATTAATAAAAATTAATAAAAATTAATAAAAATTAATAAAAATTAATAAAAATTAATAAAAATTAATAAAAACGAATAAAAATTAAATTAATAATTTTTTTTTCAAGCATCGCATGAAAAAATTTCTCACGAGTAACAAAAACTGTTATTCATAATTTCTCATAATAATTGAGATTTGAGAAATTCCGGCGAAGCGGGATCGGGTCAGCTAGTTTAATAATATATCATTTTAGATAATATAAATAAAATTAATTTAAATTTGGCAGTCTACCCAAATGAATTTAAAAATTAACAAAACTTTACATATATAGAATTCTATACTCAATGATCGAGGAAGCGCTAGCGCTCGGGCCATTTTGATGAAGTTCTGTTCTATCAGATGTCGCGACAGAATTGCCTCCAATGAAACGTCCATAAAGTTGTTCTACTAGCTTATCTAAATATAATGCTATGACTATTGTTTGCTTATACCTAACGTTTTTATTTCCGGAAATATTCAAGTACACAAAGTTCAGATTCGTGTTCAGTATTTTCAAAAAAAATTTACATCTACTGAAAAATTATTTTCCACGTTATACAAGGTCCATGCACATAATTTGACTGGAATAATAGCTCCTATAATAGAAAAGTCAATGAAAAGCTTAAGTGAAGGTCCAAATGTACTCGTGTACTTTTGTAAAAGCTTTCTTATTGTAAAAAGGCCCTGGATAAGTACGTTTGATATTTTCGCACTATACTATAGGGCTCCCTGTATAAAAAGACTTCATCGGACCACTAATACTAGTAGTTCGTTATTTGTAGGTACAGGCAGTAAATAGTAATTTGCATTCTCATTTTTATTCCTGCTGAAATTTAATTTCCTGTCATAAACGCTGTACTTTGTTTTATCTTTAAATTATCTAATGAATCTTTCAAAACGCAATAACATATTTACTACAAAAACCAATGCCTACGTGATGGCTGACACGTAACAAAATACGATACTTGATACTTAAAAGACTTCTTTAATAAGAAAAAAAATCGATGTAATTTATTTATTTTGGAAAAGGTCCAATAATATTTTTTGAATATATCTGATTTTATGGCCTCAACACATTAGGTAAATACATAAAAATAGATTTTTGTTTATGTTTGAAATTGTATTAAAAGTGACACCTGACATGCAATATATTTACTCAAATAGATTGAAGTGAAACGTAGGTGTACTTGGCGACATTTTCATTGCATAGAGGGAAAGTGTTGTGAAGAAAATTTATCTACTACATAAATAAGAAAATAACTTTCCTAGGATTTTCAATGGCGGAACTTGAGAATTTTCTTTTTTTATAGAGGTGGTTTTCTGAAAGTGATTTTCAGTAACATCAGAAACATAGTTCGCGTTAATCGTCACATCTGCAGAAAATTTAAATATTTCGTTATCTATGTTTTGGTAAAAGTGTTTAGCAACTATACAGCACTTCATTATATGAAAATTATTTCACATGAAGAATTTTGTAGATCAAACAAGACATCAAAGTTTACAATTTGTGTTTTTTTTTGTTCTTTACTAGACTATTATCTTTTTTTAGTAAAAAAAATCAAATATATAATTTTCTCTTATAAATAAAAGATTCATTGAGCAGTGGAATTCATGAAGATCTCTGGAGATTTTGGACGATGGATGTCCAAGAACCTGTGTAAGCCGTGGGTATTTTTGGCTGCGATTGTAAGGGTGCTACTTCCGGTTTATTATAACATGACATAAATCTAAATTTTAGTTCGTCCTTTCCTACAAAGAAATAGCTACAATCTAAAATAGGATAATAGCTAGGTAGTTTGTTTGATAAATTTGGTTGGGTTATAAATAAGATATAATTTAAATTTATTTTAAAGCTTGTAGCATGTATATACGGTGTTTTTTTTTTTAATATTTTTGTTTCGAGGGAAAAAATATTATTTATACCGTGTTTTAGCGCCTTGCAGTGGTTGATGAATTTTAAAAACCTGAAGGACAAGATGCTAGATCGATAGAAAAACTACAACAATATAACTTCGAGATAGTGTATTGAAGAAGCCGTCTTCATAGCGACGCAGACATTCATTCTAGACGACCCTGTTTAGAACGACAATGCCGGTACTGTAAAAGGCCCAAAGAACGAAAGGATTCGGTTGAAGAAGTTAGTACTCAGGCGACCACTATCAAGCCAGAGGATGACAAAGACGAAATAATCTTTAAAAACCTAAAAAAGACTGAAAAGAAAAACAATCACTTGAAGATTGTCCAAAAATGGTTCAAAAATGGAGTCAGACCTACTTGGCAAGAGATAGCCAGATATAGCGAAACTATTAAAGGATACTGGACTCAGTGGGATTCCCTGTAACTTCACGATAGCCTATTACACCGAACTGGAAGAGCTCCGATTGAGTACATGTAGTCCACCAAGTGGTACTGCCGAAATCGCATATCAGCGGGACAGACATTGAGAACGACTTTGACTTTCGACACCACAACGTTTTTGTTTTCTCCCGTCGCGAACTCGACCCTAATTTGGAGATGTATTAAACCTGCTTAATATTCATAAATCATAAATTTAAGTATTCGTATATTTTCACTATGTAAACTTGTTGTAAGCTGAAGTAATTTTACAGTATAAATAGAGTTATTAATTAGGAAACACATTAAATTTTATCACAATCTAACAAGAATCTACAAACATCATGCTATTCTGAGACGGCGATTGAGAAGATATTCAAGGTCGCAGAGAACAGGCAATAATATTAAAAAAAAATATGTAGAATGTGTATTTTTTTAAACTGCATCTATGATTAATGCATTTTTATAATACCTATTTAATCATTTCACTACAATCCATTCAATAATAGATGTTCTATGTGAAATTGTAAATCTCTGTTTTGACCATGTAAAATACACTGAAATGTCGGCCTTAAAAGTACCTTTTTGGGTAGGCGCGACAGGAGTCAGGAGACCATAGAAACAACCCCAAGGACGACGACAGATGCATTAATGTTACGCTTCCCACATTTGGGAAGCAAGGAGACAGGTAGCACGACACCCGCAGACAACCATTCGAGGAAACGATCAGCGTTGCCAGACCTTCTGTTCTTAAGTAGATCCACTGTTTTTGTCTCTAGCAAATTTTGTTCTTAATTTATTAAGTTTGCCTCATTCTTTAGCAAATGGTTAAAAAATATTTTCTCTAGTAAATTTTCTGCAGTAAAAGCAGCGTAATAAGCTATTGTATATTTGTTTTTATTTAAAATGCAACAAAGAATTAATAGGGCAACATAAAAAGAACATGCATGCCAATCACAATGTATTTGAATTATTTGATTCAGACTGATCTGAAAGAAATACCTATTATTTTTTCCTGACGTTAAGCATATGTTAAAAATGTTGCTATTTATTTTTCGTTTCTTATATAATTATTTGTTTTTTTTTTTATTTACTACACTGTAAATTATAATTATTTCCACTTGTACTAAAATCTACTGTTTAGATTCAATGATCTACTACAAATAAATTCATCCTTGAGCAAGGGATTTTACATTCCGGAAATATTTATAATTATTTTTATAGATACAAAAGTTTCTAAATTTTGCATTTAATTTATACATTCCCCTTACGGACATCGTTTTGCTGTAGTGGCTTGTAATATTTAAGGATTAAAATGATTATAATTTTTCTTTAACATGTATTTTTTAATAAAAATATTAGTTTCTATACTTCTTTAAACAAAAAGGTTTCCGATTAATTACAATGTTGAAATTAAATTATTACTGTACATTCTTAAAACGGGTGATCTGTTATTTAATAGAAACAATAAATTGTTTGGCAGATAATAAATTTCAAAAAATTATAATAAATTCGATGAAAAATTAGTAGGTATAAATTGAAAAATAAAAAGTCAAGTACCTAGAAAACGACAAAATTTATGTAAACTTTTTGTATTACTTTTAAAAGTTCTATCGAGTATTAAAGCTCTGATTCAAAATACTGAAACTCCCTTTAAGTATACATAATTTAGTATCATCAGACTAGTATGCAAATTTAGAAATAAAATATGTAACCTATTTACCTTCTTTAAAGAGCGATATAAAACATACCGGATGTTATTGAAATACATGGTACATATTAAACGAGATTAATATTTAGACTCTCCTGCAATGTGAAAAAATATTGTTTTGAAAATTTATTTAATATAACAATATATGTTCACCCTTTCAGGACGAAAATTGTTCTGCTGAGATATATATTAATTATTGAACAAATATTAGAAGCAACTTTTATCTAAAAAATGTTCTTCTCCAAACGTAAATAACAGACTTAACAAATTGTATTCTTAATTTATTAAGTTTGCATAATTCTTCATCAAATGGTCAAAGAATATTTTCTCTAGTAAATTTGCTGCATTGGCTCCATAAAAAAAACATCAATATAATAATTGTTTTTATTTAAAATCAAACAAAGAATTAATAGGTTATCATAAAAAGAACATGCATGCCAATCACAATGATTTTGAATTATCTGAATCAGACTGATCTAAAAGAAGTAGGTACCTATTATTTTTCATTGGTTTTTTTTTGTATATATTAAAAATGTTATTATTTGTTTTTATTCTTTGTTTACTGTCTAATTTGGGTAGACAAATGTTTATTTTTCGTTTCTTATATACTTGTTTTTTTTTATTTACTACACTGCAAATTATAATTGTTTCCCCCTGTATTAAAATCTACTGTTCAGATCTACGGTTTTTTTTTTTCACCCATACTGTTCTAGAATCTGGCAACACTGCCTAGATCGAAATAACTTTCCAACTACCAATTCTATAAAATATCGACTAATCACCTCTAAATACAAGCGATGTCTGAGGACAGTGACCTCGAGTGCGACACGCAGCAAACGCTTTGCCCGGAGACCGATCCAAAGTGTCGTCGAGATCTGTCTCTTCGGTCTCACGGAAGTGTCGCGCCGTACGAAATGTGTTTCATATAATTGCATGTGTTCCAGACGTGAAGAGACCGTTCTCGGTCGCGTCTGTTGTCGTCTGTCGCGCCTACCAAAATGGTACCTTAAGAGTAAGTAATATAGGTGACAATTTTAAGCATCATTGTGGTCACCACTCAGACTAAAATTTTCAGATATCAGGAAAACTAAGTAATTGTTTGACAGTTCAAACTTTAATACGACTACGTAAAAATTATGACGTTTTCATAGTTACGAAAGTCAAAGTAATGTTGATCCGATTTTTTATAATATGAAATTTACTGCAATAAATTGAAATAAAATAATTTTTTCTTATTGGCATTGTTTGTACAGTTGGACAAAAAATTATTGTTTGTATTTCGTGGCGAAATCAGTGTTTTACGATACTTGGATTGAATTGAACAATCTCATGCTCCGATATAAAATCGTGGGGCGATGATGGGCCAAACCACAAAAGAAATAATATGCCATTTACACTGTTTTTTATTTAACAGGGATCTGTTAAATTATTTTTACTTTTTAGTGCAATTTTTTAATAAAAAACATTTTATTTATTTTATTTCCATTTTTTTAATTAAATTATGTGCGTCGCCTAGTAGTCTACTAGAACAATTCGTCGCGCCGCCACGCCGGGTTTGCTATTGTTGTATTGTTTTATATTTATGTGCTTTTAATACTTTAATAATTACTATATATGAAGTTGTGAAAATGTCTTTCTTGAATTGAACACATACTTTGAATTCTCACGATTTAATTGCTATCTACTGTACTATAGAGGTGGGAAGTTCGAATCTTTTTACTGAATTAATTCATTTGATTCATTCACCTAAAAAGATTCGTTCTTCAAGATTCGTTCTCAAGTGATTCACTTTAGCGAACCACGAACGATGTTATTCCGCCGATCCGGCGAAGGAAATCGAACCGAACTTTTACGAATTTGAGTACTACCTAACCTACCTACCTACTAGGTCGTCTAGTAAAATAATTATAACCAGATTTATTTTAAAGTAAAGCGAATTAATGTTTCATATTTCATAAAAAATCTGATGTGTCCAACACATGACTTTCCTATCTAGTTATTACATGCTTTTTCCGTTTATTGTGTACAACCTATTGCAGCATCTCTATAAATGTTTAGAGGATAAACTAAATATATATACATTGTCCACATACATCTACCGCGAAACATTTTTCTATAGATATTCATTGAAAATGAAAATACTGAAAAATTTAAATTTAGCACTTTTCCTACAATTTTTCCTTTACGGTCCATTTAAAAAAAATCATGTATGAACAAATATTATAGAGATCGATATCGCAAACAACTTTTATTCCAACAATTTTCATAAAAATCAGAATTTTGCACATTTTGTCAAATTTCTCGAATACGGACCATTTCAGGAAATTTTTACATAAGACAAAAATTATAGATAATAATATTAGAAGTAGTTTTTATTTGAACAATTTTCTTCTCCAAACATAAATAACAGATATATTCCATAAAATATATAAACGGCCTCCCATAAAGTACCCCCCCAGATGTTCCGACTTTGTCCAAAATCTAATCATTTCACGTCAGGCCGAAATAAAACTTAAGTTTAAAATTTATTGATTTTTTCTTTATCCGTTATTGAGTTTTCTTCAAATTTCGAAATTTACACATTTTCTCAAATATCTCGAATACGGTCCATTTTAGAGAAATTATCTATGGGACAAAAATTATAGAGAATTATATTACAAACAACTTTTGTTTGAACAATTTTTATAAAAAAAAATATTTTTTTACATTTTGTCAAATTTCTCGAATACGGACCATTTTAGGAAAATTTTGTAAATGACAAAAATTATAGATAATAAAATAAGAAGTAACTTTTATTTAAAAAATTTTCTTCCCCAAACGTAAATAACAGATATATTCCATAAAATATAAAAATGACCACCTATAAAGTACCCCCCCAGATGTTCCGACTCTGCCCAAAATCTAATCAGCTCATTAGACGCTGGAATAAAGCTTAAGTTTGAAATTTGGTGTTTTTCCGTGTATCGGTTCATGAGTTATGCGTTATACAGACACACACACACACACACACACAGACACACACACACACACACACACACACACACACAGACATCATCGCGAAAATAGTCAAAACGGATTCAGGGGACCTCAAAACGTAAAAATCCGTCGAAAACTCGAGGTCGAAAAAAATCATGATTCCTATACTTTCCTTATATCTGTATACAGATAGGAAAGTAAAAAAGGCAGCTGAATAATAAATACATCCTTGTCCGTTAAGATAAACAACAATAACACAATTTTTTTTTAAATGCCAAATATATATAGCCAAAATTAACACAAAATTATATATTCACGATTCGTCATTTTTTGTTTTAATTTTACTTTGATTTAAATTTATTTATCAGACAACACGCATAGATTGTTTACCTAAGCTTAATACGCACCTCCTGTAAAGTGAGAAAAACATTAAAGACACATACCGCCACCGCCTGTCAGAGTTCTCGTATTATGCCGTAGAACGTAGAATAAAAGCGACCAATTTGCCAATGCCGATGTAAAATATCAAATCTTCGAATCCGAATCGAATGAACGAAGCAACCAAACTCGGAACTCGGCATGTTTGATCGTTCGCAGAGCCATCGAGCAATTGACTCAAAAAAGATTCGAATCTTTTAAAAACAGGGAATCAATTCATTCGAGTCAGTGCACTGATTCGTTCTTTTTGAACGAATCGTTCGCGAACGACACACCTCTACTGTACTATCATGGCGAAATCCAAATAAACTTATTCCGCCGGCATTTATGGACGAATCGACAGGAATATCTGTCCTAACTTGTTTGTAAGAATTCGTACATAAGATAATTCTTCGAGATTGAAAGAATATTTGAATAAAATACATCCGGATAAGAAAGTCAAAGATGTGACATATTTTCAAGAACTGGATAAGAAACACGTAGCTCAGCCCACTATATCAAAACTTTTTTCAACCTCTTCTCGACAACATAACGACGGACTACGGGCTTCGTTCAATATTTCATTGTTAATTGCTAAATCAGTAAAACCACATTCTATTGGGGAAGATTTAATTTTACCGGCAGTGAAAGAAGTCATAACCACTGTGCTTCACAAACCAGCGACAGACATTATCCGAAAAATTCATATGAACAATAGTTCCGTGCAAAGACGATCGATGAGATCGTTAAAGACATAGAAGACTCATTGTGTAAGTATTTAAGACATGCCAATTTTCAATTCAGTTGGATGAGTCCACTTTACCAACTAATGAAGCGTTATTGTTGGCATATGTGAGGTTCATCAAAGATGAGAAAATATGTCAAGAATTATTATTTGCGAAAAACATATACACAAGGAGAATCCATATTTAAGATACTGAAAAATGATTGTGATGAAAAGGAAATTCCTTTGAATAATATTTGATCAGCTGCTACGGATGGCGCTCCTTCTATACCCGGGATACACAGAGGCTCCATAGCATACTTAAAAAATGAAGTTCCAGATGTTATTGCCAAACATTGTGTCATTCATCGCCAGCATTTGGTTAAAAAAACATTTGCAATATGTCATCAAAGCAGTTAATAAGATTAGAAGCAACTCACTGAATTACAGATTATTTAGTCAGCTTTCTATTGCCAATGATAAAGATTCCAACCGTATGTTGCTTCACACATAGGTTCTCCGGTTATCAAGAGGTACTTGTTTGACTCGCTTATACAATTTGTTTAGGCTTTAGCCACACGTTTCGGTTAGGACAATGATGTTGTATTCACATTCACTCGCGTTACAATAAAAAATATTTATTTTACTATTAGGTCCTCTAACATTTTGATAATA
This sequence comes from Psylliodes chrysocephalus, assembly GCA_927349885.1. Taxonomy (NCBI): domain Eukaryota; kingdom Metazoa; phylum Arthropoda; class Insecta; order Coleoptera; family Chrysomelidae; genus Psylliodes; species Psylliodes chrysocephalus. Next base: position 21,938,895 of record OV651816.1, read on the forward strand.
TATGGATATGGCTTCGTTGTTTCTACCGTTGGGCTTAGTTAGTTTAACGAAACAATTCTTGGTATATCATTAATATATTTAACACTGACATTAACGTCACCGCTAGTCACTCGATCATTTAATTCTTGTTTCAACTTTGTGAAGTTTTCAATTTGTTTTTTGTTCGATCTGTGAATATATTAATATTTTTGTAATTCCGATGGGATTTCAAACTTTTGGCATTTTGAAGAATTCTTTTAACTGAGTTGTTATTTTCAAATATTATTTTTATACGCCTGATTTTAGAACTTGTAAAAGTTTTTAATCTAGTGAAAATTCAGATAGGAAGTTATCAATATTTACTTTTTTCTGCTTCGAACAATTCTGAATATAGACCTTTGCCATAAAAACTGTGCTATCATGCATTTTCAAATAAAATATAGTATACTATTTTTATAAAAATATATGTGGGTACCTAATATTGACAGTCTACCCTTTTTTTATATTAAAGTAATTTCGCGTTCCCAGTCACTGAGGTATAGAATTATTGGTTAATCTCTTGTGGTTTCCAAAAGGAAATACTTGTACTTCGTGCAAAACTTTTTAATTAATAAATGCAACGCGCTTTTGGCTTATTTGCCATCATCAGTGCTTATCTACAAAAATTGTGGATGTAAACTTACAATTTAAAAAATATAAATCTGATTAAGACTTTTAAGTCAAGAGTTAAAATTGTATATATACGGTTGTTTGAATTAACAATTAAAAGATACAAACAAAGTGACAAAAACCCAGTATTGGGAATAGTGAGTGTGGGATAAGCCCTTACAAATTATATCTGATCTCCAGAAGCAAGTTAGCTTGTGTGGAATTAAGGAATTATACCACCTTCACTATTCGCACAATTGAAAACAAGTTAACAAATTAGTTAAAATTTAAAGAAATTTACAAATAGAGGATGACTGTGGAAAATATATTGAAATTTGAATCTAGAATACAATGGTTAATATGAAGAAGGTTAAACGCAGAAGGCCAAAGTAAAAGGTTTTTTTTATATACATTATAATTATAAAAAAAGTCTACCTACTGTCCACAATGTATCCAATTATAATGTATATAAAAAAAAAACCTTCAGTTTTTTTACTTTGGCCTTCTGCGTTTAACCTTCTTCATATTAACTATTGTATTCTAGATTCAAATTTCAATATATTTTCCACAGTCACCCTATTTGTAAATTTCTTTAAATTTTAACTAATTTGTTAACTTGTTTTCAATTGTGCGAATAGTGAAGGTGGTATAATTCCTTAATTCCACACAAGCTAACTTGCTTCTGGAGATCAGATATAATTTGTAAGGGCTTATCCCACACTCACTATTCCCAATACTGGGTTTTTGTCACTTTGTTTGTATCTTTTAATTGTTAATTTGTTCAAACAACCGTATATATACAATTTTAACTCTTGACTTAAAAGTCTTAATCAGATTTATATTTTTTAAATTGTAAGTTTACATCCACAATTTTTGTAGATAAGCACTGATGATGGCAAATAAGCCGAAAGCGCTTTGCATTTATTAATTAAAAAGTTTTGCACGAAGTACAAGTCTTTCCTTTTGAATCTAAACTACGTGCACACAGCTGTCAACCTTTTTTTGGTTATTTTAATCTTGTGGTTTGTTCATTTACATTTTAAGATGTATTGTATTCGAAGGTTTTTGGGGGTGGTCATACTAAAATCTAGTAAAAATTCAGATATTCAGTATTTACTTTTTTCTACTTGAACAATCCTGTATATAGACTTTTGCCATAAAAACTGTGCTATCATGCATTTTCAAATAAACTATAATTGGAAAAGATCAATCAGCCGTATAATTTATGCAATGTTTTATCTTGTATTCTGATTTTACATTGTATAAATAAGGTATTTTGTATTTATGTGGACATGTAAAACTATTTAATGAAAAAATACCGAAAATATTATTCTGACAAAATCCATTAACCAATGAGTCAATTTATAGACTAGTCTGACTTCTTTGGGTCATCGCAATATACATGGAACGTATATTGATATATTGTATCGAATGAATTATAATAATTGGTATTTTAATTAAATTAGTATTGAATTTAATTATTATAATACAAAATAAATTACGATAGTAAATTACATTTAGAATTTCATTATTTGCCACAAATTATTCCAGCTTTTCTTTTATATTTGTAAAATTAGTGGGTCCTCTTGAGAGGATCAGGTCAAAAAATGTTTATATAATATATATACATGTTAGACACAAATAATAAAAATGCAGGCCCGGCAGACCTTGGAGGATAAATTCGCCTATAAAAATCATGTCTAATTTAAAATTTGGATATAGCACTCCTTACCAAAACGGTATTATTAGGGGTTTTGTATGTCTTGGAATCGGAAATGGAAGGGTATTTAAGGTTTTTCGTGTATTAGTTATGGTTTTTGTCTCCTGAAAAAGCTAGAAAAAACAGGGTATTTCTCCTTAGCCAGTCACCTTACTATTTTGTACTAGTTGGTAGACGCTTGTTTTTCCAGATTTAAATTTTCGATTAACTTTATTCAAATAAATCAAAACCAATGATAAAGTGTGCATTGGAAGTTTTTCAAGTTAACCAATTTGATGTCTCATTATCGATTTACTGACTCTTGATCAGGAATTAGTGACCCTTTTTTATTTTATGCTTAGACATTGAGTAAGGAAATTAACTCCTTTACTCAATGGCTTAGATTACTACCTCACAAAATTATTCTATTAATATATTTCCTCTGAAAAATTCTTTTAAATGTACAGAAGCGGCATCACGACTGAACCTAGTCCCACACACACTTTCTTTATAATTTCAAGGCTATGAAGGGCAACTTTTATAGAATCACGGAAGCACTAACACAATTTGTCTTCCACTGAAATGAGCTGGCTATCCCCGAAAACTTCATGATGGTGGACTAAAAGAAAGTAAGCTTTCAACGTGATAAGAACCTTCATCACGTAAAAGTGAAATACAAAAAAATGTGTGAAATTAAATAAGTCTTCCGGCTACTTTTAAGGATTTTTAAGGACAGCGTCTCCTAGGAATTTCTGAACAAAATTATGTCACTTTAGATTCAATCAAGGAGGTGCTGTTACCTACCGACTAGAGATTGAATTAGTGCAAATTATTACAGAAATCTTTAAGTAACTATAAATATCGACCGACTAGCTATTAGGGGATATTGTATTATAAACCGGTTTTTAGTAGACTGAGTTCGAAGAATCATAATAATAGTCCTGAACATAAAATCTATTTTTCAATAATTGCCGGGATTTCACCAAATAAAAAAAATTATTTCGCGATTGTGAAAACGGTCCAATCGTTTTATATGCCATTTATAATATTATAAAAATGTTAACTCTAGGACTCATTTTGGAGTATGAGCATACTTTATTTCAATACTTTTATTGTACTGTTTCATAAAATATTACCTACTTATTACATTTTATTTTTATCGAAAATTGACTTTGTTTCCTGGACCAAAGTAAAGAATGTAGATGGTAACAACCAAAACGATATCTTGCCTTACATTAAATATAAATATTTCCTAAAATAAATAATTTGGTTTATATACGGGTAGTAATACGAGGGATGTTTATAATTTCAAGTCACGAATATAGAGTCGTTTCAAAATATATTGCGACAATAATTGCGTCACATTGAGTCGGAGTGGGACGCTTATTGACGTGTTGCAATTCGCAATATATTTTAAAACTATTCTACCTAATTAATAAATTGTGATTTTGAAGTATCGAATGAAAACTATATTCTCATTGGTTAAAGATGGAAGTTTTTGTCATTTGAATGTTCAAGAATATTAATTGTGATTAATTGGTTAAACACCGAAGTTATCTGTTATCTGATGTTGGTACTAACCTAATGTTTTTGGGTAATTTTGACTGTCATTTCCTGGAATTTCCAGACCCGCATAAATATTTATCCTATTAAAGTACAAAAACCCTACAATAGATATTATGAGTAGGTATTTAACATTCATATATCTTATCTTATCTTAGGTAGTTATTTCCCTGATTGTCAATAACACATTACCGTATATCTGTGCCAATATGACGTCACGACTTTTAATATACTTAATGAAGGCTGGGGGAAGGAGTTAAGAGTCTATAAATTTACAAACAAGCTTACGGGTATTTAGTTTTCAAAATTACATTACACGTTTCTGAAGTGTTTTATTGTGCTGTTTGTTTTTAATAAGTGTTATTTTCTTTAATAGAAAATTTATTTATTTGTGCCAAGTGTCCTAGTGTACATTTTAATCAGTTTTATTTTTGGATAAATTGACATCGACTTCCTGCATTAAAGGTAGGTAGTATTTTTTTTCTATCACTCTCGAGTTCGTCATTGAATAAAAAAATTAAACGCTATAATTTTAACATTCAAACATTTGCAATTAAAAAATAATATTACGTATTAAATTGACAATAAAAAAACTTGTTATTTAATAATAATGTTTCATTATTCTGAATATATTTTTTCTACGATTAATATCCAAAGTAGGTAGGCTTTTGCACATTAAAATCTAAATAAAAAGTTGACGTTTTCTGCGAATTGTCATAATTTGACATTATTGGCGCACATTACCTAATATTCAAACCCATTTCCATGCTTAAAAATAGAAGATGGTGACATTCATTTAAAAGAAAACCATAACTACTTTTACCAGGTGAAAAATTTCAATATGTTAAAATAATTCATGATTTTTAAGAAATGTGCTAGAAATGATACTACAATATTAATATTCTTTTTATGTTTGATTTTCTAATAATGATTTTATATACTTTTAGATTCAAGGACAGCTAGGTATAGCTCCAAGAAAATTGTGCTACTTTGTAGTATATACTGGAGATGAAAATCCACTATTTGTTGAAAAAATTAATTTTCAACCCATTTTTTTTTTTTTTTAATATGGTTGAAAAATTAGAAAAATTTTACTCGGAATATATGGCACCTGAGATAATTTTAAATAGAAGAGGACGAGGATTAAAATGTCTGGATACCCCATATAATGAAAATTAAAGTGCAAAGATTAGCAAATTTATAAAAATAATAATTTAATGGACTTTAATCATACAAGTACTTGAAATAATGGTTTTTTGCGCATAAGCATGTTCATACGTAATTTGCAATTGGTAATCACTAATCACAGATGGAAAAGTATATACGTCAACGATACGTTCTTTTATTTTTGATTTATTTTAACAGGTATAATATATGGTATGTTACTTATAGTATAGATTTTTTTATTTCTTGACCTAATTTATTTGTTACGTCTTCAGCAATTGTCGCTTTCAGTTGACATAAACGAAATTGATAAAAAGTGTTTTTCGCATTTTATTTTGACTGTTTCTCTTACTTTCGAATAGAAATGAGCTTTGTAAACTTAAAATGACGGATATGTCAAACTAAAACTGACGGTAAAATGAAACATTGAGTATCGTTAAATGCAACTTTTGAACTAGTTTCAAAAATAGCATTAAAATGATATCATTCACAATGTACTAATTTCCTATACTTTTAGTTGATAAATAACCGATAATCATAACATAACAAATAGGCGCGTGTCAAAAGGTCACCGGCGAAAAAAGAGTGCCGATGAAAAAAGGTCGTTTCCAATTGTATCATATAAACAGTATCAGAGGCAGTATTATCATCTCGTTTATCCCCCGTAAACACACATAATATAAACGGAAATAATCAAATACTAGTCAAAATATTATCGATCGGAGCACCATCTTTATTACATTACATGAAGTAATTATTGATTTTTCGGGGTTTATTTAGAGTTAAATTAGACGCCATTTTTGGTCCAAATTCGTTTTGACATGTTTTTTCAAAGAAAGTGACTTATAAATTTCAAATCTACACGTTTTGAAAAATATACAATATTTAAATATTCTGAGTGTACCAAATTCCAAGTAAAGGTTGAACTTAGGTCGTGTTACATTTTTTTTTTATTATTTGTTTGACATCGAGGTTAAAATAAATCTACACGGCACCTTTGAGATGAAATAAAAGGGGGTTATTTTACACGATTGGTTTTTATTGAAAATAATAAATTTATTAATTTTCAATAGTAAGGTGACCTAAGTTAGACCTTTATTTTTAATTTGGCCAAAAATTAGATTTTTAAACACTACATATTCGGAAAACTGTCGATTTAACTTTTGGTCTACACATACACTTTTAATACACAGGGACCCCGTCCTTAAGAGCAATATAGAAACAGATTTTAATTTTTGGTGAACGCGCCCTGAAAAACAGATGCTTTCGCCAAAATTTAAAGGATTGTTAAATTATTAATTTAAATAGTTATAACCTTCGATCATACAATGTGGAAACCACTTATGGAACATAATGTTTTGTGCAACAAGAGTGGATATAATGGCCATATCGCACGAAGACGAAATTTGAGCACGACGCACTAGGCGCAGTGCTCAATCGTCTGAGTGCGATGCGGATAATCCACTCGAATTGTACAGTATATTTTTTCTACGACCCACTAACGAAAATTTACAAATAAAAAATATATTTTAGGTTACTAGGACAAAATAACTTATTTTAAAATAATTTATGACTTTTAATAATTTTTAAAATAAAATAAACGAAAAAAAAAAAAGGAAGAAAGTTCATTTCATTTTTCCCCATCCGAGAATCGAACTCGAGTCTTCCGTGGGGAAAGCAAGAACGCTGACCACAGGACCACCTATTATTTTATTTTTGTTGCTTTAATACTCATAATTAAATTGACTTCATATAGTTTTATTTAAAATAACAAATTATTTATAATTATAGACGAAATTAAAACAGAAATGCTATTATTTATCGATTCTACACAAGAACAACCCATTTAAATTTTTGTTTATTCTCATTAACTAAAAAATATACTGACAATTAATTTGACAGAATTGTCACTTATTTAAAATTTTAAAGATAATAGCAATCGGCTGAACAAAATATGAACGGTGATTGGTCGATTTAATTTTTTTTCAGTATTCTCACTACCTAGAATGGATATGAAATATATTTGGTCAGTTGAAGGCAATAGCATTATTTTTTTCGTTTTGTAATCTGTGCGTAGATAAGTTAATATCCAAGTGGGTGTAGAAAAAAAATTATTTTGGCCTTATTTTAGAAAATTATAAGTCAACTTTTAAACTAAATTATACGTTCTCTAAACGAAAATATAAATAGACAGGGCGATTCATGTAAGTCTAGCACTGTCGATGTTCTTTTTTTTAATGGAACACCTTGTATCATTTTATATTTTTGAAAACTCCTTAATAAGCTAATTAAGTATAATATTTATGGTCTATACGAATAATACAGGGTAAAATTTTTAAAATATTAAAAATATTATTACGCTTTAAATATTGTTAATCAGTAACACACATATTTATTTAGAGTATCAATGTATTTGGGTGGATTTCGGAAATAAATAAAACCTGATACGTTCATGGATCATAGTTTTAGAAACATGTTTGTCCAAGAGAAGTAAAAACTACCTAGATAACGACAATCATTAAACAAAATCGGTAAATTTGTTATCTGTTACTTGAAAAATTGTTAATGTGTCGACATTTTACATTAAAATATTAAATTTCCAATTGGAAACTTATTTTGCTTGATAAATAATGATATATTTAAATGAAACTCATCGAATCGAATGATGATCGGTTATGGAGATAATTGCAGAACTTAAACGGAAGTGGCCTATTTAATCAGAAATATCATCAATTCCCAATATTTTACAAGGTACTGTGTCTAAAAGCCATACGCAATTCATAGAACTTGGACACGTCAAATCATTAAAAAATAGAAACGCATTTCATAGAAGAATATGTAAAAGTGGGTATTTACTTAGGTGTTCAAGAGAATGCTACACCAAGTAAACGTCGAATTGCTCGTCAAAGTAACGTCAGTCATACAACTGTTTTAAAGTGTCTCCATAAATAAAAACTTAATGCATATAAAATAACTTTATTCGGGAGCTAACAGAAGATGATCCTGATCGTAGAATGGAGTTCTGCGAAATGTGATGAATAAGCTGGACAGAAATGAGATATATCTTGGTACCATTATTTTTTCAGAAGAGTCAACTTTCACATTAAACGGGGAGGTAAAACGGCAAAACTGTAGATATTGGTCAGCGGATAATCTTTATTGGATGCGTGAGACATATATTGAATCTCATCAAAAAATTAACGCATGGGCTGGTATCATAGGTGACCTTATAGGGTTAAAAGTGATGCTATTAACGTAAACGTATACGTGAAAACTGATATCTGCGCTTGCATATTCAAATATCTTTCACGTTCACGTCTACGTATATACGTAAGCTTATGGGTTCTGGCGTATGCATGTAACGCAAACAAAATAACCTATTATTAATTGGGGAATAAGAAATCCTAATATTAATTGTCATTATCTGTCATGTCACGATGCGGTTAACAACTTCAACTCATATTTTGGACTTCAAATGTATACCTTATTTTTCTGCGTTGACGTTCACGTTTACGTTAACGTACTGGAAACACTTCAACTCTCTATTATTGGTCCGATTTTTATAGAAGGAAATTTGACAGCCAAAAAATATTTAACCCATTCACGGACGTGTCTGCAATTGCAGACACATGTGTAGGGACAGAACTGGAATTGCAGACGATTACTGGACCACTGAAAATGGTACGTATTCTATTGCAGTCACAATATCCATTAAGAATACATGAACGGTGGACCCAAGTGAGTTTTAAGTATGGAACTTTCCAATTTTCTCGGAAACAGCTTGCACGATTTTCATAAACTTTGGTATGTACAGGTTTTGTAATACGGTCGATATTATGGATGTATTTATATTGTTGTCAGATCTTTTAGTTTTCTGGAACTGTAGTGAACTTTGTTATTTCAAATGGATCACCCCGTATATTTTTTGTTTTTTGAAATCCTTAAAAAGTAGAGATTATTGTTCATGTTATGTTCCTTATACCTACATGCCATAATTTCAGAGATACAGCTACATTTACATTATCGCCGCAGAAATTAAAATAATAAACGGGGTGATCCATTTGAAATAACAAAGTTCATTATATTTTCAGAAAACCGAAAGATCTGATAACAATGTAAATACAATCATAATATCGGCCATATTACAAATCCTTTACATACCATAGTATATAAAAATCGTGCAAGCTTACCATGACCCGTTTGCTTTCCATCGCGCGGTAGATATACGACACCGTACAAATCTGACGAACCTGGGCTCGTTGTTTGCCCAGGCCCGGCCCGTTATAACTATACGCACCTTTAAGATTCGGCAATTAAAATTGTAATCTCCTTTCCAGTTTTTCGTTCAAATTTGCCATATTCGATAAAAACTGAAAAAGTGCAAAACATTTAAGTATTACTGCTGCAATTTCTTAAAAATAAAAAGATAGTATTTGAAACATCAATACTCCTCAACATAGCTTTAAAAAGTGAGTACAATTTAATGGTCCATAACTTTAATTCTTATCTTAATTCACTTTCACTTGTTTTTACTGGTAATTTATTTCTAACATTAATATTAGAAATATTTAATGGATCAAACGACTTACCTGAAGGAAGTTCAATCCTAATTATGCGAGCATCCTTGTTAGTGGAAATAAAGTCCCACCTCCACCCTCCACCATATTTATATTATTTTTAACCCCAAACTCCTAGGCTCCACAACAGGTAATGAGTAATGTACACAGGCAGCGATAGAGAGTGACGTAAAATTTTAAATCTAAACATGTGGGTCAGCGGCGTAACATAGGTATACTACATGGTTATCTTTATTTCCACTAACAAGGATGTGAAGCATAATTTATTTTAATTAATATGTGAAATAAATATTTGTGTTCATTCAAATAAATTCAATAATTATATAAAATGCGATATTTCTTTCTCTATAAGAAGACTGTTGTATCTCGGCACATTTATTTATGTTTATTTTTTAGGATTCATGTATGTTCAATAATTCTCGAGTAGTAATTTTTTTATGACTTATTACACATTTTTTTATAAGACTGTAGTTATATAAATTTTAAGTTCTGCAATTTTTTATTTACGAAATAAAGTTGAGCTATACAGTGTTCCATGGTTCAAAGGGTAGTGTACTTTGGAACAAAAAAATTGTACCTTGGAACAAAGATTTCTTTATCTTTAATTAATAAAATTAACATTTTTTAATACAAATTACTTTATATTAAAGTCATTATAGTTAATCTGGAACCATAACTAGGCAGCTACCAGATCAGAACCTGGCATTGCTACCGGAGGGGGTAAATTAATTACCATGTCGTTACTATTGACGTCAAATATCTCATCAGAAGATTTAATAAACTTATTTGTGTCGCAAAGTTGCTTATAAAACTCTATCTGGAATTCAGTTTCCGTAGAATCTTTTGATATAAATTTCCCAACGTAATATTCAGTGGCTCCTTTTTTCTTTGGAAACTGGACCAGCACAAAATCGTTCACTTCACAATGGCAACTTAAACACTGTTCTTCGTCTCCGTAATTATCAAATTCAAAATTCATCAAATGTTTCAACGTCGCTTTCGTCTTCCAAAACGGGTTCTTCTAATTCTTCATCGGACTCTTCTTAAGAAACTTGTCTTTCCACTTTTTTAATCCTTAGTTTTTTGGGAAACAACGGTCGCTTTTTTTTATTTCTTCCATTTCAGGTGTATCTGTTTCCTGCCTCCTCGAATAGTTTTTCGGACTTCAGCCTTTGGATACGGTTGAACAGTTTCTGGGTAAATAAAAGGAGGCTTCTCTGGATGTGTTAAAGTTCTCCTTTTACTGGTGGAGGGTCCAGATACCGAATCAATGCAAGGCCCTTTTGGAGGGGTTATAGTTCTCCTTTCACTGGTCGAGGGTCCAGGTACCGAGTCAATGGATGGCTGTTTGATAGTAAAGGATGTGTCCAAATGATTTACAACTTCGATCGATTACGAAAGACATCAAAAAATCTTATTCAGAAAAAACACTACGATCAAAGGGATAGATACCATGCTTTCTAAATCTACTAATAATATTAGGAGGCTCGAGGGTAGGCTTGCCTTAGTGCTTCAGTAATACAATAAATCGTAAAAGTTTTTGCTGGGTTATTTCTTTGTATTGCATCGATGAACTGATCGTAGAAGGTTTGAAGTGGTCCATACACAGAGACATCGAGGCGCTGGAATATGTGTGATGGGAATGTGAACATTATAATAGCCAGTCATGTACATATTCAACAGCTTCAACGAAAATATAAGTCTCATGGTTATTGAGAAGAAGTAAAACACACTCGTTTCTGGAAGGCTTTACATGAGAGACAAAATGTTTCAGAAATATCAGAAACAACGCTCCGTTGCTCCAGCCTGATGGGTTGGCCCGCTGGTGCCCCAGTAAGCATGTAATCCTTGAAATTTACTCTCAGGAAAATTAACATTGGAGGAATATGATTACCGATTGCGTTCACAGCTGCAATAAGTTTCACCAATTGACCTCTTTCTGCCGAAGTTACACACCCCTTAGATGCCAAAATTCTGGAAGCATGCCGGACTGTGGTTAACCCTGTTTTATCTGTGTAGCAAATTTCAATGATAGCTCACGAAATGCTTTTTTAGTCAATCCCTATTGCATTCTTGCAACATTTATAATATAAAATAAAACTGTTTTCCTCTTCCTCAGTGGATACTTTCTTTACATCAAGCTTCGCAGAATATTCTGTTTTCTTGCCCGACTCTCTAAATTTCTTCAAATGTCTTGATAATGTTGCCAGTGAAATTTTGAAGACTTTACATGCTTCGCAAAGAGAAATTTTATTGCCAGTAATGACGGCTTCAACGGCTCTTTCAATTGCCGAAGCATCAACAGGTGCCCTTTACTTGTCTTCTTTGCTTCTAAGCATTATAATCTGTAAAAAAGCAAATATTTTTACTAATCTTTCTGAGTTCATCTAAAAAAACAAATATCTTGTACCTTGGAACACGTACCAAGGAACAAGATACCGCTGTGTTTCATGGTACAATAGGGTACTTTTTATAAACAAAGTCTGTTTTTTATCCAAGGCTAACGCAATTTAATGAAACTTATATAAAAAAATACTTACCACAACGTGAATTAAAACCTTTTTTGATTTGATGACGATGCTCCAAATTACGCCAAAAAACTAAATACACAAATATTTACTTTAAACGCCGAAAATTTTTATCGTGTACTATCGAACGCTAATGGCCGACTAACCGAGGTGCATTTCCGAAGGCGGGTTTTTTGGGCAATGTTGCCAATATTTGCATAAGATACATCGGCAATCATTTGAAACGGACGAATTTTGTCTCAAGGAACAACAGTCTCCCCTATTCCAAATATTTATTTTCTAAAATCTTTGATTGGTAGTACAATACATTAATGGTTAGTACTTTTTTACCAAACATAAATAATTTAGTCAAAATAAGAAAAAATCTTGTGTGTAACATGTTAAGAAATGCCATTTTTTGTAACTTGTTCATTTTGCGGGACCTCACTCTGGTCGTTCCGCAAATATCCACTCGTTACACAAAATAAATCATTTGGTAACTAGTTACATAAATAGCTACAACTGCATTTCTGTTTTTCACGTTTATACACATTCACTGCACTGCCGACGATGTTACAATTCACACCAAGAAATATTGAAATCAAGCGGGCCAAAATCTCAAACTCGTTTTATTCAGAAAAATACATTGTTGAAAATGCAAGAGAGGAGAATGAGGAGAATTAGAAACAAGGGTAGGACGGATCGGTATAGAGGAAGATCAGAATCGATTAGGGAGAAGTACTCTGCTAAATTATTTCGCATTTTACAAAAGGTCCTTTCTCATAGGGATATTTTGCAAAATTGTATTTTCACGTTCATGGAAGAGATTTATATTTGGTAATTTGAGAGAAAACTATTTATCATATTGATACAATCGTTATTGAGATGGAATTAATAGTTACAATATGAGATCGATGCAGTTGGCTTTTGGAAAATAAAGAAAAATATATATTTTTGTTAAGTCTGATGTAATTTTGCATGTTAATATTGGAAGGCATATTTTGTCAATGAGCGTTCTGATGGAACTTAGATGTTTTCAATTTGAGAATATGTGAAAAAACCGCTCAAATATCATAAACCCTTGTTTATTATTTTTTTTTATTATTTGTATACGGAGGAGCCCAAAAGTCTGGAAACGGCCAATTAATTGCTAGTCCTAATTGTACAAAATTTGGGGTACACCTATGTTGGGATACGGAGATTTCAGATTTGATATTTGCAATGTTGCCAGATTTGCCATTTCTCTTATATTATAAGTCACTTTGGTTTTTCAAATTCATCACCCTGTATATTCAGTCAATATTGGAATCTCCTATTCAATACGAGTTCAACCATATGTAACACTTATGATTTTATATAGTCTGGAAGGTCTCAAATAAATAAAACAATCATGGAGAAATGTATAGAAATTTGTATAGAAACTCAAGTTTTTTTATATATATTTACTGTCCATTTCTCCCATATGCTAGTCCACTATCTCATCGAGAGTAGGAAATAATGGAGACGCTGCATGGTTCTGTATCTGTATCGTGTGGAGGATAGATTAACCCACGGAACTTAGACCTCACTAGACCCATTGTGCATGCTCCTAGCTCGTGAACCAGCTTAATGTGAAGGGTGTCCCAACAAGTACTTGAATTTTAAATGACAAAGAAAACACAGTATTTAAAAAAAATTATGCAAATATTTTATTGAATTTTCAAGAGAAAATGTTGACATTAAACATGGAACAAAATATCTGTCAAATAACCACCGCGGCTCCGTTGACAGGTGATATTTATTTGACGAAATTTTGGAAGACGTTTTCGAGTAAAATCGGTTGGATTTCACGAATAATATGTTCAATTTCTTCCTTTAGTTGTCAAATCTTTTCAGGATGGTTCCCATACACTCTACTTTTTAAATACCCCTATAGGAAATAGTCTAAGGGCGTCAAATCTCAATTTTTCGGCGGCCAGTTTTGGTCTTCAAATCGAGAGATGACACGACCTGGGAACTTTGCAGTAACGCCATTGTTTCGCGTGCGGTGTGGCAGGTCGCGCCGTCCTGTTAAAACCACAAGTTATTTATGTCCATTCACTTTCAGCTGAAGAAAGTTTCTCAGCATGCTACGGAGACACCTTCATTATTTTGAAAAAAATAAGGTCCGATGATCCCTCCTGCCCAAATAGCGCACCAAACTGTCACTTTTTCAGGATGCATTGGAAGCTCGTGCATGGCATGTGTATGCTCTTCTTCAAAATCCGACAGTTTTATTTATTCACAAAGCCGTTTAAATGGAAGTGCGCCTCATCACTAAAGATAATTTTGTCAACTCCGTGTTGTTCCAATATCCAATTCGCAAAGTTTCTGCGTTGTCCATGATCGGCTAGCTTCAGCTCTTGCGACAACTGTATTTTGTAAGGATAAAGATGCAAATCCTCTGTCAAAATTCGTTGTTATGACTGCGACTGATATTTAATTTCTGGCCGCGATGTCGGAAGGAAGTCTTTGGATGTTCATTAACACTGGCTCTCACGGAGCCGATGTTTTCAGCAGACCTTCCAGAACGATGACGCCTAACACTTGTCTTGTCTTGCAATGCAAATATTCACTCAAATTTATTGATCAAATTTTCAATAGCGGGCCGCGACGGATGATTATGTATGCCGAAATGTTCACGTAAACTGCCCATTGTCACTGTAAAATTTTCTCCATTTCTGTAATGGGTCTTCACAACTAATAAACGTTCTTCAAGAGTGTAAAGCGGCATTTTCGTTAATGTCAATGTTTTGATAGAACACGTATCGAATATGGCCCACTCGATGTTTAACGACAGACGCAAATGGCGCGCGATTCAAAATTCAAGTCCTTATTGGGACACACCCTTTATATAATAATGAATGGAACGCAGAAAATAAAAAATTCGAAAATCGATGTTACTACCATCCAATCACTTATGAAGTACTTGACAACAAAAATACGACGGATCGAAGACCAAGGGCTGTTTGCTGCTTTATAATATATTCTTATTTTTAAGAAATTATGTTAATCGTTAACCGTTTATCTAATTTAAGTAAAGTTGAAAATTTTAACAAATAGTGTCAACTTGATGTTTGTCTCAAAACTTATGTTACATAAATTCCGATCTAGCAAACCCACGAGTTCCGGCGAATATGATATGGTTTCAGCAAGAAGGAGCACCGCCCACTGATCTGTATTATTTTACTGGATAGGATATAGGCTATATTTAACATACTAAAAATCCGTTCCACCAAGGAGACCGGAAATGCAACACTGCTGGCCGATTTGGGCAAATTATGGTGGGATCACATAACTGAATTTTTGGATAATTTGACATACCTAACCTATAATTTGATTAGTTTTTCTTCTTATTCTTCGTCTATTCCTTTTGCGGGCAATGTCCTTCGGGACAATTCACCCATAATTTGATTTTTTTATGAAAGAAAATATAAAAATGGAAACGTGAAGTATATTGTGTCTTCACGAATCAGCGTTTATTGTTTATATCATAGTAATGCTATTCGATACTACCTAAATAAATAAAAAAAACATCTCATCGTTACTTGTTGACACAATTAAATGACAAATGTGATGACAAATGGAAAAAGAGGTTATGTTAAATAACATCCGGTTCGCCATATTATTTGCCCAAAACGGCCAATTTTTCGGAACGTTTTTTAGGGGGCTATATCCTATCCAGTAAAATAATACAGATCAGTGGCACCGCCCTATTACCAAATCTATGTCCGGCAGTACCTCAATCAAGTATTTCTAAATCGGTGGATAGGGAGGCGAGAATCTGATATAATAAAACTTTTTTTTATGGGGATATATCAAAAGTATTGTATACAAAACTAAACCTCTCGACCTAGCTGACTTAAGAAGACGAATAACGTTTGCGATTAGATCTGTCACGCCTGAGATTTTTTTGTTACATTATCAAGAAATAAATAGTATTACTTATAAGTTTTTGAGTGTGTTGTAACGAATTTCTGTAATCAAATTATTTTATTTAATTTTTTTAATGTTATTTTTTGCTATAAATCGAAAAACATTTAATATTTCCGAGACAGTTAGATATAGGACATAGTGTACATGGGCGTCGTTTGGGGGGGCAGTTGCACCCCCTGGCCTTTACGACTTTACAACGCGTAATGGCTGTATGTCACAATACTAAATTAAGTACTAAAATTTAGCCCTAAATTAAGTTATTAATTTAGTACTAAATTTAGAACTAAAAATATTTGTTTGCAACAATACCAATTTTTAGAGCTAAATTAATTATAGGCGCACGCACATTGATGTATTATTACGTGAAATTAGCACAGAAATCAAACATTCTGTGTAAATGAGACAAGTGAA
Organism: Psylliodes chrysocephalus; assembly: GCA_927349885.1. NCBI lineage: Eukaryota > Metazoa > Arthropoda > Insecta > Coleoptera > Chrysomelidae > Psylliodes > Psylliodes chrysocephalus. Next base: position 21,955,397 of record OV651816.1, read on the forward strand.
TTAAAAGATGTTTTTATTATGACCTTGACACTAGTTGACTTGACAACTACCAAATGCAGCAATACTACTAAAAACCACGAAAAAAACACAATAAAACCTACAAAATCAAACACAAGCGAAATTTGTCCAAGGCGATAATGCAAAGTTATCGCTAACCAAAAACAAAATGGTGCAGAAAAGACCATTGTGTCAACTTTTTCAACGCATTTTTGATACTAAATTTAGTAGAAAATAGAACAAGTTCCAATTATTTAATTAATTTTTTTAGTACTAAATTTAATAATAAATTTGCTGTTTGCACCGTGAATTTTTTTAGTACTTAAAAATGCATTAATTTAGTTCTAAATTTAGTACTTAATTTAGTATCGTAACATACAGCCTTAATATATGAATTACTGATATTTCGTTAGGTAGGTACTATGTGCCACAGTTTAACAACACTGTATACAATAAAATTACGTAACTAACACAATTACACAACTGGTACACTAACACAATTACGGACAACAATCACATAAAAATAATATTCAGGCTAATACAGTTGGCGAATATTATAGGTTGAATATAAGTATTCCATATCCATATCTTACACGTACCTATACATTTTATTTTTTTTTAAGTAGGTAATGTTAAAGTTGGCAACCCTGTCTGAATTAGTTACTTTTGTTTTATAAAGATGACTATCTGTATTGTAGTCTGTACATAACAATGTCAATGTAAGTACTTCCGGTAAATTAACCAACGAATGTGCGCACCTAACCTGAGTTGCTATTTTAATTTTAGTATTGTTTGTTCAAATAGTTATTTGTTAATAAAAACCTTTGACCAAACTATGTCCACATTATTTTCTCTAACAGATAAAAACAAAACAAAAAGCAATAGCAGTTGCTGTGTTGTAAATTGTAAAAATGCTAGCAGAAAAAACAGTGTAAATTATATAAATTTTCAGTAGCAAAATGGAAATTAAATCAAAGAAATAAATGAATAGCTGTACAATAAGAAGAGAAACCTTTATTTTTGTAATAATTACAGTAACACTGGAAATAGTAGACATCAGAAAACGGAAAGGTTTTAAATAAAAAATAAATTATTATTTTACAATGTTCAACATCCCTTAACTCTTAAATGTTCAGCAAAGATTAGATTTCTGCCTTTGATTATTGTATGTGGCTGAAATGCAATCTTGTGACTTATTGATAGGAAACCAATTTTAATCATTAATTTCTATGGGTTCTTTCGAATTAAAAATGAAGAAAATATAAACTACAATCGCAAATTTACCAATTATTTTTGTTAATACGTTTTAAAACTACGTTATTATATAATGGTAATGTTTTTATTTTCACATTATTTAACCTATTCTTCAATGACAACTTATTAGGCTTAAGTAACATATCATACATTTTTTTTAGCTGAAGTAATAAAAATATATAATAATTAATTTTTTCACTTTTTTTACAAATCCATATACTTTTATTAAAATCAACATATATATTTTTTAATTGGGAACTCTATTAAAAATTGTATTGTCAGTATACGCAAATATCGTCCGTTAGTTCATGAATTAGTTGGCGCTGCTCTCACGCACAGAGCGAATATAGAATGACTGCGCTTTGCATGATGAGCGTACATCGAAAAATATTTGTAAAAAAAATCATGTTTTCTGTTATCGATTATTTTAGGTAGAGGAAGAAGAAATTAAAAATTTGCGTTTTCCTAGTGTTTGTCAACGAGTTTTTTGGTTTTTGTGTTTCTATAAATATTTTATTTTTTAAATATTTATGGCTCTGTCCTCTTGTTCATATTTTTCTTTTATTTCACACCTGTTTGTTTTTTAAAAATATGTGCTTTAAGTTTCTTGTTTTTTATTTTAGTTTTTGTCTTTTTTGTTGGGTTATTTTATTTATTAAAAACTTTTGTTAATTTGTATTGGTCTTTTATTTTTCATTTTCTTTGTTTTTCAACAAATAAACATTCTAAATTTTTCCCCTCCCTATAGAATTGCGTAACGACGCCCATGATAGTGTATAATATATATTTAGAATCCACACAAACAAAATTCTTCTATATTAAAACAAAGTGAAGTTTTTGATTTGTAATAAAAGACCTAAAGGCTATAAACTTTCAATAGTAAACAAAACATTTTTTATAGAAAGATCAGAAACTAGAGGTCGAGAACTATCGATAGTCGACACTATCGATAGTTATAGATAGTTGAGATATGAACTATCGATAGTTTTTCCGGTATGAAATAATTCAAATTTTAGGCAAAAAACAAAACTTGGTTTATAAAACGTTCATACTAAATACAAAAATAATGTTGATAATGCTTACCTTTGCCTCTATTAAACAAGAATCTTTCCATTGTTACAAAATCTAATAATTACAAATATGAACTAAATGACACCCAAAAATACTTAACAATGACTACGAATTAATTGCCTCTTGAGAAAACGTTTTTCCTTTTCACTTTTTTTGTTTTGCGAAAATAGATTTTCATTTACACAAAAAGAGGTTAAGGTAATGGGTTCTACTTCTTCTAATTTTGTAGGTTAGGGCGCTATCGAATACTACCGATAGTCCATGAAAAAAATTGATAGTATTCGATAGTTCATACTATCGATAACTATCGGTAGCACATCCGATAATTCTCGAAATAGTTTTTATTAAATTCGATAGTACAGATATATGCAAAAGAAAAATAATAAAAATGAATGGTCACTGTTTAAATTGTTTGAAGCAGAAATAAATGAGTCACAGAGATTTTGATTTTATATTAATATTATGAAAAAAAAAAGCAGAAAAACGATTTTATAGCACTAATCCGGTTTTTCTAGCCACCTCATATTTCGGAAAAAGATGCCCTTTGAATTAAAAATCGAACTGTTTTGGCATTTTTTGAAATCTAATAATTACTGTCAAAAATCAAACGTAGTTTGAAAACCGATATTTACAGGATAATTATTAGAAAATTAAAATTGGTTAATTTTAATTTTTAACTACGTGATTTGCTTTAAATATAATATAAGCATGTTTTTTAGTTTAAGTTAAATGTTAAATAACATTGCACATATTTAGTGTGTCTCACTGCACCAACCCAGTATTTTTATTTATATTATTACATTTACAAAACTTCTTTTATCTCAATAAATTGTAATTTTAGTGTAGGTAGGTTACTTTCCCCTCACAATAAACTGATACGATTTAAATTAAACGGCAATATTAAAAAAGTCGTATTATGAATTTTTTTTATTAAAAATGTTTATTAAAAAGTGTTCAGAATTGTCCAAATAAGCTAAATACAAAATTTCAATTCGAATATTGCTCTTACAAGTTTCCTATAATTTTATATTTTATTCTTTCAATAACATACGGAAGCGTAACGGCGTCGTGATCAAATTTCGTCTTCGTGTTGCACAAACTACTATTATTTTGCTGTTTAATTTTTTTTAAATCCAATATGTTTCCTCTAAATATATATATACAGGGTGGCTCACGCTCAACGGCACGGAGCTTTATGGGAAAACGACCAAAGATATAAAAAATTCGTTTGGGAGGAATACGTAGGTTACAGACGGCTACAATTTAAAATTTGTTAGATGTATACAGGATGTCCCACATAAGAGAAAATATACAAAGTTATATTATTTTTAATGGAACACCCTGTTTTTTATTTTAGAATTAAAAACTACCGTAAAACGGGGTTAATTGGGAACCGCGGGGCTATTTGGGACCTAACGAATAAAAATAAATTTAGCAATTTTGCCGCAACAGGTGCACGTCTAACCAAAATGTGCGTGCCGCACCACGTGGTATCATGTTTAAGGCGAACGTGATGACTCGCTTTATTCCGTTGAATTAACTGTTGGAGGCGTGAGGTGACTTGCAATAAATTGTGAAAATCGACGTAAAAAACGATACTGTCCAACTTTCTGCTCTCGGAATTTAACTTCTGGCGATAAGGTAACTTTGATAGTTGTAACTAATTGTTAGACGACTGTAGATGATCCAACCTAAATACTGTTAAGATATATTACATGTTAGGTTTTTAACAGGCTATTTTCTTTGGTGGGGTAATTTGGGACATAACAATGGGGTTATTTGGGACATTGGCAGGTTAACAGTGACAGCAAAAATATAAAATATATGACCGGTATCAGTGAGTTTTTGCCTCTAGGCTGTAAAAATGGTGCGAAACTATCGAAGGTAAATGAGTACCGAAAATAAATATATTTTTAATTTTTTTATAACTTAGGATAATAATATTTGTAAACGTTTGGTTTCAACTACAAAATAAATGTTTTTTTTTTAATTTATTTGGGTGCCCCAACAATCCATATTATTCGAGTTCTAACGCAATTTGCTATTAGTCCCAAATAGCCCCACCCCTAAGGGGTAATTTGGGACAGCTATAAAAGAAAAAATGTTAGCTCCCCCCTCTGTAATGGGAAGCCTCATTGTTTCACATAAGACAGATATACCTACTACATTTCCAAATATATAAACAAGGTGAATAATGAGTACATGTTTGAAGTACCAGCAAAAAATGTTTCAAATTTGTCCCAATTAACCCCGTTCTACGGTACATTAAAAATAATGTCAGTTAACTAAAGGTTCCCTATTACTATTATTATTAGTTTTCGATTTATTTGAATTTTTAAGGAAAAAAAGTCTCCCAGAAATTAATTGTTTACTCTTGTTTGAATAATTTTTAATGAACTAATTTTTTTTTCTTATGTGGGACATCCTGTATACATCTAACAAATTTTAAATTGTAGCCGTCTGTAACCTACGTATTCCTCCCAAACGATTTTTTATATCTTTGGTCGTTTTCCCATAAAGCTCCGTCCCATTGAGCGTGAGCCACCCTGTATATATATATTTCTATATTCAACTATATACGCTTACTTATTATTTCCATTAAAATAGATAATGGGCGGATACGGTCCTGGAACAGCGACATAGAAAGAAAATTAAGATTAAACCACCTAAATTGGATCATGCAAAACTTAGATCGATTCAGATTGTCGTGTTAGTTGTCATGTCGCATTATTACGAGTTCAAATAGTCATAATCAATTATCAATTTGGTTTAATAATTGATATAGAGTCGAAAGTGACGAAATCATGCTATTTAATTTATTGTTTTGATGAATTTCACGAACTATCTGTAGGCGGGAAGTCAGAAACATGGGATCAGTTCAATGAGTAATTATTTATTAAATAACTCAAATGGCAACGTCTAAAATTAATAATAAAATGTACGACCGTTCATTGTGTTTTACGTTGTGTGTATCCACATTCTCTTAACAATTAAGCAGTCATCTCTCCGTCACGTCGTGGATGCGTGACGACTGGGACGTTCCACCATGGGATTTAACCGATTAGTGTTTAACCATCGACAACGTGGAATGAATGCCAGTGAATGAGGGAGCGAATTGGTAAATGGAAAAGTAATAGGATCTTAAAAAGGTGGTACAAAAAGCCGCAGGCTGCAGTGCCGCCACGCTACAGACAAGACAAGAATGCTCCTTCCCCAATTCATTGTATTATTTTAACAAAAAGAAAAAATTATGTTAAACAGTTTAATAAATAGTTAAATTCTATCGATACTAAAATTTATTTCTATTAACCCCGTATCAGGCGGCTCGCTTCTGTAGGCTACACTTCAAAGTACCGATGCCAAGTGACCCTTTTTGTTTTGTTTATGTTCAGTGGTAAGGTGTAAAAAATTTAAAAAATACATTGTATTTCCAGAATATATTTCCGTACCAGTTTGGAGGAGTTTACTTGATTTGCTGCTTAAGGTGGCAGTTTAAAACGACCTCCTTAGCGATCAGGAGCCGTTATGTATCTTATATTCGAACCCGTAATAACAGCGTTAAACAAAAAAAGTTCTTGAAACTATGACTAACCAATAATTTTTTGTACTTTCCATTAAAGATATTAGAAAAAGAATTTTGGAAATAATCAATTTAATACCAATCTGATACTTTTAAAATATTTAAATATTTATCATCAAAAACAGATTTTCTTTTCTTGTCAAAACTTGTTAGTTTCCAAGAAAGTGGGTTATTTTGCATAGTACATAGTTATGGATATTTTTATTTTATGGATATTTTTTTTTCGTGTATTGAGTGAAACAGTGTTTCGATTATTTTGTTCAGGTTTGGGATGAATCGTGGGATGAATTAAGACCTTTTAAAATAGCAAACGAAGCAGAATTATTACTAATTGTAGGTACATGACCCAAATGTATTTGTATATAACCAATCTTCGTTCTTCAGCAATAGAACAATAAAGGTATACATATACTTATTTAAATACCAAAATTTTTTTAATTTCTTTTCTTTTTGAAATAATAAACATAATTATGGCATGACCAGTGTCATAATGTTCATTTTATGTAACTAGTTACTTAAAGTAGGTGGATTATTATTTGGATACTTTCTGGGATAACGTAAAATGTTACTTTGTAAGTCAAATTAGAAGAACATTTTTATTAAGTACTTATTAAAATTAAATGTCGGATAGGCTCATTGCAAAAAAAACTTAATCAAAAAACATTTTAATTTCTACGATTAATTATATTAATTAATAAATGAAATAAATAGTATATTACATTACGAGTGTGAAAAGTGACATTTTTCACACGAGTGTGGAAAATCACTTTTCACACAAGTGATGTACAATATTTTTCCTACGACCACAAAATAATGTCATCAAAAAATGTAAAACCAAGGTTATTACTATAATAATTAAAATGTATTTAAAAAATAATCAACAATAATCGTATTTATTCAATTTTCATATTTTCTATACAAAAAAAAATAAAAACAAAAAAAAATTCTGCCCCGCCAGGATTTGAACGTGGTCGAAAAATGGCAAAGTTGATAAGTTCGACGTCCTAACCACCTGAGCTAATAGCCCTTGTGTCAATTGAATGATCTAATCGGTTATGTATTTAACCAGAATAAAGAGCAAACATTATTTTAAAATTATTTTAATAATAATTGTTAAAGATAAATATCTAGGATATAATTTACAACACTTTCAATAATTTAACAATGATATCGATTTTAGTATTAATATGGACATTACATAGATCAAAATAGAAATTAGGTGTTTGACATTTTGTGACAACTACTGCGGAAAGTAACATATTCTCACTCGGGTGGAAAGTAAATTCTTATTCATACGTGTGTGATATAGGGCACTTTCCATAGGACTATATAGTGTGATATGTGTCACTTTCCTAAGTGGTTGTAGGAAAAATTTATTATTTAATGCGGAAAAAAGAATTGACTCGATGATAAATAATATGCAAATAACATTTTAAGTATAAGATATATTTTTATCTCCGTATATGGGCGGTAAATCAAAGAGGTCGATTTGTTAATGTTTTTTAGCTGGTTGACTTCCAGCTAACAACCCGTTTCGTACTATTATGTGAGCCATTTCATTATTCAGTCATGCTCTAACCCTCCAAGTCCCTCTCTGTCTTATTTGGCCTTTGAGGCTCAACTTGTCCGATTATTATACATAATTAAACCCCTTAAGACCAAACCTATGTGACGACTATGGCGGAGGTGCTTTCGATACTTTTCCAGGTAAAACGTGATGTTTCTAGTTTTGGCGAATAATATTCTACAACATTCACTATAATTTTAAATTTGTATATAAATATTGGTGGAGGTGAACGCTGTGTTAGTTATTATATGGACAGTGAAGATAAATCATGAACAGTTTAGAGACATTCGAAATATATATAAATTAGAATAGCAGTAGAATAGTAGATAAATAAGTGTTTAAATAAATTATTAATTAATAAACTGTTGTTTAAAATAAACAAACATCACATTGGTGTCGAGAAGTGAGATAGTGTAAATAAATAGTGGAAAATAATAGCTAAAAGACTCTGTGATTTAAAAGTAACCGAGCTACGTCGGGAGTTAGAAGATCGCGAGTTGGAGACGACAGGGAAGAAGCAGAACTAGCAGAACGGCTTAAAGAAGCACTGGAAAGTGAAGGTTTGGATCCGGAAACCTATTTATTATCTATAATTTCTTCTTTGGAAAGTAAAATGTCTTCCATGAAAACCGATATTTCTTCTGACATTTCTTCTTTAGAAAGTAAAGTTTCGTCCGATATTTCTTCCTTAGAAAAAAAGGTGACTTCTGACATATCTTCTTTAAAAACCGAAATTTCTTCCAACTTGGAAAACAAAATGTCTTCTATGTAAAATAAAGTTTCGTCTAATATTTCTTCCTTAGAAGAAAAGGTGTCTTCCTAAATGTCTTCTTTAAAAAACGAAATTTCTGCTGATGTGGAAAATAAGATGACTTCCGTTGAGGAGAAAATATTGTCTTCCGTTGAGGAAAAAATAAAAGAGATGGAAAAGAAGATAGAAGAACTCGAACATACAGAACCTGCCAAGGACGGTGAAATAAAATGCCATGAGGTGGAGTCAAAGTTGAAATTGGAAGGAGCTGTAAACTCTCCTCGTGTTAAGGCCCCAACTTTCGACGGAAAGATGTCATGGACGAACTACCTTAAGCAGTTTGAAACAGCTGCCAGAGCAAACGAGTGGTCTGAACGAGAGAAGGCAATAAATTTGACCATCGCCCTTCGAGGAGATGCTTTGGATGTCCTTCAGACTATACCCGTGGAAGAGACAGATCATTTTGAACAACTCAAAAAGAGACTAAATATGCGATATGGCCACGAACACTTGGAGCATTTGTACCAGTCACAGTTGAAGAATTGTAAACAGAAACGAAACGAGACTCTTCAGGAATATGAAGTAGATATTGCCAGGTTGGTGCGATTTGCTTATCCATTGGCTCCGGAAAACATTATGGAATGTTTGGCAGTCCAAACATTTGTTGATGGACTTCGTGACCACGAGATGCAAAGAACACTTCGTCTAGCCCGTCACAAAACATTGGTCGATGTCTTGTCCGCTGCCCTTGAATATGAGGCAGCTGCACAGGCCTCTGGTGGATACAATAAAGTGAGGACCATAAAAGAGGAAGAAGAGGAAGGAAAACTCGATCAACTGGTGAATATGATAAAGAACCTAACTGACAGAAAGAATAAGACGAAGACTATCAGGTGCTAGAATTGTGGTGAACGAGGACATGTACGCAGTTCATGCAAACGTCCAAGGGTCACAACGAATCAAGACAACACTCCGCAGGAAAACTAGAGCGGGTCGGCCTAGAGGGGGCAGCTTCGACCCGAAACCGTTCCAAAGACCCTCTCATACTGATAGCCTCTTTGAAATGTCGCGATGATAGTGTATACGTAGACGCCGAAGTAAATGGCAAAAAGTATACACTGTTGGTGGATACTGGAGCAACTATGACTATTATACGACCAACAACTATAAATAACTGTAAGAGACTTCTACCAACAAGATTGCGACTGCGGACTGCCACAGGTGAAAGTGCCAACATCCATGGGGAAATCCAGGTTCAATTGGGAATTGGTACAGAAAAGTTCACTCATACTGTTATTGTCGCTGATATCGAAGAAGATGTTATTCTTGGAATGGATGTAATGAACTTACATGATTTCCAGTTGGACTTTAAAAACAGAGTGATCAAAGTTGGTGCCGAAGAGGTATTCCTACATCCATATGGGGACAGTACCGTGCCAGTTGCTGTACAGGAGGATACGGTGCTAACTGGCAGAAGTGAAACTGTTATAGTAGCACGGCTTCAAGAAACTAAGGAAGAAGGAACACCTGTCATGATGGAACCTTGGAACCACGATGAAGAGGTTGGACGAGGAATTCTGATCGGGAAGGGGTTGGTTACGACTGCTAAGGAGATTCCAGTCCATCTTATAAACGTTAATGATCACCCAATTACCATCAAGAAAGAGACCAGAATCGGAACGTGTGTACCAGTAACTTCCATAATTCGTCAGACAACAACTTCTGATAATTCCAACGACAAATTTGAGCAAATTATTGCAGTTGCTGGTCAATCACTGAATCAATTAGAGAAAAAGAAAATAAAGGAATTTCTTTGACGATATCGTGACATTTTTGTACCAAAAGGAGGAAAAACCGGCAGAACTTCTGTCGTAAAACACAAAATTGACACTGGTGATGCCAGGCCGATTCGTCAATCAGCTCGAAGATTACCAAAGGCCAAGAGAGAGGAAGCTGAAAGGATTGTTCAGGAAATGAAGGAAGACAGGGTAATAGAACCTTCTACCAGCCCATGGGTCTCTCCGGTAGTCCTGGTCCAGAAAAAGGATGGAACTACGAGGTTCTGCGTGGATTACCGTCAGTTGAACAATGTTACTAAGAAAGACAGTTATCCTCTTCCTCGGATCGACGATACCTTGGACACATTGGCCGGAAGTAAACTATTTTCTACCTTAGACCTAAAGTCTGGATATTGGCAGGTGGAAATGAACCCAGTAGACAAAGAAAAGACAGCTTTTACCACCGGATTTGGATTGTGGCAATTTAATGTCATGCCATTTGGACTATGTAATGCCCCCGCGACATTTGAAAGACTTATGGAAAACGTATTGAGAGGGTTATCCTGGAAAACATGCCTGGTTTATTTAGACGACATAATAGTCTTGGGGAAAACATTTGATGAACATCTAAAGAACTTAGAAGATGTTTTTAAAAGACTTCAAGCTATCCCAACTGATGCTAAACCCCAAGAAATGCCAACTATTCCAAAATAAAGTTAATTACCTGGGTCATGTAGTCAGCAAGGATGGCGTAGCTGTAGATAAGGAAAAAGTCGCTTCTATCAAAGAGTGGCCACAACCAAAATAAACACCAAATAAGAAGTTTTCTTGGGCTTTGTACGTACTACCGAAGATTCATAAAGAAGTTTGCAGATATTGCTAAACCACTAACGCGACTCACAGAAGAAGCGAGGGAATTCTGCTGGGACGAAGACTGCCAAACAGCCTTCGAAACTTTAAAGAAGCATTTAATAACAGCGCCAATATAATGTGGGAATTGGAGGAGTGCTTTCACAGATTCAAGGGGGAAAAGAAAGAGTACTGGGTTATTTAAGTAAAGTGCTCTCGAAACCTGAGCGAAATTACTGCGTCACGAGAAGAGAACTCCTGGCAGTTGTGAAATGCGTGGAACACTTCTACCAATACCTATATGGAAGGAAATTCTTAATCCGTACCGATCATGCTGCTCTTAAGTGGTTGATGCAGTTCAAAAATCCGGAGGATCAAGTGGATTGAGCGACCACAGAAATGCCGATTATCTTTCTAGAAGACCGTGTTCAGCAGAGTGCTCCCACTGCAACAAAGCGGAATCCAAAGAAAGCGGACTACTAAGAACAACGGTAGTCAACGATGAGTGAGCCCCTGCTAAAATTAGGAAAGAACAAGAGAACGATACCGTCCTAAAGAAGATGCGACAATGGAAAGAGGAAAATCGTCGACCTACTTGGCAAGAAGTATCCAATCTCTCTCCAGTACTTAAGTCATATTTGGCTCAGTGGAACTCCTTTATCCTGGAAGATGGCTTATTAAAGCGAGTACTTGAAAATGATGATGGTTCCGAGAACCGAAGACAGTTGGTCATTCCAAGAAGTAGAGTAGCTGAAGTACTCCGTCAGTTACACGACAGTCCATCAGGAGGACATCTCGGTGTTACGAAAACCCTTCAGAGAGTTCGGGAAAGGTTTTACTGGATGAACAGTTCCGATGATGGAAAGGACTGGTGTAAGAAATGTACCAGCTATGCTATGAGTAATAGACTTCAGCGAAAAAGGAAGGCTCCCATAAAGCAATACAACGTTGGTAGCTCATTTGAGAGGATCGCCTTAGATATTGCTGGACCATTCCCCGCGACCGAGGATGGTAATAAATACATTTTGGTGATTATGGATTATTTTACAAAGTGGGTGGAAGTCTATGCCATTCCAAATCAAGAGGCTGCAACTGTTGCAGATGTATTGATAAAAGAGTTTATCTGTCGATTTGGAGTGCCCTTGGAGATCCACAGTGACCAAAGCAGAAATTTTGAAAGTCAACTTTTCCGTGGAATCTGTGACAGACTAGGCATGAAGAAAACCAGAACCACAGCATTGCACCCACAATCCGATGGAATGGTAGAGCGAATGAATAAGACCATTGGAAAATATCTGTCAAAAGTGGTTTCAAACCATCAGCGAGATTAAGATCAGTATCTTTCGCTCTTTGCAATGGCTTATAGATCCGCTGTCAATGAATCAACAGGCCAAATATCAGCAAAGTCCTATTTAGGCGTGAGATGAGACTACCGTGCGACCTTAAGTTTGGATGCCGACCTGGAGAAGATGTAGCTGGTGAAGATTATGTGATCCAGTTACGAAGAAGAATGGACGACATGCATGAATTAGTTCGCTCGCATCTCCAAATCGCCAGCGACAGAATGAAGAAGCGATACGATACCCAAGCAACGGAAGGATGTTTCAAAGAAGGCAACAAAGTCTGGCTCCATAACTCAAAAAGACAAAAGGGTTATTCTCCGAAGCTTCAAAGGTCTTGGGAAGGTCCGTACCTCATCAAGAATAAAATAAATGATGTAATTTACCGTATAAGCAAGATCCCAAACGGTAAACCGAAGGTAGTGCATCAAAACAGGCTGGCGCCATTTGAGGGTGACCACGAAGAAGAAGTAAAACAACTTCAAGAAACACCAGACCTTGTCTTTGAAGAGTTTATGGGTGCATATGGAGGTACTGGAAAAGCCAGATATGGTGTTACGACCGAGCAACAACAAGATCTGCTCTCGCTTCCGAAAGACTACTCGCTGGTCCATAGCACTTCCGCCAGCATCAACGACGCGCGAGGACTGGTATATGTGTTCCGTAAGAAGTTTGGTCGACTGGTAGAACTTCAATGTCAGTTACCAGGCTCTGTAAAAGCCTTCAAACTTCAAGACGGGTCACGTTATCTTTTTTATTTAATAACGAAGAACACCTTCCAAGATCGATCCACCTATCAGGATATATGGGAAGCATTATTTAGTCTAAGGGAACACGTACGTGAGTCCAATGTACAGAAGCTAGCCATGCCGAATCAGCTGGATTGGAGGATCATTAGGAACATGGTGGAAGTAATTTTTCAAGATACCGGAGTCCAAATACTTCTCTGCAGCCATTCGCCCAGTGCCCAGGTTACAGCGAAGACAGTCCCTTGTTACTTCCATGCAACTGGAAATTGTAAAAGAGGATTCAGTTGCAGATACAACCATTCCAGTTTAGTTTCGTAAGAGTTCCAGGAGGAACTATCTCTTAAGGAGGTGGCAATGTTATGTGAACCATTTCATTATTCAGTCATGCTCTAACCATCCAAGTCCCTCTCTGTCTTATTTGGCCTTTGAGGCTCAACTTGTCCGATTATTATACATAACTAAACCCCTTAAGACCAAACCTATGTGACGACTATGGCGGAGGTGCTTTCGACACTTTTCCAGGTAAAACGTGATGTTTCTAGTTTTGGCGAAGAATATTCTACAACATTCACCATAATTTTAAATTTGTATATAAATATTGGTGGAGGTGAACGCTGTGTTAGTTATTATATGGACAGTGAAGATAAATCGTGAACAGTTTAGAGGCATTCGAAATATATATAAATTAGAATAGTAGTGTTGTAAAATAAATAAGTGTTTAAATAAATTATTAATTAATAAACTGTTGTTTAAAATAAACAAACATCACAGTACACCAATTTTTTTCGAGTAGTTCAAGCAGAGGCCGACCTTTTTTCTACATTTTCGGTATTCCTCTATAGTTGACTTATTGTTTAATACAACTTATGTACCTAGATCATTTTATCTATTAATCTTTTTTTAACAAAATTCTTATGACTAACTAAATTATATGACTAACTAAATTCGAGCAGATAGTTCAAATGCCGTTTTGGCAGCAGCTTTTAAGTTTTTTTGTTGTCAGCTGTATATCTATATGGCGTTACCGCTTTGAAGTCGAGGATATACAATTTTCTTCAACAAAAACAATTTGTTCTTTTTCGGCATGTGATAAAACAAACTGCTAAAGGAACAACGCAAATCACACAGAAAACTTCATTTAAAAATAGTATACTAAAATATATGAATGTATATACCAGGTGTCCCATATGTGTCTGGATAACTGTTATAAGGGATGAAAGTGTTTTACCTGTTACACCCAAATCACCTCTTGTAAAACTACCCGCTAGAAACCACCATTTACATTTATTTTTCAAACTGCATACCCACACTTTTTTTTAATATGATACATTTTTCGCTTCATGTCAACGATGTTTTACGATTTATTGGTCAACATTGTAAATAACACTTATTTAACCTGTTTCTAAGGGGTGCGTGGTTTGACAAGCGGTTGATTTAAACTAACTCCTACAAAAATAAGAAATTTATTTTATTTTTTTTATTTATTGAACATTTTTTGTGAAAGTCAATAGCCATGTCTAAAACACAGGTAAGATATAGGTACTTTTTTCTAAAAAATGACTTAAAAGGTTACTTATTGTTTGTATTTTCTTCAGTATTTACTTTTAAAAATTTGTCCTAGGTATCTGATATTTTTACGAAATTTTAGGCAAGAAAACCAGACGGTTTCCTTTCAAAACAGGTAGTCGATCCAAAAAATCGACTCTGATGAAAAAATCGTTGCTGATAAAAAGAGCCAATAAACAGAACATTGAATATTTAATAGAGTAAGTAAGTTATACATTTCCAGCTAATTACTTCTTTAAATTCCTGAAACAGATCAATTTTTAATTCTATAGTTTAGCAATTAACTGAGATAACTCTTGAATAACATTACTAATTGTTTCAATACAAACTATAAAAGGTATTAATTCATATTTAAATAAAAAAAAAAAAGTTAAATAAATTTTTTATATTCAAATTTCCATTTAGGAATCCCGACAGTCAATGACGTTGATAGTCTAATGGTAAGGATGCACGTGGAAGTCTGGGTTCGACTCCCGGCAATGACAGGTTTTTTCTTCAAATATACAAGTATTTGTTTTCTTCTTTGGGGTCCGCGGATTATTGAGATTTGTTTCCGAATTTTCAAATTATTTCAGCCACTTATTTTTCAGATATACTGACTTTTCGGATTTCGATTTGCGACTTCTCGATAATAAATTCACAATTTTTAAAAAAGTTACTTTATTTAAACAAAATCCAGTGCCTAATTAATAATACCTAATTCCAATTTTTCTCAGACTGTTTTTAAGAAAATTAAACAAAACGACGTCACAGCTCTGTAAAATAAAACGAGAAAATCTAAAAAGGAATCATTTCAATACACTTACTTACCTACCTTTTTGCCGAATTTTAATTATAGAAGGTGCTATGAATTTTAAGTTTCTTTTGAGACAACCAGTATGCTTCTACTCTCTTATAAAACGTTCATAAATGATCTGAAAATACTTAAATACGTAAGCCATTTTAGCTACCTATATTACCTAAACAATGAACCAAAAAAAAAAATATTTCGAGAATAACCTTCTTTTGCTTTCCGAAATGCAAACAACTGCCCGATAAATTAATCGCCCATCCATCACATAAATAATTTTCTAACTATGTAGCATAAAAGTTATGTGGACGTGGATTTAGTTTTACAAGCATGCAAAAGCCAAGCGAATAACGAATTGTCAATGTTGCCACTATTTTATTCTGTGTGTATTTTAAACCCACATTATTTCGTCTTTTGTTTGCACTTTAAACAATAAAAACTATATTCTGAATACAATGCAAGAATTGAATGTTGGGAACGATTCGACTAGCTTGTTTTTCGATCTATCGACGAGTGCCTGATGTTAAATGTTGATAAAGCAGGGTTTGTTGCGTATATTATTTAAAATTTTAGCTTGATTATTGATAAATTATTTGCTGGACTCCTTGAAAAAATCATATTAAATTTTTTTATAATCGTTTAAACTTTTATTTTTATTATTCTCAAAGTTACATTATTTATATTGGCCTCAGCAACTGCTCTGATTTATTTCAAAAATGTCTACAAAATCTTAGCTCTTTATAGTTTTCAAATTTATTAGAAAATAAAATTAAACACAATTAAACTCTCGCCTGAAAAAGTTTGGTATTTAATTTATCTTTACTAAGGCACAAATTTATTTTATAACTCAATATATTTGTTATAAATTAACACTAATTTATTTCTCTTACTAATTCACTAATTTACATTAACAATATTTATTGGAACTTAACGAAGTCTTAACTTGAACTTAGCCTATAACCCTAGAAGTATATGAAAACATTATACCGGAATGAAACGGATTAATCATTGTTATAATATACTAGTTTGCAACGTCTTCGAGACCAATTCGCCTATTAAAGTAAACGAGATTTTACGTAGTATATAGGGTAATGTTGCACATCCTCATGTCGTCCTATGTAGAATTGATAGACCGTTTAACGGTAAACCACGAATGATAAAAATTAGCATTTCATCTACATTGCAAGCTCTTAGCGTTTTAATAAATTGTTATCTAGTTCTGCGAATTCGGATGTGCTTGTTAAAGACGATAAAAAGCCCGGTCAGCATATTTAAACGAAATTGGTGCTGAACTGAGACGTCGCACCGATGATGGCGAAATAAATATGAACGAAATAAACCACAAGTTGCTTAAACTCCAAAAACTGACAAAACTAGAAATACACGTAGCTCATACCAACACTGCAATGCTTATTATGGCCATGATAAATGAATTTCATCTATTTATTCAAAACCATCCACACATATTTGCAGAAACAGAAACATGGTTCACTAAATATAATCCAAGTTTCACAGTTAACTTCCCAGGATACGATACAAAAGATGGTAGAAAAGTTGGGGGTGTCTGTATCTTTCTAGACAAAATCTTCTTTAAAGCCTTCACTATCAATTAATTACCAGAACTATACAGAGGATTGAATCTGGATGGCTACATTTTTTTAGTCAAAACATTTTTTATTAACTCTAAACTGTACTATATAGGCCATCCAAAATTAACATTAATACTGATTTTAAATCGTAGAAGTCCTTTCCAATACCAGTGAACAATGCAATAATCTTTTACTTTGCGGCGATTTTAACTTTCCCGTTTTTAATTGAAATTCTTTAACTTATTCTGATGGAATCAGTGTCACTTTGCTACATTCAAACATGTCGTTGCAAGCAAACTTATCACGCAGTCTGCACGTTTTCACTATAATCAAAATCCTTCCTGTCTTGACCTACTTTTCACAAACGACGAAAACTTGATATCCAATATTGAATACCGTTCGCCTTTAGGCCGCTCTGATCACGCTGTTGTTATTTGGAATATACAGATTCTGACAATTGCTAACACCAGAAATGTGTTACAAACTCATTATAAACCCAATTACAATCAACTTCAGTCGTTATTCATATCACTAAATTGAAATTATGTATACGAATTATTTGGAACCAAAATGGGAACTTTTCCAAAAAAAAACTTAATTTAGCTTCAGACTTGTAAATATCCTTTTATCAAAACTAATAACTTCAAATCTTATTACCTCTTCCAAAACAAAACGTTGCTTATGGAGAAAATACCTAGCTGAAATATATAGACGATTCTTCAATCAATTATCGCAAGATCTACGAACTCAAAGAGCAGATTACGAAAATTCAGTAATCACAATAGGTTCAAAAGCTCTCTTTAAGTACACACGATAAAAACTTTCTGCACATGTATCAACGCCACGAATAAAAAAACCTCATATCTTTTGCGAAACCGACCTAGACACACTAACAATAATTTACAGAAGAAACAGTTGTATGCCCAACATTATCACACCTAGATCACTAGTGTCTATTGCAGACATAATATTAACTGAAGACATAGTTTTTTCTCAGCTCAATAATATAATCTGTAAATTGATAATACAAATAAATAAAAGTTCCTTGGTAGAATCGATCACAGTTTTTATTCAAGAAGCACTACATATGTTTCGGAATTACGTATATCCATCTGGTACAGTCAATAATTATAATTTTTTAAAAACATCGAGGTACAATTAACAAACACATAAAAATATTAAAATCAGCGAAATCCCATCTTTCTGTTTCACGTCGTGTGAATTCGAAATGTAATTATTCGACGTGAAACAATTTGTTAAATTTCACTCAATGTGTGTAAAAAATTAATTATTAACAGCATCAGAAGATGGATATACCTAAATCCGAAACACATATGTAGTGCTCCTTAAATAAAAATTGTGACCGATACTCAGGGCCGCCGAGAGCCAGGTCGGCCCCGTGACAATTTTATAAAAAATTAAGCCGCTTCAATATCACATTTCTAAAAATAAAAAGGTCTTTCAGTAAAATCCTCCTCTTCCCTAAAAAAAAAGTTCCTTCAGCAAAAATTACTCCTCTTCTTCAGTCAATTCTCTAAAAAAAGGCCTTAAGCAAAAAATTATATTTTTGTATTCAAGAAGGAGGAGGAGGACATGTTGAACATTTATTAAATTAAATAGTTTATAAAATATATATAATAATTATTGTCAAGTGTTTATTTTTAATTGTTAATTTTTTGTTAATTGTTTAATTAAAAAAATAATTTTTTTAATTACTATTAAATTTAATAAATACATTTCCAAACTAACGTTTATTTTTATTAGTGACATGATGAACCCATGAAGACGGGTGGCACACCATTTTTATGGCGCCAATCCAGTATTATAAATATCTTTTTTACAACGTTTTTTTGAATGTTAGTTTAACGCCCTGTAACTTTGTTAGGAGCCAGTTTTTGATATAGGTAAATATAGCCAAATCCACTTATTTTTTGGTAATCTATATGAGGAAGAATTTATGACACACCTTTTTGAAACACCCCGTATATATGTGTAAAAGTCTACTACGGTAAGGAAATTATCCTTGTTGTCTCTTGGAATGGATAATATTTCAGATCCCTTATTAAAAAGTGTTTGGCGTTGTGCCAATGTTTTAGCTAAACCTCTTTCCAATTATAGGCCCATCCGTTTAGTTCCTATTTGTGATACTTAAGTAGAAGTCTTATTGGGACGGTGACTAATTTGTTTCTGTAACTTTCTGACAATTGCAAACCACATCATTTTAATATTAAGTTCAATAATTAATAATCAATGAAGAGTAATTCATGAGTTACACTCAGACTCATTATAGATAGGTATCATTTTATGGGTAGATAACCAATTAAGTAATTTGGTATACATTCACACAACATTTCCTCTATAATTAAATGGATTGAGCTGGTGTTGTATGCTAATTAATTAATAGAAATCGATTTTTTAAATTGATGTTTATTGAGAGTTGGGCTGCCATATGTACATTGCTATTTTTATCTTAATTTTACTGTACCTTGAGACAATAAATCAAAATAGATTTAGATATTGTTCATAGAAATTCTACAAAAGTTTGGATATTTTATAATACAGTAGAACCTCGATAATCCGAACGCCTGTAATCCGAACGCTTGTAATCCGAACGCTCGATAATCCGAACGCCGTTTTGGGAAAAATAAAAATAGTAGTAATCAGAATCGCTCTCTAACTGCTACAGTAAACAGAGCATCACCGTAGTAAACATTGCATCGTGTGTGTTGTTATTGTGCCTGTGTTGCAGGGTTGCCAATCGTACGGTAATTACCTTATTTGTACGGTAATTTCGATTAATGTACGGTATACTGTCCAAAGTCATTACCGTACATAAAAGTACGGTGTTTACATAAAACGTACGGTAAACGTACGGTATTTTAAACAGAACTGGCAAAGACTTTGAGTTGTGTAAGGACCGATTCCACTAGGATTGCCATCTGTCCTTTTTTGAAAAGGACAGTCCTTTTTTCAGTCAAAATATCCTTGCTACTTTTTAAAGCTTAAAATGCACTTCTTGATGGCGCATGTCCTGTTTTACTCTTCGATATCTTTGAAAGGTGAAAGAGACCTGGCTTGTACAAAAATATACAAGCTGAGAAGCTTTTTAGAAGCTCAGTAGAAGGACGAGGGCTTTTTGTTATACATTAGTCGACCTTTTTTTTAGTAGAAGAAGGTGGCAACCCTAGATTCCACCGTTGTGTTAAACGAAGTTTAAATTACTAAATGATGAATAAAATGACATTGTCTAATGCAGGGGTGCACAACATACGGCCCGACAGTGTACGTTTTGGCGGCCCGCAGGCCGTTGACCAGTTTGGCCCGCCTACGTCAAATTATACATTGTTCAGTAACAAACTTGCATATTTAGGTTAACTACCTTTTTTTCAAGATAAGCGAATGGATGTAAAATCCGCAGTCATAGAACCCCAAATAGCAAGCAAGACCTTTTTTTTAGAAATCTGACTATTGTAGGCTCAGGCCTCTCTTGGCGGCCTTCGTACAGTTACGGTTCTTCAAATCTGGCCCTTTGAAAATCTGAGTTGTGCAGGCCTGGTCTAATGTAAAAATGCCATTTCATTTTTTTTACAGCAAATGTTCTTTAAAAGGACCTGTTTTTCTGTTTTTTGAACAAAGGTAGAAGGACTAGAGGTTGATTAAAATATGATGAGGATCTTTTTTGTTTTTAGAAGCCCAACAAAAATATATTAAACACAATATAGATTTTGTACAAAATAAAAGTGTTCGGTAGTGGGAGGTCATGTACGGTAATTTGAATTGAGCGGTACGGTAAATAAAATTTGAAAAGTTGGCAACCCTGCAGTGTGTTGGTGTTTGCCTTCAGTCGCTCTCTAACTGCTACAGTAAACAGAGCTTTCCGTAGTAAACATTGCATCGTGTGTTATTGTGCCTGTGTTGGTTTTTAACACGCTTTTATTAGCTTGACCTGTATGTATGTATGTATGTTTGTAACTCTCCTTTGGACTAAAAGCAAGTGGCTTATTACTGTCAGTATATCCCACTACCTCAAGTTCGTTCGTTGGCCGAACGGTCATAGGTGCGGGCACGTCGATCGCCAGACTCACCGATCGTGGCTTCTAATTCCGGCCACGGCTGAAAAAAAATAATTGGTTTTTTTTAGCAATTTCAACTTTTTTTTTATTTTTAATAATTAATCGAACTAGAAAGTAAAAAATGAATATAGTTTAAAAAAACTAAAAAACACGCTTTTATAATACATCGAACTAAAAAGTGAAAAATAAATATAGTTTAAAAAAACTAAAAAACACGCTTTTGGAGCATATCAAACTAAAAAGTTAAAAATAATTTTTCAAATAAGCTTAAAACAATAATAAATGGAAAATACTAGTATTGTGAAAAAATCGTGGGGCGCTTTGTCCATATTTCTCGTACATCGAGCGCCCGACGCTTTTTTCACAATAATACTAGTATTTTCCATTTATTATTATTTTAAGCTTATTTGAAAAATTATTTTTAACTTTTTAGTTTGATATGCTCTAAAAGCGTGTTTTTTAGTTTTTTTAAACTATATTTATTATTTTCGTAATTCGCTGTTTAATAAACCAGTGAAACATTACTTGTGTACTGTAATTTCAAGTGAAATGGCTTCACAAGCGTCGTTTAAAAGAAAACACAAGACACTGAACATAGAGGATAAACTTCAAATCCTGGAAAAACTTAAGAAAGGTAAAAGCGGAGCAGCATTAGCCCGAGAGTTTGGTGTCGGTAAGTCTACAATAATGGACATAAAGTCTAAACAAGATGCTATCTTGAAATATGCATCCCAACAAGATAGCAATGAGGGACCTAAAAATAGAAAAACATTAAAATTAGCCAATAATATGGCTCTTGAGGATGCCTTATATTTATGGTTTACACAAAGAAGGAGCTTAAGTGAACCAATATCAGGCCTGCTTCTTTATGAAAAGGCTCTAGATTTTAATAAACAACTTAATGGGCCTCCTGATTTCAAGGCCAGTAGTGGGTGGTTGGCTAAGTTCAAACAATGGCACGGAATAAGATAGCTTGATGTTCAAGGAGAAATGCTATCTGGTGATTCTGCTGCTGCAGAATCGTTTCTAAAAACTTTTGAAAACATTACCCTTGATAAGCAATTGTCAAGGGATGATGTTTATAACGCTGACGAAACTGGGATAAATTGACGCTCCTTGCCGAGAAAATCTCTTGCATCACGTAATGAAACTCGTGCTCTTGGCTACAAAGTTAGCCAAAGAAAGGGTGACAGCTATGGTTTGTGCCAATGCAAGCGGCACGCATTCTCTTCCTTTACTGCTGATTGGTAAAAGCAAAAAACCTCGTTGCTTCAAGAATGTGACATGCGTTCCCGTCATTTATAGGGCACAAAAGAGTTCATGGATGACGTCCGATATTTTTCTTGATTGGTACTCTAACACTTTCATACCAGAAATTAAGAAATTCATAAAAAGCCAGGGTAAAACTAGAAAAGTTATGTTGATTATTGACAATGCCCCCACACATCCTGATATTGACCGCTTGAACGGCATTGACAACAACTTTACTGTCATCTTTCTCCCACCAAATGTGACAGCCCTCCTCCAGCCAATGGATCAGGGCGTAATTGCCAAAATTTACAGGAAAGAGGTGCTTCGGCGGCTACTTCTAGCAGATCGAAATGAAGAAAGTGTGATTGAGTTTACAAAAAAATTAAATCTTAAAGACTTCTGCTACATGTTGGAGGATTCCTGGAAAAGTCTAACTGAGGGAAATCTAATGAAAGCTTGGAACAAACTTTGGCCGAGGCCAGCTATCAATGAGGACGAAAATAACGAGGCACCTGAACCTGAGCTTCCTGAAGAAATCGCCAATCTTTGCAATATAATTCCTGGCTTTGAAGAGTGTGACCTGGCTGATGCAACAGAGTGGTTCAACAGTGATATTAATGAGCATGGTTACCAAATCTACAATAAAAACGAGATCCTGTCTCTAGTCACGAAAGTCAACGAACCAGGAGACAGCAGTGCTAATGAAGACGCTATTGATTCGGGCCCATCCCATGCCGTTGCGTTCAGTGCTCTTAAAACGGCAATGAGCTGGTACGAAAAACAACCTGAATGCTGTTTACCTCAGTTGATCACGCTAAAGAAAATCCGTGATTTAGCAGCCAAAAAACGTTCTTCAACCTTAGTTCAGAAAAAAATGAGTGACTATTTTTCTAATGTTCTTTGTTGAGTTTTTTGTTTTCTTTAATTTTTTTTATCTTTCTGTACAGTATAATTTTTTTCCTACGACCACTTAGGAAAGTGACACATATCACACTATATAGTCCTATGGAAAGTGCCCTATATCACACGCGTATGAATAAAAATTTACTTTCCACCCGTGTGTGAATATGCTACTTTCCGCATCAGCTGTCACAAAATGTCAAACGCATCATTTCTATTTTGATCTATGTAATGTCCATATTAATACTAAAATCGATATGATTGTTAAATTATTGAAATTGTTATAAATTAGATCCTAGATATTTATCTTTAACAATTATTATTAAAATAATTTTAAAATAACTAAATCATTCAATTGATAAAAGGCCTATTAGCTCAGGTGGTAGACTATCAAACTTTATCAACTTTGCCATTTGAGACCTGGCGAGCGAGCGGGTTAAAATCCTTGCGAGGCCAGATTTTTTTTTGTTTTTTTTTATTTATTTTTTTTATATTTATTATAATATAAACCTCGTTTTACATTTCCGCATCAGCTGTCACATAATGTCAAACGCATCATTTCTATTTTGATTTATGTAATATATATTAATAGTAAAATCGATATGATGAATAAATTATTAAAAATGATGTTTAAACTTAGATCCAAGATATTTATTTTTAAAAATTATTAAAATAATTTTAAAATAACTACATACATCTCATTATTTTGGCTTTTTATTCTGTTTAAACTTAAAATCGAAATAAAAATGCATTTGACATAAGACCCATTAGCTCAGGTTGTAGGGTAGTTGCAATTTGAAGTTTGGCTTACATGACGGGTCCGCGGGCCCGCGTTCAAAACTTGCTGGTTGCAGAATTTTTTTTTTCTTTTGTGTTTTTTTTATTTTTGTTTCGAAAAATATGAAAATTTAATAAATACAATTATTGTTGATTATTTTTTTAAATACATTTTAATTATTATAATAATAACCTGGTTTTACATTTTGTGGTCGTAGGAAAAATATTGTACATCACTTGTATGAAAAGTGATTTTCCACACTCGTAATGTAATATACTATTGTGTGTACAGTATTGTACTTTCTGTGTGTGTATAAGATTGTATATGTACTAAAAATATTACGAAATTCATGTGCAATACATTACATAAAATATAGTTACCTTACTATAGCACAGTAGTATTTCATAAAATAATCTATTTACCTGTAACAATACAACGTGCTCCTTATTTTATAGGAAATAGTATGTCAGTGCTCATTTTTTGCATGCTACTATGTTTGGAAAGCACTTTGTTTGGTAATCCGAACGAATCGATAGTCCGAACCACCCCCGGTCCCAATTAGTTCGGATTATCGAGGTTCTACTGTAGTTATATTGACTACTATTAAGAAAAATGGATGTAGATTTGTTGGTTTCTGAATGTCACAGGTGCTTAGTAGAGATATTTAGTCTAAATATTGTTCAGTACTTCTGAAAAATATCTTTCAATATTCGAAACCATTTTAAATTAAAAAGTTGCTCATGCTTAAACCCTTCACAGAAATGGATTGGGAGACAGTTATATGGTCAGCAAAGTCACCTTATATAATTCCGTTGGACTTTTGTAAGAGATATGGATAACCTTCTCACTAATAATAAATGCTGTTCGTAAAATAATACTAGAAGTACTGAGGTAAGAAAGAGGTACTGAGAGAAAGTCGAGATGAGTAGGTAGTCAAAATAAAATTGCTCCTGATACGGAATTGCCATAAGCAAGCCACTGACTACCAATTATTTCAGACAATGCAATCTCTAATCTGTCAAGCGTTTACGAAGAAAATTATTTTTAAGAGCTTTAGCTTTAGATTTATTTTTTATTCGAGTGGAAAGTTAAGTAGTTTCTAAATAATTTCTTGCGATTTTTTTATAATGCATTCTAATCCAGGCATAAAAGTAATATAAAGAGGATGATCGAATTTTTAATAGTTTAAGTTTTTTCTAATGATTTTGTGATTGTATGCTGTTAGATTTAGGTTTAAGACGTTTTTTAACCGACTTCAAAATAGGAGAAGGTTCTCAATTCGTCGTAATATTTTTTTTATGTATGTTCAGCGATAATTCTTTAATACGATGTCCGATTTTAATGATTCTTTTTTTGTTAGAAAGAGGATACTTTAGGGGTGGTCCCATATAAATTTGGTCAAAATCTAAAAATTGGGTCCATGATAAAATCCTCAAACTCTTAATTTTTTATATATGTTTAGCGATAATTCTTTACCAACTTGTCCGATTTCTATGATTCTTTTTTGTTACTAAAGGGGTGCCTCAGGGGTGATCTCATATAAATTTGGTCAAAATCTAATAATTGGGTCCATGAGAAAATCTTCAAACTCTTTATTTTTTACGTATATTTAGCGATAATTCTTTATCACCTTGTCCGATTTCTATGATTCTTTTTTGTTAGTAAGGAGGTGGTACATCAGGGGTCATCCCATATAAATTTGGTTAAGATGTGGTAATAGCATCTGCACGATTTTGAAGTCGGTTTTTAAAATTACTTTTATAACTTGTTTTTTTAATAAATGCCCCAAGTAAAGGAGCATTTACGATTATTACAATCTGATCAATAAGATCAATTAGCAATTTTATTCTAACCTAACTTATCTAGGTATGAAAAACTTCATGAACTAAAATTCTACTTACTAGTGTACCTTAGAGTCTAATTATTTAGTTACACAACCGTTAACGTATAATACTAAACCGCACTATACTCTACGTTTATTAACAATACTGAACTAACTCGGAAGGCTTGGTTCTCTTGAATCTTATTAGATTGGCATTGTTCAGGAGAGCTCATATTTTTTTTTTTTTTAATTATATATTGACGAATCTTATACAATTGTATTTATTGTCTTATGGAAAATAAAGAGTAATTATTAATATTGTTGTTGGTGACTACTGGCAAATTTTTGTATTGTATTTTCAACAGTCTCCACTTTAAGGTCCCTATGAAGATTAGTAGTACGGCAGTACCAGGATGCATAGACGATGTTCCTTAATACTTTATTCTCAAAACGTTGAATAACTTGGATGTTACTTTAACTGGCACAGCCCCAAAGCTGGATTTCATACGGATTTCAATATCTGCCTGCAAAGAAGCAGTTTGTTTTATCTGAATAATTGAATTTTTTTTGTATTTTATACCAAGCCCTTCGCGTTTCTTTTTAATATGGATTTTCCAGCGAAGTCTAGCATCAAGTGTCATACCCAGATATTTTGCTATATTGGCAAAAGGGATCTGAATGTCGTTTATTCTAAGAGGAATATATTCATTGTTTATTGCTAAAGTTGATATGGATAGATTTGCCTTCACTTAATTTTATTCGCCATCTTTTCGCCAAGTATTAATCTGGGCTATAGGTTTTTGCAATTTTCTATTAGCGTCTTCGAGATTTTTTCCAACAGCAAGGATTGCGGTATCATCAGCAACTGTTACGATAGTATTGGGCTCAAGATTAGGGAATATCTTTGGTATGCAGCAAGTAGAGAACTGGATCTAGTACACTTCCTTGATCTACTCCTACCTTAATATATCTCAGGTCGGACTAGGCTTCTTCCTGTTTAATTCTGAAATACCTTTCTGATAAATAGGATTTTAATAGCTCAGAGTATTGACGTGGCCTGAACATGTTCAGTTTTTGAATCAGGCCTTTATGCCATACTTTATCGAAAGCATGAGCCACATCCAAAAAGACGATGGAGCAAACTTTTTTCTTCTAGGGACTTTTCATTGATATATGCGATTTTATGAACTTTATCGATGGTCGAGTGTTTTTCTAAGAAGCCAAACTTGTGGAAGAGTATTAGGTCCTTTTCTTCTATTATAGGTTTTAATCTCTTAAAAAGCAATTTTTTATGGAGTTTCGAGATAACAGTTAACAAGGAGATGGGCCTGTACTATGTAACTTCATGGCGAAGTTTACCTGGCTTAGGTGTCTTTATAACTTCTGCTACCGTCCACATCTTTGGTACGTACTTTAGTCTAAACGACCAATTGATGAGATTGGCAATTTTGACAATAGCTTTCCGAAGAAGCATTTGAAATTTTTTTCAGTGATGATTTAAAATCTAGGGATTTTTTTCGGATTTATATTTGTTTGGATTTCCATATTCACTTCTTTTGGAGAAGTGGGTTTAACGACTGTGTTTCTTGTGCTAGTTCCATCCAGCCTTGAAGATCTTCGCCATTATTGGGTGCTCGCTAAATGTTTGGCAAATCTGTTTAGTAGAGCTTTTTAATCGTTTGGTAGCTATCCCGAGTGAATATTTGGTAGTCTTATCGTTAGTTAATTCTCTTAAGGAGGTCCTTTCGCCACCAATGTTAAATAAAAAATATTAGATTATGACTAAAATTAATTTTTTTCTAATAGTAGATGTCCTTATTTATCTAATAGTGAACTTTTAACTATACCTTACCGTGCAAATTTTTGAGAATTTTTTTTTTAAAAATGTGTGTGTTTGTACAGTGTCTTATGAGAAAGTAAGACTTCAACAACAATTTTCGAATTATACTTAATTTTACTATTATTTATTGATTAGATGGAGTAGAAAAAAACTAAAAATAAGGTTTTTGAAATATTTAGGTTTTGTTTTTTACAATAAAATATATAGGTTACCGTGGAATTTATTGAGAAATTATTATTAAAAAATCACAA
This sequence comes from Psylliodes chrysocephalus, assembly GCA_927349885.1. Taxonomy (NCBI): domain Eukaryota; kingdom Metazoa; phylum Arthropoda; class Insecta; order Coleoptera; family Chrysomelidae; genus Psylliodes; species Psylliodes chrysocephalus. Next base: position 21,983,193 of record OV651816.1, read on the forward strand.
AAAATTTTCAACTAGGTTACTTGAAAATTTTTTGTAATTTTTTAATATTAATTTCTCAATAAGTTCCACGGTTTGCTATATATATTTTATTGTATAAAACAAAATCTAAATATTTCAAAAGCCTTATTTTTAGTTTTTTTCTACTCCATCTAATCAATAAATAATAGTATAATTCGAGAATTGTTGTTGAGGACTTACTTTCTCGTGATACACTGTACAAATACTCACATTTTTAAAAAAAAATTCTCAAAAATTTGCAAGGCAAGGTATAGTTAAAAGTTCAGTATTAGATAAATAAGGACTTCAACTATTAGAAAAAAATTAATTTTAGTCATAATCTAATAACTTTTTTTTTAACATTTGAGGCGAGAGGTGTGGCGAAAGGACCTCCTTGAGTATTCGCCAATTGACTTTTTTTTAATGCGCAGTATTTCACGTTTTAGCTGGTGTGTTGCGTTGTTTAAAGTTGTTGAAGACGTTAAATTTATTTTATAAATTTGACAGTGTTTACTATTTACACATTCAGTTGTTTTGTACTTCGATTATTGTTTTATTTCGAAGACTGTGCCATTTGGACTATTTACTTCAGGTACTTTAAAAATATTTTTCTAATTTTGACATATAAAGTGACATTTTTTTTTAATCTCAGCACAAATCAAAATTATCTCCTCTACTCAACCAGTTGCATATTGTTAAACATTATGAAACAAATTTTGAAAAATTCACTGTCACCCGTTGCGAAAAGAAAATAAATGAAAATAAATCTTTTTTGGTTTTAAAATCAATAATATAATTATTGAAAAAGAACGGCATGTTGACTTATAAAAATAGAATTTGGTTAAACTTACAACCTAGTAATATTCAAGGAAAGATGGGATAAAACGAAGCTGGAGACTTGTCAGGGAGCTTTTAAGTAATCCTATCAACACTGCAGCGGACAAATACTGGACTATGACTAGAGTGAATCTGTTCCTGATCACAGTCATTCTGACTGGATATTGGCAAGTATGGAAGCATGTCCATATCATGTTGCTTGTTAGAATCCGCACTCTGCAGAAGGTGCGAACAAGAAGATGAGATCACCGAGCATATCCTTTACGACTGCCGTTGAGTCGTTGAGAATAAATGAAAATGATTTTCTGTTTGTTAATAAAAGAATCAAGTTAATCATATGCAACTAACAATACGAGAAAGTAGTACTATTAATTGCCTAGATGTCAGTAGTTTTATACCAAAACATAATTTTATAAATAATCTAGTCAAAATTAAAAATATAAGGCATTTCGTAACTGGTTTCATAAATAGCTATTATTTATGTTTGACTATTATGGGGTTTGCGCTAGGTGTGTCTGTTGAATGAATTTATTTGTCGTTGTTTTGCCTGAAAAACGTTATGAAAAAACAGGATTTGTTCAAAATTGAGAAGAAATATCCAGACTATCATACATTCCACAGCACATCCCCAAATATAGTAATACATCTCTCTTGTTAAAGAGATGACAATAAGTTTTTAGCGCTGCAAGTGACTGGCTAGCGAACTAACTCGATATGGAGTTAAATTCAAATGGTGTGTTGTGTTATTCTAATAAGAAATTTGAATTTCCCACCAAGGGATATATTGTAGGAGTTCCTTACCCCATTACGTTACATGATTACCAAAACATTATTATCGCTATCGGTGCCTACCTACCAACTGTAGCTAGAAGAAATTCGAGGGATTTAATATGATGACGCGCTACTGTTTTCTCTTGAAGGCAACCTTACACTTTTTCGAGATTTTAAAAGGCGAAAAAGAAGTTTTGAAAATATTCACCATGTAGAATATACGGTGGCGAAGGAACAGCAAATGTGCCATTGTTACCGCATATGTATGACAAAATTTAAGTGAACTGTTATTTTAAAAGAAGGTACATGAAGATGCATTTCATTGAAATGCAGACAGTTGACCTAATATTTTCTAGCAAACGATGATGAATCAAATCCATTTGTTAATAATAGCTATTTATGAAAACAGGTACGAAATGTTTTATTTTATGTAACGAGTAAATATTTGCGCGCGTCGGTACTCCTACTCGTTACTCGTAGCTGTAGGAATCAGAAGTACTGAGTACTCTACACTGTAAGAGATTGAAAGTAAAGAAAACATAAAGAAATGTCCTTATGAAATATAAAACTGTAGGTACTCTTAATTACACCATGATTTGGATAACTAATTTTTAATTTTAAACTTCGAATTCTCTGGAAATTAATGAATCTCAAACTGTCGAAAATTGCATTTGCATTTCAGATTTATTTAGTAACCGCTTCGTGAATTAAACTATTCATAAACTCAACAATTTGTATATTTATTATTAGATTCCCAATACAAAAAAATCATTTACGCAAATAAGATGGATACTCTCCAAGTTTTGGCCTGGTATGTAAAGAGTCAGATAGAACGCGAAAAATAAAACCGAAATTAATCTACCATAAATAGGTTTCATTTATAAAATGATAAACGCTTTCACAAAAAAAATTGAGTATTGTGTAATACTGGATGTTAGTAATAAATATAGTACTTTAACCGAAGCATTAGGCAAAATAAAGATGAGACGCTTAATTATATTTGGATGTGAGAGGATTAAAGAGGATAAAGAGAGTAATAAATAGATCAATTGGTTTAACCACTTCCGTTCGATGACAAGCATATGATATTGCAGTCGGCGCTCGTCTTTTTATCTCTATTCAATAGCATTGTGTTTCTATATCGTTCTCCTGGAGTCAATATTGAAAAGTTAACATATTGTATGTATAGCCCAGACAGCACACGACGTCCATTGGACGTCTATATTTTGTCCAAATAATGTCCAGGATGTCCATGAACTTCATATGAATGTCTATTGGACATCCATTACAATGGATTACAATGGATATACCCATTCAGAAGTTCAATGGATGTCCAAAAAATCTCCATGATGGACACTATAAAAATGACAAACTTATAATAAATTATTATAATTATTTTTTCTGTTTTCGCAAACATCTCCAGCACCCCCATTCTCACACGTTTCCAAACCCTCAGGCAACAGTACGTCTCTCGCACTCTGAAAGGCTCAAATACACATTCCCAAAAGACTTTACAAACTCCTTGGCGCCTAATCCGCCTCCCACTATTTCGAAAACCGAAAAAAAGGTTAATATTGTAATCAGGATACACCACGCTGAAAAGGAGAATAATTCCTATAGCAGGAAATTAGGAAAAAAAATATCCTAGAATAATCTAAAAACATGAAAAAGTCAATATTAAACTAAACGAAAAAAAGATGGCGGCACCTAAATAATATTATATATTAACAACGACAAAAACTAAGTCCTTATTTATTGCAGTTATTCAGATTGTGTTTTATATTATGCAGACAGAGCTGTTGCATTGGCTGCCACATTAGAAAGAAGGAGACGGCTGCTAATTTGAGTGGGGATGGTTTGTGCGAGTTTGTTTGTCTGAGGAGCGGGCAACTATTTACATTATTCTAGTAGCTCATTAGTACGCACTCCACCATTGTACTCTACTACTAATTATACCGATGTAAACCAGGCTTAATTTCCTGGAAACCAGCTTCAACTATTCGCGATTTAAATTAATTTTCGCACGCCTGTTACTTGTCACCTCTGATATTTGTTTATCTACATTGTGTTTGTTTTGGGCGGGATTTTGTATTTGTGATTTTTTAACTTTTTTTTGATAATATTCTCATTATAATAGTGTTTTTGAGTTTCATTTAGTATCATAAATATAATATTTATCATGTGTTTGTGACTAATTTGTTGGAAACCTTTACCTATCTGGTTGCTACACAAATATCTAGAAATATTTATTTTCTAAACGCAGAACATGTTTTATTATGTGGTTTAAAGGACATTTCAGGTACCTAACGTTTATTATTGATAAACTTAATTAAAAACCTTACTATCCTTATTCTTATATTATGAAGTGAATGTATAGTACTGTGTATACATGTCTACGGTAATAAAACTGTCACAATGCAGATTATGATTTAATTTTAGACAAAATTTTGCAAAATCTTAATAATGTGAATTTGTAGATATCCATTTATGATAAAAAACAAAATTTACGACTTACGCTTGGAAAATAATGAACACTTCTACTTATAGACACTGTTACAAATTTTCTCCAGAAGGTGTAACCTAAGTGTTTTAAGTTTTTATTCGATATCCATAAACTTAAAGAAAAAATGTAAAAATAAATTAGTGGCACATTGTAAAGATCTGGAAAACGTCTTAACAGATGGTGATCCCTCCTATCTTGAATACCTTGTTTTTTCTCTTTTGAAAAAGAAAGAAGGTCCAGTTGACGTTCTTAAATTCACTGTCTCCCTTTAAGAACCATATCTACTCATTAATGGGTTAGCACTGTTGACCATTATACATAAATTTAGTAATAAATTAGATCTGGAAGAAGTTACTAGCAATTTTGTTGAAAAAAAAAAAGGTTCCAAAGGGATTATTTTAATTTAAGTTTAAACTTTGTGTATTGTACATATTAGTATTCTTTATCGTTATAAAATTATTGTTTGTACTAGTTTTAGTTTCAAAGTTAGTATGTTTTTTTATAAAGTGGTATTTTTTAAATTCAATTAGCATTTTAAAGTTTTAGAAGTTTGGAAGCAGCACTTTTGTAGTTTGCCTACTGTGGCAAAAACCCTAATGCCGGCCACATATTCGGAAACCGCCAACATGTTAGGCACTCGGGAAAGTTCGATGCAGCGAATGACAAACTCGTAAAATCTAGACGTGTTAGAAGTAATAAATCTTTTCGTTTGCATCGAAAGGCTAGCATTGAGCTACGTAACTTCTGAAAATATCGTTCCATTTATACAAATTGTATGGATATTTAAATACTTTAGTCAGTGCCAATCCAATTGTTATAGAGACAATTTAGCGGAATTGATTAATTTTTATTGTCGCGAAATAAGGACTAATTATTGGGGTACTATCAAGGGTCTAACAATCTTCAATTCTTAGAGCTACCGAATGCAATGATTAGAAGAAGCTTATGTTGAACCAACATATTTAATAAAAACTATTTTAATTATTTTATAGATATTGACCAACAGTACCTTTTTTAGTTCAAGTTTTAAGCTGAATAAAAATATTATTGTTGCGCTTTATCAGTGTAAAAAATTAGAATGATTGTGTTAAAGCTAGTCCGTCCTTGGGATACTAATAAGCCAATTATGTTTAAAAGGGTATATTTTTATGTGACTATCTAGTATCTACCATATTAAATTACACTAACTACTTTAAAAATGATAAAATAAGGCTTATCAAGGGCGCCCATTATGGACCCGTATCACCTTAGGCAAAAAATGTACATAACATGTTATTTTTGTGTATTCTATGTCTAAATTAGATACATACTCTGGGACACCCTAATGTAAAAAAATATAATTTTGTTTTAAAAAGTATTAATATAATTATTATTCCCTATATTCACCAATTTTTAAACTTTATTTTCTTACAATTACATTGATAATTAAAGTAATTTTCACATTGTACACCTTCTTCAGGTAAATAGGTATCTGCGATATTTATAGGGTGTTTCAGGTTCAGGACCTCAAAATATTAATATTTTATATATTATGGATCAAATGTTATCTACTTCTGAGTTTAAGTTAAAATTTATTTTTCGTCTTTTTTATTGACTTGAAATTTGATATGGTTATATTTTTGCATTTTATTAATTTTAAGATTAGACATAGAGGGCGCCACCTACACTGAATGAAGATAACTATGCATTTTCCTTTTATTCATGGCATTTTTAAAAAAATCTTTATGGTAAATTTGAACAAAAAACGTATATTTGTTTTAATAGCATAAATTCATTTCGAAAAATTTAAAAATTTCTAGCCACAGTATCTATCTAAATTTACTTTACAATATTTTAACAAAGTAGGCTTAGAAACAAAAATTGGTTAAATTTATGCTATTAAAATAATTATAAAATTTTTGTTTAAAACTTATAGAGATTTTAAACATTTTAATGCCAAAATGTTTTACACCGACCTCTTGCGGAAAAATGTAAATCAATTTTATTGTATTGACCAAATTGATAACATAATGCTAAATATTTTTGACAAATACGCCATTTAAAATTTCGAGAATAACAAAAAAGAAATCTCCTTTGTTGACACTAGACATCCAGAGACTAATGGGGAAAAGGGATAGGGCTAAAGCTAAATTTAAGAAAAATCGTTCACCACACCTCTGGCAACAGTATAAAAATCTAAGGAACGTTACTAACCATACAATAATACATCGTAAAAGAAATTATTTTAATAACATATCTAGAAATAAAAGTGGTAAAGAATTATGGAAACAATTAAAATAACTAGACATAACTAATAATAAACGGAATCATATATCCTCTTTGTTTCAAGATCCTAATCTTATCAACAATTTCTTTATTAACAGTGCACCCCAGATTATTAATAATGGTCCATTTGGTCAATATTATAAAAACAATATTATCAAAATGAGTTTTGCTTTAGGCTGGAGAAATTATTCAAGGGACACTTTTAAAACTCCCGGTTCCGACAACCTAAGCATTTCAATCATTAAATTATGCTGCCCATACATTCTTCCATATCTTGTAAATATTATTAATAGTATTTTTATATCATCACAATTTCCCACTGTTTAAAAACATGCCCAAGTTACACCTATTCCGAAAGTTAATAATCCTCAGGCCCATAATTATTATCGGTGGTCTTTCAATATTAATTGAAAAGATAATTGCTGAACACTTTGGTGAACATCTGTCACAAAATATTATATTGCCTTAAACACAGTCAGGATACAGTTGCAAAACAGCATTAATACATATTACAGATGACATATTTCGGGCTAGAGATAATGGCGATTGTACTGTTTTGATATTGTTAGATTTAAGTAAAGCTTTTGACACGATTAACTATGAAACATTGTATGAAATATTAAGGTCTTATGGTATATGTCATGATTCAGTCAACTTATTTAAATCATATTTATCCCAACGAATACAAAGTGTCAAACTGGGTGATAAATTGTCTTTGCCCCGAAATGTGTCCTCTGGAGAAAGTACCCCAAGGATCAGTTTTAGGGCCTCTACTATTTACAGTTCACTAAGTTCGTCCGTAATTGCTCTACACATATGTATGCCGATGATACTCAATTGTACTTATCTTTTCCAGTTCATAAGTTTAATAATGCAATACAAATGATCAATGCAGACTTTACTAATATAGCAGATATATATTTACCAAACATTCCCTTGTACTAAATCCCAAATAATCAGTAACACTTTTGTTTGGAAATAGAGCTTAATGTTCTTTATGAATGAAAATATTCAGTTAAGTATCACCGGCGAAACTATCAAAATCGCTTCTAGTAATATGAATTTGGGACTATTTTTAGATAAATCATCAAGATTTCGAGAATATATTACACGTAACAAAGAGCTTATGGGGCGCTAAAAATTCTGTATCCATATCGGAGTTATTTAAGTACTTCAACTAAAAAGATGCTTTGAGACTCATTGGTTTTATCACAGTTAATCTATTGCGCATCTGTTTATAGTCCTTGATTTAACATAGAGGCTATAAACAGAGTGAAACGTGTACAGAACTCCTGCATCAGGTACATATATGGCATCAGAAAATTTGAGCGAGTTTCCCACAAATAAAAAATCTAAAATGGCTTTCAATGGCGGAAAGATACAAATTATATTGTGATTGTGTTGATACAAAATAATTTTTGTGGCCTTTCAGAAGTCTCAGAACGGCGCATTTGTCCAATCCAAATTCCATACCGATATCTCGTGTATATTCTTGCACCACCTTCAGAGATTGTTGTAAATCTCGGTCGCTCATAACATAGACCTTGAGGTCGTCCATGTAAAACAGATGTGTGACCTTGTGTGTGCGATTCCCAGGTATGCCGCATTGATATCCGCGAGTTTGCCAAAGAGCTACCGAAATGGGGAGTAGAGAAATACAGAATAGCAGGGGACTGAGTGAGTCACCCTGAAAAGCTCCTCTCTTAAATGTTACTGGCTTACTTTCGAGTTTCCAGTTGTTATGGAAAATTTTGATTTCCAGAACGGCATAAGTTGTTCAATGCATCTTACCAAAGACATGGGTACAGAAAAAATTCGTAGTAGATGTAATAGTAGTTCATGTGATGTTGTGTCGAACGCTTTTTTGTAATCAATCCAAGCCATTGACAAGTTTCGCTTGTACTGGATTGAGTCTTGTGTGATGCACCTGTCTATTAGTATGCCTTTACATCCCTTCCTACCGCCTCGCTGCTCTACCACGTCATTCAAAACCAGTTCCACTGAGCTCATGAGCCTATAATACAAGATACGGGTAAATATCTTATAACAGGAATTGAGACAGGTGATCGGCCTGTAATTCTTTAGCTCAGCTAGGTTGCCTTTTTTTGGTATAAGTATTGTTCTCCCTTCGACTAACCACTCAGGAATTGGTTCGTTAGCATTGAGCCAAGAGTTGAATTCTGGCAAGATGCGGATGGGTACTTCAAAATCGTTAAAATCGCCTCTTGAGGCAATGAAGCTATTAAATGCTGATATTTAATTGAATCCTGCCGGATATTTCTTAATTTAAATAACGTATCTACCTGTATAAACCAAGCTTCTGGACATTGAGTCCAAAAAGGAGGCAATTTAAAAGATGTTGAAGCCTGTTCAGATGTATCAGCGGGGACATTAGGTTCACTTATTTTACAAAAGAGAGGTTTAACTTACAAACTAAACACAAAAATTCCAAATGATAAAATGTAAACTTCAGATCTTCTACTAATGGTTGGCTAATCTCTGACCTTTTCTTGCCTTCGAAATTTGATAGAGTGGGGGTAGTGTGACTGGTAGTTGCTATCGTTTGGTTGATGTCTCTGCTGATCTTGCTTCCAGAATTTGTTAAAATGCGAAAAGAAGTATGCTCTATTTTTATCACCAAAAATGATCACGTCGAGGTCACCAGTTATAAGAGGCGTTGGTAAAGTTGTAATGGACAATTAAAATGAGTCTAATATAATAATTTTTTTTATGATAACCTCAAAATAAGTCATTCATTTTCCATCAACATAATAACATAACATCAAAACCATAACAACACACTAATAACTAAACACCAGCTCCTAAAATGTTCAATGTGTACCAATATATATAATTTTTCTTATTATAATTGTTTAAACAACTATTTGCTTGATATTCACCATATGAATATTAAGGAATCTGTTTTAAATTTAAGGAATTTTGAAGAATTTACATCTTGGAGAGCACAAGAAAATACGGAAGTTAATTATGCTTGTCAGACCAGAAACGAATTTAAAAATGGTGATTAACGCATATTTTACAATTGTAAAGTAAGTGATTTCAAAGATTGTACCAACTTTTACTTTTAAACATAAATGTATTTATAATAATAGTAACTCATGTAAAGTCCGAAATACGAAATCTGGGGAGAGTATTCGCATCCGAGGAACACGCCCCTCAAGAATTTTAGTGAAAGTCTCAACAAATGGTAATTAGTAGTATTCGTTTAAAAACCTAATATTTTTATTCAAAACAATTTTTATAGGGTTAGGATGTAGATGGTGAAGGGTTAGGATGTAGATGGTGAAGGCGCAGGAATAGGTTGGGTTTTTATTTTCAGGTGAAAGTTACCCTGGATCTTGCTCTGCTCGTCCCGCAAATACTACTCACTCGTTACATATAATAAGGCATTTCGTAACTGATTTCATAAATAGCTATTATGTATGAAACGCAGCTTTTTTTTCATCTAAAATTTGAAATATTTGAATCTATCAAAAACTACATTAAAATATTTCCTTAATATAAAAATTCCGCATAACTACATAAATTACATAATGCCGGAGTGTTCTAATTGGCTGTTAGTGGCGGCTCGCTAGATGACGCAGGTGACGCGCTGCTTCACCAAAATTTCAGTAGAAATTTATAAAAAATCGACTGAATAGCTAAATATTTCTTTTTCTGTAACAAAATGCCCTGCATTTTTGTCTCTATACAAATTACAAAACAAACATCCAAAACTCTACCTATTTTCTGGGTACATGGACCACTGCATGTTATAAACGAGGCGCTTGATAAAAAAAATCCGACCGTCCGGGCTCGCTTGTTTTTGGAAATATAATACAATAGAAAGATTTCCTAATCCGAGCGAACGGAGCGCTTGACGCGCTATGCATAAAACCGCCGAACACGCGTCTCTTCTATCGGCGCGTTATGATGGTTGCCATGAAAACGGCACGTTTCGATTTAGCCGATTAATGCACTTGACGCGTTAATTCAGTTTTCTTCTTCCGGTCGGGACTATTTTTATACAGTGGTTGGACTAGTTGGTCAATTGCGACTATTGCGAGTTTTTTAGATTTTTCTAACAATGTTTCCAGTACATGATCCAGTATGTATGCTATTTGAGATGCCATTCTGTAAATGGGGAAGTGAGGATAAAATAGTATATTACATTACGAGTGTGGAAAATGACATTTTTCACACGAGTGGGAAATATTGGCGCACGAGGCGAGAGCCGAGTGCGACTATCACACGAGTGTGGAAAATCACTTTTCACACAAGTGATGTACAATATTTTTCCTACGACCACAAAATAATGTCATCAAAAAAATGTAAAACCAAGGTTATTATTACTATAATAATTCAAATGTATTTAAAAAAATAATCAACAAAATCGTATTTATTCAGTTTTCATATTTTCTAAACTAAAAAAAAACTAAAAAAAATAAAAAAAAAAAACAAAACAAAAAATTCTGCCCGCCAGGATTTGAACGCGATCGAAAAATGACAAAGTTGATAAGTTCGACGTCCTAACCACCTGAGCTAATAGCCCTTGTGTCAAATGAATGGTCTAATCGGTTATGTATTTTACCAGAATAAAGAGCAAACATTATTTTAAAATTATTTTAATAATAATTGTTAAAGATAAATATCTAGGATCTAATTTACAACAATTTTAATAATTTATCAATCATATCGATTTTAGTATTAATATGGACATTACATAGATCAAAATAGAAATTAGGTGTTTGACATTTTGTGACAACTACTGCGGAAAGTAACATATTCTCACTCGGGTAGAAAATAAATTCTTGTTCATACGCATGTGATATAGGGCACTTTCCATAGGACTATATAGTGTGATATGTGTCACTTTCCTAAGTGGTCGAAAATAACTTTTTAAATTCGCCAAAACTTGAACATCTACTAAATGTAAGCAAAGTCAAAAGCGTTTGTGCGAAAATTTCGGAAAGAGTGGTATTTCGAATGTAAATAATTGTGTGGTAGTTTTTATTTAAACAAGCTTTTTTGCGTACCCTGTTTGATAGTAGGTGTAAAATCAAATGTATGGAATAAAGACGGATTTAGTGATTTTGGGAACGTAACTCGCGGCCTACATAAACATGAATCATCATGTGAACATAAACGTTGTGCATTAAGATTTACAGAACTAAAAAAAATATTTAAATACTATTGAAGACGCTTTAAAAGAAAACTCTGTAAATCTAGGCTATATGTAAAACAATTTAATGAAAAAGTGCATCTTAACAGTTGCAGTTGCCTATTCGAGCAGTTTTTTTTCTAGGAAAACAAGAATTGGCATTTCGTGGTCATAATGAAAATAAATCTTCCGAAAATCGCGGTAATTTTAAGGAACTTTTAGATTCCTATATCTCACTCAGTTCTGTAGACATTTAAGAACACTATAAAAATTTCACTTGTATTTGCCGCAAATTCTAAAATAATTTAAAATGAATTAATAAACTGTATTTCTCAATATATTGACAAATATATTGAAATGGAATTAAATGATTGCAATTTTTTCCATTCAAGTAGACGACTCAACAGATATTGCTCAAAAATCTCAATGTAGCACATTAATTAGGTATGTTAACTCTCAAGCAAAGCTAGTTGAAAGATTTTTAGGATTCCATGATGTAAGTTCTGATCGAACAGCTCAAGCATTGTTTACCTTAGTTACAAGTTGTCTAGACAAATAAGACTACAAATCAAAACTTGTTGGACAATGTTATGATGGCGCTAGTATTATGTCAGTTTAATCAAATAGTTTACAGTCGACTATAAGGAAGTAGCACCAGAGGCGGTGTTCGTTCATTGTCTGGCGCACCGTCTGAATTTAGTCCTATCTCAAAGCTGTAACAGCATTTCGAAGTGCCGTATATTTTTTGCTAATGGGCATGGTCTGCCTTCTTTTTTTCATCATTCAGCAAAAAGAACTCACGCCGCCGATGTAATCCTCAATAAGCGAATAACCACTTCAGCAGTTACAAGATGGTCACATAATTTTTGAATCTTATTCATAATAATTGGAATTCTCTAAAACAAGTTTTTAATGACATTTTAAACGACCCAAATTCTGATCAGGCTTCTTCTAGTCATTTTTAACGAAATTTTTTCCATCAGCGATGTACCTACTTTTTGATGTATTGCAGAAACATTCTTTAGATATAAATTACTGTGTATCTCAAATTTAAAATGCGCAGAATCAACTAAACACTAAAAGAAGTGAAGTTGTTTTTGCAAATATGATAGATTCAGTTTCCCTAAAAACCGAACTGCCCACTGAGCATTGTGATGGACGTATAAAACAAGTCTTGACAAGAGATCAAGTAGTTCAAAAATATAAAATTCTGTATTATGAAATCCTGGACACAATTTTAGAAAAAATCAACACTCGCTTTCAAGATACTGATAAGCTTCAGTTCGTAACATTAATGGAAACTTCCAAATGTTCTGTATATTCGGAGAACTTTCCTACAGAAGCACTAATTTAGTTCAAATGTATCCTTGTAAATTAAATGACTTACAAAGGTTAAAAAATGAGTTACAGTTTATTTACAGTGATGAAAACTTTATAAATATTGACATCTAAAAATTGTTGGAAAAACTATTTGAGAATCGTGATATTTTTAAAGAAGCTTATAAGATATATTGCTTAATCTTAACTATTCCATCCACTAGTGTTTCAGTCGAACGTAGTTTTTCTTGTTTAAAAAGAATTAAAACATATCTACGAAATACAATAACAGAAGATCGACTTACCAATTTAGCAAAAATTTCAATTAGGCATTCCAACGACCTGTCCAAATGGCTACCAGTGGGGAGTGACAGTTTAGATATGGCAACCCTGTTGTCATGTTGTCATTAACAGGGTCAATGATACATATATGGTTATTATAGATTGCTCAAAGCTGGTCGTTTGCGAGCGACCATATTGCCCGGCAAATATTTATTAATTAAAAACATTTTAGCAAAAATGTGTTTTAAAATCAATTTTTAGCCTCTGATATTTAAAAAAAAATAATTGCTTAAATTTTTACTTCAAGGTATAAGCTTATGTTTATTTTTAAAACCGTGGATGATCAATCTATATAACTGTCTATAGCATTGACCCTATCAAACTACCACGCTCACAGTGTTGCCATATTATAACATGTAATGTGTCTGTCAGTGGCCTGTCATTTCAAACGGTCAGCCATTTTGTTTGGAATGCCTAATTGAAAAGACACTCTTAAATGAACTTGTACGATCAGAGCCATTTTTTGATGATATAATAGATAATTTTGCAAGTTTAAAGGATAGGAGAATCGACCTTATGTACAAAAATTAAAAAAAGTCGAATATTTTTTGTGTTTTATTTTCAACGCGTTACTTATATTCAAACCCACGAGCCGCCACTGTTGGCTGGGCACGTTTGCATATTATTACGTGCTATAAAGTACCTATGCCATGGGCATCTCCAATTTAGAGATCTTCTTTAATGACAGTTTGTATTCCAATCAATGTCGTGTATAGGGGAAAGGCGGGTATTACCGCCCACCACTGTAAAACTCATAAGGTCTGTTCGGGTTCTTTAAAATACATTGAAAACTATCAGAGGACTAGTTGACCAGTGGACAGTTTAATAGTTGTGTGCGACGAATACTTTAGAATTGAACTGTTCCACTAGTTCTCGGACGGTTTGCATCGAGTTTTAAGGAAACCCGAACAAACCTAAAATGTTCTGTTGAAAGCAGTGGCTTTGGCAACATTCAAGTCACATGATCGTACAACAAATCCTAGAAACACTGACCGTGCATTTGAATCCACTTTCAGTTTTTACAGGCAAGAATGTGGTTAGATATGTCGCCGATCTAATTTTTACGCGCCGGAAAATAAGACGTACAGTTCATCAAATTTCTAGAGGCTTTCGACGGCTAGACAGAGAAAGCACTACTGACAGGCATCCCGACGGATTTACGCAATGAAAGTACACTCTGCGCATCAAGTATTTCACTATTTCATTCAGACGTAAATGTCAGATGTAAATTTCGCTAAAACATTTCTTTTATTTTCGTTTGTGTTTTTTGCTCATTACAGTTTAATAGAACCTAAGTATGGAGTTTAATAGCAAATTAAGAGGCCGCGTGATTAACAGTCAATCTCGCGAAATAATAGCCAATGTTATAGAGTTTATGAGAAGAGAAGGAAACTTTAATTCACCTTCAATACCATTTAAAAATGTAAATGATGGTGTTGCTGCAGCCACAGGAGTATCTAAAAACACTGTCGTCCGCATTTCTGGAGAGAAAAAAGAATCGATAACCGTGAGATATCGGAATTTTCATCACCAAGAAAAACCATTAAAAAACCAAAAACAGTTAATGATATAGATGAAGCTGCACAAGAATCAAATTTTATTTGTTTATTATTAGATAGCTATTTTTGTTTCTGAGTTGTGTTCATTTACAGGCTCAATTTTTTTCCGTTTCTCCTTTTTGATTTTATATGGGGTTTCAAGTTGTTTTTGACTTATTTCGACGTAAATCACAACAACACACTTTTTTAATAAAGCAAACAAGTGTTAAGAGGTATATGTACGTGTAAACTACAATTACAAAAAATTGATATGAAACCCATGAAACCACCAACAAAAATGTAAAGCTAGCTTCCGTACTAGAACATGGTGTCATTCGTCGAGATAATTTATCGTTTTGTTTAATAGATCAAGAAATGTAAATATTCCCCTGTTATTTTTTATAAAATTATAAGTGAAATAAATTTTTTTCTAAATAGTATAGTTTATTATTTTGTAGAAAAACAAAATTTCGAAAATTTTAGTAATGTTTCAGAAACAACCGTTATTAATAATAGGTACCATTTTCCTTAATAAGGTAGAAATAAAATATAAACTATTTCCACGATTTACAAAGGCCTACAAAAAAATTATAGGTATTTTCCGCTATCCTATAAAATTTATATTTTCTGACTCAATTTCAAAAGGTTAAAGGAATTCCAAAACACCTTTTATGGCATAATAATTATTTTCAATTCTACATACTATCTTTAGCTGCTTTTAAAAACGTTCTAAGAAAGTCCAATCAGACCAATTTAATCCCTAAAATATTCCACACTTTTAAAATTTAATTACCTAAAAATATTAAAAACTATTTAAAATAACTTGTTTAGCAGACTGTACAATAGCTATCTTAGTAACACGTAGCGCGTTCTCTGTCTGGGCGTCGAACACCTCTAGAAATTTGATGAACTGTAAGGATCACGTTTTTTGATAGAATCGAATAATTTTTAGATCATTATGCTATGTATTCAATTATTTATTCAACTGTACGTCGTTTTTAATAATATCTCTAACAGACACACTAAAAAAGAAAATTGTAAACAAAATGACGAGGGTGGGTAATAACACTCACCTTAGGCGGTATTATCCTCTGAAATTTTAGTTGGATGGTATTACCAGCTTAATTTTAATTAACCAAATGTAGTTACAGAAATGCCAAAAACAAAAGTACGCCTCGTAAAAAAGCAACGTGGGTCCCAGAAACACTTCAAGCCACTATGCAAGCAGTCAGAGATGAAATGGGAAAAAGGAAAAGTTCTAGAGAATTTGGTATAAATATTTTTAATGGAACACCAATTTTAATTTTGTCTTCAGAAATTCCTTATTCCAATATGAAAGATCGTCTTAAAACAAATAATTCTTCTGTAGCTCAACTTGGGCAGTCATTCTATGTTTTTACCTGAACAAGTAAAACAACTGGAGGAGCAGTGCGTTTATCTAGCAACTCCGGAGAAAAAAGCTGAAAAATAAAGAGGAAAGAAGGTTGCAGAAAAAAATAAAGGGACAGTTCCACTGACGGTGAAGAGAATAACAAAAAAGGTTAAATTTGACGATGACTCTTCGAGGAAGCTTACAATGAAAATGAACTCTACGATAATCAAAGCTCTGATAATCCTGATAATGACAGTGGAATGGAGGACGAAATATATTTGGTTTGTGATGAATTTGGAAAATCGGAAATGTGGTATAGGTGTGGTAAGTAGGCCCATAAAGAGTGCACTGGTTTTAATACCTATAAATATTTTGTTTGCGAATTTTGTTCTTAAATAAGTATTTTTTTATGTACTGTTTCTATTGTTCATTTAAATAATAAAGCATATTTTTGTATTTAAATTTGTCTTTTAATTTATTCATACAAGTTATGTAAATATTAGGTATATAAAATATATTTGTTTACTTTTTTTTCAATGGGCGATATTATCCTCCTAAGTGGGCGCTATTAACCGCACTGTCGACAAATTTCGTCCGAGTGCAAAACTTCCAAATTTATATTTAATAAATTAATTGAATAATTTAAAAATAAAATTTCGGTAGCAAAGAAAAGTACTAAATACTGACATTCCCGTTTTAATTTATCATAAAAAATAATTAAATTATTTAATATTTTGCGGCAATGCCCGCACTTCCCCTAGTTATCACAGACATGATTCGCATCTCTGTCTTCGTCAGTCATGGCTTACTGCTGATTTTTTGTTTGGTGGATTTCGCTTTACTTAATTGTGTGGCATACCGTAAAAATACATACGTTTTTATATGTATATGGTAGTTCCTTCTGCTGCTGAGATAATCATCTCAAAGAGATGTCTTTTATGAATGTGAATTACATTGTAAAGTTATTCATAATCAAACGGCAATTATCAGTTTCTTTCTGTTTATATGACAATGTATATAACTTTGAGTAGAATAATGAGTTTTTTAGCATTTAGAATAACAAACCGGACCTGTACAAAATAAATTACTTATTTATATTACATAATTTTTTATTAGGTACTTTCGTTACAAATTGCTGAGATTGCCAATTCTGAAAGATATTAACTATAATAGGCTATAATGCTCTCATTCAATATAGATTATGAAACATTAAAAATGTTCGGTCAATGTGCTCTCAATTTTATATACAATGAGCACCATAAGTCTTACCCCCCTATCTAACTCGTTACTGGAGTCTTGTTAGGAAAATCGCCGAGACACGTCGATTTTTGATTTCTACAATGTACATTTTTGTATGAATAGTTTACCCTTAATTTCATCCCTTACTGGAGGGGAGCAACCTTTTCGAAAAATTTAAATGGCATGGGGTGCTGAGTGATAGCTCATTTGAAAGAGGGTTTTATTCTCTATTCAACCGTGTAAAAAAATTTTAAATTTGCTTCATTAATTCTCGACTAATTGTTGTTTCAGAATAACGGAAATTAACGTAGCGCACTCATCCTTAGAATTAAAATTCGGCCCTGTGTGATTTCGGTTTTGGTTCAGACGTGAAGTAAGACTTTTTGCCATTAGAAGGTCACTATTAGTTTAATTACTTTCCTATTTTGTGAGGTTTTGTTATTTTTAAACATTAATAAATCAACACGTAATTTAAATTTTTTTTGCATGGTTGAATAGAGAATAAAACCCTCTTTCAAATGAGCTATCACTCACCACCCCATGCTATTTAAATTTTTCGAAAGGGTTGTTCCCCTCCAGTAAGGGATGACATTAAGGGTAAACTAATCATACAAAAATGTACATTGTAGAAAACAAAAATCGACCTGTCTCGGCGATTTTCCTAACAAGACTCCAGTAACGAGTTAGTTAGGGGGGGGGAGTAAGACTAAGACTTATGATGCTCACTGTATAAGCACAACATTTTTATAGCCTAACTTCAAAAAAATCAAAATCATAAATTGTCATTACGTAAGTATATATTTCGGTAAATTTTAAATTTTCCTGATCCTTGCTATTTACATAACTTGGCATTAGAAAACTTTTCCCAGATTATAAATGCATGATTTAAATATATAAAAATATATAAAATTATATATTTTGTAGAAAGATTTAGAATTTATTTATTTTATAGGGTCTCTGTAACAGGTCTTTACAAAAATATACTACATATCCCTAAGACCAAAATTAGCCGAATTAAGTAAACTTACCTCAGTTTAAAGTCGGGCAGTTTGGGATGCGATTTTGCTTAAATTTGGCATGTTTGACAGTTTTATGTGACAAAAAAAATGTGTTAACATTCTATGTCTAATATAGGCCTTTACATCACAATTTTTTTGTGCGCATGCGTCAGTATCAGCCATGTCTTTCATACTGTTTTTTATAAACAAGCATGTTAAAATGTCCACGTGAAAAAAATTATAATTGATAAATATTAATTTTAAGTGTATTCGTTTAAAAAATAGGATAAAAAAAGTAAAGTAATAAGTGTCTTGATTGAAAAATAAATTTTTGCAATCAATTAATTATGTTATCTTTACGGAAAGGAACAACTAAACGGTATTGTTATGAGTATGGAAAAGTGACACACGGTATAAATTATTATTTAATAAAAAGACTAGCCTGCAATATCGTAAAAAAACTATCAAATCATTTGGCAAAATACATATTAAAACATATTCTAAATGAGCATTATGAGTGAAAAAATGTGATCGAAGTGACAAAGGTTTTCGATCGATTGATGGATGATGTTACTAAAGATACTTATATTTGTTCACTACATTTTCATGGAGAAAGTGGTTTAACAGAAGAAACTCCTTGTCTGGTATCACACAATATTTTTTAATATTAAATACTACTTCGGTATACACAGTAATATTATTAAAAATGTCATGTTGATCCTTAAAATTTTAAATAATTTATTTTATTAATTATACTCGTGATTTACTTTCATGTTAAAAGTGTTTTTGCAATTATTAATAGAATTAGAATAGAGCTATAATTATTATTTGTTTTCATTAATTTTGTTCCCAGTTAATATGTATTGGAACCTAACCTCTCAATCACCACACTCTTTTTCCTTGGTCCGAACGTCCACGTCACTTCAAGAACCTTTTTAATTGCTCACAACTATGTGCTTCCACAGAGTTATAAAAATGTATATCACCATCAACGATTTTTTCTAATGATCGATTTGTATGTAGAGATAATATTGCTTTTCCAGCCATTGTTGATCAAAACAGTACGAAACTTTTGAATTGGCGCTATTTCAACATGGCGGCTGCGCTTGCGCTCATCACATGAGAAAAAGGCCTATTGATCTCAATGGTTTTGGCGAAATTCATGTCTTAGTAAATATTTTTTTAGTTGCACCTACACTCCAAATTATTAAAATACTAATTTCGTCAAAACCATGATAGTATTCGAGTATTATCAAGAGTATCTCTTTTGTAGTAAATGAGTTACGAAACTAAATTTCATACTCAAACCCCTTTATTTCTTCTCTTTTTTTTTAATATGCAGTTATTTAGAAAACCAAGTTTCGCGCCTATGGATTAATATTAGTAATCATTTTGATTGGCGTATATTGGTCTAAGGATATGTGGTATGTTTTTGTAAAAACCTTTTACAGGCATCCTACCCTGTATAAGAAAAATAGTAGAAAATAATTTGTTAGGATGTTAGGTAGGTATTTCGAAAAATGCTCGATTCAAACTTTATAAAAGTTTCCAAAAATTAGATATCACTCGTAACATTTTTTTTATTTTTATCTCACTATTAGGGCTCTAGAAACTATTATGTCTCCATCAATTTTCAACTATCTACAATAATTGGAAGTGGTCTATTATCTATCTATTAATTTAAAATGAATTCCTTGTCTAAACACCTGAGCAGGGATTCTTATGTACGAACTCGACACGTTACGTGTAGAGTAGAGAGAGACATTATATAAGAATGTAACCTGTATATCCCACCATAAACCCCACTTGGTGAATACGAACCATTGTTTGATTCTCTGGAGACATTAGATTTTTTACATGATTGTAAATTTATAATGATAGGTGATTTTAACATACCTGATTATGTATCTAACATTCAAACTAATCTTAAATTAAATAGCTTAAATAATTTTGCCGACGTTCTAGATTTGACTCAACATAACTTTGTATTCAATGATTACAATAAGCTCTTAGACTTGATGTATTATAAACATTTCTGATTGGTTGAAAAATCTTTAGAACCTTTAGTAGAAGAAGATAAATATTATCCGGCTTTAGAAATTACTTGTAGAATAAACGAAAAAAAGCAATATAAGAAAAATCTTGAATCCTCTTACACGAATTGATACAATTTTCGTAAAGCAAATTTTCCGCTCTTGTATGAAATGTTATCTACTGTGAATTGGGATTTTTTGGAGGTTTTCTATGATGCTGAAGATGCCTGCACGTACTTTTATGGTAAATTATACAATATACTAGATCAGTGTATACGTAAATATACTGTAAGTAATAAAAGAAAATATCCTCCGTGGTTTAATGGTTCTATTATTAAGAAACTTCGGAAAAAGTCTAAACTTCATCGCTTATATCAGAATGAGAATAATATTCAAGCTCTTCAAGAATTTAAGCTCATCAGAGCTGAAATTAAACCTTGTGTATCTGAAGCTTATAAAAATTACATAACAAATCTTGAATCTGAAATCTCAGCAAATTCAAATAAATTTTGGGCATACGTTAATAATAAATAATGCCAAGGTAAAGTTGCAAGCACCATGAGTTTTAAAAATAAAACATTAAATAATCCAACATAAATAGTAGAAAGCTTTGCGGAATATTTTGGACAATCTTATGTCGCTTCCAAGGGTTTAAACATATCATTAAAGGACGTCCAGCCATCTCAGCTTCATATAACTCATTTTTCTGAAACCCAGGTCCAGGATGCTTTAAAAAACATTAAACCTAAACGTACCACAGGACCGGATCATATTCCTGCGTTCATTTTAAAAGATTGTTCAGCAGTATTAGCTCGCCCTCTAACTATTTTGATAAATATCTGCCTTAAATCCAATACAATTCCTTCGATTTGGAAATTTTCTAAAATCTGCCCAATTTTTAAAAAAGGTGAACGTACGATATCAAAAATTATAGGCTGATTTCTATCATTTGCAATTTCTGCAAAATTCTAGAAATATTACTGGAACGTAGTATTTATCAACATGTTTGTAACGCAATCTCAGCTCAGCAACATGGTTTTGTTAAAGGGCGTTCCACAGTAACAAATCTTTCTGTGATCACACAGCAAATAGCTGAAAATATTGATAATCGGGTCCAAACTGACGTCATCTATACGGATATGACAAAAGCATTTAATAGACTTGATCATAATATGATACAGAAACTCTGCGTATTTGGTCTTTCTAATAGTTTGATCACACTTTTTCAATCGTATCTCTCTCAAAGAACACAATATGTTCAATTAAATGGATTCAAGTCTAACAAATATTGCGCCACCTCTGGTATACCGCAAGGTTCAAATTTGGGTCCGCTGTTATTTAATATTTTTATCAACGACATTGGTGACGCTTTTTTTTTGTTTTTTAATTTGAATTTTTGACTGCGGAAACATTGGTGACGCTATAAATGTTGATTATTTGCTGTATGCTGATGACTTAAAAATATATTCAGCTATTAAATATTTCTGACTGTGAACGGTTGTCGAAAAATTTGAACAAAGTTGTTGAATGGTGCAACATAAATGGCCTTACACTGAATCCCGTCAAATGAAACGTAATGTCATACACATTAAAAGCGCATCCAATTATATTCGATTATGTCCTTGATGGACGTTTGCTTTCTAGATCCAACAATTTTATGGATTGAGGGGTTACATTTGACCCAGTATTGTCGTTTAAATTCCACATAGATAACATTTCAACAGCAGCAAATCTTATGTATGGATTCATAATACGAGTGGGCCGTGATTTTAAAAACACAGATACTCTTAAATCATTGTATTTCTCATTTGTTCGATCTAAACTCGAATAGGCCTCGTTTATTTGGGATCCTTATTATCAGATACACATTTGTCGGATAGAGTCCACACAAACGCGTTTCCTCAAATACTTAAGTTTTCAGGCAGACCAAATTTATCCACCGATTGGTATTACTCAAAATGCTTTACTGACTAGACACAGATTGACAAGTCTCGACGTAAGACGGAAGTACTTCTCCATAATTACCCTCTACAAAGTTGTTAATTTTAAAATAAATTGTGAAGCTCTTTTACATATGCTTAATTTTAGAATCCCCCGCGCAACCTCTCGAAACACCGAATCATTTTACATAGCAACTCCTCGGACAAACGTTCTGAAGTTTTCACCTGTATATAATATGTGTAATAATTATAGTAATATTAGTGAACAATATTTAATTGCAGTGTTAAAAACATAAAAACACATTGTTTAAAATAATTTAGAATTTATTTACTGTAATTTTAGATTAATTATCTATATGCTTTTTGTTAAACTGTTTTCTTCAAAATGTACTCCTATTCTGTAATTGGGTTTAATCTGTTGAACACTGTATAAATAAATAAATAAATAAAGAATCGCAGTCTGTCGAACGAAGATAGACGACTCGACACATGCCATATTGAAAGATGAGAATCCCACTGCAGATCTCACTAGACTGTCAAGACTGTCTTATAAAAATTAATTTCATCAATTTTTAATTGAAGGAAGAAATACGATAAAAAAATCGAAACAATAAAATAAGAGAAACAGAACAAAGACGAATGGTTGCTTGAGGTTTTAATTATGAAAACTAAAAAATGTCAGAACTAATAAAACAATAAACAATAATTAAAAACTGTACAATTTTTACAATGCAATATTCCTGATATCAATTCTAAAAACTATCTTCACAATTCACAGTCTTCTGTCTTACTTTAATTTACAGTCTTAGAATACAAAATAGTAAGGAAGGAGTGTGTGCCATATTTTCAATAGAAAGCGTTGATTGTTTATGTGTCATTTGAAAGTTGTTTTTTGTATTAGGAGAGAGTGGATTTTTGTGATACGTTATAAATTGGACAGCAGTCAATCCCAATTTTTTAAAATGTATCTTTTTTACCGACAAGACAACCTTTACGCGACAAGAAATATTTAACTCTCATTATACACACTACTGCTGTGATGAGAATCTATATGTTAAAAGGGTATCACATTACCAACACTCGTTTAAAGTTCATGTTTGGGCAGAAACTTTAGGTAACAAATTAATTGTTATCACATTCTACCTGGAAATCTGAATGGTAATATGTACCTCGAGTTTTTAAAAAATAATTTATTCGAGATATTAGAAGATTTAATGCTAAACGAGCGAATATTTCTCTTTTTTATGCATGTGATAGAGGGTGTCGTAATTGGTTGAGTAACCATTATCCGAATCGATGGATTGGTATAGGTGCAGAAGATCCGATTCATTAGCCTCCGCGTTCAATCCTTTGGACTACACAGTTTGGTTGTATGTTAAAGAAAAAGTATATACTACAGAAGTAAATTCACGTCAGAACTTGCAATACAGAATTGAACATCACTTTAACGACCTCAACCGTTTAGAAGATTAATGCATTCTTTAGAAAAAAGATAGAATTCTGTATTCGTGAAAACGCAGGACATTTTGAACACTTACTCTAACTAATTGAATATTTCATGTTTTTGGTCAAATTTATTTTAATATTCTTTTTGTGGTTCTTTGTTTAATTTATTAACATTAAGTAGTATTAGAATAATGTTATTGTTTTTGGTTTTTAATAAATCAGTTATTACTTCATCATTTTCAAATCAAAATATTCCGAAAACGATACACATTATCGAGTTTTACCAAGAGTAACTTTTTGGTATAACATTGACTGATGTTTGAGTTCACATAAAATTTGGACTAGAAAATGTAATCTTAAAAAATGTGTTTTTTTAAATGCCCTGTATCTTGAAAACGGATACTACTACGAACACTTTTTACTGAGCAAATCCAACTTATTTTGCAATATTGTACCTATCCTAGCAACGGCGCCACCTTTTTTGAAACACCCTGTGTTGGGTTCCCTGAAACGATTTCGTTAAAAATATGCCGAATTAACATTCGTGATTACAAAAAAATCATTCCACAATTTAGATTTATATGAAATTTTCCTAAAGAAAGTCTCTAATAGGTCTGAAAAAAATACTGGCGAACCGTGTTTTTTTTACCTATGCTTGAGTGTGTAATATGTAATTTTAATATCTGGAGAAAAACAAATAATTATATTTTCCATAAAAAAATTTATTTCTCATGTACCTTTGTGAAAAAAAAATTATAAACAAAATAATGTATTATCTAACTTGTTCTTAAATGAAAATCTTGGAAACTAATCAAATTTGTTTACTCATTATAACTTAGGTAACTGTCATCAATTGGAAATAATTGTACATAAAAAAATTGTCTTTCAAATTGTTCTCTAGGCGCTATTAGAACAGAACCAATAAATGAAGCTAAATTTGTGCTTTTTATTTTAAAACGTTATTTATTTTGAAAATTATTTGCAACAATATTACACCATGTGCTTCTCACTTAGGCGGATCTGTCACATTTTGATTCAATCCGGAATAGACTCGGATACCAATTCCCCACTAAACTAGTTTTTAGTTACGAGTTTATGAATTACAAACTTCTATAACGGTTTAATAAAAGGTAAAAATGCATTTAATCTGAAGATTAGTTTCGGAAGTTTGACGAATTCGGTTACCTCCCATGTATCAAAATGATTTCGGATGCGCTCTGCATTAGCGTTGCATCTTTATGAACATTTATAAATGTTTCTGATTTGTTTCTATTAAGACAACAATAAACAGTCATTAAATTAAATAGGTAGACTCATCGTTCACCTATGAACAAATTGTGAATGCTTACCACAAATAATCTGCTTGCTGTGTGTAAATTCATCGCCATACATGTCTCTCCGAGCGGGTAATATTTGCAACGAAACTGTTCTAATGATATCATGTCACTTACTGAACGTCGCCGGGGAGCACACCGACCGCGAGCCTGCGCCTGCCGTCGCGACGCTTCACTTGCGGCGCCGTCTTGCCGGATCCCACAAACTGTCAGAGCTTTGGGGATTTTCGTTTGGAGAAAAGCAGTGTTGCAATTTAAGGTGGAAAATTTCGTTGAATATGTTGGTGCCGTAAGTGCTGTAACGAGGACATGGCGAAAACGTCTCCCGCTACGGGTCCAACTGGATTTGGGGTGCAATACAAAATATACCGACCCGGTTGAAAGTTGCACGTGGTTTTTATATTACTTGACCACTAGGCCAGTCAATGAAGACACCCTATTTTGAAAATTTTAAATAATAAATTTAAATTTGCAACTTTTTCCAAGCTCCAGAACTAATTAATTCAGAGCAAAATGACGCTCTTGTTCATAATTTTAAGAAAAAAATTTGCAAAAAAGCTGCAAACTTGAACTAATATCAATTAGGATGTTTTCAATATAATATCAGATTTGCAACTTTTATGAAAGTTCACAACATGAATATTTTTTGTAAAATAACGTTTTTGTTTATATCATTGTTGAAAACATTGCAAAAGTGCTGCAAACCTATGACATAACTTATAAACATTTTTGGAACAACTATTCCAATTTTCAACCTTCTATTTTGCAAACAAATATTTTTTTTAACGACAAAACAATTGTTTATTTACCTCTAATTTTGTCAAAAAAAAAATGCAAAAGTTTTGAAAATTGGTTATAAATGTTAATATTATTTTTCTTAACAACCTGATAAGGTCCGCAACCTTGAAAAATTAACAAAAATCAATAATTCGCATTCTTTGCAGTCGCAAAAAAATTAGAAAAGTTTTGCAAACTCTACAGAGCCATTTATGTGCCTTCCTATACGTAAATGCAAATTTGCAACCCTCCAAGTTTAACGCAAATGATTGTTAATGTTATGTGAGCCATTTCATTATTCAGTCATGCTCTAACCCTACAAGTCCCTCTCTGTCTTATTTGGCCTTTGAGGCTCAACTTGTCCGATTATTATACATAATTAAACCCCTTAAGACCAAACGTATGGGACGACTATGGCGGAGGTGATTTCGATGACTATTCGAGAAAGGACGAGATACTATTTCTGGTCTGTTCCAAATATTTCTAGTTTGGTGGAGGAGCTTCTAGACTCCACCAAACTTTAGAAATTTGTATATAAATATTGGTGGAATAACAGAGTGCAATCAGTTATTATATGGACAGTGAAGATAAATAGTAATTAGTAGATAGACAGTGGTGAATATAAATAGTGATCAGTTTAAAGACATTCGAAGTACATATAAATTAGAATAGTTGTGTTATAAAATAAATAAGTGTTTAAATAAATTATTAATAAATAAACTGTTGTTTTAAAGTAAACAAACGTCACATTAAGTATAGAAAAAAATTAACATAAAATGATTAAAACAACAAAACTAATTTCCCTAACCCTAACCTGTGCGGCCTGGTCTGGGTTGATTGTATGAGAGCTATTGTTTAATTTTAAATGGTTCCAGACCACACAGGTTATTAAATTGATTAAGTTTTTGTATTTTTCCCATTTCATGTGTATTTTTTTTGCGAAGCAACCCACGATGGCTACAGCACAGGTATCCTCACAATATATCTCCAGTAGTAGTGCATCTCACTTGTTAAAGAGATGGCACTAAGTTTGCAGCGCTAAATGCGACTGGCCGCTCAACTAACTCGATATGGCGGTAAATTAAAATATAATTTTAAGGCGAAATTTAAATTTCCCGCCAAAATCGTAATTTCTAGCAGCGGAATGGCGGGAATTTTTAAATATATACATTCGGCAATAATAATTGGGAAGTATATTGCATGTTCCATTAAACGAGCTGTAAATCCAGGCGCTGTTTTTATTTTGATAGCTAAAAATAATACGAATTCCTTTATTGTTAGCTATTACAATAAGAGCAGTGTTTGGATTAACAACACATTTAAAAGAACATGTAATATACTTTTCAATTTTACCTGAATCACTTATTTTTTACCTATAGAGGTTAGATCTGAAAAAAATTGGCTCGGGTAAAAAAAAATTGTATAAAATATTTTATTTGAAAAATTATAAAACTTATTTAATTTATTTTAAACTCGAGGTTAACTCTAGCCATATCCATTTTACTGAAAAAAAAAGACACTATATTAAATAAAATCATTTAGTTATTAAGAGATGTTTGTGATAATACAGTGTCGCCTATCGAATGTTTTACAATACGTTTTGCTACGTGGGGATGCATGCACCGTGTGCCTGTTCATATTACACAGCACACAAGGCAACATTCATATTATTAGTTTCCTGATCGCACTAATGCTAACTCTTTAGCTTTCGCTTCGATGCTAGTCAAGCGTATTGGAAAGTATTCAATAGCCGATACTGTACATAAATGCTAAAATCAACAAGTCATTTTTTAGTTTAAATGGACCTCTACTTCGAAAAAGGAGAAAACCTGAAACAGGAAATTATTATACTTGAATTTTAAAAGCTGTTGCCACTGGAAAACTATTATCTAGGGCTTGGATGACAGCCATATGACTCCCTCCTTGAATCGTGTCCATAGGAAAGCATAAGATCTTAGTTAAATTATAATATTAGAGGGTATTAACTACAAAATATGAAAAATTATTGCAAACTTACGTCAAAAGTGGCACCTACATTAAAAGAAGGGAAAACTGAAACATAAAATTGTTATACATGAATTTTAAAGGCTTTTTCCACTGGAAAAGTATTATCTAGGGCGGGGGACCCTTGGATGACAGCCATAGCAATCCCTCCTTGAATCCTCTTTTTCTGAGTTTGTTGTACGTTTTGCTTTCCATATTAAATAAGTAAGCACTTAATACAAGACAATAAATATGAAGGGTTTATAGCAAAAACAGCGCATGTCAGAAAATTTAATTTTTGAGGTATAGGCAACACTGCCTTCAGATAATCCATAGTTATCGGTAGGTAATTTTATTTCCGGCAAAAACAACTCATATCACCCGTAAAAAGCCTATCGAAATATAGCATGTTCACTGTCTGAAGTTGTTTGACGATCAAGACTTTTCGATCATCTCCAAATGTTGAAACCGCGGAAGTCCCCAAACACTGGCATACCATTATTAAAACTTGTCGTAAAAAGCCCTCACCTTTCGACCTTCATGAAATGCAGCAAGAAGATTTTTTTAACTTTAAGCAGGCGATTGACAAGTTCTTTCTGAGAAAACCCAGACCCGCTGTTCAGTTAAAACCTCTACGTATATTTCGCATTCACTCATGTAAGAGTTTCTTAGAAGTACGAAATACTTACTCAGGCATGTGCAGACAAAGTATAATAAGAAACAAGGTCCAATCCCACTAAATCCAGTAAAGTTAGCAGACCTGCAAACACTAAGCAGTGTTCTTAAAGAAAAAAAAAAATTGCGCATTTTATGACTCTCTAGTTCCTGGTAACGGTGGTGGTGGAGACTAAGAAAATCCCGATATAGACGAAGAGGATAATAGTAGTGCTTACGGTGATTCTGAATAACAAAAACAATATTTTTTTATGTTCGTTCTTATTTAAGTAATATTTAATAGTTGGAGAGCTAGTAACACACGTTCCATTAAGAGTTTGATGCACTTTGAAATTTTGTAATTTGAAATCATTTGGATGGAAAAGCAGATATACCTGTGTTGGCTAGACCCACCCCGGGACACCAGGTACTGCGCATAATAGAAAGGGGTCGTAAAATATGACCCAAGAAAAGTGTTTGATTCAGAGGCCAACAAACAACAATTGAAAGTTTAGGTAAATCTAAAAATACTAGTAATTTAAGCAGACACTTTTGAGAGGGTTTATAATTAATAAATCAACCCTAAAGTTGATTTTTTTTAAATATGATTTGAAGTGTTTGATTCACGCTGAAATTTTAATAGCGTCTTAATTAAATATAAAAAAAATTAATTCCAAAAAGGCAGACACTTTTTCCCGGGTTTAATTGCTGTTGCCACTGGAAAACTATTATCTAGGGCTTGGATGACAGCCATATGACTCCCTCCTTGAATCGTGTCCATAGGAAAGCATAAGATCTTAGTTAAATTATAATATTAGAGGGTATTAACTACAAAATATGAAAAATTATTGCAAACTTACGTCAAAAGTGGCACCTACATTAAAAGAAGGGAAAACTGAAACATAAAATTGTTATACATGAATTTTAAAGGCTTTTTCCACTGGAAAAGTATTATCTAGGGCGGGGACCCTTGGATGACAGCCATAGCAATCCCTCCTTGAATCCTCTTTTTCTGAGTTTGTTGTACGTTTTGCTTTCCATATTAAATAAGTAAGCACTTAATACAAGACAATAAATATGAAGGGTTTATAGCAAAAACAAATTTAAGCAGACACTTTTGAGAGGGTTTATAATTAATAAATCAACCCTAAAGTTGATTTTTTTTAAATATGATTTGAAGTGTTTGATTCACGCTGAAATTTTAATAGCGTCTTAATTAAAATATAAAAAAAATTAATTCCAAAAAGGCAGACACTTTTTCCCGGGTTTAATTGCCGGCCAACTTATTCGCCACTATGCACTGAAAAACTAAACTTTTTAAATTACCAAGACTGAAATAATGAAACAATAATATTTTTCCTTTTTTTTAGGAAAAAAATACCAAAAGTTTCGGGGCTCGAACCACCAACTTGCTATCCACACTATCCAAATTTTGATAATGTGAATAGCAAGTTGGTGGTTCGAGCCCCGAACTTTTAGTTTTTTTTTGTTTTTTTTTTCCTAAAAAAAGGAAAAATACTGTTTTATTATTTCACAGTCTTGGTAATTTAAAATGTTTAGTTTTTAAAAAGTATATACTTATTCAATGCAGAGTGGCGCATAACGAGGTTCATTCATTTTTATGTTGGATGGCAATTAAAACCCCGGAAAAAGTGTCTGCCTTTTTGGAATTAATTTTTTTTATATTTAATTAAGACGCTATTAAAATTTCAGCGTGAATCAAACACTTCATATCATATTTTAAAAAAAATCAACTTTGGGGTTGATTTATTAGTTATAAACCCTCTCAAAAGTGTCTGCCTAAATTACTAGTATGTTTAAAATTACCTAAACTTTCAAATTGTTGTTTGTTGGCCTCTGAATCAAACACTTTTTCTTGGGTCATATTTTACGACCCCTTTATATTATGCGCAGTACCTGGTGTCCCGGGGTGGGTCTAGCCAACACAGGTATATCTGCTTTTCCATCCAAATGATTTCAAATTACAAAATTTCAAAGTGTATCAAACACTTAATGGAATGTGTGTTACTAGCTCTTGGACTATTCGCTCCGTGCGAAGTCATGGAAAGGGAAGCAAAAGCGATACTAGCGCTAGCTGCGAATAATTCGTGCATTTTAGGGCGATATTTTGTAATTTTGGCATACCAAATACACATATACATTTTACTTTTTTCAAAAAAAGTAGGTAAAAACAATACAATAAGCAACCGGAGTTGCTGTGTTGAAAATTGTACAAATACTAGCAAAAAAACAGTGAAACTTATATAAAAAATTTCAGTAGCAAAGTGGAAATTAAATCAAAGAAATAAATGGATAGATATACAATAAGAAGAAAAATTACCTTTATTTTTGTAATAATAACCATAATGCTGGAAATAGTAGACATCAGAAACTTGAAAGGTTTTAAATAAACAATAAATTATCATTTTACGATGTTCTTTAATATCCCTTTATTCTTAAATGTTCATTCAGCAAGGACTAGATTTCATGATTTCTGCCTTTGAGTATTATATGTGTTTGGAACGCAATTTTGTAACTTACCGATGGGAAATCAGTTTTAATCATTCATTCTATGTTTTCTTTCGAACAAAAATGAAAATATAAGTAACGATCCTTTTTTTTATACATTTTAACTTCACGCTATTATTAAATGGTATTTTTTTATTTTGATAGAATAGGCTAAAATTCTTCAATGAAAACGTATTAGACTTAGGCAACTCCTCATACATTTTCCAGTAAATACTGTTGCCTGCCTATATTTTATTATTGATTTTTATCGATTATACATAATTTTCTTTAATTTAAGCGATAAAAATATATAATAATAATAATAAATTAATGTTTTACTTGTTTTACAAATCCATATACTTTTATTAAAACTAACATATATACTTTTTAATTACAAATTCTATTAAAAGTTGCATTTGTCAGTATACGCAGAAATAGTCCATTAGTATCAAAACGAATTGGCGCTGCTGTCGCGCACGGAGCGAATAACGTAACATAAAGTACCCCCCAGATTTTCCGACTTTGTCCAAAATCTAATCATTTCACGTCAGGCCAAAATAAAACTTAAGTTTAAAAATTAATGTTTTTTTCTTTATCAGTTTTTGAGTTTTCTTCAAATTTCGAAATTTACACATTTTCTCAAATATCTCGAATACAATCCATTTTAGAGAAATTATGTATGGAATAAAAATTATAGAGAATTATATTACAAACAACTTTTGTTTAAGCACACACACACACACACACACACACACACACACACACACACACACACACACACACACACACACACACACACACACACACACACACACACACACACACACACACACACACACACACACACACACACACACACACACACACACACACACACACACACACACACACACACACACACACACACACACACACACACACACACACACACACACACACACACACACACACACACACACACACACACACACACACACACACACACACACACACACACACACACACACACACACACACACACACACACACACACACACACACACACACACACACACACACACACACACACACACACACACACACACACACACACACACACACACACACACACACACACACACACACACACACACACACACACACACACACACACCACACACACACACACACACACACACACACACACACACACACACACACACACACACACACACACACACACACACACACACACACACACACACACACACACACACACACACACACACACACACACACACACACACACACACACACACACACACACACACACACACACACACACACACACACACACACACACACACACACACACACACACACACCACACACACACACACACACACACACACACACACACACACACACACACACACACACACACACACACACACACACACACACACACACACACACACACACACACACACACACACACACACACACACCACACACACACACACACACACACACACACACACACACACACACACACACACACACACACACACACACACACACACACACACACACACACACACACACACACACACACACACACACACACACACACACACACACACACACACACACACACACACACACACACACACACACACACACACACACACACACACACACACACACACACACACACACACACACACACACACACACACACACACACACACACACACACACACACACACACACACACACACACACACACACACACACACACACACACACACACACACAGTCAAAACGGATTCAGGGGACCTCGTCTCGTCTCGTCTCGTCTCGTCTCGTCTCGTCTCGTCTCGTCTCGTCTCGTCTCGTCTCGTCTCGTCTCGTCTCGTCTCGTCTCGTCTCGTCTCGGTCTCGTCTCGT
Source organism: Psylliodes chrysocephalus (assembly GCA_927349885.1). NCBI lineage: Eukaryota > Metazoa > Arthropoda > Insecta > Coleoptera > Chrysomelidae > Psylliodes > Psylliodes chrysocephalus. The sequence goes on from OV651816.1 coordinate 22,016,137, forward strand.
CTCGTCTCGTCTCGTCTCGTCTCGTCTCGTCTCGTCTCGTCTCGTCTCGTCTCGTCTCGTCTCGTCTCGTCTCGTCTCGTCTCGTCTCGTCTCGTCTCGTCTCGTCTCGTCTCGTCTCGTCTCGTCTCGTCTCGTCTCGGTCTCGTCTCGTCTCGTCTCGTCTCGTCTCGTCCTGTCTCGTCTCGTCTCGTCTCGTCTCGTCTCGTCTCGTCTCGTCTCGTCTCGTCTCGTCTCGGTCTCGTCTCGTCTCGTCTCGTCCTCGTCTCGTCTCGTCTCGTCTCGTCTCGTCTCGGTCTCGTCTCGTCGTCGTCTCGCTCGTCTCGTCTCGTCTCGTCTCGTCTCGTCTCGTCTCGTCTCGTCTCGTCTCGTCTCGGTCTCTCGTCTCGTCTCGTCTCGTCTCGTCTCGGTCTCGTCTCGTCTCGTCTCGTCTCGTCTCGTCTCGTCTCGTCTCGTCTCGTCTCGTCTCGTCTCGTCTCGTCTCGTCTCGTCTCGTCTCGTCTCGTCTCGTCTCGTCTCGTCTCGTCTCGTCTCGTCTCGTCTCGTCTCGTCTCGTCTCGTCTCTCGTCTCGTCTCGTCTCGTCTCGTCTCGTCTCGTCTCGGTCTCGTCTCGTCGTCGTCTCGTCTCGTCTCGTCTCGTCTCGTCTCGTCTCGTCTCGTCTCGTCTTCGTCTCGTCTCGTCCTCGTCTCGTCTCGTCTCGTCCTCGTCTCGTCTCGTCTCGTCTCGTCTCGTCTCGTCTCGTCTCGTCTCGTCTCGTCTCGTCTCGTCTCGTCTCGTCTCGTCTCGTCTCGTCTCGTCTCGTCTCGTCTCGTCTCGTCTCGTCTCGTCTCGTCTCGTCTCGTCTCGTCTCGTCTCGTCTCGTCTCGTCGTCTCGTCTCGTCTCGTCTCGTCTCGTCTCGTCTCGTCTCGTCTCGTCTCGTCTCGTCCTCGTCTCGTCTCGTCTCGTCTCGTCTCGTCTCGTCTCGTCTCGTCTCGTCTCGTCTCGTCTCGTCTCGTCTCGTCTCGTCTCGTCTCGTCTCGTCTCGTCTCGTCTCGTCTCGTCTCGTCTCGTCTCGTCTCGTCTCGTCTCGTCTCGTCTCGTCTCGTCTCGTCTCGTCTCGTCTCGTCTCGTCTCGTCTCGTCTCGTCTCGTCTCGTCTCGTCTCGTCTCGTCTCGTCTCGTCTCGTCTCGTCTCGTCTCGTCTCGTCTCGTCTCGTCTCGTCTCGTCTCGTCTCGTCTCGTCTCGTCTCGTCTCGGTCTCGTCTCGTCTCGTCTCGTCTCGTCTCGTCTCGTCTCGTCTCGTCTCGGTCTCGTCTCGTCTCGTCTCGTCTCGTCTCGTCTCGTCTCGTCTCGTCTCGTCTCGTCTCGTCGTCTCGTCTCGTCTCGTCTCGTCTCGTCTCGTCTCGTCTCGTCTCGTCTCGTCTCGTCTCGTCTCGTCTCGTCTCGTCTCGTCTCGTCTCGTCTCGTCTCGTCTCGTCTCGTCTCGTCTCGTCTCGTCTCGTCTTCCGTCTCGTCTCGTCTCGTCTCGGTCTCGTCTCGTCCTCGTCTCGTCTCGTCTCGTCTCGTCTCGTCTCGTCTCGTCTCGTCTCGTCTCGTCTCGTCTCGTCTCGTCTCGTCTCGTCTCGTCTCGTCTCGTCTCGTCTCGTCTCGTCTCGTCTCGTCTCGTCTCGTCTCGTCTCGGTCTCGTCTCGTCTCGTCTCGTCTCGTCGTCTCGTCTCGTCTCGTCGTCTCGTCTCGTCTCGTCTCGTCTCGTCTCGTCTCGTCTCGTCTCGTCTCGTCTCGTCTCGTCTCGTCTCGTCTCGTCTCGTCTCGTCTCGTCTCGTCTCGTCTCGTCTCGTCTCGTCTCGTCTCGTCTCGTCTCGTCTCGTCTCGTCTCGTCTCGTCTCGTCTCGTCTCGTCTCGTCTCGTCTCGTCTCGTCTCGTCTCGTCTCGTCTCGTCTCGTCTCGTCTCGTCTCGTCTCGTCTCGTCTCGTCTCGTCTCGTCTCGTCTCGTCTCGTCTCGTCTCGTCTCGTCTCGTCTCGTCTCGTCTCGTCTCGTCTCGTCTCGTCTCGTCTCGTCTCGTCTCGTCTCGTCTCGTCTCGTCTCGTCTCGTCTCGTCTCGTCTCGTCTCGTCTCGTCTCGTCTCGTCTCGTCTCGTCTCGTCTCGTCTCGTCTCGTCTCGTCTCGTCTCGTCTCGTCTCGTCTCGTCTCGTCTCGTCTCGTCTCGTCTCGTCTCGTCTCGTCTCGTCTCGTCTCGTCTCGTCTCGTCTCGTCTCGTCTCGTCTCGTCTCGTCTCGTCTCGTCTCGTCTCGTCTCGTCTCGTCTCGTCTCGTCTCGTCTCGTCTCGTCTCGTCTCGTCTCGTCTCGTCTCGTCTCGTCTCGTCTCGTCTCGTCTCGTCTCGTCTCGTCTCGTCTCGTCTCGTCTCGTCTCGTCTCGTCTCGTCTCGTCTCGTCTCGTCTCGTCTCGTCTCGTCGTCGTCTCGTCCTCGTCTCGTCTCGTCTCGTCTCGTCTCGTCTCGTCTCGTCTCGTCTCGTCTCGTCTCGTCTCGGTCTCGTCTCGTCTCGTCTCGTCTCGTCTCGTCTCGTCTCGTCTCGTCTCGTCTCGTCTCGTCTCGTCTCGTCTCGTCTCGTCTCGTCTCGTCTCGTCTCGTCTCGTCTCGTCTCGGTCTCGTCTCGTCTCGTCTCGTCTCGTCCTCGTCTCGTCTCGTCTCGTCTCGTCTCGTCTCGTCTCGGTCTCGTCTCGTCTCGTCTCGTCGTCTCGTCTCGTCTCGGGGTCTCGTCGTCGTCTCGTCTCGTCTCGTCTCGTCTCGTCTCGTCTCGTCTCGTCTCGTCTCGTCTCGTCTCGGTCTCGTCTCGTCTCGTCTCGTCTCGTCTCGTCTCGTCTCGTCTCGTCTCGTCTCGTCTCGTCTCGTCTCGTCTCGTCTCGTCTCTCGTCTCGTCTCGTCTCGTCTCGTCTCGTCTCGTCTCGTCTCGTCTCGTCTCGTCTCGTCTCGTCTCGTCTCGTCTCGTCTCGTCTCGTCTCGTCTCGTCTCGTCTCGTCTCGTCTCGTCTCGTCTCGTCTCGTCTCGTCTCGTCTCGTCTCGTCTCGTCTCGTCTCGTCTCTCGTCTCGTCTCGTCTCGTCTCGTCTCGTCTCGTCTCGTCTCGTCTCGTCTCGTCTCGTCTCGTCTGTCTCGTCTCGTCTCGTCTCGTCCTCGTCTCGTCTCGTCTCGTCTCGTCTCGTCTCGTCTCGTCTCGTCTCGTCTCGTCTCGTCTCGTCTCGTCTCGTCTCGTCTCGTCTCGTCTCGTCTCGTCTCGTCTCGTCTCGTCTCGTCTCGTCTCGTCTCGTCTCGTCTCGTCCGTCGTCTCGGTCTCGTCTCGTCTCGTCGTCTCGTCTCGTCTCGTCTCGTCTCGTCTCGTCTCGTCTCGTCTCGTCTCGTCTCGTCTCGTCTCGTCGTCGTCTCGTCTCGTCTCGTCTCGTCTCGTCTCGTCTCGTCGGCTCGTCTCGTCTCGTCTCGTCTCGTCTCGTCTCGTCTCGTCTCGTCTCGTCTCGTCTCGTCTCGTCTCGTCTCGTCTCGTCTCGTCTCGTCTCGTCTCGTCTCGTCTCGTCTCGTCTCGTCTCGTCTCGTCTCGTCTGCGTCTCGTCTCGTCTCGTCTCGTCTCGTCTCGTCTCGTCTCGTCTCGTCTCGTCTCGTCTCGTCTCGTCTCGTCTCGTCTCGTCTCGTCTCTTCTCGTCTCTTCTCGTCTCTTCTCGTCTCTTCTCGTCTCTTCTCGTCTCTTCTCGTCTCTTCTCGTCTCTTCTCGTCTCTTCTCGTCTCTTCTCGTCTCGTCTCTTCTCGTCTCTGTCTCGCGTCTCGTCTCGTCTCGTCTCGTCTCGTCTCGTCTCGTCTCGTCTCGTCGTCGTCTCGTCTCGTCTCGTCTCGTCTCGTCTCGTCTCGTCTCGTCTCGTCTCGTCTCGTCTCGTCTCGTCTCGTCTCGTCTCGTCTCGTCTCGTCTCGTCTCGTCTCGTCTCGTCTCGTCTCGTCTCGTCTCGTCTCGTCTCGTCTCGTCTCGTCTCGTCTCGTCTCGTCTCGTCTCGTCTCGTCTCGTCTCGTCTCGTCTCGTCTCGTCTCGTCTCGTCTCGTCTCGTCTCGTCTCGTCTCGTCTCGTCTCGTCTCGTCTCGTCTCGTCTCGTCTCGTCTCGTCTCGTCTCGTCTCGTCTCGTCTCGTCTCGTCTCGTCTCGTCTCGTCTCGTCTCGTCTCGTCTCGTCTCGTCTCGTCTCGTCGTCTCGTCTCGTCTCGTCTCGTCTCGTCTCGTCTCGTCTCGTCTCGTCTCGTCTCGTCTCGTCTCGTCTCGTCTCGTCTCGTCTCGTTTCGTCTAGCAGTTAATACAAAGCCATTCACTATGAAATTAGTCTGTGAGACCTCTGTGTAACTCCGCATGAGGCGAGGCAATTCTCATCGTGACACGTCGTCCTCAGTCCTCAGTGTGATACCGATACCGTCTCAGCGATGCATGCGGTAACTGATACATTACGATGAAATATTAGCCGGTGTAGCGCTGCACGCGGCGAGGCAAATCTCATCTTGAATGGTCTGTTTTAATATAGGGCAGCATTCAAACTTTTAAAAATTCATAATAATTTTTAAATATTATCGTTGTCTGTAGTAAGCACACTGACATGAGATCATTTATATAAAAGTGCTAACTTCCCTACTCGACCATTTATTGTTGAGTTCTAATTAACACTACTGTTACTAAAGTGGCGCTGGCAAGCAGTGACAAATAAAGAAAATCAAAAAATTAGACAGACTGGAAAAAACATGAAATATGCTTTGGAAAATGTTTATTGTTAACATCAGACTTAAGATGTTTTTAAAAGGAGACCTAATATTTGCTTTTATAATAATTAGAAGAGAAGTTAAAAATTGATTTTTAAATAATTGTGAATGTTGGGTGGCTGACCTTGCAAAAGACAACAGGTTACTTTAAATCTCTGTAAAAGAAGAAATTAAAATGTCAATTGTCAAATCTATCAAAAATAAAATGGCGTATTCTTGTTGTTGGCATTTGTTGGTGGCGTGTTTATAACTTTGAGTAAAGCGCCAAACAGTTTTATCCTGTTTTGCAAAAAGACTACTAATTTTTTTTGGTATAATAATCCATTTTCCACCAGTTGACACACAGGATTCCAATTATTGGTGTACTAAACCCAATTTTGATGTAAATGTATGACTTTATTTATAGGTTAAGTGAGGTATTTAGACGTATTTTCAAACTTTTTTACGTTTTAGGAACAATACCACAATGATGCCAATAGGGGGGGCACCTCCTGTGCACGGTTCTAATACTTTACCCCAAAACAACAGCACACAAAATGCCAGTTTAACTCCTACAGGTGGATCTAGCAAGTCTAGTAGTAGCCTTGTAAGTATTTGCCAAATGTGTTTTAATGTACTTGATTTTTAAGGTTCTTTTGTTTCAGAAACCAAACTATACTCTTAAATTTACGTTAGCCGGGCACACAAAAGCTGTTTCATCTGTTAAATTTAGTCCTAATGGTGAATGGCTTGCTAGTTCTTGTAAGTACACTAACTACTAAGTAAACAAGTCTTTGAGAACTTTCACTTGATAATGGTTGATATTGTTTATAATTATTGCTTGTTCCAGCTGCTGATAAACTTATAAAAATATGGGGTGCTTATGATGGGAAATTTGAGAAAACAATATCAGGACATAAATTAGGAATTAGTGATGTAGCATGGTCGAGTGATAGCAGGCTTTTAGGTAAATTAAATATTTAATTTACATTTTTTTGGCTTTGTTATAATCATTACTTTTTAGTTTCTGCTAGTGATGACAAAACTCTAAAAATATGGGAACTATCCTCAGGAAAATGTCTTAAAACCCTTAAAGGCCACAGCAATTACGTTTTTTGTTGTAACTTCAACCCTCAATCAAACCTTATTGTTTCTGGTTCTTTTGATGAATCTGTCAGAATATGGGATGTAAGGACAGGGAAGTGTTTAAAAACCCTACCAGCTCACTCAGATCCAGTTAGTGCAGTACACTTTAACAGGGATGGATCGTTAATTGTTAGCAGTAGTTATGATGGGCTTTGGTAAGTGGTTTGGTAGATTGTCTGAAAAACTTAGCTGTTTGATTAATATTGATTTTAGCCGAATATGGGACACAGCATCTGGGCAATGCTTAAAAACCCTGATAGATGATGACAATCCTCCTGTATCTTTTGTAAAATTCTCACCAAATGGCAAATACATCCTGGCTGCTACCTTAGACAACACCCTTAAATTGTGGGATTATGCAAAAGGTAAATGCTTGAAAACCTACTCAGGACACAAGAATGAAAAGTACTGTATTTTTGCCAATTTTTCTGTTACTGGTGGAAAATGGATAGTGAGTGGGTCAGAGGATAATATGGTGTACATTTGGAATTTGCAAACTAAAGAAATTGTTCAAAAGTTGCAAGGACACACAGGTTTGTTTTATTTTATGGATGATTTTTCTTAAAATTACTTTTTAAATACCACAATTCATTAATATCAAAAATTACCATTGAATCTGTTATTAGATATTCATTAATAATAATAAATCGATGGCGTAGAGTGAAAACCTCGTATCTCAAATTTTTTTGAAAATATTTTTATTTAATTTAAATGAATACCTCATAAGCCATTTAAGAAATAAATCTAGCAGCTCTGTCTTGAAAGAGACTACTTCCAGCAACGTATATGTAAACCACCTATCCATTACATTGTATGTGATGTAAGAGCCGTTTTATCTGTCTTCTGTAAAATTTGCTATTTTAGACATAGGAGGGTTTCACTCTATGCCATCTATATATTTATCGCAAGATAAAGTTACATAGAGACAAAATAGATAAAATTTTGAACTCAAATAATAAGACAATCCTTTTATGGTTCTATGGTTAAGACCCATTATAATAATTCATGTAATTACAAATATAATACAAAGTAGAAAATAATAAAAGCAAAATGAAAAAAAAAATATTTATATTATCTAAAAAATTAATTAGAAAGACAAAACACACATTTGGTGAGAGTATAGGTTCATCTTTGATTTAATTATAACTTTTATTTTTTTAACTTGAATTTAAAAATCTCAATTCTAAAGGAGGCACACCTTAGATTTAAATATCATTGATATCCTAGTGACTACTTGGTATTCTGTAACTTGTGCTCTCAATGTAAACTTAACAGGATAACACTGATGACATTAGATTTACTGATATCAAAACATTCTGGAATTTTGTCAATTCAAAAAGAAAAAGTAATTAGTTGCCCAATGAAATGTACTGTAACAACACTAGAAGCTCTATTGGTACAGATTTATCTAATTTGTTCCAGGATTACTTTAGCTCAGTCTATAGCGATCAAGCATGCCATAATTATGATCAACCATATTCAACCCACTTAAATGCTGTAGATCATCAGATATATATATATATATTTCAAAAATATTTTTATATGAGCAAGGTTTCAGGTCCTGATGGCTTGCCACCTTCCTTATTAAGATCTTGTAGTTTCGTTAAATTCCGTTTCCTATATATCTTGTTTCACCTCAAAATGAAATGTATCCTAATTATTGAAAATCAAGTTTTATTGTACCAATTTACAAATCAAGTGACAAATCAAATATAATTTCAGGCCGATATGCATTCAAATTGTGATTCCTAAACTCTTTGAGAGTATTATTACAAAATATTTATTGGAGCTGCTTGATCCCTTCATCTTAGATCAGAAGTTCGGTTTCTACTCCAAAAAGTCCACTGAACTTAACCTCTTGATGTAGGTTGATTCTAATTATCAAGTTCATGCTATAAACTGATTTTTCAAAAGCATTCGACAGGGTTAACCAAGTTGCTTGATTGGAAAGCTTGATAACATTGGCATTGGTGGTAATCTTCTGAAATGGATCGAATGCTTTATAACGAACTACATTCAAATTGTTTGTGTTTCTGATTTCTTCAATGGTTACATTTCCCCTACTTTTTAACATATATAACAATAACATTCGAAAATTGTTTTGAGAACTCTCATTTGCTTTGCTCATGATTTAAAATTATTCATGGGTGTGAATTCCCTACATGATTTGCCTTCAAAAAGACTTGGATAACTTGGTCCAATGGTGTAGTACTAATGGAATGAAATGAAATACAAGTAAATGCCACGTAATCAATTTTAACAAAAAACTAACCTATTGAATATCTATTAAATCCCTTCCCTAAGCATTAAGAATGTTGAGTTTCCATAGAAGAAATACTTCTAATTTTCAGAATGTAACGTATTAAAAGATTCTTTATTGTTCCTTAGTTATACCTTATATTGAATATGTCTCCACTATATGGAATCTCTTTTATGTATATCTAATCCATAATATAGGAGAGGTTCAAAGACATTTTTTACATATTGTTGAATTTAAATCTGGTATCGCCCCTGTCAATTTCAGATACAATTATGACAAATTACATATTCTTTGTTTTTTGAGACTCTTTAGAGTAAAAGAAACCGAAAGGAGCTTTTTTGTAATGTCCTTTTTATCAAAAATTAAATAAATATACTTGTTCTATAATAGTGCTTTTTTCTTAAGATTTTCAGTAGTTTCTCTTCTTTAAGATTAGGTGTTGCGGTCTTCATGCTTTTGGCCCACCAGTGACTTTGAGTTAGCAATGTATTGAAGTTCATATGCATTTTTTGCTGATGTTCCAAAAGTTGTGTCATCTGCATATATAATTTTGGTATTTTGAGTTGTACAAGATAGAGCTAAGTCATTAATAAAAATTAAGAATAAAACAGGGCCCAATATTGAGCCCTGCGGTACTCCCACTGTCACATTTCGTCTATTTGATTTGCTGCAATGGTTACAACTTGATTACAGATATTTAAATATGACTGTATCCACTTATTAGGCGAGCCCCTTATTCCTATTCGGTAGGAGATACATAAAAAGTATCAGGTGTTTAATAGTAGATTTATTTTAGGAACATGATATTTGATGTAATTAATAAATTAGCAGTCTTTAAATTTAACATTATTAATAATATAAAAGATGAAAATATATAATCTTGGTATAATGTAAGTGTAATCTTTATTCACTCTGGGTACGTAAACATTATTTGCTATATTTGATCTTGACAAATAATTGTGATCAATTATTTGAAAATATTATGATTTATTCCAAAGGTCGGGCATGTTTTAACAAATTATCTTATATCCAAGATTTGCATATCCAGAAACCCTTGTGGTTTAAAGGACATTACTATTATTTTTTTATACGGATTACAACATTTAAATAACTCCAACAAATTCTTTTTTTACAGATGTTGTCTTGTGCACCACCTGCCACCCAACCGAAAACATTATCGCGTCAGCGGCCCTCGAAAATGACAAGACTATAAAATTGTGGAAGAGCGATACTTAAAACCAGTCGATTTTTTATTACTTTTTATATTTAAGTTACGGTAATATGAAATTGAGTATTTTTTTAGAATAAGTATGCTAAAAAGTCAGTGTACTAAAATCGGATGAATAATTATTTATCAAACAACATTGTGTCCAGTATCTTCGCGATACATCTTGTGATATTTTTAGATCACCCCTGTAAAATGCATCATGATTTTTAAGGTAAAAACAAATTATTAATAAATTTGAAAATTCAAATGCTTCTTTTATTTACCTTTTTGTATGTATGTGTTCCATTGTTTTTATTATAGTAAAAAATATATGTACAACACATGACTTTCCTGTCTAGTTATTACAGGCTTTTTCCGATTATTTTATACAACCTATTGTATCACCCCTGTAAATGTTTATAGGAGGAACTAAATACATACATTTTCCACACACATCTTTCTTCGGAACATTTTTTATATACATTGCCTATGAAAATACTAAAAAATTTAAATTTTACACTTTTCCTCAAATTTTTTCATTACGGTCTGTTTTAGAGAAATCCTGTATAGAACAGAAACTATAGAGAATTATATAGCAAACAACTTTTATTTGAAAAATTTTCTTAAAAATTTTAATTTTAGATTGTTAAATTTCTCGAATACGGATCATTTTAGAGAAATATTGGACAAGAATTATAGAGAATAACAACTTTAATGTGAACAATTTTTCTAAAAATTGATTTGTTTTTTACTTTTTGTTAAATTTCTCGAATACGGGCTATTTTAGGAAAATGTATGGGACAATATTACAAACAACTTTTGTTTGAAGAATTTTGTTCTCCAAGCGTAAATAACATATATTCCATAAAATAGAAAAACGACACCCTATAAAGTACCCCCAGATGTTCCAAATATGCCCAAAATTTTATTAGTTCTCCGCAGGATGGATTAAAGCTAAAGTTTAAAATTTGGTGTTTTTCTCGTTGTTCGTTTTTGAGTTATCAAGTATACAGACATCATCGCGAAAATAGTCAAAACGGATTCAGGGGACCCAAAACGTAACAATCGTCTAAAAAAAATTATTCCTATAGGTATTTATCTGTATACTGACAGGAAAGTAAAGAGGAGATCAAAGTAAAAATACCTATCAATTGTCAATAACAAAAAAATAAATAAAAGGCGTCGAATGGTTCTTTTTTTCGCTGTTGGTGCAGTGTCCACCAGTGTAAATTACACCAGTTACGCCACCTTATTTACCCTAATTTACTTTCTCCTTATTCCTTGTACACATGTCGAGTGTAATTTAATCCTGCTAAATAGTTGGTGGAGAAAATATCCATCAGGGAACACCACATCGCCAACAGAAAGGTATAGTGGGTTTTACACCGGGACAAACGAAAGGTTTAGTGTCTGTTGGTGTAGTTCATTCCTACACCAGTGGGACGAACGAAAGAACCTAAAGATTCAAGTTCTAATTGTTTTTAAAATTCCAAACCGAAGCCTTTAGCAATTCTTGAAAAGTTTTTAAAGTATTAAAATAGGCTCTGTAATAATTTAGATCCTTTCCTACGTAGGTATGCAATTATCAGAGGCCTGTCGAGTATTGTGTGTTGTCTATCTACTAATAAAATTAGGAATAACTCGAAAATCAGTTAATTTATCAATATACATTTTTTTAAAATGCATTAAGGCTATTCAAAGATTTTTTCTTAAATCTACAATGAAAAAAATTGGTTCTACAACGTTGCCGGATCATACATGTAAACCTAATTTCTATGTCGGGCTTCGTAAAAATATTTTAAAATCAAATAATTTCAATTGCTTTTGGACATAAAACATTTGCTTTTGTGATTATTTTATCGTTTTAAATAGTCTGTTTTTTTTTTCTTTCTTAAATCTATGTTCTGTTTTGTAATTTTTATATTATAATTTTTTATATTGTATTTTGCTGATATATGTGTTTTGTCATATTTTAGGTACCTGTTCTTTAATTGGGAATTTCCTGTAGAACAGTTTATAAAATAAATAAATAAAATATTACGATTGTTTATACTTTATTGATCTCACATGTATGTAAAAAATCTACTTCATCTATACCTTTTAGAACAAAAAAATAATTATAATTAAAAAAAAGGTACCTATTTATTGAAATTTTCGGAGGAAATTTATATAATAACGGCAACAACGCAGGGTATACTAGAAATGTCAGAAGTAATGAAGTAAACGTCAAATGGCTTAAGAAAGGTACAAACAAGTTTTGTTGTGTTATTTTATTTTGTTAATTATTTTTGTGTGTTTGTGTGATTGCGAACTTAAGCCGTTAAAGCATATTTTATCTTATCTTTTTGATAACTCTATCCTAGTTCCTCGATAGATTGAAAAATGAGCTAGTTCCTTATTTCTCTTTTGTCTACTATGGAAGGCTCAATTATACCCCAAATAAACGATTTCAAGAGCGTTGTAGATTTCGACGATTTCGTAGATTTTCTCTACTCGGGTAAATTTATCAACGAACAAAATTACTACGAAGTTTATTCAAGAGTAAGTTGAGATTTGAATTTTTGTTTGGGGTTATGTTGAAAAATCTTTTGTTTCAGAGAGAAAATGACAGAATTGCAGCATTGTTTAGTATCATTCATTCCAAAGAAAATTTGGAGGATATTTTAAAATATCTAAAACATACTTATCCGAACCATGAAAAAGAGGTAAGGGAACAAAGGGATTTTCGAATATCTTCAGTAAGAGGCGATTTTCCAGAGCTGCCCCCGAACTACGTTTCTAGAACGAGTTTGGTAAGTGAAAATCTTTATTTATTTTTCCAATCAGTTTTTTAAAAAATTAACTTAAAATATCTAAAGTTGCGGATTTGAATGGCAATTTTAAAAATAGACTGAAGTGGTTACCTGTTACCTAGGTTGATTTGTGGTTTGGGTAAATATTTACTGGTTTAATCACAAAAGTAGATATTCAAATTACCTTATTTAGTTCTAGATGTATTACCTATAAAACTATTTTTTTATCTTTGTCTACAATGAGGTTTAACCAATATATTTTATCTCTATTATGAATAAAATTTTAGTATTTAGTGTTAATAACAAGTTTTATCAAGTTTTATTTATTTCTATACCTGTATACGGACATACATTAACTGTGGATAGAGGCCACAGAGGTGATTCTAAATAACCCCCCTTTCCTTTGGATACCTGTTGCATTATTAATCATGGAGTAGTTGTTTTCTGAAGGGAAACGGTCACTAGTGTGACATAGCTTTGTTTTATTTATTTTATTTTTAACTCCTGTTGATATACAGGATGTTTCATCAATTTTTCCACTTCTTTCCTTATTCAATTTGGGGTCAATCATGTAATTTTAATATATCAATGTATAAAAAATGGAAAATTCAGGTCTGGCTTTGCTAAAAATTCACAAATTGTTCCACCCTGAAAACAACACCCCTTATATCTGATTTTTTATAATTTGTTTACATAGTTGAAAAGAGCACAAAAACTGAATTCAACGATAATATTTTTATTTGATTATCGATTATCCTGTATAAAATAGTAGATTAAATAATCTTAATTTAACGTAAATTTAAATAAAAACTCGTCCTAATCCATTTTGTACCCCAAAAATTTCCAGAAATAATAATTTGAATTTAAAATTTGGGTAGTAAAATCATCTGCCCCCAAATAAAAATATTGTTAAATTCAGTTTTTTTGTGGTCTTTTCAAATAGTGGAACAAATTATAAGAAATCAGATATACAGGGTGTTGTTTTCGGGGTGGAAGAGTGTAAATTTTTAGCTAAGCCAGACCTGGATTTTCCTAATTTTTTTTACACTTATATTAAACAAAATATGACTGATAGGTGTACTAAGTGTACTACTAAGCGCACCCTGTATCTAAAAGCTCCTCGATGGCCTCCATCCACAGTTAATGTACAAGGATAAGCTGAAATGTTCTCAGCCTGACAATGAAAGTCTGTGATTTTAAGTTAAAAAATGATTTTATTTTTCTTTGGTGCTAAGCAACTGCTTTACACCCACTGCTTGGATGCTGTTTCATTTTTGGCATGTAGTAGTGGACAAAATCAGTCGTATCCCTATTGAATCGGTCCAAACATTACTTCGAAAATCTTTTATACACATTTGCTTTTGATCAGCATTCAGAAAATACGACACCCATCTTGCGCAAAGCTTTCGCATCCCTAACTCTTTGTGCAAGATGTTTCGCACCTTTTCTTCCGATATCCCCACAGTCTCGGCTTTCTCACTCACCTCCTCTCGCCTATGATCCAACACAATGTCATGCACTTTTGCGATTGTTTCTGGTGTGGTGGCGGTTTTGGGCCGTCCTCCAGTTGTATCATCTTCAACCACATTTTAATAGTTGACGTGGAAAGAGCAGAGCCCAGAGTCCCTGTAAACGTTTGTCGACTTGGGATGAATTTCCTTAGAAGTTAATCCTTCCAAATAGAAGAATTTTATGACCGCCTGATATTCAGGTTTATCCATTTTAACGAAAAACATATATGTCTGCTGCGAAAATTCGTGTAAACTAATGACATGTGCACCCAGACAGGAAACAAACTTTTGCTGATTGGAACGCCATCTCTGTCAGACAGAGAACTTATCACCTCACCCTCGTATGTCAGTTGCCCAATAAATCAATCTGTATAAATATGTTGATAAGTCAATTTTGGCCATTTAAAACATTAGGTAATTATAGACAGTTAAAAAATTGAAATTTATTTGACACAACAGGTATTGCAAATAAAGTATGAATAATATACAGGTTTTCTTAGAATATGAGGGTTGCCTCCCAGATTCAGATAGAACACATAAAAATAACTTGTCAAGTTTCTATACATTTTCCTATGCCGCCAAATAAATAGTCTAAAACTAGGATTACAATAAGATATTGCAAATTTCAATGGAAAAGTTTCTATTTCGATTGTAAGAATTTGTTTCGGTCAGACACAAATTTAGTACAATTTCGTAATTTTTAAATATGATGGATCTCCTTAAAATAGATGTTGCACTTATTTTTTATGTTGCTAAAATTCCTTCTCTATTGATATGGTTTGTTGACACTTATGTTGGGAATGGGGTGTTAATGTGACCTAAAAGATCTATTATACCACCTTCTGCCGCTAATGCAGCAAGGAAATATCTCGATGCCTATAATGACCCCTTCCAATCTTATCTTCTCAAGGAAGTGTAGGATTTGGAGTGGCTTCAAGTTAGGCAAATCTCCCTCTTCTATTTGATATGCTCTTAGGTATAGATCCCTTGGATTCTGGAGTGCTACAAATTCAGTCAGAATGGAGTTTTCCTCTTCCTCACAGAATATGCACTCACTGTCTTCTACTACTCTCAATTTACTCTCTTCTAATATTGTTTTACTGCTGATACAATGTTGACATTTACCTACTAGTTATTAAATTTCACTAAATACTTTACAAATTATAAAAAACAATTTCCAGGGGCGTCCATTATGGGTCGTATCCTAATAGAAGGTCCCATAGGAAAATAATTATAGGATCTTGATATGTTATTTTTATGTATTCTATCTAAATCTGGTAGATATTCTGGTACACACTGTATTTTAAAGGTGTGAAACATTTACAACAACAACAAAAAGATAATTCCGATAATTATGTTTTACAAACTGACAGGTACTCTATCTAATTATGGAGCGAACGACAAAAATTTTTTTGGAGTAGGGC
Organism: Psylliodes chrysocephalus; assembly: GCA_927349885.1. Lineage (NCBI taxonomy): Eukaryota > Metazoa > Arthropoda > Insecta > Coleoptera > Chrysomelidae > Psylliodes > Psylliodes chrysocephalus. Next base: position 22,031,211 of record OV651816.1, read on the forward strand.
TTGAAAAAATGTACTCAGATCAGATCATACAATTCTTCTTTTTAAATGTCAGTTTGGATTTAATTCAGAGCCTTGTGCAGCTATTATGGACTATTTTGTCAATCATTTAATAACATTTTTGTGGATCACTTTTTATTAATAAACTAGTAATATTTACTGTTTAATAAAACGAAACGTCTATAAAATTACAAATATTGTTTTGTCACAAACAAATAATTTAATTTTTTCTGACAACACATCGCATCATAGTGTCTTACAAGTTATATATCTACTTACTTTTTAATATTATTCTTATGTTCATATCTTGGGAGACTTGCCATTTAGGAGAACATTTTTGAGCACTATATTGATAGTGCTGGTTAGACCCAGTGATTGAAAACTACTAGACTAATCCATTCATTCATAATTAAGCCCTTCTTCATTGCAGCTGTCACATTGGCTGCCGCATTAGAAAGAGTGAGACGGCTGGTAAATTGATTGGTGATGGTTTGTGAGAGTTTGTTTATCGGAGCCACTAGCACTCGTTTTGTGAATGAACCAGGTCGTACTACTGTGATTCCCATGTTACACCATTGCACCACACTGTACTTTCCTCTAAATTACCTTCAGCTACAATAATAGTTGCAGCCAGAAAAAGAGATTAAACAGAGAATATCTGGCACCAAGAATGTTTTAAATATATTTCCTTAATGTAATTTTTACAGCATTTTATGCATTTTAGAGACTTTTTCTACGTCAATTCCTAATTATAACCATAAACAATTCTTGTAACAAGACTCTCCTGTAATAATTTGGCAACTATGTGGCTAACACCGCGAATGGTAGCAATTCTGTTTTTGTAAACAAAATTAGTCTAGTAGTTTTTCGTCATTGTTTAGACCTTAAATAAAGCAATTCTCTTTAGAATATGATTAGTTTTTCAACAAAGCTAGATGGAAACTGTGTATTAATTCTATTTTATCTATAAAACTAGTTAGGTATATAGGTGTTTCCTTACCCAAAAATAAGATAATTAGTTCCTATCAACATGGGCCCGCAGATGCTTTGTTTCGAAGACACAGATTTTCTTTGGTGTTTCAAAATATTTGCCAAACGAAAATATGTGCTTTTTTAGGTAAACATTTAATCCAGTCGTTAAAGCTGTTACGAAAATATTTTGAAAAACCGGCAAAAAAAATTATAACACAATGGGGTATATTCTGTAACAATTCCTTTATATTTAACGGCCTTTAAAAATATTGGCGGCCTTTAAAAATATGTTCGTATTCGTTAATTTACTTCTGTCATTATTTAAACAGATTTCTTTAAGATAGTCCTCTAATGTATTTTAAAGATCTGTTTAAATAATGACAGAAGTAAAGAAGAAAATATTTTTAAAGGCCGTTAAATATAAAGGAATTGTTACAGAATAGACCCCTATATATTTTTAAAACAAAGCATCCACGTTGATATGAACTATTTGTCTTATTTATCGTTAAAAATTATCCCACGAACATGTGCCATTATGTTTGTTGAAATACCTTGTATAAAAAAACTGGTTTTATCAGTCGCCAGTTAACCTTTTTTAAAGTAATTTAGTAGGTTTTAGCATATCAGCAATAAACATTTCAAACCACAAATGTGTTAGGAATTTGGTTAACCATATTCTCCATTTTTAAGGCCGGTCCTGTAAGGTTACCTGTTTCTAGACTAAGGATGAGTCACTATTGAACCATTTCGCTTGAGATAGAAAGTAAATAGTAGTATTACTCATACTTATAATGGACCAGGTGTTTCGGAAATTAAAATATGCAGTTCAATGACAGAGAAGAATGGATATTAAAACATTTTTCTAGTTTTTCTGTATTAATAGTTGACATTTATCGGTATATTGTTTCAGGATTTATCTAAATAAAATAAAATTTATTTAGCTATAAGAGTGAATTATTTAGTTACTCAAATCACGAAATAGTCAAATACCTAAATAGGAATTCAGTATTTTGCTTTACATAAAAACCAGTTTTTATAATTAGCAAGTTACTGTGAAAAAAAGCGGTGTTTTATCAATTTAAATTATTTTACTGAAGCACTGTAGTAATATCCAGACGTTAGGTACATGAAGAAATAAATAAATAACCTAAACAGGAAATATTACTACATTTTACACACAGATTGAAAATACATTTAAACGTAGGCAGAACGACTTAGGTCGATAGCCTTTGGGAAATTATGATTTATCATAAAAAATATCATTACGTAGTACACAAATTATAAAATAAACCTCATAATTTTGCGGATAATCTTTATCACTCGATCAATTATCTATAAATGTATTTCACAATGTAAACATGAGTATTTTTATCAATGTTCGTTTATTATTTACACGCTACACAAGGATTGGATAGAAATGGTAAAATATTATCGCATTAACAACTTCCTACCTTTTGTTTGCCTCCTTTTGTTTTTGATTAACAATATTCTTAGGTTTGTTGCAATGTTTTAGATTATTAATGCATTGATATAAAGTGTAGTGTAAGGTCAATAAACATCTTGTAATTTTTAGGAATTACGTTTTATTTTTAATTTCAAATATCATTCTTATCAAGAGATATTTTTAATCAGACACTGATAAATTGGTGTCTATGGTAACAACTTCTAAGAATATAAAATACATTTCCAATATAGCAGTGTGAAATTAGGCGTAGATAAAATCAATGTCAAAATAATTTAAAAATTGTGAACATTTTGATTCATACAATATTCGTTTTGTTCACAGTTCTGTGAACGTTTTTGAAATTGTGAAATTAATGTGTCACTAATTTTTAACTTGTTCACAATTTTATGAACAATGTTGTGAACAATTTTTTAATTTAACATTTGTGATCATTGATATTAAGAACAGTTTTTTATTTATTTTTTTGAATACGTTCACGATTTTATGAACAATATTAAAATTATAGAATTTAAACTTTTTTACATTCGTGAACGGTTTTGATGTTGTGTACATTGAGATTATGAACAATTTTTAATTTTTTTTCCAATTTTGAAATTGGTAATAAATATTGAAAATGAATCATAAATTTTGGGACTTGTTCATAATTTTAGTAACTGATTTGAGTCTGGAACTGTTCACAATTTAAAATTTTTCCATTTTTCACTTTTCGCCAATGGGCCCGTTCACTTTCATTTTTGAATGTGAAATAATTATATATTTATAAAGATATTAAACTCTTTTGTCTGGTGGTACTTTTCCCATTAAGATATTTTTGCTAGAAGTAAGGGAATTCCCATAAAATTCTTTCAGTGACTCATTGCGTCAGAAAATCCCTAATTCCGTTCACGTCTCGTATCGGTTATGCTTAAAGACGGCGGGGTTGTCGGAAGTATCCCTAATATAGCATTTCTGCATTTATATATGTAATTTAAATAGTAAAATTCCATTATTTTTCTAAAAATCATGAACTCATATTTTCAGATTTAAAGCTGGGAGCTTATTTTTTACTTTTTAATTAAAACAATTATTATTACTCAGGCTGAAAATTAACCAGACCATAATCAAAAAGTAGAAATTTGATTTGCAATATTTATCTGGTAAACGTGGCAACGTTGCATTTATTTGTAGAAGTATGTGTAGACAACACTATTTAGAAGTACTTACAACGTTGTCACGTTTACCAGAAACATTTTCTCAAATAAAATTTCGATCTGGTAATATTCAGCTTGAGTAATACGAATTGTTTTTATTAAAATTTAAAAAAGGTAGGGCTTACAGCTTTATCTGAAAATATAAACACATTATTTTTAAAAAATAATATATTTTTATCATGTAAATTTCTTTAATAAATGCAGAAGAGGAATGGTGGTGCAATGATACATCCGACAACCGCGCCCTTTTAACTATTAACCGATACGAGACTTGAAGGGAATTAGGGGTTTTCTGACGCAATGAGTCACTGAAAGAATTTTATGGGAATTCCCTTACTTCTAGCAAAAATATCTTAACGGGAAAAGTACCACCAGACAAAAGAGTTTAATATCTTTATAAATATATAAATAATTCACATTCAAAAATAAAAGTGAACGGGCCCATTTAAATTGGCTGAAAACTGTTCCATTTCATCACTTTTTCTATTTCTAAATTCGCGACTATTTTAGGATTTGTTCACAATTTTATAAACGGTTTTGAAATTGCCAAATTTTTCCAATCGAGTTTCCAATATTGATTTTTCCCGAATTTTAAATTTAATGTTGATTTTCTGTAAAAAAAATTGAAATCCGTAATGTTAGCATCGCGAAATGCGAATTTTTTTAAAAAAATAGTTGGCATTCTTTTGCTCATATGTGCCCAACAAAAATTCGTTTGTCCACACTTCAAAAAAAGTTATTGCCAATTTAAAAATTCGGGTTAAATTGGACATCAGGATCGCTACAAACACTTTTTATTAATTTCAAAGTGGGATTCGATTATTCACGATTTACCTTCCTTTGTCCAACCAAAAGTTTCGTTTGTCCACCGCCCAAAACCGAAAAATTTAAAAAATAAAAAAATAATGCAGATGTCAAAAAATATAAAAATAATTTCGTTTGAATTAAATAGGGCAATCGTTTGTACACTCATTATTTTCGTTTATCCACTCAAAACAAATTAGTTATTAATAATATAACAAAAAACCTTATTAACCTAAGCACTTATAATTGCAATTTCGTCAAGCTAAGTACTAGAATAATTTGCCCACACATTATTTTCGTTTACCCAACAAAAATTAGTTATTACCAAATAAACCCAAAATATAAACACTTAGGTATTAAAATTAGTACTTCTAATTGCATTTTGTTAAAACTGCAATCGTTTGTCTACACATTATTTTCGTTTGTCCAACCAAATGAAAATTTTGAAAAAATAATAATTTGGGTCTATCACTAAATAGCCCTGAACGAAATAGCGCTTATCAAAATAACGCTATTCTTTGATCGCCTATTCAAAATGACGTGTTTCGAAATAGAGCCCGAACAAAATAGTGCTGAACGAAATAGTGCCCGAACGAAAGAGCGCCCAACGAAATAGCGTTTAGTAAAATAGCTCTAGTCAAAACAATGCCCGAATAAATCAGCGCCTGAAGCCATCACGGGGTGCTACGTAGTTTTTTTTACATCAAATGATTAAAAACTTAACTCATTTACCAAACCTGTGAGACCCGGAGCCATCGCTAATTTACCTAACTTGTGCATGAGCAATAAGTTAAATTTAAATAGCTTCAGGCTGCACAGGTTAGGAATTTAAGTTGTTGTTTTTTAATTTTCTCATTTTGTGTATAATTTTTTCGCGAAGTAACCCGTGATGGCTCCAGGCTACACAGGTTAGGTAAATTAGTTGTTTTTTTAACAATTTTATGTAAACAAATTTTGCAAACCACCCCGCTATAGATACAGGCTCTGTTTCGTTCAGGCGCTTTTTTGACAGACGCTATCTTAATAAGCCCTATTTCTTTCAGGTGCTATTTCGTGACAGAATCTAAAAATTTAAATATTCTTATTAATTTTTAAACAGTTTTTAAAAAAGTCCACCCGTCTATCCGATGTCACGTTTTTTGTCTGCACTAGTCACGAAAATTGATATCAACTTGAAATTTTTAGTAAAAATCCAGCTCTATAATAGTCCTAGAGTCAACGTTCATGTTTGTGACTTATTTTCTTATGGCTGAATTTATTATTAAATTGTACTATGATACGTGTCCAACAAATTCTAGAAAGCTCGATGTTCACACTGGGGCGCTTAGGTAGGTAGCATCAGCTATAGGCATTACAAGTGGTACGTGCCTCTCAAAAACTTGACTTATTTTCTTAACATTTTCGTTATTCTAATTCGACGTAAGTGCCCACCTACAAGACTTTACAGGAAAATTTTCCCATGTCCAAAAATTACACTGCTTATTTTCCAGAGGTATTATAAAACGCTATTCTCCACTAAATTTGGATTCTAATTCCTATGGGGATTTTGATTATTCGTATATTCAACGTATGTCTGGTATTAAACACGAAAATTATGGAAACTGACCAATAATAATCAAGATATTTCGATACTTTCAAGTTGTTGGGATCCTTGATTCTTGCCATGTCACTGATAATAAATAATGTTAATTTTAAATTCTTGTTCGTTGATTGTGTTAAAAAAATAACTATGGTGATAGGTACAACGATGGATACAAAGAAAAATTTGTCAGAATGGGAGATCTATTATTGATTCGATATATTTATGCAAGTAGATCAGAAGCCGCCTCTTTTGATAGTTTAAATAATTTTATAATTTTGGTTTTATTTAAAGATTCAAAGGAATCTCCTGCCTCATTTTTCCACTTAGTCCAAAAATCTCTTGGGGCATTATTTGCTTTTCTTTCTGTCTCTTCTATATGGTTTAATTGGAGAAGTAAAATACCTTCATCCATTTTAAGAAACAAGGTATATTAGAAATAGTATTAATATTTATAGTCACAAGAAAATAGCAAATGTGACTGGTGACAGATTAACTTCGATTCAGTAGAATCCATTACCAATATTCCTACTGGAAATTTGATTTCCCATGCCAAATACCAAGTGTATTTGCTCCCATACTTTTCATAATAAAATATTCCTAGTGGATATGTACAAAATATAAATTCCCATTTGAAAATTATCTTTTTCCCATGGGAAAAAATCGAGAATTGAGGCCATACAAAAAATATTAAACCCTCCACCAATTTTGAGGGGCTATTTTCTCTCTCCAACGTTTTAAAGTAGTGCGTAAGAAGGCATGTACGTGAGTTATTTTCTTATGGCTGGTTTTTGGTTTATTTTCAAGTTTTTGTTATGTTTTTCACAAAATTCACTTCCTCCACCATTTTCGCTGGGATATTTTTTCTCCAACGTTTTAAAGTGGTGCGTGAGTGAGGGTACGAGTGACTTATTTTCTTATAGCTGAATTTATTAATAAAGTGTAGTAAGATATGTGTCCAACGGTTTCATGAAAGCGCGAGGTTCAGATCGGGGCGCTTAGGTAGTTATAGACATTATAAGTGGTACAGCCCTCTTGAAAACTGATTTATTTTCTTAACATTTTCATTATGCTCATTCGAAACCAAAAACCAGCTATAAGAAAATAAGTTACGCGCATGCCTTCTCACACACTACTTTAAAACATTGGAGAGAAAAAAAAATGACTCACCGAAATTGGTGGAGGCTTTAATATTTCTTGTAGGTGGACACTTGTCGTCGAATGAGCATAACTAAAATATTAAGAAAATAATTCAAGTTTTTGAAAGGCATGTACCACTTGAAGGGCAAACAGACGATGTCACAAAACACACTTACTGGGAAAATTGAGTTTATAATTAATATTAATACCAAATCTTATGTTATAGTTAACTTGTTACAAAAGAATTTAAACTTGAGTTTTATATTCAGTTTAAAAAAATAAAACGTTACAAATAACTTGGTAATATAATTTTTTTTTTTTTACATTTCGTACATCATCCAAACCTATGGCTCATAGTACGGGTAGTTAGTTTTAACCATATACATAATATTATCTAAGATAGACTTGCCCTTCACACTGTATAACCAATACACCTTCTGTCCGCATGATATACCAGACAGAGAAAGGGGTATGGTACGTCGCACATAACCGTGTTTCGGAAAGGTTTATTATTTAGATTTTATAAAAATTATTTATTGATCAAATTTTAATAACATATACACGTTCAATAGGTCTTCTGAATCAAAGGTAAATTAAAAGAAACAATTTTCAATATATACAGAGTTTATTCAAAAAACTGTTCTGTATATTTTCTTGTACATTAAAATAGCAGCTCAAATTGAACAGTTTTGTTATTATTTGAAACAACGACGACAAAACTACTAGACTAATCCATTCATTCAAAATTAATCCCTTATTTATTTCAATAATTCAGATTTTATTTTCTATTATGCAGACAGAGCTGTCGCATTAGAAAGAACAAGATGGTTGCTAATTTGAGTGGGGATAATTTGTGCGAGTTTGTTAATCTGAGGAGCGAGCATGCGTTTTATGAATGAATCAGTCTACCACGCTTGCTTTACGCTGCTGTCACACTTCAAAATTAATTGCGAACTTTCCTTGAAATGATCTTCAACTATGATAGTTGCAACGAGAAAAATACATTAAACTGATAATAATTGCTATTAAGAATGCAAATATATTTCCTTAATGTAATTTTGAAAGCCTTTTGTGCGTTTCAGAGCCTTATGTTAAGTCAATACCAAATTATAACCTACTCATAATAATTTTAAAACTAAGTGGATGTGAATTTTGGCAATTCGATTTTTATAAACAAAATTGTCTAATAGTTGTTCGTCGTTATCTGCATAACGGAATGACAACTCTTTTAAGACAGGTATTATCGACACTTTTATACATGCCTTTACAATGTTAAATAAATCAAGCCTTATTCCTTATACAGGGTGTTTCCGAACTTGGCGTCCAAATTTGTAGGGGTGGTATTTCGCATAATTTGAGAGCGATTGGCAGATTTCATTTTTCTAAAAAAATTATAATAAACAAAATAGAGCCATTATAAAAAAAAATGAAAGAGCAGGTCCTACCCTGAGCGCATAGCGCAATAGTCCTCAAAAACAGATGAGATTTGCAATTTTGTCATTTCTAAGCGTAGCGCGCGCGAGTCTAGGCCATAGATTACTAATGTGAATAGATGGGAAACTCAATGGTAATATTCTGAGTCGATGTGCTGCCATCTATCAAATTGGAGTGGTACTAAAATTCAATATGGCCGCTTAGCGCAAGCTTTTTGAAATTTAACTTTCTGCTAGTCGCGCAAAAATATAATGAAGAAAATCAAACAAAAAAAATAAATTGGCAAAATATTTGACTAGTTTCAAATCATAAAACAACCATATTGACTGTTTTGTGATTTGAAACTAGTCAAATATTTTGCCAATTAATTTTTTTTGTTTGATTTTCTTCATTATATTTTTGCATTAATTTCAAACTTGAAATAAAATGCAATTTATTTAATTTATTTTTTTTATTACAGTAAATTAACGCCGCATCATATAATTTGTCTATTTAAACATGGAAATAGGTTTTCTGTAACAAACTCGACATATTTAAGTGCTCAAGACCAATATAACAGTTTTGCAACTTGGAGTGGCAATAAGTTTCAAAAAACCTGAAGCATCATCCTTTTGGTGTCTTACAATCAAGGCGAATTTGAGGGTGGATAAAATTTGCCATATGCTTATTGAGTCGACTAGTTAAGTTGAGGAACATTTCTTCATCCGATATTGTTTTATTGATTTATTTGTACAGCACCTGTAGTTATCAAATTCTTATTCATCATCTGAGCACTGTGATAAATAAATTTAACTTTCGAGCTTAAATTAAACTTACACACGTTTGGACCTTTGAAGATTTTAGGGTGTTTTCTTGTTTGATGTCAATGGCATTGAATCAAATTTTGATATTGATGGCTAAGGCTCAAATATTTCATCGATCTACAGGGTATTTTGAAGGGCCAACATTTTCTTTATAACAATGATCATTTAAAAACTTTAAATAAATTTAAATAACAAACCAATTATTTTAACACTGAATCAAAAACAAGTTTGTAAATATTACTTACCATTGATATGCCAGTACAAGATGCATTTTTCTTAAGACACTTATTACAAATTGTATGTTTATCCTTAATATGACGACCGCATATTTAATACGTGGTATAAATTGCATCACTACCAATATCTGGGAGTGCTTCATTGTTCGTTGCTGAAATCCATGTTCCCATCTCTTGAAAACATTCTTAAAATTGCAAGGTGTTGAAAAATAAATCTAGATGAATCAAAATTCAATACACCTTCAAATGCGACAGCCATTTTAATTTTTCCAAGTATGAAGTTTTGTTGAGAAGCTGACAACTGACATGACATTTCGATACGAGCGCCATCCCGTTAATTGGAGTGGTACTAAATTACCGTCCTCATGTTTTTCCATTTGAGATACCAGCCCCTGGTCTAGGCGATCCTATCGCTGTGCAGGACCGTACCTGTTTATAATTTTTAATTATTTTTATTTTAAATATTTTGGAAAAATGAAATCTGCGAATCGGTCTCAAATTATGCGAACTACCACCCCTACGAATTTGGACACCAAGTTCGGAAACACCCTGTATATGCCTCCGTCTATGATAACAAAACCTTACCTAAGAAATGAGTGCATAACATTCTTATTATAAACAGTTTGGCACACTACACATTTCCTCGCCATCCTAAATGTCCTTATTAAACAATTCAATGTTCAAATGATACTCGAAAATCTCAAATAACTACAAAAAAGGGCTATAAAAATTAAGCTGTCACTTGACGCCGTCAACAAAATGTCTTATATTGCCAAACCAGAATGTTCAATATCCACAGGTTAAACGTGTAATAGACGATAAATAAAAATCTTAAGTGATTGTAATTAATAAAAAAACTCATATTGTTGCCTTCAATTCTTTATTTTTCTTTTTTTAATCGATTATATTAAAGGAAATAGTTTTTTTATAAAAATTTAATGCAGGATATTTGATGGATGAAGCGTACTGTCAGAAAGATGTTGCCGACAAATTCAATGTATACAAGGCGTATCTATTATATCCGATATCTTTGATTTTAACAAAATGCAAGTCATGTTAAGAATTGTTTATACATATTTTGGCTTCTTTATTTGTTAATAAATAATTTATTTTTGATGGACAAATGAAAATAATGGTAGGACAAATAAAAATAATGATTAAACAAACGATTCCAGTATCGTTTATATTTTGGATTCATTTGTTAATAACCAATTTCTATTGGGTGGACAAAAAAAATAAGGCCTGTACAAACGGAAATAATGTGTGCACAAACGATTCTAGTACCTACTTAGTTTAACAAAATTATAATTAGAAGTGCTTAGGTTAATAATTATTTATATTTTGAGTCATTTATTTTATTAAATGAATGGAATTCAAACATTTTTTAAATGGAATTTCTATATAACTTAGATCTAATGCCAGATGAGCACATTTTTTTATATAAGCTTTCTTAGAGTCTACCATACACTTTAATGGTCCAAACAACCTAAATATGATTATTTTGAATATTACAAAATTTTAGAAAAATCGTTCTAATACAATAAAAATAAAACAAAAACGACATTTTAACCAACTCATTTTTCATCTCACAATATTAAAATTATATTGTTAATTACATAACATGGATGTATTAAAAAATTGTCTTATACATATTAGGCATTCCAATGACCTGTCAATATACTTCTCTTGGGTAATGACAGGTTGTGATATGGCAACACTGTAGGCCTGTTGTCTTTGACAGGGTTAATTATACATATATACATTGCTCAAAGCGGGACGTTTTGCGAGCGGCCATATTACCTCTTAAGTGCTCATTAATCAGAATCAGTTTATTAAAAATGTATTTTAAAACAAATTTTCAGCCTTTGAATAATATAGCAAAAAAAATAATTACCTACATTTTTACAGTAAGGCATAAGCTGATGTTTATTTTGAAAAACATGGATAATCAATCTATATAACTATCTACCTCATTGACCCTGTTAGATCACCAGATCCACAGAGTAGCCATATCATAACCTGACATCCACGAGCAACCATTTTGTTTGGAATGCCTAATAGGTTTTTCATTTTTTGTTTTTCTGTGCTTTTTATATATTCCATGACAATTGGCAACAATACCCAGTACTATTAAGGAGGGAACACATTAGGTAATCGCGGTCCCGTCGCATCGCGGGCTGTGTTAGTCTCGATCGCATTGCGGTCTTCCGAGATTCTTTGGAAAATATAGGAGGATAAAGCGATGCGAGCGAGCACAGCTCAAGAACACCAAATCGAAATGCATGCGTTATAAAATATGGGAAAGAACTTTACTGTGCGAGCTCGAGACTAGCACAGTCTGCGATGCGATGGTTCGAGATTCCCTAATGCACGATGGTTCGCGATTCCCTAATGCATTCTCAACTTTACTAAGATAATTAGAATACTAGGAAAATATGTTGGTTCCACATTACCTTTTTCGATCTCAGGTAATAAGATATGCTGGATCCAACTTGACTGCCCATTGTTGTAGTAGTAGAATTATTAGCATTATGTTGATGTGATTTTATTTATAGGTAACATGTTTTTCTTAACTTTTTTTTTTTTTCGTGTAGGTGGAAAATGTCAAATACAAACTTATGGATTTAAAGTATAATCAAAAATTGGTGATACATGGTATGATGGGCTATGGTAAATCGTGTCTAATAAACGAGGTACTCAGAGATAACAAAGTCCGTCAATATTTTGACAATTACCTATTTTGGATCAATCTAGGCGATTGTCACAGTAAGGAAGATGTGTGGCAGCCCATGTTGAGGTTGGTTTTCAAATCACGATAGGCAAAAACAATTTTTTGAACAATTTTTTTTAGATTGTATAACACTGCGTGTTCCGTCCTTGAGAAAAAGACCTCGCACTGCCCGGATGACTTAGAGGTGCTAAAAGACTCACTAATAAAATTATTTTTGGAAAATAGACTGAAAAACTCACTAATCATTTTAGACGACATTGGCAACAACGACGTATTAACCGTATTTGACTTGAAATGCAAAACTGTGATCACGACACAGAACAAGAATATTTTTTATAACAAAAGCGGCACGATTTTTGTGGAGGTAAGTTTATTTTTTAGTAAAATGATTGTGATTATTACCTGACAGAGCTGATTTTGTTCCTCAGTACATTAATTATAAGGTTCAACTCAATTTTGGTAATTGTAATAATCGGTTATATACAAGGATCAATTTAGATGCCCATGCTATTTTTATTATATATTAATGATTTACTAGGATACCGGAACGTTGGTACTATCATCTATGAAAAGTTTCAACAACCTTCAACGCTTTTAAACGAACCAATTTTTTTCTATTTTAGTAATAAATAATATTTTACTGAGCTAGTGACAATTTTTCGCGTACTACATAAAAATAAATATGGATTTTTAGGTTAAAACTGGTTTTTCCACCACAGAATCGCTCGAATTGTTTAAAAAATCATTAAAAATTTCCAAGGATCTTCCATCGGCCGCCGAGGAAATTCACAATATTTGCCAAGGTCACCCGTTGCTCATTTCTCTCATTGGTTCCTATTTGACCGAAAACGCACAAGGCGTTAAAGGCGGACAAGAGGAAATATGGTCGTACATGAAAAATCTCTTTTCAGAAGGAAACTATAGGTACGTATAAAATAATTTGAATATGAAGTAAATAACAGAGGAATAAATAAAACAAAAGCGAAAATAATCATTTAATGTGTTTTACAAGATTCAAACGTAATAATAAACAACAGAACTAGACAACATACAGAATTCTTGGGACACAAATTTGATTTGTTTCTTATATTTTTATGAACTCGTTTTTACCATTTTGATGAAAATATTTTTCCTAGTTGTTCTACTATATCTGTCCACATTTCTTTTACAGTCCCCATTTTTGTTTTTTTTTTATTTTACTTTAATAACTAATTTATTATGTTGCAATTCTATCATCAGATCAGCAATTCGTTTTTACCAGTTGCAGTTATTAAGTCCTCTTAATCTCTAATTTTTTAGTTTCTTTATAATAATTTTACAGTTCTCATATTTTCATATTTCATATTACTGTATTGTTTGCTTTTAGCTATATCAATTAAATTTTTTCATGTATATTTTCGTTTTTAAGTGCTATATTCAGATGTATGTTTCCATTTTGTCTGAGTCTTAATAATATATTTTAATAGCTAATAACTGGTGAAACTTTGCTGTTTATTGTTTCGTCATTAATTTTCAGACTGAACGAATATAATCCCGGTGCAGTAGACGTAAATATTATAGTAAAAAAGTGTGTGGAAAAACTGCTTACGGACGATAACCTCAGAGACCTTTATCAAGATCTCGTGATCTTCCAACAGGACGTTAACATTCCACCCGAGGTTCTCAGAATTCTCTGGAACAAGAAATCGAACGAAGTTACGAACATCATGAATATATTAGCAGAAAAATCGCTCATTGTACCTTTCTTTCATAACGATCTCAAGTCTTACATTTATGGTAAGTACAAAGATTAAAATGTTTTTTTTGCAGTTATATTAGAATGTCGAAATAGTAAGTAGTAATTTAATGTCAAAAATATGTAAAGAATGCTGACAGAAGTGTCATATGTGCAATTACAATATATGCCCGGCACTGAAAAAATCCCTTGTCTCGTAACCTCCAAAAAATTCTGCAGCACTTTTGAGTTTGGTACACTTAAACTATACTGTCTTTCAATTCAATATTTGAGTTTGATACATTTGAACTACTATCTAACAATTCGTCGATTTTTGTATTTTATAACTTAAAATACATAGTTTGCTTGTTACCTTCAAACAAGCAACGCCAGTTTCTGGGCGCGACAAGTTTACTCTTTAAGACCAAAATCCTTTAAAAAACTGTCAAGTTCAAGTGGTGGGGAAGAATTCTCCAGATTTATGGAGGTAGATCAAGATATTATTGTGTTCGATCGAATTTGGTATTCCAATCAGACTCCATTAGAGACTGGAGTCGAGAATTTCTATTTCTTGCTGAAGAGTCCTAATAAGGACGAAATCGGTCTAAGAATGACTTTCTCCTTAGTGGGTAAAATCAAAGGTAGAGTGTTGTTAATATTTTCTATCTCTGCTATTTTATTTTAACGTAATTCAATACCTGGTGCGGTATTAGCCAAAGGAGTAGTTGTTGTAAAAGAGAAACGACCGCACATATATTGTGACTATGGCTTTGACAATTGTTTGATGTATATTACATCTCGGTCACATTTGAGTTTGGAATTATTTCCTTTTTTACTATCTTGCAATTCAGTTTTTGAGTTTGGTACATTTGAACTACTTCCTTGCAGTTCTAAGGTGAAACATGAACTTTTCTTTAATGTACATTGTTTTAGTTTGGTACATTTGAACTGCTACCTTATAATTCGTAGTTTTTTGAAGTTTTATAACCCAAATTATTTTAGTATCAAAAC
Source organism: Psylliodes chrysocephalus (assembly GCA_927349885.1). Classification (NCBI taxonomy): domain Eukaryota; kingdom Metazoa; phylum Arthropoda; class Insecta; order Coleoptera; family Chrysomelidae; genus Psylliodes; species Psylliodes chrysocephalus. The sequence goes on from OV651816.1 coordinate 22,046,287, forward strand.
ATTTATTCATGAACATTGTTAAGTTTGGTGCATTTGCACTATATCAAGAATTCTTCCTTAATGTACATTTAAACTACTGTCTCGCAATTCAATTTTTGCAGGCCTAGGGTCAAAATGCTTCATTATACCATAAACTCTTCATTAATGAACACTTTTTAGAAACTGCAAACTTTGGCACAATGACATGACAGCATTCTTCACGCATTAAATTACAGTCTATTATTTTGGTATTTAACTATAGAGTAATATTGATGTTAGTCAGAATATTTTCTTTTTTGTGTTATATTACATTTTTAGATATTTTAAATTGTGTTTTAGGTTTTTCAAATCGTATTTTAGATATTTCAAATTGAATTTAAGTTAATAAAATTATGTTTTAGATATTTAAAATGGTCTTTTAGATATTTTACGTTGTTTCAGATTTTTATATTTCTTTTTATTGTTTTTTACATTATTTTAATTTGTTTTCAATCATTTAACTTGTGGTTTAGACGTAGTTGTTGCGTTTGCAGTAAAAATTCAGAATTGATAATGAGTCGGGTATACGCTCAAAGAATAAATTAGTAACTCTGAATCAGTTCAGAATTCTTTCTGCAAACGAAGCTATCGACGTCCGTTTTAACGTACTATATTTGGATTTAAATGGTTTTAAAACTAATCAAAACAATTTCAATATATGCAATATATATCATACAAAACGTTTTAGATTTTAATTTAAATTGTGTTTGAATACATATTTTTGGTTTGAGAATTTTATGTTTGACATTATTACATTTTGTTTAGGTATTCACCAAATATTTCTCGCCTACCTCAAAGAAGTCACTGCCAAATCCAGAAAAGACTTGCACAGAAAGCTGCTCGCCGGTTATGATAGGATCACGAAACAAAATTACGCTTCCTTGCCCAACGATAATTACACCTTCCAGTTCATCGGATACCATCTGTACCACGCAGAAGCGTTCGATAAGTTTGAAATCTATTTCGATTTGAAATTTTTGGAATCGAAATTGAAGGCCGTCGGCAAGGAAGACTTGTTGAGGGACATGAACAAGTACGAAGATTATATTACTAGAAAAGTAAGTTAAAATTATTAGTTTTAATAATACCTTTGTTTAGCACAATGTTAAAGGCTATTGTCCCAAGTAGAAAAATAATGAGATGGAGGTTGATTACGTCACACTATATCTTTATAATATACAGACACAAAGAACAAGAAGGCGGATAAAAAACTACCAGCCCCAGTACGGTTTAGGTTGAGATATTCCGACTGTATTCTTTTTATACTGGTTCGATATTTATCATGCTTGGTTTCGTATAATCTGTCTCCAGAGAATTCAAAAATAAAGTCCCTAGTTGTACATAATTTACTCTTAGACTACTTTTCGATTTTCCGGTGGAAATAATGATAGTATTTTAATCAGACTTTTAATCGTTTAAATTGCGTTTTATATATTTTAAATTGTTGCGTTTTAGACATTTTAAATTGTGTTTTATGATTTTAAGAAAAATAATACCGTTTAAACATGTTGCCAGTCGTTTTAACGTGTGGTTTCTCTGATTTGAGGTGCAAATTCGGCTTTTTTATACACTTTTACATTTGCTGTCTGTATTCGAAAGGTTTTAGATGTTCAAAAGGACGTTTTAAACGTTAAATACTTTAAATTGTGTTTTAAATATTTTAATTGTTGTTTTATGTTTTAAATCGTTTTTGGCTTAATCGTAATATTGTTTTTAATCACTCCTGTTGATTCTGTAACTAAAACTTCATCTTGGAGGTTTGTTGGTTTATAAAATGTTTCATCAACTTCTTCCCCAAGCTATTGGAGTGGATTTTTTTATTGATTTTTTTTAGGTAACCTCTATGAAAGAAAAACTCAACGAATACAAAGACTTTATACAACGTTGCGGTGCCAATCTTTACATATACCATAAGTCTGATATAGTACAGTATGCTTTGCGTGAAAATAGAGACACTTATGTTTTCAAAGATGCATTGAAAATCGCTAAAGCGTCTCCTCATCTCTATTTTCAACTGCAGTAAGTACATTTTGAGGTTGAACCTTCTTTTTTTTTAATTCTTTATTGATTTAGGAGACCTTGCGAGGGCTTGGATTATTCGCAAATAATAAACATCAGAGACGATATCACTTCAGCCTGCTTTGTCGATTCTCCGTATCATATTCTAATAGGAACCATCCAGGGAAAAATAACGGTGAGTTTTTCTATTGTTCTTGGAAAAACAATTTTTTGTTTAATGTATTTTTGTTCATTTTAGCTGTTTTATGAAGACAGCACCAAGGAGATATCGAATTTCGTCGGCCACGCCGGCGCCATCAAAAATTTGATCGTCAGTCCGGACAAAACTCACTTTTTGTCCGTGTCTGTAGATGGCACTGTGCTGTTGTGGAAGTTCACGGCCGACAGTTCGAGAAATAGTCGAGATTTTACCTACGAGTTCTCAAGTAAGTTAATGTTATTTTTTATATTATGAAAGTTTTGACACAAAGTACGTTTAGATACCTATTTTAAACTGTTTTAGATATTTTAAATTTTGTTTTAGATATTTTATGTTAACTTACTTCAAAGATATTTGATATCAAACTATCTGAGATACCCATTTACTGTTAGAGACATGGGAGAGGCTGTCAGATCATACTTAAATATTTCGGCATAATTACCTAATGCTTCTGTCCATATCCTCTGCTAATAAAATATTGTGAAGAAACTGTTCATCATGCAAGGATTAAGAAGTCATATTTTGATATCATTTGTGTCTTTGCTTCTTGCAACAACAAATCTGTAATTAAAATGTTTAACGAAAACTTACCCAACTTACCCAAATATATTCAGGCATTCAGCTATAACAGGATGAATGTAGATGTAATAAAAACCTAAAAAATGTCTATATTTCTTCCCAATTTATTAGCAACTTTAATATGTAACACAATTAATAATTTTTTAGTAAAAACAGACAATATGACACTTTGTCCATTGGCACCTAACAAGAAGTTTTATAATAAAAAAATGAATAAAATCTTAGCATATTAATAATGTGATGCATCAGCCGACACGTAGAGAGAAACAGAGCTATACTAAGTTTTTCATTAGGACCTTCCTTTTTGTTAAATGATAAAATTATATTTAAAAAAATGACTTTCTAAACAAATTTTTGAAGGGCTGAAATTTTTTTTAAATAAGTATAAAAAATTTCTTCCCAAAAGATGTCATTATGAGGAATTTCCTCCACTTTTATTTCTCGAGGAGTCCAAACGCATAAAATGCAAAAATTCATTTGTGTAATGTGCAGCTAGTCCTGAATTTGAACGTACCGATTGTGGTTCCCCTTAATGGTATTATCCTTTTTCCAGAAAGTTATTTTTCTACTGCATATTCCTTTTTCTTCAGTCAACACTCTAGCTTCATATGGACATTTTAACTCTATCATAGAGTTTTTTGTTTTAAATTCCATCTGGACTGGCAGCAACATAATCAAATTCGGAAACAATAAAAGTCCACATATAAAAACTTTCTCTTGCAAATAAATTTCCAAATCTTATTTTGCTCTGGATTTATTGTCCATGTCATATTAAAAGGCTTTAGCAAAAAATAAAAGATTTTATGAGATTGTTTAAAAAATGCCTTTACTTTTTTTTACAAATGTCTTCAAATTTTGAAACAGTGACTCGAGTGACTCGTTTTCGTCTTTCATTTTGCTACAATCCACAATCAGCTTGATCTCTTGTCACATTCATTTTTTTCTCATGCATAGACATTATCAAACTTTTTAGAAAATCTTTTGCAACGCGCATCAAAGAGTGTGAGAGATCAAAGCCATGCTCGAAAGCAAAAATGATTTAGTAAGTTCGAAAAAATATACATTACTTTAACAGCTTAAAGAGTTGTTAACATGCTGGAACTCGAAAAAAAACTCCCGTGCAATATAAAAGTTAATTTATAATTCAAATCTCAATGTATACGTTTTAATTTCGGATATATTTTTTTAATAACCAAATGATAAAATTAATTTAAAATAATTGAGCGAAATTACTGTATGTAAAAATAACAAAGTGTACAGACATAAAACAAAATAAATTCAAATCACTTGCGTACGTTTATCACTTGTAAATAGTAGAAAACGTTATACATTTTGTTGGTGTCGTCCTCTAGACGAAAAAGCTTTTAACGTATTTTTTTAATTTTTATTGAGAAAAATAAATGTTCCTGTAAACATTAAAAACATATATTGTTCCCTTCTAGCATTTTTTTTTTTTTTTAACAGAGGCGCCACTTGCCAGACGAAAAATCTTGCAATGTAAGGGTTTCGTAGTACCCCACTTTTAAAGTTTATTTTTGAGTATTTTCAAAAGAAAAAAATATGTATGTGTAGATAAAGGTTAAATCTATGCTCCTCTGGAACCACTTTTTCAAAATTCATTTTACTTTTTTCTAAAAAAAATTAAGAAAATTGATCAAAAAAGTCGAGTTTTGTGTTTTTTTTTTTAGAAAAAACAGAATGAAATTTTGAAAAAGTGTTTCCAGAGGAGCACAGATTTAACCTTTACCTACACGCACATATTTTTTTCTTTCAAAATATGTCAAAAATAAACTTTAAAAGTGGGGTACTACGAAACCCTTGCATGCTCTGCTCTAAAGCCAAGTAAATACTCCTCTTAATTGACAATAAGTTTGCATGATCATGATTTAAAGTTACATTCCGGAATTCTAAGTTCATGTTTCTGTTTAAGTCTTTATAAACTAAACAAGGGTGATCCTGGTTACTATGTCTTCATTTATACTCATAGAAAATTAAACGAAATAGTTAAATATAACATAATATTCTACAGAGATATGTATAAAATATGAAAAATGAATATTCTGGGCATATCAAAAAATACATATGCCTGGAATATCTTTCTAGAATGTAGATTATAAAATATATTATGTGAATATTTCATAAATATTGCAATATATTTTGGCAAATAGCCAGATTGGTGGCATATGCCAGGGATATAGTGTGCTGTCTGAGTACTTGACTACTGATTCTTTCGTAACCAATTAACCACCATACTAGTAAATTTGATGCAATTGCTAATTTCATTAGAGACTGGAATTGAGAACCTTATCTATGTCTTGCTGATGAGTCCTAATAAGGACAAAACCGGTCCAAGAATGACATTCTTAGTAAGCAAAATCAAAGATAGTACTCAAATTAAATTGCTATATCTGCTGTCTTTCCTTTGAATATAATTCAATACCTCTTGCGCTATTAGCCAAAGAAGTAGTTGTTTTCTGAAGGGAAACGGTCGCTCGTATTTTGGGTGACATGGTTTTCTGTTTATTTATTTTATCTTGGTCACATTTGACTTGGAATTATTTTCCTTTTTTATTTATAATTGTGTTTTGGATCATTTAAATTGTGTTTTAGATGTTTTAAATTGTGTCTTAGATATTTTAAATCGTCTAGACGTACATTTTAAAAAATATACTTAGTACGTTTTAAACATTTTAACATGCGATTTCTTTGATTTGAGGTACTAGTTCCGTGTTTTGACACACGTTTGTCCGTTTTCAAAGTGTTACATAATTTCAACATTATAATGGTTTAAAGTAGGTTTTAGGCATTTAAAGAATGTTCTATTAGTTTTAAAGTACAGCATAGATACTTTAAGGTACGTTTTTGAGGATGTAGTGCTGTTTGAATTGACGAACGTTTTAAAGAATGGTTTGTTCAATTTGAGGAACATTTTGGTCAATGTTTTTACATGATATAACACAAGTTTTTGATGTTTTTGTGGTTTTGTCCCGCGGTTCTGTTTATTCTGAAATAGAGATGGGACTCATGAAAAGTAATTTTTTGACTAGTCTGACGGACATGTCCGGAAAAGTAGTGAAAGTCACCATGACAAGTATTCGACCTTGAGCATAGAATACACTCTTAAATCTCCATCCTCGATGTTTTTTCAAAAACACTTTGGGAACAATATTTGCATTTTTATTTTCGTTTTTTTTTTAGGCAAATCATTTGTAAAATACTTCCAACCTTTGAATTTTTTCAAGAGTTTATTTTAATAAGATATAAAACGAATATTCGAAAACATCGTTAAAACATTATAAAAGTCAGTAAACATTTGTCGTTTCTTCTTTTTAAACTATATTTTGTCTTTATTTGTAAGAAATTGAGACGAATTAGTTAATTTAATTCGCGCATGTGCAATACACTTTTCCACTTTTAAAAAATGTGTTTGGACTAGTCAACTTTTTAGACTAGTCGTCGGACTTGTCCGTGTACTTTTCCAAGCGTCCCATCACTATTCTGAAACATACTTTTTGATGTAATGTGTGGTTTACCTTTTGACACATGTTTAAAACATTTTAATGACAGCTTGGCACAATTTGAGGGTACTAATACATTTTTTTTGTTTCAAAACGTGTATAAAACACTTTTTTTATTATATTTTCTTTAAAAAAAAAATTTATGCACACATGTTTAAAACATTTTAATGACAGCTTGGCACAATTTGAGGGTACTAATACATTTTTTTTGTTTCAAAACGTGTATAAAACACTTTTTTTATTATATTTTCTTTAAAAAAAAAAATTTATGCACACAAATGCCAAGATTTTATTGTATCATATTTCCTTTTTTAGTTTCTCCCAAAGCGAAACAGCCTTATTGGCAAGACATGTACACGGCCGATCGCGGTAAGACCTTGCCTCGCAAACGTTTCAAAATCGACGAAAAAGATGACTTTTTAATATCGGCCGCTTTTTGCGACAATTTTCCATATACGTTTCGCATAGCGACAGGAAGCAACAAGGGGAACGTCATCATTTGGGATGCTTTCAGCGAAAGACAACTGTATACGACTGGAAGAAGGGGGTTTTCCGCTCCGTGTCTTTTGTATATGAACGATGAAGGTTGGTTGTTAGTTATTTAGTTAATTTTTCTCACATTTGTAAATCTTTAAAATATTTTTAATATATATAAATGTGAATTTTGTATGTGGTTCCATCCTTATAATCACGTAAAAGATAGAACCTGATAGAGTTTCCAAATTACTCCCCTGTGTTATTATTTATATTAGACTTTTGAAACATGCTTTTTTTCACCCGTTATAGTAAAGTGCATATATTTTTTTATACTTTCCACCAATTTGTGAAAAATTCAGTTAATTTATTTAGAATATGGCGAAAAATAGTTTAATTTGTAAAAAATTGCAAAAAATACAATGTATTTCAAAAAGTCTGCATCACAAAATTTATGCATGATTTAAAAAACAATGTAAATTTTAAAATGTGTGTACTGTTTATGAAATAGGTAAAAAATATGAATTTGGCTGTTTTTAAAAATAGAGAAAACTGTTACCTACTTGATAAATTCGTTTGAAATCAATATTTATCAGTTAATTTCAAATCTTTTTTTTTTTGTAACAACGGGAGGACTAAACTTTTACAAAATATGAAAATTATGACTTTTAAGCAAAAATGATAATCTCGTTTAATAAGATATCCTTTTTACATATATTGATAAAAGAATAACAATTTTTGGGTGCAGACTATATAAAATTATTCAAATAAAATATATACAGTACTACCAGTGGTGGCACATGCCCAAACTATTGGGAGTTCACAATGACAAATATAGGTCTCAGTACAGTTGTAGGTAAAAAGATTTTAGTGTTTTAGAAAGGTACATTTCTTATAAAAAAACACGGACATTTGTTTACCAACAACTGCACCTATATTTTGTTAGTGTGAACCCCCAATATTTTGGTTACAAGCCGCCACTGGTGTATACGTAAGTTGTGCCTACATAGGGGAAACTTTTTTATTTCTAGTTTTATCAAAAAAATGTATTCTTTATAAAAAGTTCTGCATTGTCTAAAACCTAATATTCAACTGTCAGATATTAAATTTTTTGAGTCGTGTACAAGGTTCGTCAAAAAATATTAGTGCAGAATTGTTTAATATTCAATTTGTGTTATATAATATTTTTAATACAAATCCCGATGCACGTCAGAGATCATTTATGACGTCACGGCCTTGCAGTATTGTCTAATCGTCAAAATAGTTGAGGAATTTAGAGAGTTTTGAACTTGTAAGGTTATGTATTTGTTTTTTATCTATATATTAGGAACAATTGGTTTTAAATGTATATAACTAATGGAAAATATTGAATTCCTTTATGCATAAAATATACATCTGAACAAAAAAGTTATAAACATATTGCAAGTCATGGAAAATAAAAATGTAAGGTAGTATATTTCAGATAGATCAAAATTGGTCCAGAATTAGCACAGAAAATATCTCAAACTAATTTCATTTCACCAAGAAAGTTATTTAACAGAACTACATTTACGTTATAAACCACAACACCCCATAAAATTAAAGAGGTCCTTGAAAAAATTAAAACTACAAAGGCATGTGAAGGAGTCATAATATCAGTATATACCTATACTCAAAGAAAGAAGTTTGAAATTGCTAAAATATTTGATTACAAGAAGGTACTTTAGTAAATCTCACTTTCAGTAATCTCCTTCTCCTATTCCAGATCGCAAGTATTTGAATCGAAGTCATCGATATTGCTGTTAGGGTTAATTATAATAAAAATAATTTCCAATCTATCAAAAACTCCCTCTCTGTCAATATGTTTATTTTAATATTGCTTGGAAAGGTCCCCAATAAGTTTAGTGGGGTTAAAAACACATTGGCAAGGACGAAGACGTAATACTTAATGGGTATATTGTTCTGCTTAATTATCTACCATATATTTCTTTGGTGGTTTGTACCTAAAAAGGAATGTTTTATTTATTTCTAGTTACTCTTTCGTATAACGTGTCAATATCGTTATATTCTAAATTGTAATAAAGAAACAACACATATCAAAGATATAATGGTAGGTACACCATTATAGCAAATCTTGTAACTTCATTTCTAATTTTTTGATATTGTTTTAAAGTTTATTTCTAAAAAAAATGCATTTTTGGTTTTCACTGAACATCTTGAGAATGTGAAAAACATGTAGATTTTTATTGATCACTCTAATCAAATTTTTTCAATTAAATTGTTTTCCTATGATTGCTAGAATAGCGTATCCTACCATTAAATCTTCAATATGATGTGTCATTTCAATATTACAGTTTAGAATATAGCAATTTTGGCACATGATAAGAGAAACAAAACATACCTAACAAGTTTTTTTTACTCGATTACACGATTACTGATGCCTATATTTACTTCAAATTTGGCGACTTGCCTCTTGCCATCGATTTTTGTAGGTCTAACACCCTTTGTCATTATTTTTCCAGGAGCTATTTAATGTTCCAAAACGAGTTGCTTCTTTTATATTTCTATAATTTCTTAAAAATTGAACTCTTTACAGCCCACGTTTTGGTTATCTTTTTTTTTTTCTTCATTCTTTTAATACAGTCACAATGATGCAATATAGCCATTAAACATTTGCTTCTCAGTCAACTTTTCTCTCAAAAGTTCCAAAGCTATATGTTGACCTGCAAATAAGTATGTATTTATATTACTGTTATAAATACCATTTCCGATTAGCGTATCCTACCATTAAATCTTCAATATGATGTGTCATTTCAATATTACAGTTTAGAATATAGCAATTTTGGCACATGATAAGAGAAACAAAACATACCTAACAAGTTTTTTTTACTCGATTACACGATTACTGATGCCTATATTTACTTCAAATTTGGCGACTTGCCTCTTGCCATCGATTTTTTTAGGTCTACCACCCTTTGTCATTATTTTTCCAGGAGCTATTTAATGTTCCAAAACGAGTTGCTTCTTTTATATTTCTATAATTTCTTAAAAATTGAACTCTTTACAGCCCACGTTTTGGTTATCTTTTTTTTTTCTTCATTCTTTTAATACAGTCACAATGATGCAATATAGCCATTAAACATTTGCTTCTCAGTCAACTTTTCTCTCAAAAGTTCCAAAGCTATATGTTGACCTGCAAATAAGTATGTATTTATATTACTGTTATAAATACCATTTCCGATTCTACTCGTATCCAGTATTATTATATTAATAATCCTTTGTTTATATGAATGCTTTTTAAGTAGCGATTTTAATCATTCATTATTCTTGACTGCTTGCGAAATACTACTAATATTTATATTTAGAGCCGCTGCAACATGCTAAAAAAGACAAGAAAATAATTTCATATTTCTATTAAGTTTAGGGTTGCTGCAACACGTTAAAACAGGCAATAAATCAATTTTATATTTCTATACTACATTTCTAATAATTTTTAACTTACTCTCATACATCACTTAACAGAGTTGAAGGTAATAGTGATGAATCATTCATCATCCTCTTTCAAAATATTGTATTAATGAATCTACAGGCTCCTTACAAAGACTATTTAGTTTTGGCATTTTGTAACTAGAAATAAAAGAAATAATCAGCTTTTTCTCACACTGTTTCTTTTAGAAATCAACTTGTAAACATAACCTAAATCCGTTAATTTTTTTAAAATATTGGCATCGCTGCAACAAGCATTGCGTTCGGTCTGCCAAGTTCCTTTAACTCCTTTAACACTTTTAACTCCAAACGACCCTTTTAGCGTTCGGTTTAATTAGATTAGTGACAGTTCAACACGCTTAAATGTCATTTAAAAGCACCCTAAAAACTCCACTCTTGTCCCGTTCCAGCCCATGGCCAAACCAAACGCGACTAAAGTATACCAATTGCCATAATGACATTACTTCTCCATAAATGCGAATTTCATGGGCGTACATAATGTCAAAATTATTTAATGTAAAGTATGTTTTTTTGATTAATAAACTGTAATACAATTTTTATATTATCAAGAATAAGACGTGTATGAGCTAATTTATTGAAGAAATTCTAAAATTATCAAAATAATCACACTTATATAATTCGGTTTTAAGTAATGACTACGTTCATGAATGATCGTGAATATTCGTGACATTTTCGGATTATTAGATTAGTCAGGGACATTTGAATTGTTGGTTACTTTGACGAAAGACCAACGTCATTGATGACGTACAACGGGATTTGTATTAAAAATACTATAGATATGAAAATATGAAATTAGAGAACGATGCAGTCCCCTAAATAAATTATCATAATTTAGGTAGGTTTACATTGATTTCAAAATTGTTTAGTATACAGACCAGTGTTGCCAGTCTAGTACAATTGTACTAGATCTAGTACATTATCTGAGAATCTGGTACTCTAGTACACTCGAAACAATATCTAGTATTTTTTTCAGCGTATCTTTCCATTTGAAGTGTAAAATATATTGGTCAAAAATTACAAGAGAAATTAAAATAGTTGTTAAAAATTACTTCAGAGATAAAATAGCAGACATTTCTCGAGAGATAAAACAATGTTTAAAAATTGCACGAGAGATCAAATATTGTTCAAAAATGACTTGAGAGGTAAAAAAGGGTGTTAAAAATTGGTCTAAGTATAAAATAGTATTAGAAATTGCTTGAGAGGTAAAATATTGTTCAAAAATTGCTCTAGGGATAAAAATACTGTTAGAAATTTAATGAGAGATAAAAATATTTAATAATTTTTCCAGAGATTAAATAGTATTATAAATTGTTAAAATCGTGTTCAAAAATTGCTCGAGGTAAAATAGTATTACAAAATGTTAAACCCTTGTTCAAAAATTGATCGAGGGATAAAATACTATTGAAAAATTTGTTGAGAAATAAAATATTGTTCAAAATTGACTCAAGAGATACCTACTATTAGAAATTTCTCGTGAGATAAAACATTGTTTGAAAATTCCTCGAACGATAAAATACTATTAAAAAATTCTCAAGAGATAAAATATTGTATAAACATTGCTCGAGATATAAAACATTGTCAAAAATTTATCGAGAGTTAAAATATTTTTATAAATTTATCGCGAGTTAAAATATTTTTATAAATTTGTCGCGAGTTAAAATATTGTGCAGTTTGCTAAAGAGATAAAAAGTTGTTAAAAATTGCTCAAGAGATAGAATAATGTTAGAAATTTATCGAAAGATAAAATATTGTTTAAATATAGCTCAAGAGATAAAAAAAGGTTTAAAAATTGATCGAGAGATAAAATAGTATCATAAGTTATTAAAATCATATTAAAAAATTACTCGAGAATTAAAAAATACTATTAAACATTTCTCGAGAGATAAAACATTGTTTAAAAATTGTTAGAAAGATAAAAAATGTTAATAAAAATTGCTCTAGAGATCAAATAGTGTTAGAAATTGTTAAAATTTTGCTCAAAAATTGCACGAGAGATTAAATATTGTTCAAAAATAGCTTGAAAGGTAAAAAACTGTTAAAAATTGCTCGAGTGATTAAATAGTGTTAAAAATTTTACAAAAAATTTTGTACAAACATTGTTCGAGGGATAAAACATTGCTCGAGGGATAAAAAAAAGTTGTTAAAAATTGCTCGAGAGATAGAATACTGTTAGAAATTTATCGAGAGGTAAAATATTGTTTCAAAATACTTAGCTCAAGAGATAAAAAAGATTTAAAAACTGTTCGAGAGATAAAAGAGTATCAAAAGGTATTAAAATTTTATTCAAAAACTGCTCGAGAGATAAAATAATGTCAGAAATTTGTCGAGAGATAAAATATTGTTAAAATTGTTGTGTTCGTGTTCTCTATAAACCTTTTTTTGCTCTTTAATGACCATACTTCATAATAAGAAAAATCTAGTAATTTTATAGAATCTAGTACATTTTTATGAAATCTGGTACATTTTTTAGATAAATCTGGTACATTACCAAAATATATTCTGGCAACACTAATACAGACTTATAAGATAATAAGCTAACGACTAGTGAAGATTGAACAGGGGCCTAATTCCTGATGGCGTTCGTCATCGTCTCACATGCGGTAATGTATGTGAGAAGAAAAATGGTATTCTTGAAAGCCTTTGCCATATGCGATTGATCCTGCATGCGTCGCTTGACCATTCGGCAACCTTATCTCGCATGCTGTAACTATGTTTATCCAAGCATGTTACTTGTCACTGTCACATAGATTTAATATAAAATATAATTATTCTTCCTACTTTATTTTTTTATGATTTTTATAATTATCAAGTGTTCATATAGTCATTAATTTTACTTAGTTATTGTTTTTACAAGTGTACATTTTTTAGCGTAATAAGATTACATGTCACATTGTAAGTTTTGAAAAAATTTGTTTTAAATCTGTTAAATACATGTAAAAAAATATTTAAATATAAATATTACGAAAAATAGTGCCTCTAATCCAAAATAGAGGTAAAATAATTTGTATTTGGCTAGTATCCTTGTTAATAGATGTTTTGAGCTAAAACAGTAACTTCACGACAAATTGCAGCTTGCATCCTTTTTACACCAAGGGCTTCAATTAAAACAAAATATTAAAGATCCACAATTAGATGCAGAACTACAACCTCTCGATTACACCAGACGGCAGGATCCATTTTTGTTACCAGATAGTTTATAAAAGTATTTTCCTAATTTTTAAAGTTTCCCGTTTATTATCAATGTTCATTTCCAAATACCTACTCAAATTTATTTTAATAATGATAGAAACTACTAATTTGAAACTCACAGGTTAATTTTTTTTTGACATTTTTTAGCCGATAATACAGTTTTTGTTTTCTGAAATTTGATTGGTTGAAAACGATTGAACTTCTGTAATAATCGCTATACTATGCGGCACGACACTACCCTAACGAAGGGTAGTAAAATACAACTTTTCCGTCGCATACGGTGGCGACCATGCGTTGCTAACCGAATGCGGCGTTCAGCGCACATTTTCAGAAATTGGGCTCCTGGTTTATTTTATGCAGTGTTTTGAAACAGGTCTTAAATATGACCAATTTTAAGTTCAATTTACTCAATTTTTTCAAACGCAATACTCTGTATATTATTTTAGCATAATATTCCTTATGAATTTACCTATTCAACGATACCAACATGTTAGCCAATAACACATATATAAGGTGTACCATCAGTGTGTAATTGATCTATAGCTGTTTTATTATTGGAAATGCAAAAAAAATATTATAAAAGTTGTATGACCATATTTAAAAATTATTCTTAAATATACATGATGCTCCATAAATAAGGGGCTAACCAATTATCTACTTTTTAAAGCAAATGGTATTAATTAATTGGTGGTAAAACATACAGGGTATTCCAACAACAGCAAATAATTGAAGTCTATTAAAATTGTTTATTAATGTGAAAACAATCAAATACGGATAACTACCTGCAGGGTGTTTTGCTTTAAAAATGTATAGGTTTTGGTCAGCCCATTTATGGACCTCCCTGTATATTTAAGAATAATTATTAAATATAGTCATACAACTCAGTGCGTGATTGATCGATAGCTGTTTTATTATTGGAAATGCGAAAAGAAAAATTAAAATAAAAGTTGTATGACTATATTTAACAATTATTCTTAAATATACAGGGTGGCCCATAGAGGAGGGGGCTTACCAAACCTATACATTATTAAAGCAAAACATCCTGTAGGTAATTATACATATTTGATTGTTTTCACATCATCAAACAATTTTAATAAACTTTATTCAGTTACTATGTTGTATTTAGAGTGCGTCAAAATGCGAGGTTGCGATTTTCTCAATTTTTTAAATGGAATACTCTGTATGTTATACGAGGATGTATCAGAAAATAACGAGACTGGTGCTATAGTATAACAACGACATTTATTTAAAAAAATTCAACAACTATCCAGCGAAGTACTCTCCATTCTGTTGAATACACTTATTCCATCGCTTTATCCACTTATCATAAACTTCTGAGAAACCATTTTTTGATAGTCTGTTTAGTATACCCATCACAGCGTTGTTGAGCTCTAAATCCGACTCAAATCTTCTACCTCTCAATTCTTTTTTGACTTCAGGAAACAAATGGAAGTCACATGGAGCAAAGTCAGGAGAGTAGGGGGGATGAACCATAATTTCAACCCCTAATTCTTCAATTGTTCGTTGACAAATCATTGATCTATGAGCCGGAGCATTGTCGTGATGCAGCGTCCAGCCAAAGTCCTGATAAAGCGGCCTTTTTTTCTTTAATTTTGCCTTTAAGGGACCTCGAAGTACATTAGAATAGTACTCCCCTGTTACTGTATGTCCTCTAGGTACAATGTGATCGTAAATAACGCCAAATTTATCAAAAAAAATCAGGTGCATCACTTTACCAGCGCTTTTAGCAGTTTTGGCCTTCTGCGGTCTTGGGCTGCCTTTATGCTTCCATTGCATACTTTGAGACTTCAATTCAGGATCGTAATGATAAAACCAACTTTCGTCACATGTAACCACATTATTTAAAAACTGTGGGTTATACGTTGCAATCAGTGGCGGCTCGTGGTAATTTGAAATGGGTGTTCACTTTTTCCAATAATTTTATCATTTGTAAGTTCGGATCAAAACCTTGTACAAGAGTCAATATCACTGTTTTTTTATTATCTGAGTTTGTATTAAGTGTAATTATTATTATCAACATCATACTGTTTTCAAGCATTACAACTATTAATAAATGAATATTTTAGTTAGTGTAATATTTTTTTTTTTTTAATACGTTGAAAACAATCTAAACATTATTAGTTAGTAAACTGACTTTTCCTCACAATTTGAGATTATTTTTAAATATATATCAGGTAATGTAGAAACTTTACATTGATTTTTGTGTAAAAAATTTTATATGAAACTTTACCTACCATTTTTTAGTTTTGATTGTAAGTTTAATCATTTTCACAATTTGTCACAGATGTCAAATAAAAAATATATTTTTTAAATACCTTTTATTGGCAAATAAAATAAGAACTAAAATGTTTTAAATGTTTATTTTATAAGATCAGTCCCATCCGGTCCCATCACAATACATATTACACAGACACAAACTAGAATAAAGATATATAATGCTTGGCATTCTAGAGGATACTCTTCGTACTTTAACAGACCCCCTTAACCCCCATTTTCAACCAGATTGTTTTCACAATCAATAGGCCTCATCTGCTTTTAGAGATTGATGTTTGCTAAACATTTCAAGTTTATATCATTTTTCAGTTAGGATTTTTTTTTATATTTTAACCCCCCCATATATTCATATTTTTTTCAGTATAAATAGGCTTTATCTTCTTATAAAGCTTAATTTTTACTAAAAATTTCATGTTGATATCGCTTTTCGTTTTTAATTTAGGATTTTTTAATTTCAACCCATCTTAACCCCTATTTTTAATCAGATTTGTTAAAAATCAATAAGCTTTGTCCTCTTATAGAGCTTGATTTTTGCTTAAAATTTTCAAGTTGATTTCATTTCTCGTTTTTGACTTATCGTGTAGACAAAAAACCTGACATCGGACAGACAGACAAAATAAACCTATAATACTCTTCACAGAATACTGTATGAAGAGTAGAAAAAAAATGTATGAGGTAAAATAAACAATTTAAAAAGGTCAACAATAATATTCAACTTCTTTTATCAAAGGATACTAAAAGTTTGAAATAGCAGCACATAATTGAACACAGAAATCTATGAACTAAACTCGTAAAATGTTATCACACTTAAATCTCCATATGACACTTTCTAAGTGTATTTCACAGAACATTCCAAAGTATTCTTGCTTTCACTAATGTCCTATCCTCATGGATGCTTTTGCATGTCCAAGTTTACTAAAAAATAATGTGTTTTAATAAATAATAGAATAATAACAATTTTGTTTAAATAGGTAAATCGGCTTCATCTGTATTTTTAAATTATTGTTTAATTATAGATAGTATATTAATGTTTTGATATGTACTTATAGGATTGATTAGCCAGAGCATGTAGATGTGGGATGTGACTTGTTAAATGCCTTATTTCGAGACTTTTTTCGAGACATTCTTTAGTACCAACTGTAAACTACTTTACCAATACCCTTATTTTTATTTAATACCTGTAGTGATTCTAATTACCATAACATTTAATATTTTTGAAAATACTAAATTATACAAACAAGGCAATAAAAAAATATCATTAAAATAAAATATTTCTTGTGTGTATGTAACAAACGACCTTGGTTAGAGGGTAACACAATTGATAATTGTAAACATAACTTTATATAGGTAAACTATTTAAATGTACATACCATTTCTTAGGTAAAATTTCTCATCGAGTATATTAAATTAATTGGCTGATCCATTCTTCTGATTTAGACTTTTAAAGTGAAAACCATTTGTCTCTTTATCTTAATCAAATTTTTATTGTACATTTCCATAATGATGTCAAATAGTTACCTCATCAGAATAATTAAATTTTTCCTTTTAGCAGATTTTGTGGGAAAAAATTTACAGATTTTTTGTTTACTTCTTACTTCATAGTATTTACAATTGTGTACAAAATAGACCATTTTGAAATTGTCTTTGGATGGTCTAGATACTGAAACAAAATATAAAACAAATTATAGTCGTAAAACTTTATTACTGCTTTATTATAAAGTAAATAAACAAAATATAACCTTAAAATATTTTATTTATTTACCTTGCCTTCAAAGTTTTTCTTGAACAATAATTACATTAACACACATCCTTCCAATTTATTAAAGTTGCAGTTCTCAATTAAACACATTTTTTAAACAATCACAAATAAAATAATCTTAATTTTATTAAAATAGATGGAATGACAGTATTGACATTGACAGTTTGTACTTTGATTTGTTACATAGTTGCCAGAATGTTTTTGTTATATATGTACCAGATTTGTCTAAAAAATGTACCAGATTTTTCGAATTCTATTTGCAGTGACATA
Source organism: Psylliodes chrysocephalus (assembly GCA_927349885.1). Classification (NCBI taxonomy): domain Eukaryota; kingdom Metazoa; phylum Arthropoda; class Insecta; order Coleoptera; family Chrysomelidae; genus Psylliodes; species Psylliodes chrysocephalus. Next base: position 22,064,093 of record OV651816.1, read on the forward strand.
TAAATTCATTGAAGAGGAAAAAAGGGGATCTTTATTGATAACGAACCCAAACAAGGAACACAATATATACATATATTTTACACGTGAACACTGATGCATGCAGAATGTACTACATCTAGTACAATTGTGAATTGTACTAGACTGGCAACACTTGTTTGGCAAACTTGTTTGTGAGCGGCGCGCCAATTAATTTGTTCTTTGACAGTTTGAAGGATCTGTTGGCGTGTTTTCATCTCTTTTTAGCTATATGTATTCGTCAAATCGTCTCACTCGTGTTAGGCTCACTCATCATAATGCGCCACAGACAAGGTTTACTTAGATATATTATGCCACAGAGACGCGATCAGCCAGAAAGCAATGATGTACCAAAAAATATAGATTAACACGTATGAAAATAAAAATATTAAAATTAAATTTATATTTTTATGTTATTTATGTAGTTTTAAAATAATGTGTCTTTTTGAAATTGAACTGGGTGTTCACTGCACAAATGAACCAATGGAGAAACCGCCCCTGGTTGCAATTGCCTTTTCCACTGCTGACAAATTGTCACTCGATTCGCTTTTTGTTCATCGGTCATCACTTTTGGAATCCATCTTGCCGCGATCTTCCGGTACTCTAAATCTTCATGAATAATTTTTTGAGTGGTACCGTAAGACAAATTAACATTGTCAGAAATTCGTTTTATGCCAATCCGGCGATCATTTTATATCAAGTCGTTAATTTCTGCAATTTTTGTGTCATTTCTCGCAGTTTGTGGTCGACCGGGACGAGGTTCATCTTCAACTGATTCACAACCGTCTTTAAACTTTTTATGCCACTCAAACACTCTACATCGTGATAAACTATTATCTAGATATGCACCTTTAATCATTTCAAAAGTTTCAGTTGGTGTTTTACCCAATCGAACACAAAATTTTATCGCGTATCTTTGCTCCACTTTCATTTTTCGATGGGTACGCAAAACACTGACAATTCAATAATTAATTTGTAACAAATGTCAAAAGTTAAATCAAAGCCTACTTGCGGGGTAGTACATTAAATATAAGGCTTTCATGTCTCATTTTTTGGGTTATAAAATGTTACCTCTGAAAGAAGTTATAGCACCAGTCTCGTTATATACTGATATATCCTCGTACTACCAATTAATACAGAGTATTTCATTTTAAAAATTGAAAAAAACGTAACCTCGCGTTTTGACACACCCGGTATACAGTATGAATAAATGAAGTTAATTTAAATAGTTTGACGATGTGAAAACAATCCAATATGTTTAACTACCTGCAGGGTGTTTTGTTTTAAAAAAGTATAGGTTTGGTCAGGACCTCGTTTATGAAAGACCCTGTATATTTAAGAATAATTGTTAAATATGATGATACTACTTTTATATTAAAAATTTCTTCGTATTTCCAATAATAAAACAACTATCGATCAATTACGCACTGATGTGACACCCTGTATATGTGTTACTAGCCAACATGTTGGTATCGTTGGATAGGCAAATTTATAAGGAAGGAAATAATATAAAATAAAGTATTGCATTTAAAAAATTGAGTAAGTTGAACTTAAAATTAGCCATATTTATGGCATGTTTCAAAACACTCAGTATAAAATAAACCAGTTTTATCACCACTATTTGTTAGCTTAGTGTGTATGTTAGACAATTTTCAAATCAATGTTAACCTACCTAAATTATAATAATTTAATTTGGAGTCTGCATTATGTCCTAATTCCACAAACAAATTAATTGTTTGGCAACCCTGTAATATTTTTTAGAAACATTCTAGGGTTGAATACAGTATTACCACACCATTCTAAAATTGAAATAAAATACAGGGTGTTCCACTTAAAAAATATAAATTTTTATTTGCCAAACGAAAACGCAACACCTCGTATATTCAAAAATATTTTTAAAATATGTATTTTTCAAATCCCAACAACTTTTATTTGAAACTTGTTTGCGTATCTATAACACAAATTGAAATATTGAACAATTACTCACCTGTATTTAAAAACAATCGCAGATGGAGAGAACACAATACTGTCTGACGACACGTCACCGAATAATAGCCGAAGGAACTATCTCTTATCTAGTACATCAGAATAAATGACGAGTGTTACATCTATTTGCTTAGCGCTATCAATTAAATATTTTGTGTTGCGTTATTAGGTGAAGAAATTGTAATTTTTGGAGGCCAGGAGAGCATATTCAAGTACAAAGTGATAAACGATCAGTTGCAGTACATATCCCAGCTGCACAACACCGAAAACTGTAACTCTCTTTTTTGCAATAAATTGCATGATTCACACGGCACACTGTTGGCCGTCGGCGATAGAAATATCACCAATTGGGAAAAGAACAAGAAAACCATCATGTTCGAAAACAAAATCGAGGAAAAAATTAATATATGCTCCACGTTGACCAATGATAATAAGTATTTGGTTGTTAGCACCAATCAGAAGACGGTATACATTTGGGACATAGAGGAAGAGAAAATTCTGAGGGAATTTGAGAATAAGGGGTAAGTTTATTTATTTAACATTAAAAACAGACATTATGATCGATTCAGGCATTTGGCTACAAATTGTGTCAAAAGAGTTGATCACCAATAAATGCGAATATTACAATTCTGTATGTCGTGCTCTTAAATGGTTTTTTAGTTCAGAATTATTCCCCCATTGGGTCATAATTTTTTTTCTTCGAAATTTAATCCCGAAATTCGTATATTCTATCAAATTACCTAACCCCATTCAAAATTTCATTTTCGTATAGTTCCTATTAGTAATTTCCAATCCACGATTGACATGCCATGATTTTGGCGAATTTAATAATTTCCGCCTATCTTTTAACAAATTTCGTCTCGTATTTTTTTTGTAATACATAAATAATTGTTTATTTTGCCAAAAAACTAATTTACATGACAATACACACTCTTCACATTTAAAATAAAAATACAGAAGTATATAGTGAACATAGTTTAAAATGATTAAACAAAGTCAACTTTACAAAACCTAATAAAAGAAAAAAAAAATTTAACTTGTCAACAAGTAATCACGCAGTTATCTTTCTAATACTCTTGTGTTTGAAGAACATTTAATATCTTCAGGAAAATTATTAAAAGCTGTACACCTTTAAAAAAAATAATTTGTGTACATTTTCTCATTGCCTTATGAACCCTAAAATTTTGCTTTTTGTATTGTGTTCATGAACATCTTGATTGTATTTTGTAAATATAGTGGGGAGATTTTTTTTTAAATTGTACTGAGAAACATTGAAGCCTGAAAACTTTGACCCCGTAATGGGTGAACTAATTTTCCGAATTTCTTTGTGCTTTTTTTGGCTTCATGTTGAACATTTATATTTCTCCTCGATATTAAATTTTGTCATAGCTCTTCTTACAAAAATCCATTTTTTTTTATGTATGAGTCATCTCATAGATTTTTTGTACACTACAAAACTGCCTTAAATGCAGAAAATCACCATTAGAATATTGTAAGGTCCTTATTTTATCTTTGTATGTAAATATCTTGTACGAATTTTTTAGTCTGCTAGCATTTTTTGTGTATATTATATGAAATCACACTAAAAATGACCCAACATAAGCGAATATGATACTACAGGGTGTCGGTAAAAGGTCTTTACAAAAACATACCACATATTCCTTACACCAAAATAAGTCGTTTTAAGTAAAATTACCTTAGTACAAAGTTGCTTCGTTTGGGTTCCAGAGGGCATTGAAGTTACAATTTTTAAATCGTTTTTCCCATATAAATTTAAAACGGCATATGCGATTTTGCTGAAATTTGGTATATTGGTAGAGTTTTATGTGGCAAAAAAAATGGTATTAAAATTTTGTCCGATAATAATACATAGGCGTAGAACTTGATTTTTTAAATAATTGCACCTTTAAAAATTCTACGCCAATGGAAGAAAAGGAGTTTGAGTATGAAATTTAGATTGCGCAACTCATTTACTTTAAAAAAGGTACTCTTGATAAGACTCGATTACTCTCATGGTTTTGACGAAATTTGCATTTTAGTAATTTTAGAACATAAACAATAATTATTAAAATACAAACTTTGTCAAAACCATGAGAGTAAATCGAGTGTTATCAAGGGTACTTTTTTGTAGTAAATGAGTACCCAATCCAAATTTCATACTCAAACCCCTTTTTTGCCATTGGCGTAGAATTTTTAAAGGTGCAATTATTTAGTTCTACGCCTATGTATTATTATCGGAAAAAATTTTATACGATGAAAAACAAAAATTTACTTTTTTCATATCTTCTTCAACACCTCTAATCGAGACTTTTAACAAAAATACTCGATTCTTGCCAAGTACGATTTTTTGAGGAATATTAATTATTTGCCTGCAATATGTATACAAAAACATTTATTGTTGGTTTCCATAGTTTCATCTAAATAAAAATATTGTCAAGTTTTAACACCTAATCTCTTGTTAACGATTGAAAGTGTTCTATCTGACTCAATAATTATAAAAACAAATGTGTGGTTTATTAATATGGCTGTACAATGTACCAATGCAGAATATACCGATATGTTACTGACATTAGGATTTTGTGAAGGAAATGCTCGAGAGAGTGTCAGGGTGTACTCTGAAAGGTTTCCAAATCGTCGTGTACCTAGCCACCCAACTTTTGCTGCTGTTGAGAGACGTCTTCGGGAGACCGGTTCCTTTGCTCCCAACACTGTTGATAATGGAAGAGAACGTTTTGTAAGGATTCCTGAAGTTGAAGAAGACATTTTAGAACGTGTTGAAGAAGATCATGAATTAAGCACCAGACGAATTGGAAGGGAACTAGGAGTAAGTAAAGATGTCGTTCATAAAGTACTTAGAGAACAATTGCTATATCCATACCATAAGAAGCCAGTACAAGAATTATTAGTCCATGATCCTCAAATTCGTTTGGGTTTTTGTCGATTTGTTAATATGCAAAGAGAAAGAGATCCAAACTTTGTCAAGAAGGTTCTCTTTACCGATGAAGCGGGTTTTACAAGAAGAGGTATAACTAATACCCATAATGAACATGTTTATGCCGTTGAAAATCCGCATGCAATAAAGGTAAATCATTTTCAGCACGAATTCAAAATTAATGTGTGGGCTGGAATAATTGGTAATTTCATTGTTGGTCCTGTCATACTTCCACGAAAATTAACTGGAGAAAATTATTTGGATTTTCTACAAAATACGTTGCCAGAATTGTTAGAAGATTTACCTCTCCAACTTCGGAGAGATATGTGGTTTATGCAAGATGGAGCTCCACCACATTTTTCTTTAAACGTTAGAAACCACTTGAATGAACAATATCCACACAAATGGATAGGCAGAGGTAATGACGCACCTGTAAACTGGCCACCACGTTCCCCAAACCTAACACCGATGGATTACTTTTTATGGGGACATCTGAAATCCACAGTTTACAGGGAACCTGTAGAAAATGAGGAACAACTCTGGCAACGTATTCAAGATGCAATAAACAATCTTAGAGGTGATGAAGAAGTTATGGAAAGGATACATTTTAATTTTCTTCAACGTATAAATCTTTGTATGCGTGAAAATGGTGAACAATTTGAACAATTTTTGTAAAATCTCTATTTTGTATATGTTGTAAATAAATATTTTTGTGAAACCTATACACTCTAAATTATTTAAACAGAAATTTAGCGAAAACCATGAGAGTAATCGAGTCTTATCAAGAATCCCTTTTTTAAAGTAAATGAGTTGCGCAATCTAAATTTCATACTCAAACTCCTTTTCTTTCATTGGCGTAGAATTTTTAAAGGTGCAATTATTTAAAAAATCAAGTTCTACGCCTATGTATTATTATCGGACAAAATTTTAATACCATTTTTTTGCCACATAAAACTCTACCAAAATACCAAATTTCAGCAAAATCACATATGCCGTTTTAAATTTATATGGGAAAAACGATTTAAAAATTGTAACTTCAAGGCCCTCTGGAGCCCAAACGAAGCAACTTTGTACTAAGGTAATTTTACTTAAATCGACTTATTTTGGTCTAAGGAATATGTGGTATGTTTTTGTAAAGACCTTTTACAGACACCCTGTATGTTACTATATTAATTCAATATTTGGAGGTACATTTAACATAGCCCTGGAAGTAGTTGTTTAATTTTATACTGCGATTGTACTTCTAGATATATGAACATCCTGCATTTTTCATTTTAGTTTGGCGAAATCGCTGGACACCTTTTACGACGAAGACAAGTCCGTTCATATATTGCTAATAGGATCGGATAAGAAAACGTTGCAGCAATGTAACATCCAACCTCACGGTATAGAGCCACAAGTCGAGAAAATTCCTGTATTTACACCGTTTTGGAAACGGAAGAATCCTCTTACTGCTTTGGTCAGTGACGACAATAAATTGCAGGTAAATTTGATATCTTTCAGAAGTATTTAGTACGGTTTTAACCTTTTAACGAACAAGATTATGAGTATTTTTCTTAAACTTTTTTTTTAATAATATTAGTTTTTATATGCTTAATATGCTGTAATGAATAGAAAAAAAACTGTTCTTCCACTTAACCCAATGATGGTGTTTATATGTAAACATGAATATATGAACTAAATCTAAACATATTGAAAAATCAAAAATAAAAATAAAAAAAGTATCTTTATATTTTAGAGGGGATAGGTAGAAGGTGGTGATAGTAGATAGTAGACCTTGGAATCTTAAGTTTAAGTTGTGAAGGATATTTTTTTGTAAAGATAAATGGGAATTTTATACAAGACAATTTTGTGGTATAGCATAGTTGCGTGATGAATTCGTCGGTTTTCCATATTTAGCCAACCGATTACTTTGAGTTTTTGTGATATCCTTTGATATTTTCTTATATCGTCGTATATGAGTCTGTTTTGTATTTTTTGTATTTTTTTAAGGTTACTGTTACATTTGGACCATAGACAGGATCAGCAAAATTAAAATTTGATAGTACAAGTGATTCACAAAGTGATATTTTAATACTTTTAGGCAACAAATCAATTTAGTGATGTGTTTTTCAAACCTTAATTCAAAATCAATTAAAACTCTTAAGTTTTTAGCTTCATTTACTATAATTAGTCTATCTTTATTAATTTCAATACCTAATTATTCAATAATTTTGTCACGATTACGACTTGATCCAAACAACATGACATTAGATTTTGTAGCATTAATTAGTAAACAGTGCTCGGTTGCTGATCCAACAAAAGAAGTTTTATTCACGATTAATTATTTCACACGCATTTTGTGATAGATCTGGAGGGAAACTAATAAATCTGAGTATCATCGGCATATAGGTGAATACGTTCCACATATTGACGTTAGCTGAATTGATATGTATTATCAGATACTGCTAAGTAGAATCGTGGTAAATATGTATACCCCGGAGCGTAACCTCGATTGAAATAGATATTAAGATCATTTTAGTCAAATACAACCGGTATCTCAAGGGGGGCAGTACACCAGCCAAAATGTTTACATCTAATTCCCATCTACTGTTTAATTCCCGCAATTCGTTTAAAATATATGTCGATTCCTCGGGATTGATTTCGTAATTCCTCGGAAATTTCTCAACAATGGTCTGGTCCACTGATTTTTTTAAATAACATAGTTGACCGGATTTCTGAATTAGGGCGTGGTTCAAAGCCTACTTGTACTGAAGCTCTAGGCTTATTGTACCCCTTGACCGGATTTACCCATTCTGCAACTGACACAGCTGCTGTAATTAATTATTCCGAATAGCATTGAGTGTGAATAGAACTTACTGGGCACTTTATTTCTCTTTTTTTATTACATTTGCCAAAGATAAAGTTTCATTATGTTCATTATATGTCAATATCGCTTGATAACCCTCATTGACTACATCTATCGTAACATATTATTTTAAATTTAAATAATTATTTTTATTTTTACCAATGATATTTAAAAGGTGAAAGACTGCTATAAGTTCTTTGGTACTGATATCATAGTCGTACATCAAAAACATTTTGGAAAAGTCTATTCACTACCCTTCTGCACTTAGTTCCCTCTACAGTTTACTCCTCGGGGCAGATGATCCATATAATAACATATTGTTTATAAATATACTGACTTTGGGGGATGGTAGGGGACATCAAAATAAATATTTTTTGTTTAATAAACATATGTCCGGAAATGCTTAATTTACGAAATATAGGGATTTTTATGAAAAAATAATAACGTCTAGTAGATATTTGCAATTTTTATAATAGTTTTGAATGAAGCAACTAAAAATTCAACTTTTTTGCATATCTCACTTCGTTTTCGAGAAAAAATAAGTTGTATTTTTAGTATTGATAGATTGCTTGGAAAAGTCCAGGACTAGTCTGAAAAGTTGACTAGTCCAAACACTTTTCAAAAGTATGCGCGAAATAAAATAAACTAATTTGCCTAAATTTCTTACAAACAAAGGCAAAATATAGTTTAAAAAAGAAGAAACGACAAATGATTACTGACTTATATGTTTTAACGATATTTTCGAATGTTCGTTTCATATCTTATTAAAACAAAGGTTGGAAGTATTTTACAAATTATTTGCCTAAAAAAACGAAAATACAAATGCAAATATTGTTTCCAAAGTGTTTTTTAAGAAACATCCAGGATGGAAATTTAACTGTGTATCTTCTATGCTCAAGGCGACTACTTTTCATTACTTTTCACTACTTTTCCGGGCATGTCCGTCGGACTAGTCAAAAAATTACTTTTCATGAAAAGTCCCATCCCTAATTTTTAGTTGCTTTATCAAAGACCATATAAACATTTTAAATATATACAGGGTGATATTCTTTTTCAGCAAAAAAGTAATAGACTTGACCCATATGAACATTTTGGATAAACGCGAAATAGGTCCAAAAGATATCTTATCAAAACCTCAATAATCTTTGAAAATTTTATTGAAATCGGTTAAGACGTTTTCAAAATATTAAAAAATATAAATTTTTTTTAAACTTTTACATCCTTTATCTCAGAAACGAAGAGGTTTTCGGACATTTGTTCATTAAACAAAAAATATTTATTTTGATGTCCCCTACCATCCCTAAAAATTTGCCGATATAAGTATCATCACTCGTTAATGTTTAATAGAAAAACAAACGTTCTTTTCCAGGTTTTCAGTGGCTACATACTCATATCTGAAAGCGAAACTGTGTTATCCGATATCACGTGCACTTGCTTCTCGCTATGCGGCAACATCGTAATCTACGGCACCAAAAACGGCCTCGTGTGCACCTACGATCTTCGTTCTAAGATAAAGAGCACTTTACAGCTACCCACCGGTCATGCGGTGACGTTTTTGAAGTGTTTAGACCCCACCAAGAGCTACCAATCACGCATTCCCACCATCAGCTCGGGTAGCAGTTCCGACAGCTTGGATATATTGGAGAGCAACATCGGAGTGGTGCTAGCCATTTTCGAAAACGATATGGTCGCGATTTATAATGACAAGAAGGTTTTCACCAAGGAAATACCGAAACCGGTCATTTTCTGTTGCTACAAACTGTTCTTGGTGATCGACACCAACTGCAAAATATCCACGTGGAACGTGGAGAACGGCAATTTTTTACCGGTTCAAAATCAGGACATCCTGGAACCCGTTACTCTCGGTGCAGCCGATTATTGCCAGCACAAATCGATGATCGGTGTTTTTTATAAGCAGAGCACTTCGAATTTCTTCGACGTGTATCGTTTGAACAAAGATTACGTTTTGGAAAAGATGAAAAGGATAGTTATGTTCAACGAGAAGGTTAATGTTGTAAAATTTTCGTGCGATGGTGCTATGTTGGCTTTAGGAATGAATACCGGTGCTATAGAGGTATGAAAGGAGTTTTTAAATTTTTTTATTAATTTATTATATTACTCAATATTTTGTATCGTTAATTTTTAGATTTATGACCTAAACAACGACTACAAACACATATCCTTAGACTTGCATGATGATCCTATTCAGCATTTGATCTTCGCACCGCACAAAGAGCCGATTTTACTCAGTGTGGGTGAAGAATTGGCCTGGTGGACACTGAAAGCCTTCCAAAAGCCCGCCAAACGAAAAGGAAGACCCAACGGGTAAGAATTTTTATTTTTAAAGATTTTCCTTGAATTTCTCAATTTCCTGAAGCTTAATTATTATATTCTAATCGTGAACTGCAACCATCCAACTCTTTCTTCAATTATTCTCAATCCATCTTCAACCGCATTAACAACTGAAAGTACAGGGGGGAAATGATCAGAGTCACGAAAACTACTTTTTGTAGAATAAACAAAACAAAGTTTATGGACTCATATTTTTACGCTGTATGGCTTTTAATTTTAAGTAAAATACAGAGTCTGTGATCGTTTGATCCAAATTTTCTGTAAGAATTTTTATCTGTTCGTTATACTGGTTTTCGACATTATTTTTGTCACTTGTTACTCATTGCCAATGGTCACTTCTTCTCAATTGTAAGAACGCTTGTTATATCTTAGTTAATGATCTCATAACGCTATTAGACTGTGTGTAATTTGAAATTCATACCATTATGATAAATTACGCTCTGTCAACGTTTATTGGGCCCATAAATTTTAATGAATGTTGTTAAAACCAATTGTTACACTTGTAAGGTAGGTTTTCCAGATTTTTTCTATTATTAAAATATTGATTAATTTTTTACCACTATGAATATTTTCTTGATTATTTTTGTCACTTGTCAATTGTCATACTTGTAACGATGGTTTTCTTGATGATTTTCAATTGTTTTATTGAAATAATATTCTACCAATAATTATGAGTAAAGCAGGGATATAAGTTGAAAAGGCTTTTGCCAGATCTCCCACGTCATACACAAGATTTGACAGTTTTGTCGAAGTAAATACAAAATTATTTCGCCTAAATAGTTTAATAAAATGTGAATAGCTGTTGAAATTTTGTAGAATTATGATTTGGGATATTAGTACTTGTTTAAATAATTATTTGTAGCCCATAAATACATACGTTTGCCGATTCCGCCGATAATAATTTAAACTGGTCAAAGTCGTTCGACGGGGTTCGACGTTTACCACCTTTCTACCTACCAACAGCCTTTCCAACTTCTGTCCCTGCTATATTTTCCTGGTTGTTTTTCATTAATTTCATTTTTTTTTTTTTTCGTTTACAGTATAGACATACTAGAAAATTTAACGACGGATTTAAACTCGGTGAATATATCCTATTGGGCCGATCGTAAGCCGATAGATGGCTGCGATTACCTCCTTTCGTTCATCAAACTAAAAGACAAAGCAAAATATATGTCAGCTTCGAATGATTTCAATTCGTTTCTATGCGTCGATAGTAATGGAAAAGTCTACATAATGGAAATCATCGTGCCAGTTTAAAATTGGCCATTAGAAAATGTTAAAAAAAATAATCCTGTTATTGATTCGTACGAGGGCGGTGATTGCTCAATATTTTTTTTACAAAATGCGAGTATTTTATAATTGATCGACGTCCGCTGTCAATCTGTCATTCGATTTGACAGGATTTTAATTAAAAATTAAGTGTTTGAATTTACAGATTTTACTATACATACTGAAGATGGGGCCTTCCTTTTATGGGTTATGTCTAATAGGACAATTTACCCATTTCTTGCCTAGTCTATTTGGCCTTTGATTCCCTCTTGAGTGTAAACTTAAGGGTGTGCTGCTGAAGAGTTTATATATTAGCCGCTTTTTTGATAATTGCATTTTGTGAAATATCTCGCAAACGTTTCACCTTAGGACAAAATGGGAATAACCATTGTTGTAAATAATAAAATTACTTTGATCGTTTATTTGAAACTTTGATTTTTTCGATAAAATTTATATTTTTTGAGTTACAACACTTCGAAAGTTTTTTTAATTTTGTATGCTAAATGTCTGTCTAACCTTATGTCGTATAATGAACCGTTTGCTACTTTTGTAACAAAACGCATATTTACAAAATGGCGGTTAACGCATAAATTTGACAGCCGCTTGTGGATGAAATTGCGGTGGTTATGTAAAGTAATTGAAATGTTTAGAAAGACTGATGTGTTCAACAACGAAATTGACAGCGGTCGTCCCAGTCAATTTTTTTAAAGCAATTTTACAATAAGAAAAGCTCCTTTACGGGTTTTTTCGTGATTTTCCTGAAAGGAAAAACTATACGGTTTTTCCGGTGATCTCTGCGCTGCCAACTCGACCGCCCTCATGCAATGATGAATGAGTTCGGCCCTGTGCAATATTGAAAAGGTTGCTCAAAGGTGCCTATAATAATTTCAGTGAATTATTTACTCTAACGAATATTGTTTTATTAATTTTTAGATTTAGATTTAATTTTTTTTCTGTAGGCAGTGATATATGTGATTTGACATATCGTGATTGTTAGGTTTATAATCAAAAGAAATTTTCCACAGTTTTAATTTGTTTATTCGTCAAATGTTTCAGGGGTTGTCGGAGTTTGGTTAAAAATTAGAAGTAGCGTAGAAAAAAATCAAATTATTTTGAAGAAATCTATTAAGCGGGCTTTGAAAAAAGTATGTTGAACGTACTTAATAACTTTCAAAACTGCTTGGTGGGTTTTACACGATTAATTGACATGTTAAATACAGTTTGTTTTCCATTGTGCTCCTTGAGGCGATTACTTATATTTCAGTCGGTTTGACAAATATACAATGTATCCCTCATCAGATTGTAGAGCATGGTGATTTTGTAAATGGATAGATATACAGATTAGATTAAATGGGAAGGAAGTTATCTATTGAGTGGGGCAGTAATGTGTGACAAAATACTATATATATCCAGAACAGTAATCGAATTAATTAGGAAACTAAATTAAAATTTAACTGTGCCTGATTCCCCATGCTTTGAATTCTTATGTCGGACACACCTGATACAATTCATAAAATCGACGAAGAATTTTAAATTTCTTGCACCATAGAAAAAATTATAAAATTTTACATTGCTTTTTTTATATAGGAAAAATACATTTTAAAAATCTCGAAAATTGCTTGCTTGCTAAATAGGTTATTAGAAAATAAATTAGCAATATTGTTTTTAGCAATAAAAAAAAACTATATAAATAAATTTAATATTTTTTCCTTCGAACATTTGACGAATAATTTAATACAGGGTTTGTCATTTTTTTATAAAAACTAAAAATCTATAAAATATTTTTTATATATTGATAAGTCCTGTATATTAAATCGGATGGTCTAAATATGTTGTGAATTTTATAAAAAAAATGAATTTAAATTCGAAAACAAAATAATACAAAAATATGTTTATTATATTTAGAATATATATATTTTTTGGGAATTAACAATATTTCACATAAAAAAATAACCTCTACAGTTATTGTTGAATTTTTTTATTCCTATTTGGAAATTTGGAGCATCCGGTATATTTTTATTTTTACTCTGTGCATTGTAAATAGACTAAGATATATTTTAATGTTAATTGTCAATTTTTTATATTTATTTTGTGTTGTATTATCATTTTTTTTTTTTATTTTGAATTTAGTCAGTTTGTTAGTCTTAATTTTATTAGCGAAATATTTTTTATTAATTGTAAGGATTAATTGAATTTAAAAAAAATAGTGGAAGGTCATGTTTCTTTTTTTTTGAGAGCTCGTGAGGGGCAGCTATTTAATTTTTTTAACGTTATTAAAAAAATATATGATATTTACAGAGCAATTCACGTAAAACTCCGCGTGTCTATATTTTGGTAACTAACAGTTTTTTTTATAAAATAGTTTTTGAATTATTTTAAATTCTTAATTTTCAAATTTTACAAGGGATAATATGGACTAATAAAATTGTCGTATCTTTTTAACAATCAATTTAATGAAAGGATTCTTTAGAACCTTTTTTAATGGTTTAAAGATACCACGTGGTAGTAGTTAACAATTAAAAATTCCTTTTTGGTTAGAGAAATATTATCCTACGGATAATTATGTAAATCTAACAAAAAAAACGCTAATTAAAAACAATTCTGCTGCCCTCGTATTTTAAGCTCAAATAAATATATCTTCTATTTTTTTTTTTTTTTTCGTATTGATCAAACTTCGATTTCAGTTTTGTATAGATAATTATTACTTACCATAGTCAATATTATCGAGAAGCAAAAAAAGATAATTTTGGATTTAAGAAAAATGCTTTCATTCCGTATTTATTAACTTCTAACCAATTTTTTTTAAAAATTGTTCACAATAGGATTCTATAAACCGTTTTGTTATTCTACTAACTCTACTCACACATCATACCGGTTGGCTCGCCAAAAAATCATAAAATTTGGATATTTGTCATCATCGAGATCATCATTCTGCAAGTTTGGAGGTGAAATGAAATAATATACCATAAAACTATTCACATGACATTTTAGAAACATTTTTCCTACAAGCTCAAGTCTAAACCAATCATATTTCTTCCTTGAGACAAAACTCAAAATCATTACTACATAATTTATTAAATAGCCATTTTCAAGCATTATGAATGATATAAAAAATAACGTAGTTTCAATTATTAAAAAAATACGATTGTAAATCTTAGGTACTACGGTTTTATTGGAAAATACTAATTGTTATTTTAAATGAAATAATAAATTAAGAATTAATTTCGTTTAAAATCATTATTATTAGTGTTTTCCAATAAAATCCTAGAACCTAAGGTTTGTTCTTGTAGTTATTTAATAACTGAACATATTTTATTATTTTTTGTATCATTTTATAGGCTTGAAAATAGCGATTTAGTCAAACCGGTAGCCAAGTACAATAAATCATGTGGTACTTGGTACTGATTTTGCATGTTGAAGTAGACCACATTTGAAAGGTTGGATTCCCTTCCTCGAGGTAAAAAATTAAATGAACCCGTCAGTGTGTAAAAAATGAAATTTTATTAAATATTTGGCTGAACGATTTCAGCTTACAAAGCCATCGTCTACTAGATGCCATCACTGGAAATCTTAGATCAAATAAAAACATTTAGAGGTCACAATTATTAAAAATCCATGCTAAGTAAAGGCTGGTTCTGGTTAACAAACACTAGTTAACTTAAATAATTTAATGCAATGATAATAATATTTACTAAAATCGGTGGCTGTACTAGCTGTATCTGAGAAACTATGTGTTGTAGAATTTTCGGTAAAATTTTCAAGTTTCCAACTTCGCCACTAGAGGGCGTAATGCTTATGGTCCACACATAAATATTGCCTCTAGTGGTGAAATTAGAAATGTGGAAAATAATTTCCAGCGACTTTTATCTTGAATTTTTTCCCAAAATTCTACGATGCATAGTTTCTGAGATATTGTCGGTATTCTCTTAATCAAATACCGGGTACATTTTTTATTTACTATTTTAAATCTTTAACCCATTATTTTATAGATATTTTAATAATTTGTGTTTTCACAGATCCACGGATGAATGAAGGAATGACTCTTTTCAAATAGACTTGGTTAATACATACGGGGTGTAACGAAAAGAAGTACAATAAATGTAATAACAGTTTCTGAGTTCAAAAAATAAGTCGATTTAATCTAACTTGCTTATATAAAAAAATGGATAGTAAAAAAGTTACAGGGTATTGAAGTGGACATTTTAGAAGTGATTATTTGCCCTTACTCTAAAACTTATAATATTTTTATAAAAATGTACATGTTATGTTAGTATACGCTAAATTAGTAATGATGTAATTATGGTTTCATTAACAATTAAAGTGACAGTAGACTTTCTAAGTGCGTTTTTTGTTTACCTAAATTTTTAAAATATATTAAGTTAGTGACGTTTTTATAAAAATATTTTAAGCCGTTTAAGAGTAAAAGCAAAAAATCACTTCTAAAATTTCTACTGTAACACCCTGTAATTTTTTTACTATCCATTTTTTTTATATAAGCTTGTTAGCTTGAATCGTCTTATTTTTGACCCCAGAAACTGTGGTTAAATTTACTGTACTTCTTTTTTGATACTTTTTATGTGTCAACCAGATCCATTTGATAAGAGTAATTTCTTTATTCATCCGTGGAGCTATGAAAACAAATTAAAATACCTATAAAGTAATGGGTTGAAGGTTTAAAATAAATTTTTTGTTACATCCTATATATTTTGTTTGTAATGCTTTTTAGTTAAACGACTTTTCCACGATATGAATGTGTATTCACTGATTAAATATTTAGAAGTAATAATGTACCAAACGCCACTTCATAAACAGTGACAGCTAGCTATATTTGACGTTAAAACACTAATAAATGGCTGCGTTGGTCGTACATATAGAAATTTTCTCAACGAATCGCTCGTTTACGTTCGTTTTTTGGGTAGGTATTCTTTGATGTAAACCTACTCTTTTAAAATGGTTTTCCCACACCTCTTTTGGAGACGTTGTCTCTCTATTTCCCTATGTAAGCCGCCTCTTAGTACCGTAATTTATGTCCATTCCCATCTTGATCCTCTTGTTATTGCATCCTCCACCTTTGGTTTTTGTTGTAATCCATCTTTTTTAAATCTAATGAATATTTGCTGTTTATTTATTAATTTGTAAAAGTTCAAGTTCCGTCTTAATATACCGATATTGATAATCTCTATTACTCATGTGCAAATTCTACTGCCTCTTAAAATCATCAAAATTTATTGTTTCCACTCATCCGTAAATGTCATTTTGCTTTTGCGTTTAATAGTATTGGTAGGGGAGCCAGTGGAATTTTTAGGTGTATTAAATATATCGTATATTTTTACCTTGTAGAACATAGGAACAGATTGTTGCAGTCCCTGCAACGATAGAGCCCTCGACGAATACGTCTTAAAAAACACTAGAAAATGCTGTCGTAGAAGAGTAAGCTTGAAACTTTCATATATTAATTACATCAAAAGTTAATAGAAAAAAGTGAGACCACCTTCTTGAAATTCGGCTCACAGTACCTTCCTGATGCTTGCTGACGAAGGCATTTCACAGCCAGATCGATTTCAGCAAACGATTTTCACTTATAATACCACTAGTGCCTAAATTATTTCCGGCAATTTTTTCGAACTCACGATAATTGTCTTAAAATATTCGTTAGTGAGCAAAAATTTCTACACAATAATTTTAGCACGTGTGGTATTGGGTAAGAAAATTTTACACAGAAATTTCAAAACTTAACAGATATGCATTAAATCGACTGAAATCAAATTTGAAAAGTTGGCCATGTGAAAACCCTAATTATTATTTTACTTAAAATAATTATAGTGTATTTCTATCTATAATTGGTATTAAATAAAATTTTAACAATTAAAATGGTAAATTTTTTAATCACACCGTCGCGTCGTAATATCATGTACATGAAAGAACTTCTCAAATGTCAAAAAATGTCCAGTGTAATTTCATGCTAAGTACCCACCAAGAGAAAAATTTCCGGAAATTTCTTCTGGTTGTTATAGAAACGTTTTAAAATAACAGCATTCGATGGGATATAAAATAGAGGTAAAATTTTCATTAATATTCTATCACACAAAAAAAGAGTCTTGTGTAAATTCAACATATTAAAATAATTTCAATTTCCAAACTTGAAGGTTTTCCACCACTAACAAGATGTAAGCAAATTTTTTTCTATATTGGCTTTTTGAAGAGGTCATCGAGCACTCCACAGCTGGTGCACCTGCAGCATAGTATTTCCATCTTCTACAAGGTAAGAATTAATGATAAATTTATAATTCAGCCTTGTGAAAATGTGTACCAAAAAAGTAGCATTGGCTCCTCTACTATGTAGACTCAATTAACGATGACAAACAGTAATCGTCATAGCCAACCCAACGATTTTAAGGCGAGGATAAAAGATAGAGAAATTAAGTTTTTTGAAAAATTACAAGATTCAATATTCCCGCGCTTTTTTCGCCCATGAATAATGCGAATTTGTCGACTAACGGGAAAGATGGATTGACAAAAAGTATCAATTTAGTATTTTCCCATACTAGTGATGTTTGAACGATATCTGATAACTTGTTTGCTAAAAAATTCAGGAATTTAAGGAGTTCTAGTAGCTCTGGCTGTACTTTGGGAGTAATACCAATTCTGTAACACGTTTGATTTACTTTTAACTCATCTGGTAACTTTTCTCATAAAAAACTTCAGGTTCGAGGAAATGTTATCAGTTTTAGATTACTTTTCTGTACTCAGTAAAGGAAATACCTTCCGATAAGAATAAAATATACAGAAATGAGACGAAAATCGACTCTTAACAAAAGCTGAAAGATCTTTTTGTGTGAATTATCAATAATATAAAATAACTTCCAAATGTAAGGAAGGATATTTTCTATATTTATATAATTATTAGCTACTATATTGTCAATTCTTTTGGACATATTCTATCGGCAAGATTCATATAAATATAATAATTTCAAACTTGTTTCTATGTTGTTACATAAAAAAAAGTTAATTATTAAATATACAGATTTTGGTACTGCCCTATGTACAGAAAACAACTAATTTTCACTCTACTACACCTTAGTAGTGGCATGACCATGGAAGGGGAAGCAGGATTCAAGATCAAGACTCCTAAAATAGTTTTTGACACAAAAACATATTCTACTTAGATCAAAATATCTGGGCACGGCACTGGTGCAACCTATCCTGCAAGACGAAACCATATATTTCACAATTATTATTTTTAATATAGAAATATTTTGCAAATTGTGGGCTCTGAGAGTACGAACGTTGTACTTTAATAATCACAATTTTTTTTGGCGAGCCAGCCCGTAATTTTACTAAAGTAATTTTAAAATGGTGTCAGTTTTTTGTTTTATCTATAATCCGTTTATGTATTTTTTTTATTTTCCGCATGATCTGCCTATTGTCTTAAGAATTCCGTGCCAAATATTTACATTTTGTTTTTTGTAAGTTGTAAATATTACATACATAACCAATACAGCACCGACATAATGATTAGAGCGCACAGCTATTGTACATAGAAATTAGTACAGGGTTAACCGTATTTTAATCAACGTGAAATTTTTTTAACTTAGTATTTATAATTAAAGCCATGTCGTTCAAATTAAAATATATACAAATTATTTGTTTACCACATTTTCTGTTATGGCCACCCTATGCTTCTGAAACAAACGTTTTTTTTTTTTTGTTGTTGTTGTATTTTTTACGGTTAACCCTGTATATTAGGCAGTTTTTTTTTATTTTGCTCTCTTAGAAACGTGCAGAAATACTAGACAATGAATAGGTTTTACTAATATTTTATTGTTATACCAGGTGTTACATTTTTATAGTTTAGGAAAATTATACTCAAAATAACATCTTACTCAATTTAAATTCACTATGTTCAATTTTTTTTTTTTGTATTTCTTTAAATTTGAAACAAATTGGACATTTTTTCCAATTTTATTAACGTATCACTTAAAAACCAGAGACTTAATGAAAAAAAGGGTTATTCAAAAAATGATTCTACCAATTTTTTTACTATACCACCTAAATAGTATTCCCAAAAAAAATGTTTCTTCTATATTTTTTCCTGAAACCGTTTTAAGTTCCTTTGTAAACGAAACACTTGGTATATTTTGTGATAAAAATTAGCTGCGATAGTATTAAAAATGGATCTTAAATGGTATTTCTGCAGCTTTTGAGATTTTTTTTTTTTTTATTATTTTAAATTTTATATTTTTCGGAAACAGTAATTTTGAATATATGTTGTTCTGTCTTAAACTTTATTTTGTTTTTGTCTATTAATTTGTTGCATTTATAAATCGATTTAAAAATTATGTATTGAAAATTTAAATTACGATTAATTATTTTTTGCATGGCTTTAAGAGCATAATGTGATATGGAACTTTTTGAATCATGCATGACAGTTTTCAATATCGGTGCCCATATAGAAATAGTGTACAAATAAGAAATGTGAAATTTTCTAATTATCAAGTTAACCATATACTATTTGAAGCGTTCATTAAATATATAAAAACAAAAATGGAAATAATGCTGATGATCATTTCAATACAATATTAAATAAATACTGTTAAGTTTTCTTTGAAAAATTGAAACTATTAAAATTTCAGAATCATAGATTCTTCCATAACTTTCAAATTGTCAGTTGTAGAAAATGCACATTTTAATTTCAGCTTTAAGAACTGGCAGATGTCAAATAATTGAATTGATAATTTTTATGTCTTTTTTGTACATTATTAGCTTTTCCCTAGTCCGTTTGTTAAAAATATAATCGTTCTGTTTTTGTGTAATATGGGTAATTAATATTTATATAATTGACTTATATACCAAACTTATATTTTCTGAAAGTTTTCATAATAGGGGCCAAACGTTGACAGCAATATTTTTTTACGAATATTTTTCTATTTGTTCAATTGTTGGCTTTCTGAAACAAATATTGTATTTATTACCAATAAATTACCATTTTATTAGGACGGCCTCTCGTTTTATTCTTTGTCAAACAAATACAAAAGGGACACACGTGCTCAACTTTATGCCTATCGGCTAGCCCTCGATTTCTGCGGTTGTTCAATGGGCGTTTCTGATTTTTTTATGTCAAATTTTAGATCTTCAAGATACACATATTGAAAATACCAATAAATTTAGAAAACTAAACATTCCCTGGGTGATCTCAGACTCGCTCTTTATGCAATAAATTGACAATATTTAGATAATTCTGACTTCGATGTACATCACTTAAAGAGAAATATTTTTAAAAATTTTGCTCCTTGATAGACAAATTTTTACCTTCTAAATCAGCTTGTTATAACAGTCGTAATTTCATAAGTTTTTATAATGATGACATACCAAAAAAAAAAAAAACTCAATACTTTAACAGCGATTCTGACCGAATTGGATACAACTACGAGTTTTGTATAAAAAAAATCTGATGTGTCCAACACATGACTTTCCTATCCAGTTTTTATAGGCTTTTTCCGGTTATTTTGTACAACCTATTGCAGCATCTGTATAAATGTTTAGAGGATAAACTAAATATATACATTGTCCACATACATCTACCTCGAAACATTTTTACTTTCCTATCTGTATACAGATATAAGGAAAGTATAGGAATCATGATTTTTTTCGACGGATTTTTACGTTTTGAGGTCCCCTGAATCCGTTTTGACTATTTTCGCGATGATATCTGTGCGTGTGGGTGTGGGTCGGTGGGTGTGTGTATGTGTGTGTGCGTGCGTGCGTGTGGGTGCGCGTGCGTGCGTGTGTGTGTGTGTGTGAGGGGGTCGCATAACTCATGAACCGATACACAGAAAAACACCAAATTTTAAACTTAAGCTTTATTCCAGCGTCTAATGAACTGATTAGATTTTGGGCAGAGTCGGAACATCTGGGGGAGTACCTTATAGGTGGTCATTTTTATATTTTATGAAATATATCTGTTATTTACGTTTGGAGAAGAAAATTCTTCAAATAAAAGTTACTATTAATATCTATAATTTTTGTTCTATACATAATTTCTCTAAAATGGACCGTATTCGAGATATTTGAGAAAATGTGTAAATTTCGAATTTTGAAGAAAACTCAAAAACGGATAAAGAAAATAACATTAAATTTTAAACTTAAGGTTTATTTCGGCCTGACGTGAAATGATTAGATTTTGGACAAAGTCGGAACATCTAGGGGGGTACTTTATGGGAGGCCGTTTTTATATTTTATGGAATATATCCGTTATTTATGTTTGGAGAAGAAAATTGTTCAAATAAAAGTTACTTCTAATATTATTATCTATAATTTTTGTACTATACAAATTTTTTCTAAAATGGTCCGTATTCGAGAAATTTGACAAAATGTAAAAAAAAATATTTTTTTATAAAAGTTGTTTGTAATATAATTCTCTAAATTTTTATTCAATACATAATTTCTGTAAAATGGACCGTATTCGGGATATTTGAGAAAATGTGTAAATTTAGAATTTTGAAGAAAACTCAAAAACGGATAAAGAAAAAAACATTAAATTTTAAACTTAAGATTTATTTCGGCCTGAAGTGAAATGATTAGATTTTGGACAAAGTCGGAACATCTAGGGGGGTACTTTATGGGAGGCCGTTTTTATATTCTATGGAATATATCTGTTATTTATATTTGGAGAAGAAAATTGTTCAAATAAAAGTTACTTATAATATTATTATCTATAATTTTTGTTTTATGTTAAAATTTCCTAAAATGGTCCGTATCCGAGAAATTTGACAAAATGTGCAAAATTCTGATTTTTATGAAAATTGTTGAACTAAAAGTTGTTTGCGATATCGATCTCTATAATTTTTGTTTATACATGATTTTTCTAAAATGGACCGTAATGGAAAAGTGCTAAATTTAAATTTTTCAGTGTTTTCGTTTTCAATGAATATCTATAGAAAAATGTTTCAAGGTAGATGTATGTGGACAATGTATATATTTATAGAGATGCTGCAATAGGTTGTACAAAATAACCGGAAAAAGCCTATAAAAACTGGATAGGAAAGTCATGTGTTGGACACATCAGATTTTTCTATAGATATTCATTGAAAACGAAAATACTGAAAAATTTAAATTTAGCACTTTTCCATTACGGTCCATTTTAGAAAAATCATGTATAAACAAAAATTATAGAGATCGATATCGCAAACAACTTTTAGTTCAACAATTTTCATAAAAATCAGAATTTTGCACATTTTGTCAAATTTCTCGGATACGGACCATTTCAGGAAATTTTAACATAAAACAAAAATTATAGATAATAATATTATAAGTAACTTTTATTTGAACGATTTTCTTCTCCAAACATAAATAACTGATATATTCCATAAAATATAAAAACGGCCTCCCATAAAGTACCCCCCTAGATGTTCCGACTTTGTCCAAAATCTAATCATTTTAAACTTCAGGCCGAAATAAACCTTAAGTTTAAAATTTAATGTTATTTTCTTTTTCCGTTTTTGAGTTTTCTTCAAAATTCTAAATTTACACATTTACTCAAATATCCCGAATACGGTCCATTTTAGAGAAATTATGTATGGAATAAAAATTATAGAGAATTATATTACAAACAACTTTTATTTGAACAACTTTTATAAAAAAATGTTTTTTACATTTTGTCAAATTTCTCGAATACGGACCATTTTAGGAAAATTTTGTATAGAACAAAAATTAGAAGTAACTTTTATTTGAAGAATTTTCTTCTCCAAACGTAAATAACAGATATATTTCATAAAATATAAAAATGACCACCTATAAAGTACCCCCCAGGTGTTCCGACTCTGCCCAAAATCTAAGTTCATTAGACGCTGGAATAAAGCTTAAGTTTAAAATTTGGTGTTTTTCTGTGTATCGGTTCATGAGTTATGCGACCGACACACACACACGGACATCATCGCGAAAATAGTCAAAACGGATTCAGGGGACCTCAAAACGTAAAAATCCGTCGAAAACTCGAGGTCGAAAAAAATCGTGATTCCTATACTTTCCTTATATCTGTATACAGATAGGAAAGTAAAAATAGTGATGGGTCGCTTTGGAAAGTCCAAAGACAAGTCCGACGGACTAGTCTGAAATTGACTTATCCAAACACACTTCAAAAGTGGAAAAGTGTGTGGTGCATTAGGGTGATTCATTTCCGAAAAATTTTGTTTTTTTTTTTCGCTGCACAAGCAAAATATTAATCTACATATTGAAAAAGAAATTCTCACCAAGTTTGAGCTCTTAATATCAATTTTAAGTACTTACTATTTAAATTTAAAGTTTTACCATTTAAAATGCATGTAAAAACATTTTTTTTTTTTTAATTTCTAAAGCTGACCCACCTTTTACATTATTGCAAATCGGTTTGACGGACCTTGTGGGAAATTTCACGCTCTTCGAAATTATATTCATTATGAGTGAGAAATCATAATAATTCTAAAAAAGTTCTTAGTGTAGGGAAATATAATGGTAATCAATAGAAAAAATTAATTTAAATAACATTATGAGTTAGTATTTATCAATTTTTTACGTTTTCAGGTATAAAATGGCTGTAAATTCATTAAATATTGGTCGGATAACTTTTGGCGGTTTGCTCGAAAAAATTATTTTTTTTTATTAAAAACTACTTTGACGACTCCTACTGGTAAACCGTGCGAGTACAAACCGATTTGTACTATTGTAAAAGGTGGGTACATAAGAAATTTAAAAAAAAATTTTTTACTTACATTTTAAATGGTAAAACTTTAATTTTAAATAGTAAGTAGGTACTTAAAATTGATATTAAGAGCTCAAACTTGGTGAGATTTTGTTTGCTATATGTAGATTAATATTTTGCTTGAGCACCGAAAAAAAACTTTGCGGAAATGAATCACCCTAATAGTGCATGCGCGAAATTAAATTAAATAATTTGGCTGAATTTCTTCCAAAGACTAAATATAATTTAAAAAAGAAGAGACGTCAAATGACTACTGACTTTAATATGTTTTAACGGTGTTTTCTAATATCTTATTTAATTATGAAAAAAATTACAACAAAAAAGTTTGGAAGTATTTTACAAATGATTTGCCTAAAAAACGAAAATACAAATATTGTTCTTAAAGTATTTTTGAAAATGCATCCAGGATGAAGAAACATTTAACTGTGTGTGAAAAGTCTCATCACTAAAAAAAAGTTATAGTGCACCATGATAGTGCACAATATCAAAATATCAAGAAGCCGTCAAGAACATTAAGAGGAATACATACCCTCGCTTATTTGAAATAAAAGTCAAACGCCGTTATTTACCAAGCGATTTTTTTTTAAATTTTGGGAGTTAATTTACTTCATACTTCTAAAAAAAAAGTATGGGAGCAGATTTTTTTGAAAAGTCTAATTTTTGAGAAAAAATATTTTCACTCCGATTTTATTTTTTTTTTTTTTCAAAAATCTGCTGCCATAACTTTTTAGATATTAGTTAGATGTAACCATTCCGAAAATTTCATGCTTTTATCTTTAGCCGTTTGAGCGCACAACAAAAATAAAGATTTTTGTTCTAAAACTTGCTAAAAATAAATAAAATATTTGTTAGCACTGGTTGAAACTCTCACCAGTACAGTGGCGAGCGAGCTTGGATGTGTTACATCTTTCTGAGACTCTGGATTTTTATGTTTTTGACAGTATGTCTGTTTTACTTTCCTCCTGCATTTTTTTAAATTTAAATGAACATTAGTGTACCTATATTTTTGTCAATATATTTTAAAAGCGGATTTGTAATTATTATTATTATTATACAAACTTCAAAGGTAAAAAAAGAAAATAAAATATATTTGGCTGATGCAGACGCGTTTATCAAGAATAAAGTTTTCCGAGAAATCAACAATATCTTATTCCAAAACAACAATCTTAAATCTTTTAATCCCCTAATTAAAAAACAATTATAGTTTTATAAAACTTTATAAATCGGTTAATAAAGCTAATTCTATGTAGGAAATTAGGTTATTTTAATATTCAATAAAACTTTAAAGTTATCTGGTTTAATAACAATGTTTTGAAGAATATTGATAGGGGTTGAAGTATCAGCTACCTGCAAATCGCAATGGGAAATACCTATCAAGGTAGGTGATTCATGATCTAAATGTATATTTCGTGGCTCGGATTACATTGTGCATTATGTAAAAGATATTTGTAGAATGAAGTGATTTTTTTGTGAGTTTTGAACTTTTATTGTGAAGAAATTGGAAAAAAAGAAAAGTATTGCCAAATTGGGCAAACAACGATATGTCCAATCCAGAATGCAGTAATTCCTGTAAGTAATATTTTTTCATTTTGATATTTCTACCCCTTTTTACTTTCCCTTAATTTTATTTTTTGAATTATATTATTGAGGGGAAGTATTGTGATCGCCCAAAATTTTGACCTCGAGATTTTGTTTGATTTTCACGTTTTGGAGGGCCCTGGGTCCGAAAAAGATATCTGTGTGCCTGTCAAAAAGGCTTGTCTGGATGAAAAAACCGACATATCGAAACATACTTTTGATTTGGTGTGGCCTGCGTTAATCCAAGTCTCATCAAGATAATATATTTTTTGCTTTTCTTCTCTGTACCGTTTTATTTTTTGTGGCGTAGGACGAAACAATTTCATTTTTGTCTAAAAGCAAACTATTTTTTCCTCGAGTTTTAAATTTAAAATTAAGGGTTTTGAAAAGCTTGTAAAATGTAGCTCGCTTAAAAGTAGACAAATATGGATCATCGTTGACTTCTTATAAAACCTTATCAATTGTTGGAAGTTAATTTCTAAAGAAGAATTGATGTACTTTGCGCCTTATTGCATTTTTATCTAAATCATCCACAGAGCCACTAATTTGTTTATAACGTAGCTTTCTTTTTGGTTAAAAACGGTTTTAGCGCACATCCCTGTTTTATCAGCAACTTTCCTTTCAACATCATGTACCAACATATCAGGGTTCTATAAAATTTAATGCTTATAAATATTAAGAACCATTTCTTTAGTACGGATGACCAAATGTCCCTTTTACAATCGCTTTTTAGAAGGAATAAAAACATTTTTCTGGAGTTCATCTGCTGTATCTGTGGAGGACATAGTGTCACGCAGCAATTACAAAATATAGTCAATTAAATGTCCATAAAATAGAGTAAAACATGTTCAAACTAACAACAACCACAAAAACAAAAAATAAATAACACAATATATGTATATCTAAACTATAATATAATGAATTATAATCAATCAAACATACAAAATGTCCAAACTAACCAACACGGTGAATACTACCAAAACGCCGTTTATAATTATCCAAATTGAACTGAATTCGACTCTGACAAAAAATATTTGCGCGTCGTCTAAATGACCAATTATATACGTCTTTTACTTTGAGTAATTTGGCATGATCGTCGCGGCTGCGCAGACTGCATGACACAGTTCACTTCTTTGTGCTATGTGCTGTGCTGCGTCATATTTGCTCCATTTTGTTATTTTTGTTGGGTAATCTAAAGCAGAAAACCTAACCTATTTTTGTCTTGTGTCCCGCTTCCCGGCATTCGGCAATCCAGTTTTGTTAGTTAACTATGTATAGAGTTTTGTGTGGTATAAAAGCTAAATTTATAGAAAATAAATATAAGTGTAGCCATTTTAGGGATGTCTTATTGCCAAGAGCAAGACTACGATATCCCTTATAAAAGGACAAGCTGGGTAACTTGTCCTCTGGACATAGCCCAAAAAAGAACAAAAAGAGTTTTGTGCGTGCTTTTTAGTTATTAGTATTGAGTAACTTCACTTGATAGGTATTTGCGAAATTTGGCAAGGTAAGTTTAAGGACTGAAGAGAGATTGTAGATTTTTTTTTATTTCTCTAACATATTTTAATACCACGTTTCTCGTTTTTGCAGATCCGTCACGCCAGTGTTTGTGTGTGTAATTGAATACGTGACTTCACTTCATACTTGCGATAAAGGTAAAGTAATTTTATGGCATTGTAGTTATTTTAATTTTAAATATGCAGAGAGTAACAAAAGGTATCATTAAAAGATCAACTACAGCTTCAAAGAAGCTCATTAAAAAAAGTGCTGCTAAAAGAGTACAGGGCATACTAGCTCTGTACAACAATAGAAATGCAGAACCAAGTCAAAAAAAAGCATTAAGACCTAGAACGGAGTCCAGCAGAAGTTCAGGGTCTGAGTTTGTCTCCGTGATTTTAGATGTTTCTTGTGGCATGTTTAGTTTTTGATTATTTGTTGGGAATACTTTTATAAAATAAACATCTCTTTTTTCCTGCATGGGTTTTATTATATTTTATCAACAAACAGTATAAAAATCTGAAGAATAATTTTGTTTTAGATCAATGAGCTCTCAAGAATTGGAGGTGGTTCAACAGTCCAAACAACAAGAAAAATTATGTATCGCCTCATCTCAAATAAATTGGGAATGAAGTTTTCATGGGAAGGAAAAAAAAATAAAAAAACATTTAAACATCTGAAGTTGTCAACAGTAATTTTAGGTTAATATAAATATTATTTAGTAAAATACTGTGATTTTTACATATTTACTAGAAAAAAATTATATCTTTATTTTTTTAGAGAGCGTTAAAAGGTTTAAATCCCAATCCACAGAAACTGAAATTATCAATACCATAAAATTATGGTTGGTGAGAAGTAAAGACCGCCATGAAAACTCCGAGAAAAGACAGCTTGATGAACAAAACGTAAGATTTTTTATATTTTTAAATTGAATAACTAATATCAGTATTCCCTAATTACAAGAACTAACCCATTTAATTTTGATAACTTTATTTGTCCTAAGTAATCAGTCATTTTAGGTTTAAATGAGCTGACTGAATATACTTATTAACTAATATTCACCTATTTTAATTCATATTCAATATTTTTAATGTGTGTAAACTTATTTAATTCAATTTTTTATTTTTAGGTTGAGACTGCAGTTGAGAATTAAGAAATTAGGAAAAAAATAAAAATTGTTTTGGCTGTTTTTAAAAATAAGTTTTAATTTTTTCGCGAATTACTCCTAACCTTGAGCAACTTTGGATTTCTACCAAGTTTCGCGGAAAAACATATATTTTTGGAGTTATATATCGCCCCCCTAATTCTTCTGTTATCAACTGCCTTGATGAATTGGAGGATAGCGTCGCCAACTTGTTACCATCTTGTGACTTTTTCATTGTCTCAGGAGATATTAATATAGATTTTATGACGCCTAGTAGAGGTTGTGATCTATGTATAAATTTTTTAAATTCCTATGGACTAACACAAATTGTTAATGAACCAACTCATATAACCCCGCACAGCAAAACTCTCATCGACATTATATTTGTGTCAGATGTCCATCAAACAACATGTGTTGAGGTATTAGATGTCAGAGGCCGTGGCTTGTCATATCATCAAGCTGTTCTTTGCAACATAGAGTCAATCACTTTAGAAAAGAAAGCTAAGTATATAACCTATCGTGACTTTTCACGATTTGATATTAATCTTTTTAATGCTGAATTAGGTTCCATAAATTGGGACATAATTTACGAATTAAATTACGTTGAACATATGATTTCCCATCTGAATAATTCCTTAATCCAGCTTTTCTCTGTACATGCTCCTTTAGTAAGAAAAAAAGTTACGAAACCGCATACCCCTTGGATTACTTATAATATAAAAGTAATGATTTCGTTAAGAGACAAAGCTTTAAAAAAATATAAAAAAAATAAGACTGCAGTAAATTGGACTAGCTATACCGACCTAAGGAATTTTACTACTGGAGCAATTCGACGAGAAAAAAAGGCTTATTTAAACTTTATTCTTAGAAAAAAGAATTCCAAGACCACCTGGAACACTCTTAGATCCTTAGAAATTCTTAGAAAAAAAGCCAGTCCTATGTGGTATAATATATATATATATATATAATATAACTTAAGTAATGTTACTGAAATTAACAAACATTTTAATTCATCTCCTACTACTCTGAAGTCACATGACCAATTAGCCTTACTTGATCGGTACTATGAAAATATATATGAAAATAAATTCGAATTTAAATCTGTCTCTTCTGATATAGTTCGAAAATCTCTAAATCGTATAAAAAGTCATGCCGTTGGTTTAGATAACATATCACTGCGCATGATACAGTTAGTAGAAAATTATTTAATCAATCATATAACATTTATTTTTAATAAAATAATTTCTTCGTCTCATTATCCACTTTCGTGGAAACGGGCCTTTATTATTCCGCTTGCTAAATGTAATCAACCTACTAGCTTATCTGACTTGCGTCCTATTAGTATTCTACCAACCCTTTCTAAATCGTTTGAATTTATACTTAAAGATCAAATTAGCAAATATGTATATGACCAAAATATAATAACTCCAGCTCAATCTGGCTTTAGAATGCACCATAGTACGACCACTGCCCTCTTATCTATCACGGATGACCTTTTTAAAGCGACAGACCTGGGAAAAGTCACATGTTTGGTTCTTCTTGATTATAGCAAAGCATTTGATACTTTAGATCATCCAACACTTTGCAAAAAACTGAAATTTTTCGGTTTTTCTCATAAATCCGTTCGTCTAATATCAAATTTTCTTAGCAATCGTACTCATAAAGTTATTTTGGAAGCTGATGTATCCAGCAGTCTACCCGTTAGTCAAGGTGTTCCGCAGGGATCCATTCTGGGACCATTGCTGTTTTCACTATATATAGCAGATTTTCATAGTTTTGTTAAAAATTGTGTGATCCATCATTATGCAGATGATACCCAGTTATATCACTCGTTTAATAATAAGTGCTTACTTACTGCCCAAAATCTTATTAACGACGATTTAAATGCATTACTTGATATTTCTACAGCTCACAACCTCAAAATAAATTCTAAAAAATCATCCATCATGTTATTTGGCCCCAAAAAATTAAGACAATTAACAATAAACGCATTACAAATTAAATTAGGCGATGCTCTTCTTCAATTCACGAATGAAGGAAAAAACTTAGGTCTCTGGTTAGATTCTGATCTTCGTTTTAGTAAACATACCTCCACCATATCTCAAAGTTCGTTCAACGTCTTGAGACAGTTGTACCCTAACCGAGACCTGCTTTCCACACAACTCAAACTTAAACTTTGTGAATCTCTCATTTTTTCCAAACTCAGTTATTGTGATTCCATCTACGGTCCAGCCCTACTCCAATCCGATTCCGCTCGTTTACAAAAAATCCAGAATAGCTGTCTACGTTTCGCCTATGGAATTCGAAAATTTGATCATATCTCGAATAAAATGAAAGAATCAGGTTGGTTGACTTTCAATAACTATCGCCTTTTGCATTTATTAACTCAAGTTCACAAAGTTTTACTCATACAGAAACCTGATTATTTAGTTAACAAATTAAAGACATTTTCCAATATTAATGAATTTCCTACGCGGAATCGAATGACCTTGGTGGTACCGAATCATAACACGGCTCTATTTAAAAGATGTTTTTCGTATGTTGCATGTAAAGAGTACAATAAACTTACAAATGAATTTAAATCATATAACTTGCTTAATTTCAAGAAACGCCTAAAAAATTCTTTGTTCAATAAGCAATGGTCATAAAAAAATATATTATATAATGCAACGAATTTGGTTTTGAAAATCTGTTTATTTTTTATACTTTTTTTTTTCTCTATTATATTATATTATTATATTTCAATGTTATTTACAGGTTAAGTTGTAAATCAGCACAAGCTGAACTTCACCTTTTCATCTACCTTATATATGTATATATTTACACTTATACTAAAACTTGATGAATAAAGACGCTTTATTATTATTATTATTATTATTATTATTATAAAAAGTATATGTTTCTTTAAATGACACACAATATATATTTTTAAATTGTCCTTTTTATCCTGATACCTGACTTATAATTTAGATCATTATCAGTTTTGTAAATTTTGAAAAATCTATTGGTGTAAAAAGTACATTATGAAGTATACATAATATATATGTATATGTGTGTGTTCTGGGTAGATTCCTTTAGTAAGTGCTATATAGGTAAACCTGACATAATATTTTTGAGAAGTGTGTACATAATATAGGTACTATGTAGATATATTTGAATTTCATACGTTCACTTATCTACAGAGTAATTCATTCTTATGTTCCAATGATAGAAAAAAGTTAAATATAAATTATTTAGGTACCTATTCATATTAACAATTGTATGTACATAGCTCTTACCTATAGGAATATACCTAGAAGGATGTTTTTAATACATGCATAGTATATACTGGATATAACAGGTACATACATGGAATATATATCAAATGAATGTAGTTAGATGTACATACCATGTATGTACATTCACATGTACATATACACATCCATGGAATGTACAAAAAGGGGAATAAGGTACATACCATGTATGTCCTTTGAATGTCCACAATGATAATTAGGTACATTCCAGGTATATACAAATTCATAGAAAGTATGTTCATAAGATATACCTGGTATGTGAAAATGCTATCTGGGTAACGACCGATTAACCAATAGAAGCGCAAAAAAATGTCACGTGAGCTGTTGCTGGATGGGAGAAATTGTTTTGACGCGGCGTAAATGAAATCTGAATAGACTTTAGTTTAAAATGGTGTGTGAGGGTATTCGATATCAATAGGTATAAGTTTATTTTTTTACTTCTACGTACGTAAATTTGATATAAATTTATGGTTTTGGTGACGATACAATAATATGGCTCAAAATTAATAGGAAAAACGCCTTGCAACAATGACGCGTTACCCGAAATGCAAAGATTAAGAACCCTAGCCTAAGTGTGCGTGACTAAAAATTTAAAAATAATTTTTATAAAAAACTTTTTAAGCACAAGCTTTTATTAAATGCACTCAAAATTAGAAAATAATGTTTTTGATTTCTGATACCATAAAAGCGATGGGCGCAAATTGAAACAATTTCATATTTTAAACCTACAATTTAAATTTTAGTTTGCGCCCATCAGAAATCAAAAAAATGTTTTCTACTTTTGAGTGCATTTAATAAAAGCTTGTGCTTAAAAACTTTTTTATAAAAATTATTTTATATAATATCACGAACAAATAAAAAAAATACAAGTGAAAATACGAACTTTATTAGGATACGTGCATTGCATAGGTCAAAAACCATCATTTTTTTCACTTCGACTACATTATTATCAACCCTCAAAAATGAAATCGAGGACCAAGACCTGTCACCATCTCTCAGTCTAGATAGGAATGGATATAATATGTAGGAACGTTACATATCAACTGCATTACTTATGAATATTTGTTTGCTCTTTACAGGTAACACTTGTATTGGAAATGGACAATGGCAATTGGAGGAATTTACTTCTGTTTTAAATATGCCAGCTCTAAATCCCGTCCAGTATAACACAGTTCATAATAAAATGGAAAAAATAGTTGACAAGGTATTTCTAGAGGAGTTGAGAAAAGCCGGTGAAGAAGAAAAAGCGGCAATAGCTCAAGAAAAAGGAGATGTCGATTCGACTGGCACGCCATATATAACAGTTATTGCACATGGAGCATGGTCTAAAAGATCATATAAGACAAATTACAACGCATTATCTGGAGTAGCTGTTATTATTGGAGAATCCACCAAAAAGATTCTATTTATGGGAGTCAAAAATAAGTTTTGCACAATATGCTTAAAATTTGAAACTAAAAACGAAGATGCACCTCAACATCAGTGTGCCAAGAATTGGAAAGGGTCATCGACATCTATGGAGAGTGTGATTATTCTTGACGGGTTCCAACGTATCGTTGAGATTAAAGTATACAACGCTAGTTGGTGATGGAGACAGTAGCATAACTAAAAAATTGTCTTCACACAAACCTTATGGAGCCACACCTATTCAGAAAATTGAATGTGTAAACCAGTTACTAAGGAATTTTTGTAATAAATTAACAGATTTGTCAAAGTCAAGGACAAGTCCATCAAGCCATCTAATAATTCCGTTAAATTTGAGCAAAAATTGGAATCAAACATATTAAGATTTCGAATATCAATAAAAAAAAGCGGCTGCTTTTCGTATTCAGATGACTGTACCTCTGGCTGAAAAAATACGATTGTTTCAGAATGACATTAAAAATTCTGTGGCCCATATATTCGGTGAGCATTCCAATTGCGAGGAATCTTTTTGCAAAGGAGCAAAAGACCAGGGGCTCGATTCTCGAGATCATTGGAAAATTTTCCCATGAGAAAATATTCCACTACTTATATTCCCATCGTAATAGGTTATGCAATTCTCGAACGTGACGGAATAGACATTCCTATGGAAATAGTAGTTTCACGTATGTCTGATATTAAGTTTACGAATATTTCGAAACAACCAATAACATTAAAGATATTTACTGTTGGCAATATTTGTATTTGTTGTGGTTTTTGGGTATCCGATTACCTGCCGAGACTCCGCGCTGGAGCAGGTGCCGTGCCGAGCAATCGCTATCATGATCGAGAATAAGTGAAAATATTCGATTACATATAATAATTAAAACTTGTCGAGTTATTCTTAGTTTTTCTTTTCTCATGTTGAAAAAAGAAAAGGTAGCTTTTGTATGGAAGAGCAACGAAAGTTTTGAGAAACTAAGAAATTCTTTCAATAACGAAAATAATAAAATTTTCGAAAAGGTCTTATTAAATTTACTACACTCAATTTGTGTTATTTGCCAGTCCCTTAGCAGCTCCCACAATTTCTAAATGATTTAGGAAAATCAGTTTATACAGTTTCTTAGTGAAAGAGAATTAAAAATAATATACCTACATAAATAAAATAATATCAATCTATAAATACGCCAAAAAAATGTTTTAACTACAATTTCACTAAAAATCCAAGATATCCAATAATCTTTGGTTATGTCTTAGACTTTCGCGTGGTCTTTCGTCAAATTTTCGACTTTAATGCGCAAACTCTAGTACAATTCCCATTGGAAAACACAATTTCCAATGCTCGTAAGCAGGGGAATATTTTCCCATACTTCTCATTGGAAAATATTCCACCGCTTATGTCGAGAATACGAAAACTGAATTCCCATGGAAAAAATTTTATTTTCCCATGGGAATAAAAGTCGAGAATTGACCCCCTGGAAGAAAATATAATGCCAGAATTAATAAGATGTGGTTTCAATGATGATATTATGGCGTGTCTGCAAAGAGTTTTAAATAATTCATATTCATTTTTAATTAATAAAAACAACAATGCAGCGGAGCAGTTTAATAGCCTTGTTAACAAATTTGTTGGAGGGAAAAGGGTAAGTTAATAGTATATTACACACCGAGGTGGGAAGAGTTTCATTCCTGTCGAGAGATTAGTTAGATCACCGAGACGCGAAGCGTCGAGGTTAGCTATGATCTCGAGACAGGAATGAAACTTCCTACCGAGGCTTGTATACTATTTTATTTACAACCATATTTCGATCAAAGTTAATAAATCTCTGTTTTGTTCTGAACATACCTAAAATATTACATTTAACGACAAATTACCAAGCGCGCGGTTTTCTCAGAATAATCAAGTAGGTAAATATATTGTTACTGTGATTACGGGGTAAACAACTGTCACCAATATAAATAAATGTCAGATAAAGCCGGATATTAAATTCGCGAATAATAAATATCAATAAGTAGTTTATTATATTTTAGATCATTGTTGTTTTTTATTGTTTGCCATTAAATAGGTATTATAAAATTTGTCAAACAATGTGTTATTTTTTAAATATAAAAAATATTCATCTAGAATAGATGAAATGAGGGCGGGAAGTAGAGGTGTGTAATGTGACACTTCCCAACCTTCAATGACGTTAGTAATGACAACATTACATATATGGTTGTAAATACATTTTTTTACTACATTGCCAATTTAACAAATACCTTCTAATTTAGAGACTTTTCATTCTTTGTATTTTTAAATAATTATAGGTAATGTTTTTTTTTAATATATTATAACTCCCTACATATTTACGAAAATTCTTCTATAAAGAAAAAAAAACATATTTTTGCATATCCGGGAAGTTTGTTGTGATCTTTTTGAAAATAACAGATTACACATTTTACTCCGAATTTTTATAAATAATGTCGCCATTGTAGTTATATTTAGTTTTTTGTTTTCAGATTAACATTTCGTTCAAAGGATCCTATTTAGCGAGGTGTCAGTTGGCAGCTATTTTCTATAATTCGAAAGTAAATTCAAATAGTAAATGCGTTCGGAGAAGCTACTGTAGATTATATACAAAATTTTTTAACAAGGAGAAAACTCAAGCGAAATAGAACTCAAAGGTATAACTGTAAACGGGGATATAAACCAAAATTAATTATTTCAATTGCTGATAAAGATTATGGGACAGTGGAAGATGTCGTAAATGAAGAGGAACAGAATACTCGAAAAGAAAAGCTCCAGCTCCAGAATATCTTGTCAGATAAAATTAATTTAGAAATAATCACAAGAAGGCAAAATTTAAATCCGTTATGGCATCAGGAACGACAGTATAGGCTGACTGCATCTAATTTTAGAATGATTTGTAGATTGCGAGAAACGACGGATCGTCTTAGAGTAGCAAAGAGAATGTACAGAACAAGATTTATTGGTAATAGAGCTACACGATATGGTCAGGACAATGAAGCCACAGCAATTCGTGCATTTGAGGACTTGACAGGTTTAACTGTTATAACTTGTGGCTTATTCATTGGAACTGAAGAAGAATATTTCCTAGCTGCTAGTCCAGATGGTTTAATTGAAGAAGACAACAATTTTACTATTGAAGTGAAATATCCCTTTGTCCTGAAAAGCTGCTCAATAGAACAAGGACTAGCTGTAAAGAAAATTAAATTTCTTGCCTATGATGAGGAGGGGTTGTTGTATTTAAAAAACACTAATCCGTATTACTACCAAATACAAGGGCAGCTACATCTTTCAGGCAAAGAATATTGTTATTTTATTGTCTGGTCTCCTTTAGGCCCTATCCATGTTGAAGAAATTTGCAGAGATGAGTTTTCAAAGAACAAAATGTATCCTAAAATATTTTTTTTTATTACGATGCTTATTTAAAAGAAATAATTAAAGATGTCATATAACTTCTATGTGGTTTTTGAAATTCCTATTTCCTATATTATACCGTATTTAATTAAATTTATATAATATACATAACTTATGGTAGCATAAAAATCTTAAACAGATAGGTAAAAATTATGTGCTGTAAAAGAGAATAATGTCTAATGTATTTAAAATAAATACCTAAAGATATTTTTTATTCCAACGAATTTAAACAATCTGAATTTAGACACTCGAAGAATTAAAAAAGTTGAAAAAACACTCCCAGTAAAATATTTTTTAATAAAACGATAGGCAGTATTAAATCAATTTATAATAAAATCCTCAATTATTTACTGCCACTTCCCAATATTTTAAGGGAGGAATTTATATAATCTTAGAAATACAAGGTGCCCATCTATAAATTGACACATTTTAAACGTGATTATTGACTAAAAAGAAATAAGATAAAAATGTGAGTAGTATAGCAACACCGATTCTAGCGCAAAATTGACCATTTTTACATGTAAATCTCCATAAGAAAATCTAAGGTCCAACGTGGTAATTTTTGATACCAAAATTCCAGTGGCGTACTAGAACAATTTACCCCTTATTAAATTTTTATTTATATTTAAAATATCAGGAGAGCACTAGAAAAATATCCCTTTCTTTCTACTTTATTTTTATAATGTTAGAATATAAAAACAACATATTTGTTTTAAATCATTTATTTTTCTCATACATAATTAAGCAGTTTAATTTTTCATAATAACATGTTATTACAAAGTATTTAATTAAATCCAGTTGGAACGTCTGCTAAGCTGTAGTGGCCCCATGGTAAGGTATTGTAAGATTCAGGTACCAAGTAGCGTTTATCATCGTAGGGGCTAAGGGCGATTTTCTGCTGAGTCATTGAATAAACTTGATGTTTATCTGAACGAATTAAATTCTGCGAAACAATCTTATTTGTAAATGTCTCCAAACAGTTTACATAATCTTCAAAAGTTATTACGGTATTAACTATAGATTTTTTAACGCCCTTTGCTTTCTTAATTAATTCAACATTTAACAAAATATCTCCAATTTCATCAGAGTCATATTCTTCTTCTGTTTTAAGACGAACTAGCTGTCTCCCTTACAATAGCATCTTCAGTTTTAACAATTTTTACAGTATATAATTTTGAACAAAGACCAATAAAATCAGTCATTGGTATACCATTGTTCTCATCTTTCATCATACCTAGTACTTTTTTATTAACTTGAGGAATTCCGTAAACGTTGTTTAGTGAATAGTCTGAGGTATCAAAATATTGCATGCAATCACGTTTTATAATTTCATATGGATCATGATCTCGAATTTCGTAGAATAGACTGTCCGTATCCGTGTATAAAATGGAACAATTATTTCCAAATTCACTTTTCA
Organism: Psylliodes chrysocephalus; assembly: GCA_927349885.1. Taxonomy (NCBI): domain Eukaryota; kingdom Metazoa; phylum Arthropoda; class Insecta; order Coleoptera; family Chrysomelidae; genus Psylliodes; species Psylliodes chrysocephalus. The sequence goes on from OV651816.1 coordinate 22,101,982, forward strand.
TATAGCCATAATGGAAGTCATAAAGAGTTGTCTTAGCCAAATCCAAAATGCTCATTCCAATATAAATAGGTTTGTTTAAAAATATCTCTAGTTTGTGCAATTCTATGGCTACTAAATTTTCATTGAATATTGTACATGATTTAAATTCAGGTTTTGATATCATTGCTTCAGCACCATAACGCCCTTGCCATTGCTGAATTAACTTCACATTAAGATACTTCCTCACACTTTCAATACTTTTTCCAAAGATGGCGTTGTTCATAAGTTTATATAAGTTCTTCTCAAATTCATTTTTCGAATTTTTTCTAAGTTTAGTATTAAAATCTATATAAGTCTTTAACCAAGGGGACTGGTTAAATTTTAAAACTATGAATTTTTGTTACCTTTAATCCATATTTTATCGCCTGTTTTAAATTTCTATAGTGGATCACATATTTTTCTTTGTTTTGTAATGTTGCCATTAATTTAGATTTATTTGTACAAGGTCTCAAAGTTGCAGGATTAAGGTGTTCGGGTAAAAAGGGTAAATCTTGATGAACGTTGTGAAGTTTTTTCGGATATTCTAAGTCAACTTCTAAAATATATCCTTCAGGGGAATGGTCATGTATAGACATAATATCAATATTAGTATCCACCCATTTGAACCCTCCATAAGGTAGATATTGCGACATCGCCCATCCATACTGGTTATTAACATCATAGTACATCAAATATTTAGATGGTTTTGTAGAGTCATAATTAGGGATATATTTATTGTTCGCGTGAGCTCTTCTTTTGGAGCAGACCTGACTTAAACCGCCTCGTATTCCCTTTTCAATAAAGAGAAACATATCTTGATCAGTTAGCAGTTCCAGTTTTTGACCAGTTTGTCTTAACATAGCATCCCAAGTGTATCCAGGTAGGGTATAATAATGTGCTGGATCTAAACCATAACTTTTATGAGAACTTGATCTAAATTGCTCAAAAACGTCAGCTAAAAGCAAAATATCCGTTTTCATGTATAAGTCTACGTAATCACCAAGGTTACGACATAAAAACTTGCTCCAAATATCCTGCGCACGAAGGTACATTCTACGTGAACATGGCTTGTTTTCTAATGTATTATAAAATGCATCAATTGGAGGTAAACATGCTTCATTAAATCGTTCAAATGAATCAAAGTAGTCATATGGCATAATTCCTTTCTTTGTTAATAATTTGTAATGATCTTCAGTTAATTTATCAAACTGAGATCTTAAATTGGGAAAATTTTCTAGATATGATGCTAATGTACTCAAACGAGAATTCATGAAACGAAAACTATCAATAAATCGAAACTGAATGGGAGAATCATCGATATGTTTGGTAAACGAAATATACTTCTCTTTGGTGATAGGAAGTAAATCAACTCGACCTGGCAGTCTAGTAGCTATGTCAATTATTACAAAGTGGGCATCATACCCGAACAAATTGTGAAAAACTACAGGAACTACATGACTATCCTGATAATTTATGTTACATCCCTCATGGGACGGACCTCTATAGTTGTTGTAAGGGAGGAGATGAAAATGATCTCTAACTTTTTTATCGTCAGGCTCAAACGGTTGGTCACATAATATATGACAATGTGTAGATTTTTGAAAATTATAGTCCTGCTGTGCCGAGATATCTATGTCGAAAGGGCACCAAAAGAGAGTTTCCAAATCTTCGGCTAGTTTTTTCAGTTCATCAGTGAACCACTGCATACAATCGTAACCTCTGTATGATCGATAAAAAGAAATAGTGTCATCATAGGAACATTTGAGGTAGTAGCCCACAGCAGCTGGAACATGTTGCTGATAAATATTTTTATTTTCCATAGGATTCAATACACTTTCTAAATCAGCGTATACGATGAAAGGGACTTTTTCTTTATTTTTAAAATTTTTAAACTCTACTATAGATTTATCACCTTCGGGCATTTTAATAGCACCATGATTTAATTTTTTACAATCTTCTATATGCATGTTTAATTTTGCCTCAGAACGGAAATAATGAAGACAGCGATCGCAAAAGTATTTAGCATGCCCTTCATTACTCAATTGCTTGGAAAGTAGTCTCGAAAGGCTTTTAATCCAAGCAAAGTGATATTTTACATTCTCTCCCTCCTCATAGTACTTATCCTGAATAAGCAAAAGGTCCACATGCCGATCTTCTTTATTTTTAGTAAGGTATGTAGGAAGAGTAATAAATGATTTTTTCTGTTTTTGTAAGATGTACACATTTATCGAAATATTGTTTTGTTTCTCGAAATTTGGAAATTGTTTCATACTCATTGGAAATTGAATACCTTTTAATTTAAGAACAGTTGAGTAGTGCGGATACATAGATATACGCTGTGAGTCTTTGATTACTGGATATAAAGCAGCCATAACAGACCAAGCGAAGCAAGCTTGATCATCATTTCTGATATTAATACATGCTTTTTTTCGTTTAATTTGTGTAGGTAAATCAATATACGATGATCCCAGTTGAGGGGTAAACTTGTTTATATTTACACCCAAGTTCACAACTTGTTTTAAAGCCCATCCACTATCACGTTCTTGAAATTCCTCAAGTTCAGTTAAAATGGGATGAACAACATTTTTATCAAACCATTGACCGATGTTACTGTCTTTATATATCGGTGAATTAGAAGTTGTGAAGTACTTAAATTCAGTTTGAACTCTATCAGCCTTCGATAAAACAAATTCACCACAAAAAACAACATTGACTTTAATGGCATCTTTTGTTTGTAACGTATTATGGATTTTTCGTTCAAAAATAGATTTGCAATCTTGTAAAAAAGTCTTCGGATCTTTGTGTTGCAGATTTGTAATTACTCCAATATGAATGCGACTATTGAAAGTCGATAAAGAATCTTGCCAGAGTACACGGTTTTTTGCAGTTTCCTTTAGACCTTTTCCTTTTTTTCGCAAATTCTTTATTTGCGATCGATAGCTCTTAATATTAGCTAAAGCAGCACATAATCGTTGTTTTTCCCCCACGGTCCAGCAATTTTTAAATTATGGTTGATTCGGCGAATAGCTTTATTACATTCACGAAGACCAGTTTCTGTCTCATTTGTATCCATTGTTAATGATAGAATACTTAATATAGCACGGATTTTTTCACATAAAACTTTCAACCAATACATCTTAAGCCTTTGGAGAGCGTACAGTACGACTTATGTAGTAGACCTCCAATATGGTACTGAATTATAAGCTTGGTGTGTTCCAAATATATGTAGATTTGCTCGGATTTGTTTCGGGCAGAAAACGCTTGACCTAAAAAGAAAATAAAATTATATAACTACACAGAAGCCTCGCCCCTTCTCTATATAACTTTAACTGAAACGAGTCCTGTTACCAAGTGATTTATAGCTTATCACCCCACTCCGAATTCAAAGCACTACTCAGGAGGCCAGAGGTAAGTAGCAGGGTGGTCAGTAATCATAGTAGGTATTTCATCAAGTAATTAATAGCCTTTAAGACCGTCAGAATTCAAATGGGATATAAATCACTTAATAAAAAATTTCTCAAATTAAGTTATTTTATTAAATTAGCGCAATTTTAAAAAAGTCTCCAAAAAATTTTACCAAATACTTACCAGACAATAGCTCTCCACGAAGTTGACACAATCTGATACAATTTATTATTATAGCTGTACAGCCGTATTTGTCTTTTAAATTTTCAAGATTTATAATGGTACTGACTAATCTAAAAAGAAGGAAAAATTCATTAATTACAAACGTACTAAACATTAAATGCATAATCCTACCAACAGTCTGAAGGATGAGCAATATTTTTTCAAATTGATTATTCAGATTTTGGTAGTTAATACGATAGGTTAGGTTCTTCATTCAAAAATAATGGAAAATTATACCTACATATAGAGTATACATATATCATTAAACACTAAACAACAAAAATTCTCAAATTTGTAGCATATACTAATATGTAACACTATAATCAATCCATTATTTTACAAATATGTCCATAATTTAACTCATTTTACTTGCATTTTATTTTTACAAATTCTATTAGAAAGTAAAATAAAGTTTAATAATTTGTGGCGTTATCTAAACTCACATATTCAAAGCTCACACAACGTTTATCACTAAGTGGTATTCCAGCTTAGACGGACAGATACTCGTTTAATTAATAAATAAACTTTACTACAATACTATGTAGGTACCTTATTAATCAAGCAACAACACTTAACTTACCAAAAACTTCAAGCACACATTGCATACTAAGATTATTTTCTTTTTCAACCTTATTTCTACTTCTGAGATCCCCACTTCCCATTAAAACTAATCAAGAAATCACCAAACTATTTGCTTTGACATGTGTAAAATAAGTATTATATTAGTAAATCATCCGATGTTTACAAAAACCGATAAGTTTGTTTCGAAACATTTCCAATCTCATTGTGTTCCGACATACATATAAATTAATTTACGAGTCTACAAGTTTATTTAAACGATGTTGGAAACCATCTTTCGACACACATTTTGACAATATAATAAGACTCATCTATACTAGCTAATCTAATAATTATCTACTGTATATTATACTATTTTTATGTGGTTTATACCCTTGCCTCACGGCATGTCACTAGATGTAAGAATATCTTTAAACACTAGAGTAGAAGAAGGCAATTTCTCATCAGCCTGGAGATTAAACATATTAGAAATCTATCGACATCCTCAAAACGTAACAACTTTTTTGATATTTTATTCGACTACTTATACTCCCACCTCAAGATATACCACCATATTTAAGAATATTTTTAAAAACTAGAGCGTCAAATATGGATCTAAAGTAGAAAAAGGTAAAATATTTCTTATTCAACTCGAAAATACCTAAATTTTAAATCCATCGACATCCTCAAAACTTATCAACTTTTTTGATATTTTATTCGACTAAATAATAACTTATACCCCCACCTCAAGATAAACCACCATATTTATGTATATTTTTATAAACTAGAGGGTTAAATAGGGATCTAATGTAGAAAAAGGTAAAATATTTCTTATTAAACTCGAAAATACCTAAATTTTAAATCTACCCACATCCTCAAAACTTACCAACTTTTTTGGTATTTTTTCAAATAAAATAATAAGTTATACCCCCACCTCAAGATATACCACAGAATAACCACTATTACAGAAATGAAGGCTTGCGTCGGCACGTTTGATGTCTGGGTGGCCAAAATTTAAAGTGACACTCGCTGACAGTTGACGTTCTTGCCGGTTGTTACACTGGTAAAAATTACCAAGATTCTTATAAATTCGGATAATACACTGAGAAAAGGATTTAAATATATGTAACAAACTTATTTAGCAACATCCACTATTTCTTCTCTGAATTGAAGGTTAGTGATATAATTAGAAAAAATAAGGCTTCACAATAATTTATTTTGAAGTAAATTTTACTGATCGCTATATTAAAAAAGAGTTTTTACTTGAGGAACCAGACCGAATGCTCGTTGTACTTAATTCATCAGTTTTTTTTGATAACATTAACTCTTTAACAGAGGGATTCTATTACAAATTATTGATGTATTAATTAATTGTGTACTTAGAAAAATAGATTAAACTGATAATAACTGGCATTAAAAATGCAAATACTTCCGAACTGTCATTTTGAAAGCCTTTTATGTGTTTTAGAACCTTATCATAATGTCAATAATACCATAAACAATCCTTGTATTAAGACTTTCGCCATACTCTTATAATAATTTGACAACTCGGTGGATAAATCTGTGATTTTTTACAATTCCATTTTTGTAAACAAAATTAATCTAGTAGTCGTTGGTAGAAAAGCATCACCAATAATTGGCGTATCGATTTATTACACTGTTTTACACTAGCACTAGCTCAAATGGCTTTTCTTTCTTTCGAGTCTTCTGTGCAGAGTTGTCCAGTCATTGCAGCACTTCATTAACGTGGGAGTGGATTCGAACCTCATGTTTTGCAGTAACCTCTTTTTCTTATTTGTCTGTATGAAGATAATCGTTTAGATAGAGCCAGGGTGAATCAATGATACATCTTAGGACTTTATTTTGGAAAACTTATATTATGGTACATCCTCGTAGCTGTATTTCATAAATCCAGACGACTTAGGATTTGTTTATAAATCATATGAATTTGTTGTATACATAAATTTGCATTTTTAGATGCATAATTATTAGAACTATGAATTAAATTGAGATTTGAAGAAAAGTACTGTAGGAAAAAGGTTGTTATAAATAAAACATGTACCCATACTGACTATTAATTTTAATAAACCAAAATACGAAAAACACATATTACAAAAGTCAGATTAATAAAAATATCAATATGAAAAATACCTACACATCAAAAGGCACAAAATTTTAGACAAAGGAATATGCCCTAGGTCCTAAAAAATACAAGGTAAGCGCAAACTGCTTGTATTCATTGGAATGTCTTCTAGCTAGAGGCTTTTTGTTTTTAAATTCCGCTTGAGATTTAACTAATCTGCAAATGGTTGGATATTTTTGGGACTGGCACATGCATTATCAAAATAGAAACAACAATATCTCTTCAATCTTCAAAGTTAGTCATTATTTTGCTGGGACCTAAAAAAAAATATTTAAATTAAAAAATACATAAAAACAACACTTTTATATTATTTTTAATACTTGGTGTACTGAGAAAATCATCGTGGGATTTAGTAGGGTACAGATTCATTCAGAATGATCAATTATTTCATTTGTTGTGGGTGTGTGTCAGAATATTGTCAAAAGTACATTTTCAAATAAACATTTCCGAGTTGATCCAAATGAAAAACTACTGGGCTGGAAATGTTTTTTACACAACTGGTAGCTTTTGTGTAATTATTCACTGGTTATATTAATCAAGTCTTCTCGACTACAGGCTCTTAACAACATGGGAAACCTAAAAAAATACAAAATACATTGTCATAGGTACATAAATATAATTTGATTTAAAAATGATAATAAAATAACTGTTTTGATTAAATAGCCAAATAAATAACATACCGTTAACATTGCTGCATTTGAAAAGTACCTCGTTTTACTCATTTTACTCGAAGCCGTTCTCGATGGGATCTGCTCCATGGCCTTTTAATGCAGAACTGATAAGTCAAGTAAGATCTATTTCCTCTGAATTAAATTTTAGAGCTTACGGAGTAAATGTAATTTATGTGACAATGGACAAAGAAAAAAGCAGAAAACTATTTTTAACTATACAGTTCACTGGAAAAAAACAACTGAAGTTGTAGATGTATTTCTGCGAGATGTACAGACAGTTGTCTTTTGTGTCACAGTTTATTCTTTTTCATCTTATTTACATATCTGGTTATTAAGAGCAAAAAATATTTATAAAAAATGTTAGATGAAAAATACCACAGCTAAAAATGAAGTTTATTTTGAAACTTGCAACAAAAACCAGGAGAAGAGAAATCAAATTTGATTTAAAAGAAAGGTTTTAGTTTATTCTAATGGAAACCGGAAACACAAACAAATCTATAGCTTTTATTCCACATAAGCTCGATTATCACATGATTAAAAAAAATCTACTAGTTCTACTCCGTTCCACGAGGTACTTTTCAAACGTAGCACATAACGTTGGTAAATTTGGATATCTGGATCAAAATTTAAACTATTTGTTAGGTAGAGCTATCAGTTTTCCTCATTTAAATTGCATAATTTATTTTGCATACCTTTCTGAAACTTTGGAAAATGAAAAATAACTAGTATTCGAATCCGTTCGAGGTAGACATGGGCGATAAACACATCTCTTTCTTTTAGATTCCATCAGTTCACTAAAAAATTATTTTGCTTTAATAAAATAAATAAAAATATGTAAATAGCTCAGCACATACCACAAAAAGTCTTCGATTAAAAACATGTTTACTGAACAATGTTCATAAAATAGACAAAGGAAAGCACTAAACACAGATTTACTCAATAATTGTTAAAAAATATACAAAGGAAAACACTAAAGACACTTAAATTCGATAAAAAAAAAATCATAAATTACAAATGACTGATCCTGACACATCAAAACCAGTGTTACCAGAGCACTCTGAAGGAATGTAATAGATGAACTCCCAAAATTGTAATAAATTTCAAGAAAATGTAATAGAAATTATAATGAACCTAAAATGAACTATACATAAAAAATAGATTCATTTTATTGATATTGATAATTAATGTTTTGTTTTTAATAACTTATTTATTGATAAGAACAACGACAGTCTTTCAATTATTGTCATAATGCAGCACGAGGATATTTTTGTTCCACATTCTTATAATTTTAATTTTGTTGCAACAGCAGACTCGTTCTGAATTTATCTGCGCATGAATAGTACCTGTAGCTGTAGTACGATTTAACTGTTCTACCCTTCGTACTACTCATGCGCAGATAAATTCAGAACGCTTCTATACTGGGGTTGAAACAAACTTTTTATTAAGAAAATGAAGGGAAAAGAAATTCTGCCTTCAATGAAAGGTCCAATGGTATAAGAAACTTTTTAAGCGCTTTGGGCATGCTCAAGAAAATATGTTTGGGATGAACCTAATCAAAGAAACATGTTTGGGATGGGATTAGTTGTATAAAATAATAAACCAATAAAATAAAGACTCTGTGGTTAGGTTCATGTTAGGTTCAAGTTCATCAATTGTTCGAGGCTCGTGAAAATGTAATAGATTTATTGGACATGTAATAATGTAATAAATCCTTCATAAATGTAATAGATTTGTTACAATTGTAACAAACTGGCAACACTGATCAAAACAACACTCGTGACATGACAGTTTTGTCGGTTATAAAATGGCGGCCCTGATCATGCGCAAAAAATTTTGGACCCCAAAAATTGACATGCCTTCGCTTCTGTAAAAGTATTCTGTGGATATACCACAATATTTTTTAAAACTAAAGTTGTCAAATTCAACTATTTAGAAGTAAAGACAGGTTTTAAAACTTACACAGTTTTCTAAATTCAAAGCGAACTAAACACAAACATAACTGAAGAGTATAGCGATGTGTCGTTCATGAACGACCCGTTCAAAAAGAACGAATCATCCCGAAGACCCGTGATCGATTCAATCACTCTTCGTGACCCTATCGTTCATATGACCCTGTTTATTTATAAGATTTTTAATGTGCTTATAAATTGAAGAGCTGTTTTTTCACCGATTGATTGGTGACTGAACAGAATATAATGAATGACTGAAAATGTAATGCAGTGAACAATGATCTTGATGACGTGGTCGTGATTCGTGATCGCGATCGATTAAACACTGAAACAAGAGAGAAGTAAAAACTACCAAGGCTTTATAATATAGTCAATCATAAATCTGTAACAATCGACATCTGTTACAAATTACAAATATTCAACAATAAACTGAGATGAGACGAGACTGTAACCATTATGATCCGGTTCATAAAAAGAGCCGACAGAGTCTTACCATCAGCGCGTACTGTGCAAATCATGTGCGATGTATAAATTTTCATTCAGTGGTCATATCGTTCATATGAACGAATCTTTGTGAACGGGTCATTCAAATGATTGACCTTGTCTGACCCGGGTCGTCAAGATGAACCGGGTCTTCCCATCACTAGAAGAGTACCAACAGTGTTGTGATATATACATTAGTAGTAGTTGAGAGTGTGTAGAAATTAAACGTGCAAATTTGCTAGCGCCATCTGCACTTAGAAAGTAAAAAATTAAGTAGTATGGTCATGAGAGGGCACGCAAACGGAGGAAATCCTATGAGAAGGCAAACGGAGGAAACCATCTTGTGAACACCTGCATCCTGTTATAATATATGCATGTAATTTAATATCTCTGGGAATGATAACGGCTTCATTTTCTCACGAAATTTTGCGTAGTTTAGGTGCAAATATTCGTGGACAATTCGGAACAAATTTTCGTTTTTCAAGTTGGAGCCACAATCCTCTATTAATCCGAGTAAGTAAGTCAGACAATTTCACGCATATTTTGCATAGCGTATGATTTTCAAATCGATTAATTTTTAAGCAAATAGGTAATTTTGTTGGTTTTACTTGCTGTGCAATATTCTTTATCGCAACAAAACGCGAGTTATTTAATGTTTTGAACTGTCAAAATACAATGATCACAGCCTCCTACGATTGATGCTTGCTGACGCTGGTTATGAATTTCATACCATTTTAAAGCGCTCATAACGCATGTTAATAAAAACGCAGAAAAACAATTTTCTACCACTTGTAGTTATTCAAAACTTACGTAAAATTAAAGAATATACTATTTTCTATTTTCAAATGGTATTCCCATGCAACTACAATGAGTAGAAATAAGCAATTTGAAGGCCTAAATAATTGCAGCGAAACATTTTTTTACGTCGGGCCGCTTGACAACTTCAAAACTGAAATTATATTCGAGGTTAGGGTCTCACTTAGTTACCATAACAACTCAACAATCAAGGCGACAACACCTTTTATGTTTCACTGGTGACTTGGAGAAAATAATTTGCATTGTTGAGAAACGAAAAATAAATTTTAAAAATATTTAATTTTCAACCATAATTCGGCGTTGAATTTTCTTACCGAATACCACGCGAGGTCAAATTAATATCAGGAAATTTTTTGACCTCTAGTGGTATTACTAGTGATAATTATTAGATTAGCTAGTAGTAGGTTCATATTCGCTCCGTGCGAAGTCATGGAAAGGGAAGCAAAAGCGATACTAGCGCTAGCTGCGGATAATTCCCCATACAACACACCAAATCCCAGGGATATCCGCAGAATATCTTTTGTGGATATCCAATATATCCACAGGATATCAGAAATATTCGGTGGATCTAATATGGATATCCAAATGTCCGTTTATGTCCAGGATATAGAAGATATCCTAATGGATATTCAGCAAAATATCTAATGGGTATCTTCCAGAAAATACAAGAAATCACAGAGATATCCACAGAATATATTTTATGGATATTCAATATATCCAATATGGATATCCTACCAAATGTCCGTCTATATCCCAGGATATAGAAGATATTCGGATATTCACCAAAATATTTTATGGATATCTTTAGTAGAGGTTCATAAGTAACCAATGATTATTGAATAACGTCGAAAGAAAATAGCAGAGATTAAAAATATTTTCAACACTCTGCCTTTGATTTTGGCCACTAAGGAGAAAGTCATCCTTATTAGGACTCTTCAGCAATAGATGGAAATTGTCGACTCCAGCCTCTAATGGAGTCTGTAGGACAAAAATTTCGATCGAACTCTATTACGGCGGGTCGAGCATGAGTAGATGCGATAGTGGTATCGCCATCTATACTTAGTAAGCAGAATCAAATAACATCTAGTGGATATCCACGATGGTTTGCGTTCGCGCCTAGACTTTAATATATTTAGTGGATGTTCATGGGATATTGAATACACCTTAAAAAAATTAATTTTAAATATCTGAACGGTACTATTAGCCACAATGGCGAGAACAATGGCGTAATTTTTTAATAATTTGTTATATAATTACTATTATTTATGGACATTTGCATGTCTATAAATTACATCTCATGGATATAAAATATATATCTACCATGGACTGGACATTCAGTGGATATTGGGATGTTCAGTAGATATCCAAAGGATTTGGTGTGCTGTCTGGGTCGTGCATTTTAGGGCGGTATTTTGTAATTTTGGCATATCAAATACACGTATACATTTTACTTTTTTTTCAAAAAAGTAGGTGAAAACAATACAGTAAGCAACCGGAGTTGCTGTGTTGAAAATTGTACAAATACTAGCAAAAAAAAACAGTGAAACTTATATAAAATATTTCAGTAGCAAAGTAGAAATTAAATCAAAGAAATAAATGGATAGGTGTACAATAAGAAGAAAAATTACCTTTATTTTTGTAATAATAACAGTAATGCTGGAAATAGTAGACATCAGAAACTTGAAAGGTTTTAAATAAACAATAAATTATCATTTTACGATGTTCTTTAATATCCATTTATTCTTAAATGTTCATTCAGCAAGGACTAGATTTCAAGATTTCTGCATTTGATTATTATTATATGTGGCTGGAATACAATTTTGTAACTTACTGATAGGAAACCAGTTTTAATCATTCATTCTATGTTTTGTTTTCAACAAAAATGAAAATATAAATAACGATCCTTTTTTTACTAACATATACCGTGTGTTAGGAAGTTCCAGTTGGGTGAACTGAGTAGCTCAACGAGAAGACATCAAAAGGACATTTGATACTTCGGGAATAGGAAGAAAGAACACTACAAGTGAATATTGTGGCATCTTTCGCTGGTTCTACACATGGAAGGAATATTAATTTTGCTGTAAGTACTTATGTCATATAGAGGTAAAACTAATCAATGTGCTTCAGATTGTTCTGAAAATTCAGATAATAGTAGCACAGATTCTGACTCAGACTCCCCAAAGTCTTTAATAAATTCTATAAATTCTATAAATATTGCTAAAATTTTAAAAGATAATCAAAAATTAAAAATGGCAGTACTAAAAAAGGAATATTTAGATATGATACCCGAATTTCAAGGGGATACACAATTACTTCCTAGATTTTTAGAAATTTGTGAAAAATTAGTCAAAAAATTTTATAATGCAGCTGATGTTAACGATTTTCAGAATGAATATCTGATGTCAAGTATCTTAGCAAAGATTAAAGGTTAAGCAGCTGTTAATATTTCATCTTGCACAATATCAAATTGGGCAGATTTAAAAGGTGCTCTATTAAATACTTATTCTGATAAAAGAGACATGTTTACGTTAAATATAGAGATGGTACAAACCAAACAAGGTAATGAATCGCCTTTTGATTTTTTTAATAAAATACAGCACTTATTAAATCTTCAAATTTCTATTATAAAAGCTCATACTGCTGGGCATGAAATAGTTACTTTATCAATTTATTGTCGTAATTTGACTCTCAGAGTATTGTTATGTGGTTTAAAGGAACCACTGGGTTCACTTATGGACACCAAAAATCCTGCAGATCTAAATTCCGCGGTAAATATGTTAACAAATTACTTCCAAAACAATATTGAAGGTTTAAATACTTATAAAGGTAAATTTGTGCCTAGGAATAGTTTTCTTGAAAATAGAAACACAAATAAACAATTACAAATTTTTCTCATAACTCTCAACCGCCTGTTAGATAAAATTATTTTTATAATCCATCACAACCTAATACTAGTAAAATAAATAATAATACTAATTTTGATAAAAGGACAAATATATTAAGCCAAAACCAAATCAAACTTTTTCAAAACCTACTCCAATGAGTACGTCTACAAGAAATACATTTAGGCCTAATCAAAATTATCAAAATCCCAATTACTTTAGACATAACCAAAATCAAAAGTGTTTTGTTGAAGAATTACACACTATAGACGAACAACCAATAGTTCAAATTCCTGAAGATACAGACGATAATTTTTTAGGGAAAATTGCCCTGGAAAAACAATAAAAATTTTGAATTACTTAATTTAACAAACAATGAAAGCGAATTACCCTACATAATTTTTCCTGAATTTGATTTAAAGATTTTAATCGATACAGGCAGTACCAGAAAATTTGTATTACCTGAAACTGCTAACAAATATTTCAAAAAAATGATTAAATTTGAACCTTTTCAAATTTCGACCGCTCCATCACGGTACTACACAGGAAAATTACTGTACGTCAATGCCTTCATCACACATTTTTGGATATAAGAGACCAATTTACTTAAAATATTCTATATTTAAATTTCACGATAAATTTCAATGCTTATTAGGGCTCGACAACTTAAAAAAGTTAAAGGCTACTATTGATTTAAGTAAAAATTTACTGGTTACTCCTAATAGTAAAATAAAAATAAATTACTACAAGGTTCCTCAGAGCATGAATTGTATAGTAGTGCCTCCGAGATCTGAACAAATAATTAAAATAAATTTAAAAACCATAAAAAATGGAGAGGTTATGATACCTTATACGCGAGTTTCAGAATTAGAAATTCCAGTGTATAACTGTAGCAAAAAATAATACAGCTTTATGTACTATTTTAAATAAAACAGAATCAAATATCGCAGTAGATTTAAATGAACCATTGGAAGCAGAATTGTTCGATGCATACGATCCAATTCGATCTCCCAATTTTAATAGTTTTAATGCCACAAAAATAAAATTTGATATTTCTAAAGTTTGTTCTAAACATATGAATTCAGATGAACGGCAAACAATGCTAAAACTAATTAGAGAAGATTCCGATATTTTTCATGTAGACGGTAACAAATTAACATTTACCAGTAAAATAAAACATGAGATAAAAACGACTGACGGAGTTACCGGTGTACACTAGATCGTATAGGTACCCTGAGGTACATCGTAAGGAAGTTTAAAAACAGATTCATAGTATGTTAGATCAAAATATTATAAGGCCTTCGACCTCACCATGGAGTTCAAGTATCTGGGTTGTAAGTCAAAAATCCGATGCCTCTGGACAACAAAAATGGCGGATAGTTGTCGATTATAGGAAATTGAATGATAAAACTATAGGCGACAATATCCCCTACCCAATATTATGACCCTGCTTGACAAGCTAGGACGATGTCAATATTTTTCAACGCTTGATTTAGGACGGGTTTTCACCAGATTCAAATTGCAGAAAAAGACATACCTAAAACTGCATTTAATACGGAAAATGGCCATTATGAGTTCTTGCGCATGCCCTTTAGACTTAGAAATGCGCCAGCGACTTTCCAAAGAATAATGGATAATATCCTACGTTGGATACAAAATGAATCCTGTTTAGTCTATCTAGACGATATTATAATTTTCAGTACCTACTAGTTTGCAAGAACATATAAGCCGCTTAAAAGAAGTATTTGATAGATTAGGAAATTCAAATGTTTAATTACAGTTGGATAAATGTGAATTCTTAAGAAAGGAGGTAACATATTTAGGCCACATTGTTACCCCTGAAGGTGTAAAACCTAATCGTGAAAAAAAAATCGCTATTAAAAAATATTCTATTCCCAAAAATACAACTGAAATTAAAGGATTCTTAGGACTTTTGGGCAATTACAGAAAATTCATTCAAAATTTCTCAAAAATTACTTTACCGCTAACTAAACGTTTAAAGAAAGGAGCTGTAATTAATATTACAGATCCGGACTATGTAGTGTTTCGAACTTTGCAAAACACTTTTAATTAACTAACCTATCCTGCAATATCCTGATTTTTCGCAGCCGTTTATTCTTTCTACGGATGCAAGTAATTTTGCAATAAGCTATCGTATGGGCAGTAAAATACTTCCGGTTTTTTTACTTTTTGGAAAAAAGTTCCGGATATATACTAACGCAAAAGCTCTTCAGTAGTTGTTCTCTTTGAAGGAGCCCAACTCTAAACTTGTTAGGTGGCGTCTAAAACTTGCTGGATACGATTACGAAATAGTATATAAAAAGGGGACTCTTAATAAAAATTGCGACGCCTTATCTAGAATACAATTAAATTTAAATGAAACCGAAAATCAGCAAGGTACTTCAAAGGCTCTACTCGACTATATAGATGGTTTTAATAAGGACCTTGAAAATAACGACAATTCGGAATCATTAATAGCCGAAGTCGGAAATGTCGAGAATTTAGAAAATGACCAATTAGATGATAACGCTATCGTACATTCTAACCTAGAAAATCCTATAATAGGCATCCCCATTGTAGATTGTCCTGTAAATTTTGGAAAAAATCAAATTATTATTTCCGAAGTAAATTTTTCCCCAGCTCAACCTACAATAATAAAACTTTTCGAAAATAAGCAAAGAATACGTGTACAATTTTCCAAAAATGAAGTTATTAAATTTCTTAAAGAATTTGTTGTGCCAAAAGTAAAATATCACTTATATTTTGAAGACCCGCTCTACGAAAAATTTAGTGTTGTAGTTCAGACATTTTTTAAACATTCACTAATGAATATGATCAAATGTTCGAAAAAATTAATAGATATCGATCCAAGCGATACCAGTGATATTATTCAAAATTATCACGAGGGAAAAACTAATCATAGAGGTTTAGATGAGACCGAAACTCGAATAAAAAACCTTTATTATTGGCCTAACCAAAGAAAATCAATACAAACCTATATTAAATTTGTCAGTTAACCAAATATGAGAGAAATCCAATCAAACCTACTTTTAATTTTACAGCTGTAAAATCATTTCAAATTTTACACATGGATAGCATAACTCTAGAAGGATCAAAGTTTTTAACAATTATAGATTCTTTTTCTAAATATGGTCAATTGTACAAAATGAATTCTGCCGAAGGGCTAGAAACTGTAAATAACTTTATAAAATTTTTCACCCATCAATGTATCCCGGATGAAATAATTTCGGACAATGGTACAGAATTAAAAAATTCATTGGTAAAAGAACTTTTGAAATTACATGAAATTAAAATTCACTTTGTTACGTCACAGCATCCAGAGTCTAATGGAATAGCTGAAAGGTTTCACTCTGCTATAATAGAACATCTTAATCAAGATGAATATAAAAACGAACCCATAGAGCAAAAGGTAAATTATGCCATTTTAGCTTAAATTCGGTTCATTCAGTTACAAAATTAAAACCGTTTGAAATTATAACGGGCCATTTAGGCAACGATTCCCCTTTTAATATTGAAATTGAGTAAAAATTATTAAACGATTATATTTCGAAACAAAGAAAAAATTCAACTTATTTATTCAAATATAAACGAAAAAATTTTAAATATGAAAGAAAAATTAGAGAAAAAGCTAACAAAAATCGAGAAGAATTGCCTAAAGATATACCTACTAGAGTATTTGTTCGTAATAAACAAAAACAAGGCAAGACAAAAAATAAGTATCAAGCCGAAAACATTAAAACAATAAATAAAAATAAAAAGACAGCCAAAATTATTCCTAGACAAGGAAAGACCGCTGAAGATATTCACCTAATATTAAGAAAAAAAATTATGCTTTTATTTCAGATTCCTCGCCATTGGACAAGGAATAGAAATCAAAAATATAACCCAAAATTTAGGATTACTCCCAATTAATTTAGGACCGGCAAAATTACAAAGAAATACTCATACTTTATACATTTTTTTGATCTAAACTCACTTTTCGAAGAATATACTAATTTAAATAACCAATATGATTATTTAAAGCTTACTTATGTTAACAATACATTTTTTAAAATGGAAACAGAAAACTATGATTATGATTTCATTCACTAGGTTAGCTATAGAGGAAAAATAGAAAATTTTAACGTTCATTTTAAATTAAGTAGAAACAAAAGAGGTTTAATAAATGGGTTCGGAACCATTTTAAAAACTTTAACAGGAAATTTAGATGCAGATGACGGGGATAGAATAAATAAAATTTTAAATCATCTCCAAGAAAAACAAAATAATTTGCAAAATCAACTTAAAATGCAATACTCTGTAAGTCACGAAATTATTAACAATTTTAACACAACCATTCACGATATTCAGCAAAATGAAATAACTTTAACCCGTTGACGGACAACGACGTCTATAGACGTTATTGACAATGTGCGCTCCGTGACACCTTAATCTAAGGACGTCTGTGGACGTCTTTTATAATACCTCCATAGCTCGGCAACAACTTCTACAGACGTCGGATTTGAATCGAAAATCGGTAAAGTGTCATCAAGCACACTAATTTGACTCTGTGCATTTGACGTGAGAGGTGGGGATAGCTAGAACATGGCGTCATAACGGTTTATGCGGGGCGCCTCTGCGGGCCTCTGGCATTTAGTATTTCAGTCAGTAATCAGAATGCAGCACGTGGTATGGCGATAGCTATTATTCGATATTTTCATTAGTTTTCAAATAAAAAATACATTTACGTAATTCTAGTGTTTTATTTATACCGACGTCTATGGACGTCTACGTTACAAATGTATAGAAAAATGTCTAGTATGTGACAGTGACGTCTATAGCCGTTATTGTTTTTTTTATATTATTCAGCTTTTTTAGAAGTCAAATAACATATATTATATAAGTGTTACTCAAAGTATGTGGTGTTACTGTAATATTGCAAAATTTAGTGAAGTTGCAATAGTGTCACAAAAATCATCTCCCCCTGTTCACATGTGTCCGTCAACGTGTTAAAAAACAACATTTTAGAAATTAAAAATATTGTTGAATTTCAAGCGAATTTCGAAAATGTCCTATATTTAAAATATTTGCATAATCAGCTACTAATAATATATTTCATAATTAAATACTATACAGGATATTGAAAATTCACTGACATTCTGCAAATTAAGAACGTTACATCCCAGTATTATAAAATCAAAAGAATTATTCATAGAACTTAAATATGAAAATATTTTAGATTTTGAATCATTAATTAAAGTTAGTTGTAAAATAACGAAAAATAATCAATACTTCTTATCAATTCCTATCAATTTCGAAAAACAATTTGAACTATATTATTTATTACTCATACCTACAAAAACGAGTCAGAATTTGTAACAATAATTCCTAATACAAAATTTCTTTTAAATCAAATGATAATTTTATAAAGCCTCTAAATGATATTTGTACGCCTGGTAAAATATATCAATGTTCCAATCACCTTCAGACCAATATTAATTTATCCTGTGAAGAAGAAATCCTCATTAAAGAAAATTCAAGTAAATGCCAATATATAAAATTAGAAATCACAGAAATTATTTCAGAAATTAACCAGTTTATGGCAGTTTTCCCTGCAGAAGAAACTTAACAATTCGATGTCCAAATCAAATTGAAACAAAAATAATTATGGGAATCTTTCTTATAGAAAATAAGGAATGTAAAATTATTTTTAAGCAAAATGAACCAGAGTTCCATGACAAAACTTATGGAAAGGCTCTTGTTATTAATAAACCTCATTTCTCACTAGAAAAAGTAAATATTCCAAAATTTAAAATTAATTTAAAAACATTGAACCTAAAAAAAATTCGTCACAATCAAATCATGCCAATTATAGAAGAAACTCAGAAAAATAAAAGTATTTGGACAGTCGCCCTGTATATTGCTATAATTATAATTTTTATCTATTTTATTTTAAAACGTCGACAAATTATTTGTAAATGAAATACCAAAAATCAAAGTACTGAGGAAAATCCAGATGAAGCAAAAATTCGACTTCCGGAGGAAGCCAACTTCTAGCAGGGAGGAGTTATAGTGTACAATATCAAGAAGCCGTCAAGAACATTAACCTTTGCTTCCCATAGATACAAGTGTCAGTTTGCTTAATAGACATTTTACAGGTTATTCACATTTGCACTTTTATAATAGATTTGTTTTATTCCATTTAATTACATTCAGTCTAGAATCCGATTTTGTTCATTAAACAACAACCTTTATTTTGCTATAGGTACAGTTTTTATTTTAAATAAATTATTTTTTAAAAACTACCTTACGGCAATTTCGAATTTAATATTTATATTTAATATTAAAATATAGGCAATAAAAAATACACCAGTAATAGTAAAATTAATGTATTCAACTTAGTTTAAACAAATTTTAGATTGTATAATAGTCTTAACTAAAATTGTATAATAAATCTAAACTGATAGATTTTTATCAATTAAGCTATGGATAATAGTCCCTAGAACCATAAATGCTTTTTTTTAATCAGGGCTTAGAATTAATTTAGACTTGTCTTCCTTGGGATTAGAAATAGGCACGGTACAAGATGGTCGCTAGTACTCCCAAAGCGATTGGAATTAACCACGACTTAAATGAGCTAAAACAAAAAAAAAATAGTTAGTTGGACAACACGTCGAGTGCAATAAACACTTTTTGCACGAGTTGCATATAATATTTTTTCTACGTTCATGCAAAAACCAAAAAATGTTTTATAGAACTGCAGTTGTATTATCCAAATCATAGTAGCCGTGATCGTGTACCTTTGTTTGAGGCATTTATTTACGTTTGTGTTCATAATTTGTAATGACATTTTTAATAAAATACATTTTTTTATTAATTTATTTATTAAATGATTGAAAATAATATAAAATATGCAATTTTTTTTAAAACGTAACACAGAAAATGAAAATGGACTAAATATTTGGCGTTGATTTGAATATTTATGTTTGTCATGATCATAAAACGCTGTAGTAAAATGACAGATGAGTGCAATAAAGAACCAGTTTTTTCACTAAATATAGTTCAATAAAGTTTTGTTTTTTGCATGAACGTAGAAAAGTATTTTTAAATATCCATTATTGTGAAAAAATCTCTCACTATTAGAGATATAAAATAGTTATTTATGTAATAAGTGTGTAAAGAGGCCTTTTTGTGACAAATGCGACAATTACATGAGTCAAAAAAGCCTTTACACAAGAATTACATACAATATTTTTTCTACTATGGTACATATTGTCCACTAAGAAATACAATTATGCACTAGTGTATAAAGTAATAAATGTACATTTTACGAACATAAATTTATTTGACGTTGAAAACATTTAATTCTTACAAAACAAAATAACAAATGAAACAATGCTTAATAAATTAGGTTTTGGTTGTTAGAAATATTAATATTAAAAGTGTAATTAATACAGCATCAAAAATTTATGGATTTTTGCCTTTTCAAGTACTGAGTGAAAATTTTTGTGACATTACTTGTATAACTCTGAGTATCAAGTAGTTCCATAAATTCTCTATTAGAGTCGCCAACAGTAAAACTAGCTTCTAGAAACGTTGTTTGAAAGTAGATGGCATCAAAATTGTATTAAAAATTTTATTTTTTGTGTAATTGTGCTATTCAAACAGCCTTCTACAACAGCAGATGACTTCCATCTTCCATGTTTTTTTACTGTTAGAAGGTCTCTTCCAGAATTTGCTAGCATAGAGGCCGAAGACCTCCTAAAGTGGTGGTCAAGTTGATAATTTGTTGCATACTAAATATAAGCATAAATAATTTACTTGTCTTAGAAAAAGATAGCATAAATGGTAAATTAAAATAAAACATTTTTTGTTGATATGCACAATTTTTGACATAGTCTACTTTACACACTAGTGCGTAAAGGGTTTTACTTTATGCACTAGTGAAAAAAGTAAAACTTTGCGCACAGTAGTAGAAAAAAATATTTACAGAAGGTAGGAAGAATTAAACTACTTATTTTAAAATTATTTTCAAATATACAGGGTGTACAATGACTTAAGTTGAAATAAATTTGTTTTTACAAGAATTGAAGGAAATAAATTTAAACCAATTTTTTTGCAATAACAGTTTTTCAATGTTAAATTTTATGCAGCATCTTTTTTTTTTCAATTCAAAACAAATATGTACAGGTGAGTTAAAACTCAAATAATTGACCATCCTGTAAGTTATATAAAGTACTCTAATTAAACCACCAGTTAAAAAACGCAACAACTTATATATTAGTGTGACCTTGAGTGCAATTTTAGTACCATTATCATACAAAATAGTTGCAACTTTTCAAACATTTTTATCATTTTAAATTAATAGGTATAATTGTTTTTAAAATAAAATACGTTTCTTAAGTGCTCAAAAGTAACTTTATTTAAATTAAAATTAGTAAAATAGCAAATTATTACTGTTGGTGTAACTCATGGGAAAAACGAATTCCAACCTTATATTTGATCAATTTCCTGATGTTGGAAAGTATAGAAAAAAGACTTCTTTCATTAAAAAAAAACAGTAGTCTTAGTAGTTGTTGAAATTCCCAAACAGTATAAAAATATTCCTAATAATCATCAATTATTGACAGAAATGTTTATTTTATTTCAAATTCTTAATTAAATAAAAAAAAATATTTTATTAAAATAAATCAACATGAAAAATAAGTTCAGTAACTTTGTCTTAACCTAAAAAGTTCGAATAAATTGTTCGTTGTTTTTAAATACTAAATAAAACTAATAAACCACAATAACTTGTACTATTTAGTTTATACAAATAATTGCTACCTTGGAAGAAAACTGACAAAACTATTTTTTTTTATTTTCTACGATTTACATAGATACAATCCAAAAATTTTAGATATTTTCCTTTGCATCGAAAGTGTAGCATTGAGCTACGCCACTTCTGAAAAGATAGTTCCATCTATACTATTTGTATAAATGGAACGATATTTTCAGAAGTGGCGTAGCTCAGTGCTACACTTTCGATGCAAAGTAAAAGATCTATTACGAGAAAGAGAGTCATAAAGACAGTTACGTCAGTTTTTAAATCTGTAAACTGACAACTCTCTGCAATAAAACTGTTACATATTGGAGTGTGTTCCAAAACTTGCTTGACGGTTGAGGTGAAAAAATAAAAATACATTTCTTAGAAGACAGTTATGGGTTTTGACAGTGGCGTAGCCAGAAATTTTCCATGGGGGGATTTATGAGAACTATGGGGGGATTTATGAAAACTATGGGGGGATTTATGAAAACTATGGGGGGATTAACAAACACTTAATAGCGATCAGTGCCAATAAGATAGGAGAACGGTAACGCGAAGGCTCGCCCTCAAGGGGGGGAGGGCTCTGTCTGACCCCCCCGTGGCTACGCCACTGGGTTTTGGAACGAATGACGGATTTGCTTGCTTCATTATTTTTTCCTGCTGTACTCGTAACCTATTATTTTTAATATATGAAAGCCTACTTCTTTATGCTAGAGTTTATTTTGGGTGTCATATGTTTATGATTTGGCACAAAAACTACATAAAAAGTAATATCAGTATAATAAACCGTAAATAAAAGAATTATAATTGTTCATAGAGATCAAAATATGTGTCCAGTGGCGGATTTATAAATTAATGGTCTACGGCGGTAAATTATCGTTGGCGGTAAATTATCGTTGGCGGCAAATTTTCGTAGGCAGAAAATTTTTCCGTGATCACTATTACTTCTTTTCGATGCATTAGGAGAAACTGAAGCAGAACTATAAATAACACCAAATAAGAGTATGTCGTCCACGAGATGATCTTGCAGAGAAGATGCCTGCAAGGATTTATTGAAACGTTGAAAAGATATTTACGATACTCTGAAATCAGGCTCAAATGACAGTCCAGAAAAGGTAATTACGAAAGCAGATGCAGCAGAATTAATCGAGACAATGACCAGAGTTGAAACTTCATTTATGATTTTTTTTAGTATTCTGAATCACATCATGATTGTATTCAGTAAGAGATATTGAATTAGTCATCGATTTGTACTTCTAATTTCTTTTATTTTATCTTCTGGTGAGAACTTCACAATCTATGAAAAGGAGGAGGCCTAGGCGCTGATTGATAAGAGTAACTAAACTACAACTTTTTGCTTGTGCCAAAAAGAGTAACATTTCGATAAAAGCGACGACGATGAAGAAGTTTTGTTCGATGCTAAGCATGATTTCAAAATAAACTTTTTCCTTACAATTGTGGATCGATTAATCTCGGAAATATATCGTCGAAAATGTGCGTATGACAGAGTGTTCAAGATTTTATAGGTTCTTTTTAAAATTGTCAAACTGTTGAATAAATAAGGAGCGAAGCGTTAAAATTATGTGAAGTTTATTTACAGGATATTTCAGGCGATCTAATTGAAGAGATCTTGAACCTCAAAAGGTATTTGATACTAGAAGACAAAAAAAAACATGTAAATATCAACAATATGTGCAACTGGATTATAAATCTGCTTGATATTTTTCCTAATATTGATATAGTTTTAAGAATTTACAAATCAATGGAGTAAGCAATTTTTCTTTGGAATGTTTGTTCTCATGATTAAAACATACTTACGCCTTGAATATGCCTAAAGGGAATTGTACGATCTAACAGTTTCATGAATTGAATCTGACACTGTGAATTCGTTTTTATTTAAGGATGTGATTAAAATTTTCGTTAAGAATAAATTCAGACGAAAAGTGTAATGTGACTACGAAAGGAAAGGCGATTTTTATTTAGTCTTTAGTTTTTGTTTTTATATTGGAATTAAGTTTTTGTTAAATTTTATGTGATTCTAATAATCGTTCGCGAAATTTCCTTATTTCTCATCTTAGAATCTATTTTTTGTTTTGTAAATAATACAGCATAGGGGGCGATACGGTTTAGCCTATAGGCGGCATATTTGTAAATTCGCCTCTATATGTGTCACGGAATTAATATATATTTTTTTAATTTAACATATTAATTTTCCCAATTATCTGATATATTATTATTATTTGACAAAGCTGTCATGATAAAGTACAACTATTTACCGTACTTTAAAGTCCGGTAAAAAGTTGTAGACTAGAGTAAATCATTCAAAAGTTTTGAAACTATATTCATAAATCATTCAGTTAATTTCATTGAAGGTTTTTGAACGACTTGGGCGAAAAGTTGTGGTTTTGGAACGAGCTCTTGAGTTGTTTGCTTGTCTTCTTGAGTAGTGCAGATTATTATTTATTCAAAACTGTCACATTTCGGAAAGTGCCGAGTTTTCAATAAGATTTTTTGGGCAAAACCGTCACATTTAGAGGTACCCCAGTATTATCTAAAAAGAAGTAAGTTAAAACATTATTTGTATATTATAAATAAAGTATTATTTTTAGATGTGTCAGTTTTGTTAAGAAAAGATTTTTGTACAATACACTGCTCCAAGAAATTAACGCACCATTTAATCACAGCTTATGAGGTGATTTAATATTTTAAGATAAATAATGCTATTGCCTGAATGTGCCCAAGCAATTGTATTCCACGAAGAAGGTTGGAATTATCGCCGAATAGTTGACAGATTTGGTGGGTACCATACACCAGTTTCACATATGGTTGAACGATTCAGGTAAACTGGAAAGCTTGGTAGAAAGCTGGACAAGGGAGAAATCGCATCACGATCTCCGGCCAAGATTTTTTTTTTAAGACCTTCCGCTTTAAGCCCCCACAGAGCGACTTGTGCTATATTTTTTTGCCAATTTTTTGATATTATTTTTTTTACTAAATTTTAATTTTTTTGTTCCTGCTGTTACCGAGAGACATTGGCCATGCTACCTTAATACTTAAGCTAGAATGGCCAGTACTGTACGAGATATATCAGAATCGGGTTTGCGACAAATTTTTTGTTTTAAATATACAAGGTGTCTGATTAAGAATGGGACACAGAACAACTAAAGATTCTCTGATTAAAAATAAGACGAATGAAGGAAACATGCTCAGGTAAAATATTACTGGTTAAAGTTATGAAAATTATGAAGGGCTATAATTTTTTCATTTCTCAGTATAATTTTTTTAAATTCGGCAAACATTGTTGGTTACATAAGATACATCAGCAAAACAATCGAATAATTAAACTTTACCAATGGCGTATAACACGAATAAGTAACACTTGCATTTCCTCTAAATTTCTGTCCAAAAATTTATTACCATTTTGTGTTCCATCACGTCCAATGCGTAACTCAAATATGTTTGTTGTTCCTCTTGCCACGATTACATCTAGAGCTCCCCCCTGACCATGCTTCACTTAGCCAATATTATAAATCATTTAGAGGAAATAAACTGGTATGAGAAATACAAAACATTTGAAGAAAAAATATTGAACAAATTACAAACGTGTCCATTTAAGCAAATAATAATTATTTAACCCCATGGTGTTTCTGGTATTATGAAAATTATGTAAACTTTAGTAAGCACGTAAATTGGAATTATTTAATAGTAATTATCCTTGTAATTAGGCCAATAGGCCTGTTAGGATACATAAATAAATATAAATAAATATAAATAAATATAAATAAATATAAATAAATATAAATAAATATAAATAAATATAAATAAATATAAATAAATATAAATAAATATAAATAAATATAAATAAATATAAATAAATATAAATAAATATAAATAAATATAAATAAATATAAATAAATATAAATAAATATAAATAAATATAAATAAATATAAATAAATATAAATAAATATAAATAAATATAAATAAATATAAATAAATATAAATAAATATAAATAAATATAAATAAATATAAATAAATATAAATAAATATAAATAAATATAAATAAATATAAATAAATATAAATAAATATAAATAAATATAAATAAATATAAATAAATATAAATAAATATAAATAAATATAAATAAATATAAATAAATATAAATAAATATAAATAAATATAAATAAATATAAATAAATATAAATAAATATAAATAAATATAAATAAATATAAATAAATATAAATAAATATAAATAAATATAAATAAATATAAATAAATATAAATAAATATAAATAAATATAAATAAATATAAATAAATATAAATAAATATAAATAAATATAAATAAATATAAATAAATATAAATAAATATAAATAAATATAAATAAATATAAATAAATATAAATAAATATAAATAAATATAAATAAATATAAATAAATATAAATAAATATAAATAAATATAAATAAATATAAATAAATATAAATAAATATAAATAAATATAAATAAATATAAATAAATATAAATAAATATAAATAAATATAAATAAATATAAATAAATATAAATAAATATAAATAAATATAAATAAATATAAATAAATATAAATAAATATAAATAAATATAAATAAATATAAATAAATATAAATAAATAAATATAAATAAATAAATAAATAAACGATTTTAATGCCATATTTTGTTGCTAATTATACACTTACAATTACTATTTAATTAGTTTTCAGAATCAGTTCAATATCATAATAATTTTACCCAGGGTCACGTAATATAATACTCGCGTTCAAGTAATATAAAATATCTATAAGCGTAAGTATACTACGCAAAAACTAAAAAGTTAATAACAAACATATTTTTGTTTTGTTTTTGTGTTGCCACATAATTTGTATTCTGTTGGGTATCAAGATATTACTGGCCTTACGTTAAAAATTATAATGTTGCCACCATTATTAAATTTATATATTTTATACAGGGTGTCCCGAAATTAGACGGTAATTTTTAACAGCGTAATTTACATCCTAAAATAGGAGTAAACGTTTATATAAGCATAGGTCCGAAAACGTTTTGTTTCCGAGATACAGGGTGTTAAAAGTAAAGTCCTGTTGACACATAATATTTTCTAAACTTTTAAAGATAACTAAGTGAAATTTGGTACAAATGCTAAACTTTTTACGCTCTATTTAATGGAATAAAGGCCACTTTTTGATCATCTTCATAGGCGGGTAAATTAGGAGAGGAGCTTAGGGTTAAATTGTCCTAAGTTTTTTTTTACTGTTTTTAACTACAAAATTTGGAAAACCAATATTTTCTTTATAATAAAACTACTTTTGTTGTATCTCGCTAGGGCGCACTATTTTCAGAGAAAAGCATTTGAAAATGTCATGATAAGTTGATGTTATCTTTTTCGAAAGTGTAAACAGTAATTAGTAAGCCTGTGGAACCAGATTTTTTTTTTAACTTTGGAAAACCGGTGACCAAAGAAATTTTAGAAAATATTTACAAAAATGTGCCATCAGGACTTCACTTGTAACAATCCTGTATCTCGAAAACGTCACTTGTAACAATCCTGTATCTCGAAAACGAAACGTTTTCGGACCTATGTTTATATGAACTTTTACTACTATTTTAGGATGTAGATTACGCTGTTAAAATATGACCGTCTAATTTCGGACACCCTGTATAAAGTGAAACAAATTAATGACAATAAATCTTTATTAACTCTAAGACTAAAGTAACAAAGAAAAATGAACGAAAAACTGATACTGATATCTCTCACATCGAAAAGAGATACAGTACTAGCTAGGACAACTTATGTAAG
Source organism: Psylliodes chrysocephalus (assembly GCA_927349885.1). NCBI lineage: Eukaryota > Metazoa > Arthropoda > Insecta > Coleoptera > Chrysomelidae > Psylliodes > Psylliodes chrysocephalus. The sequence continues at coordinate 22,129,762 of OV651816.1, forward strand.
TATAAAGCTGCGTAGCCATTGTTTCTTATGGACCACGTGAGAGAGAAAAATAAATCGATATATTTCTAGAGCATAAAATTAGCAAAAAAAATATGCCGCAAACGAGATTCTGATGTAGTCCATAGAAACAGCACTTGCCACTGTAGCTTAAGTATCAAGCTAGCTTAGCCTCTGTTTCTTACGAACCACAAAAGCAAACAAAATAAATTGATTTATATTTATAAAGCAAAAAAAATCTGATATATCTTATATAAACAGAAATACAGCAATGGCTATTCTAGCTTAAGTATCAAGCTAGCACGGCCAGTTTCTCAGTAACAGCAGAAGCAAAAAAATTAAAAATTCGGTAAAAAATTAGCCAAAAGTTAGCCAAAAAATATAGGATAAGTCGCTGTTTTATAGACATTCGTGGATTAACTAACGATCGGTAACGAAGCGTTAGGGAACCTATGTTTCTATGACATTTTAGTAATTGAATAAACTAAAAGAATTACCCCCCATTAGTATGTGCATAATATTTAAAAAAAAATTAAGTTTACTTTGAAAAAGCCCCAATACTGACAGTTCGTTATTATTACTGCCAGAAGCAATAATAATGGTTATTGAAAAAAGTCTCACCAGTTTCTCAATATGAATTTTAGTCGTGAATAAGAAGACGTAGTATATCAAAGTTTTACTGAGGAAATGCTTATGAATGTGAATCGAATATTTGAAAATCGTCTTTTTGGGTGTGCATATGTTATGGGTGGCCACTAAGATTATACTAATTAATAAATACAGTGTATTTTCTATTAACCAGTGACCATTTAAAATGAATTATTTTCTGAATAATTTTTTTACCATATAAATATAAATCTCCCAAAACGAGCACTTTTAAATAGACTCATATACAATAAGGACAATTAATAAAAATTATAAAATTATGATATGGGTTTTGTATTCACCACCCTGTACACATTTGTTGCGAATTGAAATATACATTGGCATAAAATCAAAAAACTAGAAGAATTTGTTTTTGTTTCTTTTCGTCAGTATTCTTAGAAATCGATAGGATTTTCATATAAAACTGGTTATATCCAGGGAGGGGAACTCCTATGCTCAAGACTGGGGCAGTGGCAGTTCGTTAGATGGCGCAGGTGACGCGCTGATTCATCAAAATTTCAGTAGAAATTAATAAAAAAATCAACTGAATAACTAAATATTTCTTTTTCTGTAACAAAATGCCCTGCATTTTTGTCTCTAAACAAATTACAAAACAGAAACCTCGAAAACTGTACCTAATTTCGGATTATCTGGAACACTGCATGAAACAAACGAGGCGCTTGATAAAAAAAATACGACCGTCCGGGCTCGCTTATTTTTGGAAATATAATACAATAGAAAGATTTCCTAATACGAGCGAACGGAGCGTTGACGTGTCATGCATAAAACTGCCGAACTCGCGTCTCTTCTATCGGCGCGTTTAACATAGTTGCCATGGTAACGGCACGTTTCGATCTAGCCGATTAATGCACTTGACGCGTCGATTCAGTTTGCTTCTTCCGGTCGGGACTATTTTTATACAGTGGTTGGACTAGTTGGTCAATTGCGACTATTCCGAGTTTTTTTCGATTTTTCTAACAATGTTTCCAGTACATGATCCAGTATGTACGCTATTGGAAATGCCATTCTGTAGATGGGGAAGTGAGGATAAAAAAGACATTTTAAATTCGCCAAAACCTGAACCTCTACTAAATGTGAGCAGAAAAAAATAAGTCAAAAGACAAAGTGTTTGTGCGAAAATTTCGGAAAGAGTGGTATTCCGAATGTAAATAGTTGTGGTAGTTTTTATTTAAACAAGCTTTTTTGCATACCCTGTTTGATAGTAGGTGTAAAATCAAATGTATGGAATAAAGAAGGTTTTAGTAATTTTGGGAACGTAACTCGCGGCCTACATAAACATGAATTATCATGTGAACATTAAGATTTACAGAACTAAAAAAAATGTAAATACTATCGAAGACGCTTTAAAAGACAACTCTAGGCTATTATGTAAAACAATTTAATGAAAAAGTGCATCTTAACATACGTTTTATGCAGTTGCCAATTTGATCAGTTCTTTTCTTAGGAAAACAAGAATTGGCAATTCGTGGTCATAATGAAGATAAATCTTCCGAAAATCGCGGTAATTTTAAGAAACTTTTAGATTCCTATATCTCACTCAGTTCTTTATACATACATTCAAGAACAGTATAAAAAAATTTCGCTTGTATTTGTCGCAAATTCTAAAATAATACAATATGAATTAATAAACTGTTTTCTCAATATATTGACAAATATATAGAATTAAATGGTTGCAATTTTTTTTCATTCAAGTAGACGACTCAACTTATATTGCTCAAAAATCTCAATGCAGCACAATAATTAGGTATGTTAACTCTCAAGGAAAAGCTAGTTGAAAGATTTTTAGGATTCCATGATGTAAGTTCTGATCGGACAGCTCAAGCATTGTTTACCCTAGTTACAAGTTGACTAGAAAAATACGACTACTAATCAAAATTTGTTGGACAATGTTATGACGGCGCTAGTGTTATGTCAGGGCAATTAAATGGTTTACAATCGAAGAATAAGGAAGTTCATTGTTTGGCGCACCGTCTAAATTTAGTCATATCTCAAAGCTGTAATAGCATTTTGAAGTGCCGTATATTTTTTGCTAATGTGAATGGTATGACTTCTTTTTTTCATCATTCAGCAAAAAGAACTCACGCCGCCGATGTAATCTTCAATAAGCGAATACGAAATAAAACATATATCTACGAAATACAATAACAGAAGATCAATTAAAAAGACACTCTTAAATGAACTTGTAAGATTAGAACCATTTTTTGATGATATAATAGATAATTTTGCAAGTTTAAAGGATAGGAGAATCGACCTTATGCACTAAAAATAAAAGTCGATTATTTTGTGTATTATTTTCAACGCGTCACCTACATTCAAACCCACGAGCCGCCACTGGACTGGGTTAGCGTTAAAATCAACCACCTCTGGCGATGCAGTCTTGTGGTGGGGTGGGTGGTGGGAGTGTAATGACAGAATGACAGGCGAATGATTTTTGTGGGGAGTGCCATGGCTGAGTTGTGTTTTCATTTTCAATTTGCTTAATTGATCTAGTTGACCACTGTAAACTTGTTTTCCGCTGGTATTTTGTGCTTTTTCCATAAAGATGCCTGGTAATTATAGAAAATGTTGTGAACCGAATTGCCTTGCCCCACCCTACGAATTCACCTGATTTATTTGATATTTGTGCACTTGCTGTTCGTTGTCCAAAATGGAACAAGACTACAAATTTATTCCACCTTTGTAGTATGTCATAAACATTTTGAAGAGAAGTTTAAAGTAGTTGGCTCTCGTCGAGTTCCAACACTTGAAGCATTTCCAACGCTATTCCTCCCAGCAGTTCCTGGAAGAGTAGCGGATGGACTTTTTCAAATTAATTAGAAATCGAATATGATCAAACATCTTCTGTTGCAAAGCTGTATCGTAGAAGAAGCAGACTAATAATATATGTTGGATTTCTTTTCGAGAAGAAAAGTTAGTACTCGACTCATTTATTTTATAATTATACTGTGTATTTTATGTTTCATGACGTTTGGGAGTTGCAAAGCTGTATCGTAGAAGAAGAAGCAGACTAATAAATATTGGACTTCTTTTCGAGAAGGAAAGTTAGTATTCGACTCATTTATTTTATACTTATACTGTGTATTCATCCTACTATCTGGAGATACGAATTTCGAAGTTTTGTCACTAGTTTATTGAAGTAACTCACTTTTTATAATATTTTAAGTAACATTAAGCATGGACAATTATTTTTTGTTTAATATTTTCATTTAGATTATAATTAAATGCAATATTTTGACCATGTAACCTAACTTTTATCATTATTTCCTTCCACAAAACATAAAACAAAATAATTTATGGATTTCTCTATCGGTCCTTGAGTTTGCAACGTTGCCAGGTTGTTGAATTTAAAATCACTGTGTGTTATGTGTTATTTCCAAGTTTGTATTTAATAGCGTTCTGTGATAGCAATAACTGTGTTGTTAGTTGTGAATTGAATTATTTATTATTGTCCTTATAACTAATAATAAAAATAATTAAAATTAAAAGTATCCTTGATGTTGTGGACGTTTATAAAAAACGGAAAGTAATTGCTAACATAGTTGGTGAACGCGCGCTCTTTTTCCATCTACACCATAAAAGCATCATACTACGATTACTATGTTTGTTGGTTTGTCTCACTTACCTCCTAACTACTGCAGAAGACATAAGACAATAGGTTCTTTCGTTCGTCCCACTGGTGTAGGAATGAACTACACCAACGGACACTAAACCTTTCGTTTGGCCCGGTGTAAAATCCACAACACCTTCATGTCGGCGATGTGTCCACTGGTGGATATTTCCTCCAGCAACTATTTAGCAGGAGTGAATTACACTCGACATGTGTATAAGGAATAAGAGGAAGTAAACTAAGTAAATAAGGTGGTGTAATTGAGACTGGTGCACACTGCACTAACAGTGAACGAAAGAACCTAATGAGTGAAGCCACAGCCAGAGAGATGTAGAAAGGGTGTGTTCGCTTCGCTAGCTCCGAGACTTGCTCTTTCCTATACTTGTCAGGATGTATGTGGAACAAACGTAGAGCACTCTTATGGCGTAGAAGTAAAAAGGGCGCGCTCTAAACGTAGGCCTCGCGCGCTCGTTTCGCTCTGTAGTGGTTAGTAAGTTGGTGTGTTAGCCTACCGTGCTCATATGGTGTTGATGTAAAAAGGGCACGCTCGCTTCTGTAGTGTTTAGTAAGTGGGTGGGTTAGCGTACCGTGCTCATATGGTGTTAATGTAAAAAGGACGCGCCCTGCAGACGTTTCGAGATTCGCGCGAATTTCGGAACGTCGGCCATGCCAACTGGCTTTGCTCGCTCTTTTCTGTAGTAATTAGTAAGTAGGTGGGTTAGCGTACCCTGTTCTTATGGTGTAGGTATAAAAAGGGCGCGCCCGGCCGACATTTCGAAATTCGTGCGAATTTCGAAACGTCGCGTCGGCCGGGAGCGATCACTTCACTCTTTTCTGTAGTGATTAGTAAGTAGGTGAGTTAGCCTAGCCTGTTCTTATGGTGTAGGTGTAAAACGAGTTTAGATAACATAGGCATACTATTTAAATGTATTACCTACTACTAAACTATTTATTTACTCCTATAATTTTCAGATGCAATTATGTTTAAAAGTTTTCGAAAAGTACATTGATTATTACTTTATGTATGATGTAATATTAATATTTAATTATTATGTACTACAACAATTCAATCAAAATGGTCGGATGTGAATGGAAATAAATTAATAGAAGTATTGCTTTTTAAAGTGTTTGGAAATGTCAAAAATAAGGTAGGTAGGTATTTTTTTATATTTCTATTTCGTTGATATTAGACATTTGGTAAAATCGCTCATTTGTATTGACGGAACATAACAAAATTCCAATGAATAAATTTACATAAATTATCCTCATAAGCCCAATACATAATTTTTTTAGAAAAACGTTAATTTATGGGGTTTCCAGTGGTAGGTATATTTAAATAATACTCTCTTTACAAAGCCCAAAATGAAAGTTTTGTAAAAAATTGTATTTTTCTACGATCACTATCCAAAGTAAGCATTTGCACTTTGAAATTTAACCGCAAAGTTGACGTTTTCCGCGAACTGACATCAAGTGACATAAACGATTTTCGAGTTATTTGTACGCTATTTTCATGATGAATGTATATATTAGGCAACACTACTTACGAAAAATTTTCAGTTTTTATATCTATTTTTTAAAATAATGTGATCGTAGAAAAAATATTGTCGTTGCCGCTTTCTGTCTTAAGCGGCAAAGTATCACTTTTTGCTCTTAATACACAAATAGCTATTTTAAGAAAAGGGCATCTTCTCAATATTTACCGAAATTTAATTTTTTTTTATTTTATGTACGATTATTATCGTAAGTAAACCAAATATATGATTTATAAAATAATCCTGAAACTTATAATTTCATTAACAACTTGGCAACCTTGTTATTTTCAAGACAGAATAAATGTTTTGTGAAATTGAGTTTATTGATTAATTTTTTTCGTAAAATGCTGGTTCATCCTTAAATTTTTCTACAAAATGTACTATAGAAACTAGTACCTTTTGAGTGTTGAACTTTTTTTTTTGTGAAATAGCACATCCGGATAGTAGGATGGACACGTATTTCATGACTTTGGGGGGTCCAAAGCTGTATCGTAGAAGATGCTGGACTTAAAATGAAAAGTATTCCTCTGACTTATCATTTTTGATTAATACATTTTAATGACATTGTATACTGTCTTTCCTGTTTCTCAGATAAAATTCTTCATAAAATGAGGAGCAGTGCTATATCCTGGAATATGTAGCAGCTTGATATCCAGCTACTTCATACATAATACAGTTTTCATATACATAATACATTTGTTAAATATTGGATTTGTATTATATTATATTGTTTTAATAAATTTATTGATTAATTATGCTTGTTTTTTATCTAAAAACTGTTAGTCAAGTTAAGATTGGTTCATTCAACTCAATTTTTGCTTTATTATAGTGTGTGAATAAATCCTAATATGGCTAACAGTTTTTAATGCGAGTAATTTTTACTGTCAAATTTGAATGGCCCAGCGCTTTTCTTCTCTTCTTTTTGTTATTCTTTTTTTCTTCTTTTATATGGTCTCTCACCCGATAAGCGTTTACTTGAAAAATCAACCACGCCCGCCAGGTGGCGTTGAAATACTATCACCGTTTTCTAACATGGGAGTTACTGTTCCTCTAAAACGCACAAAAGGCTTTCAAAATTACATTATAGTCATGGTTGAAGGTGATTTCCAGGAAAGTTCGCAATTTATTTTGACGTGTGACAGCACTGTAAAGCAAGCGTCGTAGTCGTAAGTACTGATTCATTCATAAAACGCGTACTCACACCTCAGATAAACAAGCTCGCACAAATCATCCCTACTCAATTTAGCAGCCATCTCGCTCGTTCTAATGCGGCAGCCAATGCGACAGCTCTGTCCTTGCAATAAATAAGGACTTATGAAAGAATGGATTAGTTTAGTGGTTTTTGGTCTTGGTAACCAAATACTAAATATAAGTTATTGAACACCCTATATATGCGAAAATAATTTTATTTTTTTATATGCTAGATATATTCGGATTTTTCATAATAATGGATCACCTTGTATAAAAATCCAAAAATCCTTATAAAACAAAAACAGTAAGGGCGGGTTGTACAATACGCGGTTAAAAATAAACCTTGTTTTAATTTTATTGTACTATGTTTATACAATGGGGTTCACAGTTGAAACTAAGTTTACGTTTTAACTGCCTATTGTGCAACTCGCCCCAAGGATTATTAAAAAATGTTTTTATTTACTTTGGTGACGATGAACTGTTGGCGCTCGACGATACGCCCCAGTCGGTGTTTTTGGTCTTAACGGCTATGCGTTCTGATTCGACGATTTCCCCAATTTTGTATTTGTTCATCAGTTCTCTGGCATCGCTGGAGTGTCCGACGTCTTCGAAGGCTTCGCTTGCTTCTCTACCCGCTTGTTCCAAGAGGACTTCTTCACCACCAGGGTGCTAAAACAGACAACGTTTACGATATAGTGGATATCCAATAAATATTTTGGAAATTATAAGAACATATGTCTGTTAAAAACCAACAAAACTAATCCGCTTTATCCAAAGTTGGATTCAAATATCAATAAATGAGAACCCTTGAGCAAGATTAGTCCATGTAACAACACTTACTTTTGAGATATGCAACATTTTAGGTATTAGTATTTATTTACAAAATGCAAAATGTTTTTAAATTTGTTTTTTTTATAAAACCTAAAATGTTCCATATCTCAGTAGTAAGTTTATTTTACATACTACTTCTTGTCTAGGGTCCTCAAATGTCACTTTTAATAAAATAAAATTATAACAAAGTTATAAAATAAAATGCACGCCAGATAGCCTGCTTGGGAGGAATTGAAAGGGGATCATCAGAACATCGAATTGGACCAACAAACCAATTTGTAGCTTTATTATATTTCACAGGTAATCCCCGTCCTAAACGCTTTATTGCTTGGGCTATCAAAATAGGAATGTAACGTTTTAAAGTTTAAAACCGCGACTAAAATTATTTTTTATTTATATGTAAATATTTATCAATTTCTGACATAAAAAAGGAGAATTAATTCGCCATTACAATAAAAATATCCTTTAAGATATCAGAAACATGATCGGAAAAAAGTATCTTTCATAAATTGTATTATTTAATATTCCTAAAACATCGACGAAAATTATCTCTTCCCATAACTAATTTTTTATGTGTAAATTAACGTTTTGATAATGTAAGTAGTAAGATGAAACGCAAAATTATGCTTATCTAAACACCTGTTATTAAATTCCTACTTCCAGCAATTCAAGGTAAGCGGCTAAGGCTGAAGGCTGGTTAAATATTAATTTCATGCAGTTGTAGATAAAATCCGATTACAATAAGAACACAGCTACGTCATAACAATTATTTCGAATTTCAAATATAATCTATAACTGTCAATAAATAAAGAATATGTGACTTGTTAGTTTTAAATATTATTCCTATAATATTAACACGCCACTAAACCTCCAGTAGGCAGCTACAGCCAACAAATTACTCCGCCAATTGATGACGTAGCTGTGTTCTTCTAATTATTGTAATCGGACCCTAGTCAAGGTTCACGGTAGTCACTGAACCAACCCAACCTGATGTCTGTTATTTATTATGTAAATACACAAGATATTAATTAATTTTGATCTAATGGTATTTTCATTGACCTTTTTAAATCAACCGAAACACTTTTACTTCTTTGCAATGTTTTACAAATATGTAATTTTATTTTCCTTTCGATTTTCATTTGGAGGCATCCATTAAGGTACCATTTGGGTAGGCGCGTCAAGAGGCAAGCGACCACTGATGCGACCCCAAGGTCGAGTAGGACGACAGATGCATAAATGTTACGCCTGGTGCATTTCGCAAGCTTGAGAAGTGTCGCGCGACAGTTACAAGATAATCATTCGAGGGAACGATCAGCGTTGTCAAACCTACTGTTTTCACGTAGATCTACTGTTTTTGTCTATATCAAATTTTGTTCTTAATTTATTAAGTTTGCCTCATTCTTCAGCAAATGGTTAAAGAATATTTTCTCTAGTAAATTTTCTGCAGTAAAAGCAGCATAATAAGCATCCACTACTCTAAGTTGGCTCCATAAAAAAAAACATCAAGATAATCATTGTTTTTATTTAAAATGAAAGAAAGAATTAATAGGGCATCATAAAAAGAACATGCACATTACGATTTTGAATTATCTGTTTCAGACAGAACTAAAAGAAGTAGGTACCTATTATTTTTCATTGTTCTTTTTTTGTTTCCGTACGTTAAGCATATATTAAAAATGTTATTATTTGTTTTTATTCTTTGTTTACCTTCTAATTTGGGTCGACAAAAAGTTTATTTTTCGTTTCTTATATACTTGTTTTTTTATTTACTACACTGCAAATTTTAATTATTTCCCCCTGTATTAAAATCTACTGTTCAGATCTACGGTTTTTTTTACCCATACTGTTTTAAAATCTGGCAACGCTGCCTAGATCGAAAGAAATTTCCGACGGAATCACCCCCAAAAAAAAGCGATGCCGAGGACAGTGACCTCGAGTGCGATACGCATCAAAGCTTTGCACCGAGAAGTGTCTCCAGAACGACACTTCTCGGTCGTGTCGCGCCGTCCGAAATGTGTTTCATATAATTGTATGTATTTTAGATGTGAAGCGACACTTCTCGGTCGTGTCGGCGGTCGTCTGTCGCGCCTACCGAAATGGTACCTAAATAGGTACGTGTTACGTGAGCTGAAAATGGGGGAGGGGTCCGGCAAAATCTCATTTAAAGGGGAGTCAATGAAAATCTCACGTCAACTTTTCAATTTAGAGAAGATACATTATTATGACAGATAACATTTTGTATTACAAAATCAATCCGAGGAATAGACAATATTAAATATTAGGGATGAGAGAGACACATTTCGATCGCCTTATGCGGTCGCTTGCCTCTGTCTCCTACCTTTAAGGTACCATTTGGGAACGCTAGACCGAAGCACGAGACAGAGACAGACGACCGATGCACTTACGTTTACGTGTTGAAAGTGCTGTCGCTGTCTCTTGCATCGGTGGCTCTTTCCTAAATGTGCTTCATATATGTGATTCAGACGTAAAGAGTCGAATTTCGGTCGCCTTACGTAGTCGCGTGCCTTTGCCTCCTGACGCGGTCCTGCGTACCGAAATGGTACCTTTAAGGTACCATTTGGGAACACGCGACAAGCGACCCAAGACAGCAATAAGGCGGCAAATATTGCCATACTAAATCTGCTATCGTCGGTCTCGTCTACCGAAATGTGTTTCATATAATTACATGTGTTCATACGTGAAGAGACCGTTTTTGGTCCCGTTTTGAAGTCGGTCTCGGCTTGTGAAATGGAAGCTAAAAGGTACCATTTGGGAACCCGATACCCATATAGGCAATAAGCGACCGCGTAATGAGACAGACATGTAATTAATGAAGCACATTTGGAACAGCGCGACCGATGCAAGAGAGGCGACATCGCTTTTAACACGGCAGTGCTTTCTGCCTCTCGTCTGTCTCGGTCTCGCGTGCACTTTCGTAACTGTTCCAGAACCTTTCGAGCATGCCCAGTAGATATTCGCTGTTTTGGTTTTGCCATAACCAATTCTGAACCTGTAAATTCGGTTCGGGTCCAAAGCGAAAACTGTTTCAGAATTAATATGTTTGCGCTTGCCCCTTTTTGCAAGTAGTTTTGTTTTTGGGACCCTGGTCATGTTTGTGTTGGAATTTTTACAAGGAATTTTCGAATGGCGAATGAGAATGTAGCAGTTGATTAGTTGATGTTGTGTTTTAAGGGTAGGAATAAATTATTTCATTTATCTACGTTTTACAATATTACATGGTCTCTTTCTTACTTAGACACTAACCCTGTGTTATATCTTCCTTTTTATTTATAATTTATTTTTTGACAATTAACTGTTCTGGTAGTTGTTTTGATTTCGAGTAAAAATGGATAGTTACAGAACTGTTCAGAATTTAGGACTATTGCGCAATAGTTCTGCGCATGGTTCTGGAACAAGTCTAGAACGAGAACCAAAACAAACCTATAATTATAATAAAATGCATCGCATTTGACAACTGTGCGTGTGGCTGTTTTTCGAATTAGCACCTCTGCGGTGTGTTTGTGCATATACAGTGTGTGTCATAAAGTTTAATCTATATTTTTAATATTACGATTTAAAAAACGACCTCTGCTTATTTAAAAACTTAAAATAGCCCATATCAAACTTGGCTACTGATGTTAGTTTTCTGTAGAATTCGCATTAAAAAAAATGATTTTAAACGATTTTTCAAAAAAAAAAGCGAATTTGATTGATAACTAATGCAGTACCTAGAAAACTTTTATATGGGCTATTTTAACTCTTTAAAAAAGTAGATGTGTATGCCCTAAGACGTTTTATTTAATCGTAATATTAAAAAAAATGTATCCAATTTTATGGAACATAGGGTATAAAAATTGATGGAAAAAAATGTTTCTAAAGTAGGCCATAACAAGATAAATGCGAGTCATGTCCACGATAATTAGCACGGATCTGAATTAAATCCAAATTGACATTTAAAAAGAGGAATTGAACGCTACGACAAGCTTGAATTTTTCCCAGAAACATTTTTTGTGAATCACTCCATATATTGATAATACGAATATTTAATTGTGAAAGAAGAAATTATATCTGAACCAAACTAAGTATGTATATAAACAATAGATATAAAAATTGGGACAAACGTTTATAAAACAATAGCTATTTATGTAACCAGTTAGGAAACAAGTACCTTATTTTGTGTAACGAGTTAATGAACAAATTACACAAAAAGGAATTTCATAACGTGTTACATACATTATTTTATTTTTCTCCTACTTTATAAAATTGTGCTTAGTAAAAAAAAAAACTATAAAATCATTATTTTTTTTTTTACTTCCAATCAAATATTTTAGCAAATTAATATTTAGAAAATTGTTGTATTATTTGAATAAACACAAGTGGTTATTTCAAATATTTTTTAAAAAGAAAATATTAATGTATGGTCAATTGAAGACTTTGAATAATAGCGTCTCTCTATGCAACCAATGGACGGACGTAAACTGGGCGCAAAAATAATCCCTTTACCCCGATTTCTAAAAGGGTGTGTAATCCTGACATGTAAATTGGACGGACCGGACCTTTTCTTAAGTACCTGCCAGTGGGGTCTATTCTGTAACAATTCCTTTATATTTAACGGCCTTTAAAAATATTTGCGGCCTATAAAAACATGTTCGTATTCGTTAATTTACTTTTATCATTATTTAAACAGATTTCTTTAAGATAGTCCTCTAATGTATTTTAAAGATCCGTTTAAATAGTGACCGAATTAAAGAAGAAAATATTTTTAGAGGCCGTTAAATATAAAGGAATTTTTACAGAATAGATCCCAGTATGAGATAATTAATATAATCTAAATTAATATAAATTAAATCCTAAATTTCCTTTACTTGCCCTACTCAATTAGCTTTACAATTTGGTTTATTTCTACTGTTCATAGTGTATAGATAAGAGTGGAAAATGTGTGTCAGTGATCAAAAGTGAATGCGGGAATTTATTTTTATATGAAATGTAGCTGACCCGCTCCCGCTTCGCTGGAATTTCTCAAACCTCAATTATTAAAAGGGAATAACAGTTTTCGTTACTCGTGAGAATTTTTTTCATGCGATGTCTGAAAAAATTGTTTATTGGTTTTTGTTAATTTTTATTGATTTTTATTGATTTTTATTAATTTTCAATTATTTTTATTAATTTTTATTTTTTCTTATTTTTTAATAATTTTTATTTTGATTTAGTTTATTTCTATTTTTTTTTTTTATTTTGTTTTACGGTACTCCCCATTTCTCCCCTCCTTAATATGCGAAAATCCAAAAACCTTGAAATACGTCATTATTTACTTATGATGAGTAGCTATAATTCCAATTTTCAAGTTCTTACTTTTAAATACTCCCATACAAATTTTCACCCCCACACCATTACTCTATTTCCCCACTTTTCTTATTTCTCCCATTTCCGGAGACCAAAAGACAATATCTGGAAAGACCAAATTCAACAAATGATATCGATCCTCTAGAATATTGGAAGGTAAATTAGATTTTATGAAAAGGTATACATTTTAATGTATTTCAAATATTTTTAGATATCAGGTATAACACTGAAACCGCTTAATAAATGTGCTAAAAAAATTTGATGCATCCCAGCCACTTCGGCAGAAAGTGAACGAGTGTTTAGCACTACTGGACAAATTGTTGCACTGCGACGAACACGGTTAAAACCTAAAAATGTTGATATGCTAACGTTTTTAAATAAAAACCTATAAATACTTTGTGCCATTTCTGTATCTGTATTCCAAGTTTTGTCCTCAGACAATAAAAACACTTATTTGTTTGGTTTTCAATAAATTTCCGTTTATGTAGTCGAGAGTTTAATTAATAATAATCAGTATTTTTAAAATTCTACTATACTGAACGAGACAAATTCTTATAAATCTTGAGATTCATTCGACTATTAGGCAAACGAAATCGCGTGAATTTAAATGGTGGGCGCTTGACAAAAACAACAAAAGTAAGTGTTTCCCCGTGCCGTGGCAATACCACTTCTAGTGAGGTTATGAATTGTTTTGGAGTGTTTAATTGAAAAATGGCATAAATTCATGTTTATTAAGAATATATGAATATTAATTGTATGATTTACAATAACAATAAAATATTAATGAAAAAGTCAGGTTATTATCGATAGTCTGTAGCCAACCTATCGAATACTATCGATGGCCAAGACTATCGATAGTTCTCGACCTCCGAATAAGAAGCTTTTTTATTTTTTTTTATTTTATAGGTCGTTTGTCAGACTGCTGCAAAATGGAAAAGTTAGACTATTTTCATACATAACAAATAATATCAGATTGTTGCTTGCAACATTTTAAACCCCTTCCATTGTCTCGGTTTGTTTTAATATGATTATTCTCGCTGACAACACGTTACATGAATGTACTAATAATAATACGAGAAAATAAATATATTATATTTCGTTCAACTTTAACAAAGATCGAGTCAAATTATTTACATAAAAGCACTACAAATGTTAAAAATAGAAATAGCCAACAAACCATTTAAATTTTACATAAAAAAGTTGAAAAACAAAATATTCTGGGTTATTATCGAATTTTGCCAAACCCTGCACTGTGACATAATAATAACTTTACCTCGCATGCAATGCTTAATAATTTGTTTTTGATAGCAACGTTATACAGTACTTATTTAAAATGACGAGTATATTTATTTATCAGACACTCAACGTTTTATAACATGAATATGTATCTACTACCTTGAATTTTATAAATTCAATGAAAAGTGACTATCTAGTACGTAGATATTTCGAATGGTTTCCGAATTAGCTAACAATGGGGTCTATTCTGTAACAATTCCTTTATATTTAACGGCCTTTAAAAATATTTTCTTCTTTACTTCTGTCAATATTTAAACGGATCTTTAAAATACATTAGAGTACTATCTTAAAGAAATCTGTTTAAATAATGACAGAAGTAAATTAACGAATACAAATATACTTTTAAAGGCCGCCAATATTTTTAAAGGCCGTTAAATATAAAGGAATTTTTACAGAATAGACCCCAATAAGCTGTAAATGTTTCGTCCTAAAATAATTTGCAAATTAACAATAGAAATGTCAGAATTAATTTTGAACACACATGACCGATGTGGAACAAGAAGACAATTTTATTTAGATAGGCCTGGTATTAAAAATAGTTTGTCTTTTAACTTTAAGACATTTATTAACCAAATAGATGTTTATTAAGTAGAAAAATGTTTATTTTGATGCCCCCTCCACACATAAAACTTTGTCGGTTTATTTACGGGATGCCCTTTAAAAAATTTAGATAATACAGGGGCGGCTACTCATTAAGGCCGCATGGCCACGCGCCCCTCCTCAAAAATACCGGAGAATAAAATCCTAATTAAAAATATTATTTGTTTATTTTATAATTTTTCCCATAGTCTCGACCCAGGCTATGAGTGTTATTTACACATCCCCAACTAGTCATTGATAAAAGTGTATTTGTTGTGAAGTCCTCATCATCATCTACTGTATAGTCCAGGAGACAGTGACGATTTTCGGTATTTATTTTCCCAGTCAGCAAACACGGATAGAGAATTGTAGGGTTAGCAATTATAAGCAAAATTTATATATATGGGTCATTCTCAGTTAAGCCGTAAATTCGACGTCCATAACAAAAAATTACCTTTTTTAAAATTTTTTATTAAAAAGAATATTATTTTCTCTTAAAACTCGTGCTCATATAATTGGTCACTCAAATTCATTTCTTAATTTTATTTAATTTAGTCACAATTTCACCTCAAAGTCGGAAAACATCTCTCCCCTGGCTTGTCCTCGGGCCGATTCTGTTTATTTATTTGTAATTTTAAGTACTTGAAAATCAAATAACTTATTTAAATTATACATTTCAACAAAATCATTTAAATAAATTATCGTAATCAAGCAAGTAAAATTGCGTGATATTTTTTTTTTCTTAAAAAAAATTACGTTTACGTTTGTCCCCCGTATTTTGCGTCTCGTCCCCTGGCACGCTTATTTTTGTGTAAAATCGGCATTTGTTTACTGACTTGCGAGAATTGAAGACCTTGAGCGAACGTTGTTGAGTGTATAGTTTGTAATCAGAGCCACTCGAACTAGGGGCGCAGTCATTTAGTCATTTATTTCGTTACTGGCAGTCTGTGCATACAGTTGACAACGAGTGAACAGAGTCTCTCCCCTGGCAAGTTTTATTTTTAAAATATTCATCTAAAAAATTTAATTCATTCGTATATTTACTTCTCGTTGTTAATAGATTCTAACTTTTCTTGGTTAATTTCATACAATAAATACATTTGTCATTATTTCTATTTTTGTTACTAAAAAGTATCTCCCCTGTTTATATCTCCCCTGTCTTGTAAGGGCCAGGGGAAAGACACGATATCCAGGGGAGATATGAAAACTTTAAATACTAATTATTATCAATTAATTATTGATAAATAAAATTATAAAATGACTGAATAAAGTTAATACTTCAATAAAATGTTGTTTTCTTTCATAAAATAATGTTAAAATCCTTTCTCTAATCACAAAGTATTCTACTCTGTACATTAAGTCTCTCCCCTGGATGAGTATCTCCCCTGGCATCTTATAAAACGAGATAAAATCAATAAATTGACTGACCGTCTTGCAGGCACGTTTGAAATGATTGTTTTGATCGAACCATTGTAAAATTTGATTTCAATTTCAAAATTTTTGTCGTGCCGCGTTTTATCAATAAGCGATTTACGTCTCAACTGAGAATGACCCATATTTAGAGGGGGGTCCGATGTGTTAAAGTCGAAAATGCATCAGAACATACGAAAACACGGATCCTTTTTTTTTCAGTGATAGAAATAGTTCTAGTAGTTAGAGATATACTGAAGTTAAGTAAAAAAATAGTCTGATTAATCTGTGAGTATGGATAATATATTTGGCAAGTGCATAAAATACACTTTCAAACGAGTTATGTACACAATTTTTCCTACGACCACAAATATTTAAAGCATGTTCCAGGTGTTTTGTATATTAAATGTACACATACGACACATAAATAAAATCATATATCACAATGTTTTACCTCACCAGTTGATTTATTTATAGAAATAAAATAATAATTGAAGATATTACAGAAGAAAATAGGGAAATAAATTACATTTCCTTTTACACTTTTATATAATAATTATTTTATTTAGAATTCACTAAACACTTATTACAGTTTAGTTTTAGATTTTTTTTACAGTTTTGACATAAGCCTCATCTATTAAATTGTTATTAACAATAAAGAATATTTTTAATTTATTAAAACAAAAATAAAACCTGACTCGACAACTTAAATCAGTGAAAATAAGTTGCTTGAGATGGGGTCGTTTTTATGGAAAATTTTAGTGTTAACACTTTACTAATAAAACTACAGTTAATTAATCTTATAGGTATATATAAATATATAGTTAGTAAATAAGTGCGACAAACTTCAGGGGGTGATTCAGCATGAAAAAATAATGACAGTTTGCTATATAAACGTATGTCTGAAAATGCTTCGTTTTCCGTCAAAGTTTTTCTTAAAAACTGACGATTTGTTTATTGCTCTGAAACCGGTCAAGATATGCAAATGAAATTTGGTGGATTTTAAGAGGTAGTTATTCCGCATTTTTTGACATGCAATTAAGAATTTTATGTTCATCATTGGCGTGCATACGGGTAATGATCTCAATTCATTTAAAGAAAAAAATGGTACGCCACTGAGATATTTAAAATTAAAATCATTTTTGAATTCATCATTAAATTTGTCACAAAAAATATCTCTGGCCTTTTTTTCGTGTGGGGCGCCGTTTTTATGCAAAAAAATAAAATATCTTAACGCGTATTTTCCATTTCTTTATATTTTTATATGGGCAAGCTTAAGTGGCAAATAAATTAAATATTTTGATATGGGAGATTTAAGAAATAAAGGAATCAAATGTCTATATAAGGACAGGTTTAAGGTATAAATAGGCAAATATTTTTATATGGACAGGCTTAACACGTTGACTGCGAAGCTGAATTAGAATAACATGCCATATATCGCATGTCATGATTTTTTGTAAATGTCCGGCATGAGCTTAAATCTGTAATTAAAGTTAAATTTGATACGTATTGTTTATTTAACCTAACTTTTGTACTATCTGAAAGTCGCGTATTTAAAACGAAAGTTGTTAATAACGTTTTACCCAGCTGATCTAATAAAAGCGTCATAGAGTTCAATTGAATCGATTGTTTTGTTTTATTTTCAGTACCATCCATTGACAGCATCAAGGTAGATGCCACTCTTAATTCAAATTTTTCAGACATTTCGGAAATTAATATGTATTTGATTTGACTCTAATTCTCCTAATCTACTTTCTAATGTTTTCTGAGCTAGACAAATAGTTTTTTTATTTCATGGTAATATTCTTATATTTTACTAAGTTTTTATCCCTACCAGTATGTTTTATAGAGTTAAAATCCTGTTTAAATTTATCTAGCTTAGTTAACTTATTTGTAACAATATTTGTATCTTTACGTATAATATTGAATGAATGAATGAATCCGTTTATTTAGCATTGCTATTATATACAATTATTTATTTTTTTATTTACATATTTTTTTTTTTGTTATCTTACATAATATACACAATTGTTTAATTTGATTCTCTAAGATATTTACATAATTTTTTGTTAAACAAATTCAAATTGCTAGAGTCTTTTATTTCTTTTGGCAGATTATTAAAAAGATGTATTCCATTAATTAGCAACGATCCCATTAAGAAAGTTTTATTTGAAAAATTTATGTTGAAATTTTCATCGGATCTTAAATGTCGAGAATGTAAGTGTTGCCGCGTAACTAGTAACTCACTTAGATATTTCGGTGTTAATTGATGCATCATTTTATAGATTACAACGAGGGTTGCCTTTTTAATATTCTGTTCAATAGAAAGCCAATTTAGGGTTTGTAGCATATTTTTGATTGGAGTGTAAATATTACATTTTAGAACAACTCTCATACATTTGTTTTGGAGTACCTGAAGTCTGCTTACTTGTTCTATATTACATGAAAGTAAAAGTGACATACAAAAGTTAAAGTGTGGATATACAATTGTGTTATAAACAAGATTTCTACTCCATTGAGACAAATTTGAAGCTATTCTTCTAAAGAACCCTATTTTCTTCCCTAATTTCCTACATAAGTAGTCTGCATGACTGTTGAAAGTCAATTGAGGATCTAAAATAACTCCTAGGTATTTAATCGTATATACTTGTTCGATGGCAATATTGTTTATACAGATGATAAAATTTCGCTCCGCAAAATTGTTACAGGTCGATTTAGATCCCATTGCCATAAACTTGGTTTTATTTGCATTTAGTTTTAATTTGTTGATACACAACCAGTCATACAGAATACTTAGCTCACTGTTTAAGGTGCGAACCGCTTCTTCAAAATTAGTAGCCGCGACAGATATGAGTGTGTCATCCGCAAATAAACTTACAAAAGATTGTTGTAACGCGTCCTTTATGTCGTTTATATATATAATGAACAATAAAGGGCCCAGGACACTGCCTTGTGGTACACCGAAATTACATTCCGTTCCATTGGACACACTGTTGCCTACTCTAGTTTGGTGGTATCGGCCTTGAAGGTAGTTGTGGATTAATTTTATGGCATCTGATTTTATACCATATTACTGCCCTTAATTAAATTATCGTGAAATACATGTACTTCATCATATCTTTATAGTATCGGCTTTCGGTATTTCGTTCCAAATCAAATCATTTCTGGTTTTTTACGCTACGAGATTACCCGTGTGGGCCTCAGTCTCGATAAGGTGGGAACCACCAATTTAACGTCTCTCGAATTATATTTATTAAGACGTAAAAAATATGGTTTTAATTAATGGTAATTTAGGATAAACAATATTACATATTCTATTAAATATTTAATTAATCAGTTATTTAATAACATTAAAATTTGGCTAAAGCTGAACGAAACCAATAAAATTAACATTACACATGTGATGATGACTATGTGAAAATTATTATAAACCTGTTTAAATATTTTGATCATATTATAGAGTGATACAGCATACTTTTATCATAATTTCAATACCTTGTTTTAACAAAATTAGATTAAAAGATGCTTATCTAAAACATTAAGTACTGTAATTTTAGCACGTTATAATTAGCAGGATCCGCCCAGTGGGAGATCCAACACACAGTTTTTTTTTTAGTTAAGCCCATCTAAATACGACCCTAAAGAGGTTTTACAAAAATATTTAAAAATAGGACTGCAAAAAGTGGCACGTTGTTATTTGAGCTGGGAACAGGAGAGGGGGGAGCGGTGATTCAAAGTAAAGTTTCTTATCGATGGATTTTTTGTTTTTTTGCAGGCAATGAAATAATATGCTTCTAGTCTTCTATAACAATAAAAAAATCCTTTTGCAAGCATTTTCTGTCATCCGGTTTTGCTACTTCCGGTGTAGGTATTTTGGCCACGTGATTGAAATTTATTATTTTTCCAGGAAATTCGGTATATAGCTTAAACACGGCTTGACTAAAAGGACACCTAAGTAAACTGAGAGTAGTAGAGGATAGTGAGTGCAGATTCTGTGAGGAGGAGGACGAAACATCCATTCACATCCTAACTAAATGTGTAGCACTCCAGAATCCAAGGGCACTATATCTAGGAGGATATCAAATAGAAGAGGGAGATTTACTTAACTTGAAGCCACTTCAAATCCTACACTTCCTTGAGAAAATAGGATTGGAAGGGTCGCTATAGGCATTGAGACATTTCCTTAGTGCAGTGGCGACAGAAGGGGGCACAATAGATCTTTTAGGTCGCAGTGTATTAACACCCCATTCTCAACATAACAACATAACATAAACACGGCTTTTCTGAACTTAAGATGATACTGCAAGCATTTTTTGCGTTGGAAAAAAGGTTAAAGTACAAAAAAATTGTAACCTTGAAATAGGTGTAAAACCGAACCAAAAGTCCTAAAGTGGTTTAATTGCTCTCAAAATGTTTGTACGACTCTTAACCAAGAGTACTGCATTTTTTATTCAGTAGTTTTGCCCCATTCAACATAAATTAAACTTTCACAAAAACTCGGGGTGAATAAGAGGCTGAATGGGGTAAACATACCCGAACGGCAATATTCTTAATTGAGAGTCATACAACATACAACCATTTTGTCTGCAATCAAACCTCTTTTATATAACAGTCCAACCATTCAACCTTCTATTCTCCCCAGGTTTTCTGGAAAAAAATGTTAAAATAGTCTAATATATGGCGAATGGAGTATAACTACTGAATAAAAAATGCTTGCAAGGTCCAGACTCTTAGTTGAGAGTCATACAAACATTTCGAGAGCAATTAAACCACTATTTATTTAAGGTTACAATTTTTTTATATCAACCCTTTCGCAAACATAAAAAAATGCTTGCAATATCATCTCAAGTTCAGAAAAACCGCTTTTAAGTAATATCAAGAATTTCATTGAAAAACACAAATATCCGGTCACGTGACCGAAATCCCTACACCGGAAATGGCAAAACCAGACTAGAGAAAATGCTTGCAAACGGATTTTTTTACTGTTATAGACTTCTAGAAGCATATTATTTCATTGCCAGTAAAAAACGAAAAAATCCATCGATAAGCAACTTTACTTTGAATTTGACAGGTTACACGACAGCACCACCAGGACATAATACATGTTGTTCGCCCCCCTAACCTCCCCAGCACACCACAAATAGCAAGCAAAAAACAAGACTTTTGCAGCTAGATGAGCAGTGCCGGATTGGGACCTCCAGGGCCTATCGGTTCAGGAGGGAGAAAGGCCGATCTATCAATTCTTTTTCCATGGTCCAATTCATTGAAGGGCAAAAAAGGTACTATTTGCACACTGATGCTTTTTCCGAGGTTATCACGTTTCGATCCGAGGTTGTCATGTATTACGGGGTTTCTTCGGAGGGCCCACTGAGTGAACGAGGGCCCACTGAGTGAACGAAAGCCCACTGCTTGAACGAGGGCCTACCGGTGTTTGGACCGGTAGACTGACAGCCCAATCCGACACTGCAGATGAGGGACTATTATATTTGGTAAAAGAAACTTATAATCTAATTATGTTTTTTAGATTTACTTTATTAATTTATTTCTCTAAAAAAAATTCCTAGTAAAATAAAAAAGGTAAGATAAGATATTTTTTCGGTACAAAGGATCCAGTCGTACGGCACCCTGTAGACAGGTCCGGCATTTGACTTTAATTTTATGTTACGATTTAGTTTATATTTATGTTTGTAAATATCTCAAGATGGAAGAAAGTGTTATATCCTAAATATTACATCGAATATTTAAAATCACAGCCGGATGTTGCGAAGGAACATTTTCTCGAGTTGTTTGTATCCTTTTATTGCAAGAAACAAAAAAAGGTCAATTAAAATTATAATTTTATTATATTCCTTCTGGAACTACGTGCTCTCCATAATTTTTTAAAGGCATTTTTTGTTTTTAAATATACAATGTCATCGCTATCAGTGGCGGCTCGTGGGCACTAGCAGCAGTGGGGCACACACTAGAAAGGAATCCCGGTATTCGTTTTTCCCTTAGAAAAACAAGTTCTCCGCTTAACGAAAATTAAATATATTTCAAAACAATCAGTTGGGGCAATAACGATTTCTGAATGTGACTACAGGGAGCTAAATGTCACCACTCAAAATGCATTTAACTATGTATGTGGCTATTTAATCAAAAAATCATTACATATCCACTCTTGCGAAATTTACGTAAATTTCTCAGAAGAATGCAATTTACTTAACAATTCTAACTTGTTAACGCATTTTAAAGCATACTACTCTGAAGAAAAGGTGTTTGGCAATTTAAAATCTCCCAGCGAAAAATTTCTCTTTTGTATTTTCAAATTAGAAAAAATATTTATCTCTATTTGATAGTTTGTCAACTAAGCCTAGAATTTCCGACGCATCCCTTTTTGAGATGAGCAAAATAGAATTTGGTCATCCTTGCCAACAATTTGCGAAAATGTACACCATTAAATTATTTATAAGACTCAGAATTTTTTATACCCTTAAATATGCAAACAGAGATTTGAAATCCTCGAAAAATGTTGTCCCATTTATAATTATTATTGATTTTTTTTTCATCATATCTTTGACTGCTTTATAAAAAAAAAGTTATTTTTCTTTGTAGTTTTATTTCTTAACTATTCCAATGATCCAACTAACATTTTTTCGTAATCGGCATGGCCGGTAAAGATGCCGCTGCGTACAATGGTATCTAGTCTAGGTAATCTGTGCCATGGGTACAGCACGTCACAATGAGGACAGCGCGTAAGAGAAAATCAAAGTATGTGGGACAGCGCCCTGCTTGTGACGTATAATCCATCGCATGTGTTCATCTCTTGCTAATCGATATTGTCGTTGTCCTTGTTTTTCGCATCATAATGAGAGAGGAAACAACAGAGGCACACATTTACTGTGCCCTTACACTTAATTTCGGAAGTCTCGGAACGTCTCTCAACGCCCGGTCGTCCAGTGTCGTGCCAACGCGGTTTGCGCTGAATATTAGATAAAATAATAATAGGCATTGAGGAAAATATAAAATATGTAAGTTATTTTTTTTTTGTTTATTATACTAGGGCACGTGCCCAAGTGCCCTTACGGGCAAACCGCCACTGATCGCTATAGTCATTTGGGATTTTTTTTATTATTTAGTTTACAAATTTAGAGTTCATAAATAGTTTTTGCTTCTAAAATAATAAACACTGACAATGACGATTTTTTTAACTTTCTCAGGGATCAGAGTTTGTTATGAATGATAAATAACCTAGATCTCTTTTGTATTCGACTTCAGATCATTTATCGGATTAAGTAATCTGTTTGTACTTGTTCTTTTTTTTTTTTTTTTTTTTTTTTTTTTTTTCGAAACAGATATGGTAAAAACAGTTTTGTCATCAAGAGCATATTTTTTGATATCAGAAGGAAATAGGAGGATGAAACAGTTTTTGACAACGGAAAATTACATTTGGCAAATTTACAACATAGTTGATTGGTAGTGAGTTTCAAGTGTTTATAATGGTTGTAGTAGGAGCAGGTTGTATATAGATAAAAATAGCTTGCATGTTCCTGTTTTTTAAAAATGGGATGAAAAAAAGTGGAGAACTACAAACCTATTAGTCTTTTAAATTTTTTCTCAAACATTTTTGAGGCAACAATGTGTAAAAGATTTTCGAGTTTGTGCAGCATGTCCTAGAGACTCTGGAGGATGATAGGTTGGCTATTGGTCTATTTTTGGACTTGTCCAAAACCTGTGATTGTCTGGGCCATGGGATAATGCAGTTTAAGATTGAAAAATATGGCATTAGGGGTCCTGCATTAAAGACAGGAAACAGTTCGTCAAAATATATAAAAATAATGAAAAAGGTAAATTTGTAGAATTAACATTTAATATAGTAATACCTCAGGGAAGTATAGTAGGTCCACCGCTCTTTATTATTTATGCGAATGAATTAAACAGTGTTATGTTAGAGTGTGACATCTGTATATTAACCAATTATGCTGATGACACAAACAGCTTAGTAAATGCATCTGATATGATAGAATTGACCAGACATGCAGACAATTTAAGTGATTTTGCAGGAGCGTTAGAAAAGTAAAAATAGTTTTTGTAAATATTTGTGGAAAAATGGTGTAATACCCCCACTGTGTTCTAATTATACTATTTGTTAACTATTATAGTAGAATCGCAATCGACACGGAGTAATAAATCAAAATTTTATGGGAGTTTTACAGCACAGGCGGCTTAAACAAAATATGTTATTTTAAAGAGCCGACAGTTAAAAGGTGTGAACTTGGGAATTTTACCTGTGCTGCTCGGTTTTGTGGAACGTAACAATGGGCTACCCTTATTATAATCCCTTTTAAGATTCTGATGAGCGCACGGTTGGATAAATTAGGGGGTATTTGTTTGTATTATTTTTTTTGTTACTATTTTAAACTTAAATAACTGTAATTTAACCGCCGGGGTGCTTGTTTTAGGTGAGTCCCCTCGCCACTCACCCCTGAAAAAAAATTATTTTGGTTGGCTAAGGCCAATTTTTTATTTTTTGTGTTTTTTTGGTGGTAACATATCAAAAACTTGGTAAATTCTGTATTTTCACCACTTTTTTGGCATACTCCGATTTTGTTTGCGTTTTTGCAGTCTTGCACGTTTTTGAGCTTTTTTTGGTGGTTTAGTTTCTGGCAGCGTTGATCGGGTGGTCTCAACGCCGCGCCGTCAGGCTCTACTCCTTTTTTACTAATATGATTATAACATTTAGATATAAAATAGATATGCTTACCTACTCTTGAAGATCAGGAAACGTGAAAGTCTCTAAATCACTATATTCACTTTATTATTCACTATTTACTGATATTATTAAACGTGACACTGTAGTATCGACATCCAAGAGTTTGTCAAGGAGTTTGTCCAGATTCCACATGTTTTCTTCTTCTTTTAACACATGTTTGATTGCCTTTTGCCAATTTTCCTTCTTAACAAGTGTTATAGAGGTTTCTAACAATGCTTCTACATTTTTTAACTTAAATGTCGTATTAACTTGAGCTCATATCAGTTCAATAGGATTTAGTTTGCAGTGATAGGGAGGAAGACGCACAACATCTATACCATGTGTTTTTGTAAGTTCATCCACTACATAACGTACTGGAGGCTTATTTAATTTCACAATTTCTAGTAGTTCTATTTTTATTGATTTTTTTGGATAGTTAATGTTTCTATCTCCTTAGCCACTTAATGATATCATCTTTCTTCCATGAAGTATTTGGC